>OX155896.1:44602395-45202747 GCA_944588485.1 Phosphuga atrata | reverse complement strand
TGTTTCAAGATTGTTTCCACAAGTTAGTTGTGCTACTAGGCAAAATGATGATATTGTCAATATATTCCCTCTGATTTACAATAAATATTGACACTCAATTGCCTCAATACTTTGAAGGAGTTTCAATAAAAATCAAATTTAATTGTAAATCTTATGTACACAAATGTCCTTCAGTTGAACAACAAATTGACAGAAATATAATATTGAAGCAATAGGGAATATGCATGTTTTTTATATTTTTAATTCACTGTTTACTTAAAAATGCTGTAATTGAATTTAAAAAAATATTTAAAATAGAGAAAAAAATTGAGCTATTTAAACGCCGCCATTTTCGCGCGGTCTGTTGATGACGTCAATTACTACTCAACCCTTCAGTCCTTTGTTTACTACAGCTGTTCTCATTTTTAACTTCATGTTTTTGACGTTAGTTTTGTAACCAAAAGAGTGCAATGACATACAAATGTAAACAATACGAACTTGTTTACATTGTATCTTACATCACTTTCGTTTTAACCAACGGTGTTGCGTTTTACAAATTTGAATTTCAATTTTGAATTTGATGTATATTAAAGGACGAGTTCAGTAAGCGCGATTTTACAGCACATGTCCAAGTTTGGAAAACGATCGTAGCGAGGAGTTTTCTAATGGACAAGTGCTGAAAAACGCCTTACGAACGGGTTTTTTATACTTTTTTCTATTTTGATCCCTTTTATGCCATTTCTAAATAAAAAAATATTGAGTAAATTTAACGCACTCGGCGATTCATAACCGCACGCATATGGGTGCTGTTATGAGTCCATTACAGACGCAAAATGGAAAAAGATATTAATTACAAAAATAATGGTTTAGTTCTAATGTCCGGTCAATAAATATTTTAGAACCAAATTTAAATTATTAAAAAATATTATTTTTAAAAATTATATTATTATAATATTATTATTAAAAAAATATTTGAACCAAATTTAAATTTCATGCATTTTCCCTATTATATTGGCCATGTGGGCCCCTTAAGACTGAGAATAAAATTATGCATTGCCTCAAGTAATAATTTGTTGTTCTCAATAAAACAACTTTATTATTTATTTCTTTTTCTTCTTCTTTCGAATAGGGCTACTTTGGACCATGCTTGTTCAACTGTTGGTCTTTGATCTTTGCCCAGTATTGTCGCATCTTCTGCCGGTATAACTCCTTTCTCTCTTCTGTCTAGGATGTACCTTTCCTTCGGGGTGCGTCTCACAGACTGTCAGTTTTCTAGATCTGTTATTCCAAATTCATTAATTTCCTTCTCGGTTTCTGTCCACCAAGTCGAACCAAGACGAACCTTCTTGTTTTGCGAGAAGGTGAACAGATGGTTAGTCGGCTTAGAGGCAATCTTGCAACATGGCCATAGAAAGCTATCCTTTTCCTTGCACAGTCAAAGAGCCTCTCAATATGTTTGTAGAGCTCAAATTTATGTTGCCTTCGGAATTCCCGATCTTCCTTAACCGGGCCTAGGATCTTCCTCATGATTCCCCCCCAATCTGATTTCCAAATTCTCTATCAGACCTCTTCAGTTCAAAGAAAGACACGGCATACAGGGCTTCTGGTCGGTAACATTGATGTGTAGTGCTTAAGTTTCAGGTTGCGTGACAGGCATTTTTTGTTGTAGGTGTTCTTAGTCAGTTGATAGACTAGTTCTAACTTGTTGACTCTCTTGGGTAATGATGCTCTTTTTGATAAGTTGGGGTCAATCCACTCACCGAGATACTTACATTTCTTAGTCCTCTTGATGTTTTGCTGTTCTAGTAACATGTAACATCTCTCTGTTTGCTTCTTTGGTGTTGGTGAAACATTCTGTTTTCTCAAACGACACTTGAATACCCACTTTGGCAGCCTGTTTTCTGAGGCAATTTACCTGTATTGTTGCCATCTTAAGGGAATCAGCAATCAGTGCCATGTCATCTGCAAAGGCCAGGCAATCTACAAGCAGTCCATCGTTCTTAGGCCCCTGGTAGATACTACTCTGAATCAACTTGGGTGTGATTAGTTCCTTGTGCCATTCTCTCATAACATTTTCAAGGACACAGTTTAAGAGAAGTAATTCCAGTTTTTATTTTGTAGCTTTCTGAGATTACGCCACAAAATTTAACCTTGGAATGGATGTTGGTCAAGGTTTCTAGGATAAGTCTGTGGGTTTTGTTGAGCCCTAGTTCCTGTAGCACTTTGTTAAGCGTTTCTCTATCAATGAAATCGTAGGTCTTCCTAAAATTAATAAAGGTGACGACCATGTAGCAATTTCTCATCTTGGAGCATGCAAGTACAGTTTTAAGATTGAGGATCTGTTTAACACAGGATTGGGCCTTCCTGAAGCCTCCTTGGCATTTTCCCAGTTGACTATCCAGATGATTTTCTGCCCTTGTTTCTAACGCCTTGGAGAGAATCTTGTATGTTACCGGCACGAGAGAAATTCCACGGTAGTTGTTTAGATCAGTAAAATCTCCCTTTGTGAATCGGATGGATCAGAGCCGATTTCCTATCGGGTGGTAATTTCTCTGTTTCCCAGATGTCCTGGATGATCTCGGTTAGCTTGCGCACGGCATTGCTTCCAGCACCTCTCCACAATTCAGCAACGATAGAGCCCTCTCCAGCTGCGTTATTATTCTTAAGAAGTTGAATCTGGCCAACTTCTTCCAATGAAGGGGGCAGCGAGTCTGGGTTTGGTGGTTTGTTTATAGTCGAAGTCTTCACTGGGCGGATCACAGTTGAGTAGATTTTTAAATTACTGAGCTAAAAGGTGGCAATTGTCCTTGTCGTTAAAAGCCAGTTTGCCTTGTTTGTCTCTGAAGTGTAAGCTTGGCGGAGCGTATTTTCTGCTTGAAGGTTCCAAAGAAATCTCTGGAGTTATTCTTACCAAAGTTTTCTTCGATTTGGGTTAGTTGGTTTTGTGTTCGGCCCGTTTGGTTCCTTGAAATATCTTGGCTGTAACCTTTCTTTGTTTCAAAAATGTATGCCAATTTTCCTTGGTCTTTTTAGAATTCCACTTCACCCAGGCTGTCTGCCTTTTTGCTATTGCATTGTCTCAGTCTTCAGTCCACCATGGATGCTTCCTTCTTCTAGCGAGGGGGGCGAGTTCATTGGCCGCTTTGACAAGAGTCTCCTTCAGTTGGTCCCAGCTGTTTAGTTCTGTATTGTTCGCGTTTTCTATTTCCTTTTGAGATTTTCGTGAAATGGCCACATTATCTATCTGGAATTTACCCAGGATGGTATTTGGTGAAATCCAAGTCTTCTGCTTACTTGGCAAGTGTTTGAAGGCTGTAGACTTCATGAGCAACCCAAAAGTCCTACACAGATCCACCAATCGTTCTCCGTTGCGGTTGGTTCGCTTATGCCCTGGATAATTGCCCACTATGTTTCTGTATTTTTTCTCTATTCCCAATTCAGCATTGAAGTCACCAAGCAGTATGACGGTGAGCCTCTCTGGAAGTTTAGAGATAATATCTTCTAAATCTTCCCAGAAATGATCAGTTCTGTCTGGATTGCGTCTGTTGTCCTGGTTGATTGGGGCATGTACATTGACTATACTGTAGTTGCACCTTTGTTTGCGCATTTGAGAGTGAGGATGTATACACGACTGCTCGGGGAGGTAAAATCGGTGACTGATTCCAGTACCCTGTCACTGATTAGAACGTGGGGTAAGTTCTAATCAGTCACAGTTCTTCATTACCCACTGACCCACTTTTCCTTTGAGGATTCTGTAGCCTTGAGACTCGAAGGCATGTTCGTCCGTAAAACTGGTTTCCTGTACTTACTGCTGTCAGTATTATGTTGTGTCGTGTAACTGAATCAGTCAGATGTTTCAGTTTACTCACTTTTAACAGTGAGTTAGCATTAAATGTTGCGAAGAAGCTTTGCCGTTTTGGTCTTTGAGTTTACGTCCGCTGATTTCAGGATGCTCCAACTCATCCTTAAAGCATGTTAGTGCGGACTCTCCAGAATCCGAAGGTCCGCTAACGTCACAATTGGTGACGGTGGATTGGTTTCCACCTGGGGTTGTGCATTTAGCGAAATTTTCCTCGATACTCAGTTGAAGAATATTCTTTGTAGGACAGTGGCGAGCCACTGTCCAAGATACTACCCAAGTTGTTAGCTTGGCAGGCTTATTATTCAGGGTTGACACCCCTAGACAGGTCGCCTTCACTACGGCTAAGAACCCCCGTCCACCCCACTTATTGCTTTTTTGTCATATAAATAATTTTTTAGCAAAATTGTTTTATTGAAAACAATGAAATTTCCATCTAGGATGCAATAAAATCACTCAATTTAATTTTTATTAATTTTACTTTAATGAAATACTTTTATATTACAAGTTTATAGCACATTCACAAGTAAGTTATATTGTTTTCTTCTTTTATAATAAATATAAACGACTGGACCAAGGGAATAATAAAAAAAAAACCTCAAAATTATAGAAATAGGGTATTAAAACACGCATTAATCTTCTCACTTCGAATTAAAGAGAACATATATTTTCCTACAAATTTTTTTTATCATCGAATACTTTCATATTATGCAAGAATCATGATTGAAATCCTTATTTACAAATTTGATGGTACAATAATTTCTTTTTCACCGGCAAAAACAAAACCCTAAAAATTATTATATATTGGACACTCTTAGGAGATGTTTCAAATCAGTCCACCACAATATATACACTAAGGAATAAAACTAATCGATTTTAACTGTCGAATAAATTTTACGAACGAATAGTGATGTACCTGCATATCCCACAGTTCCGCACATAACAGCCAATCCTGCACTAAACAATGCCATGTATCCGAAATAGAACGCCGTTTGGAACAATCCATACATTTTAGTTTTGAAAAAGAAGTAATAGACTGCATAGAAGTAGACGTAAAGTGCTGTAGATGCAGCACAAAGGAAAGAAGTCCATTGCCAACGATAATCCTCTGCATTTAATAAAAAGTATGCACAAACAATAGTGACACAAACAACAACAATGAGCAGGATTATGAAAACAAGAAGCATGAAACCATAAACGTAATAGATTTTGTAAGCCCAAAAAGAAGTGAAGATGAAATACATCTCAATAAAGATTGATGCAAACGGCAAAACACCACCTAACAAAATTATAACTCCAGGTTCCATAAACCATTTCTTTTCTGGAATAGGTCTTGGTACAGCATTTACTCTACAAGGATGATCAGGTTGTCCAGCTAAATTTCTTCCTAAAACTGTTCCAACCAAAGTCAATGGTAAGATAACAAACAAGCAAATGCAAGTTACTGCAACCATGGTCCCAAATGGAATAGCTCTAGATGCATGGTAATAGATAGCAATGAAGTTGATCAAAAATGCTGTACCACAGACCAGGGCAGGTAGCAAAAATGCAGAAACTAGCATCTGTCTGATCCACAGTTTTCCCCCCATCCTAGCATACAATGATCCTCCAAAATATCCATTAACAGGAGAAGTAACAGCATAAACAAAGATAGCTGTCGATAGTAAAGAGCCTCTTTCTGTATACAATTCTCCTAAGATCGCGAAAGTTATCACACTTAAAACAACTGTAGTTAGCTGATGACCAGCTCCAATCAAAGCACTGAACAATAAAGAATGAGATGCAGGCCTGAAAACATCCCCATGTACTTGTTTCCATCCATATTCGTCTCCCAAGTCTCTCTCCATATCATCAATATCATCATCTTTTGAGTATCTCGCATAATCCTTTCTTAAGGTACGCATCAATATCATAGAAACTAAACCTACTAAAAATATAACCATCATGAAACTGTTGAAAATACTGAACCAATGGATTCTATGTTGGAAAAACGAGGGATCTAGATATTTATCAAAACGATCTTCAAACTTAACATTGCTCCTTCTCCAAATAACTTCGTAGGTAAAGGATAGTTTAGTGCTGGCAGTTAATAAAACTTTGTCTTCCGAGGTTATGTTCACATCAACAATCTGTTTACCATTGTAGCCCATTTCAAATTTCTTGTGGGTCCAAATGTAGTAGTTGGAGTCGGTCACTTCACCCACTATGCCCCAAATTGGAAGGTCATCAATGTACATTTGGTACCAATAATGATTCTTCACAGCATAGACAAACGCTCGGTACTTTTCACTATCCAATTGCACTCCACAATATACTGTTTTTGGTATCTCCGCTATAACAGAGAAATTAATTCAGTTCAGTTCTAAATGGTTATAATGTACATATAGACATATATGTATAATGGTTATAATGTATAGGGTGAGCAAAACTCGATGTCTCAGCGAATTATAAGAAAACGAAAAACGATAGAAAAAATCTGAAAAGAGGTTCTTAAATGGGATTCAGTAAAGAGCATTTTAAGCCAAATTTACATATTTTTTCATATATGGAAACTGGAGTAATGACGTCGTCGAATTTTGTTTTCCCAGAACCATACCTATATTTTTGCATATTTGAAAAGCATTTTTCATTTTTCTGAACAAATTTTGTAAAAAAAAAAATCTTTTTCCGTTTAAAAAATATAAGCAAATATTTCCGTTCGGAACCGACCATAAACTGCTAGATCCCGTATATTAGTGGATGATACGTTCCACAAGAATGCCTAAGCTTGCCGAGAAGGTTGCCTAAGCTCTCGGAGAATACAGCACCTTAAGAAGATAACTAATTTTACAAATGAAAACTAAAGATTATATATACTAACGTATATTGAAAATCTTTTTTTTTAGTTGGGAATGTGAATGAAAAAATGTATTGAAATGTATGTTCAATGTGAATGAAAAGATAGCAAATTTTTTTCTTTACAAAATTGTTCAGAAAAAAAAGCTATTTTCAAATATGCAAAAATATAGGTATGGTTCTGGGAAAACACAATTCGATGACGTCATTACTCCAGTTTCCAAATATGGAAAAATATGTAAATTTGGCTTAAAATGGTCCTTACTCAATCCCATTTAAGAACCTCTTTTCTCATTTTTTCTATCGTTTCTCGTTTTCTTATAATAGAGCTGAGACATCGAGTTTTGCTGACCCTGTACATATATTAAGCTTCCAAATTTCATAATAGTTATTTATGAATTACATTCAAAATCAAAAACCTTTATTGTTGACCTTTATACGTTTGAAATACTTAAAAGTTATAACACATCAGTAACTGTAACAGCAAGTACTACTGCTAACACATAGATCTCCTCCAGCTTGTTCCAGTTTTGACTCAGGGGTTCCAGCTGTCATTCTTCAGTCATCTGACCACCTTTTGAGTGATCTTTCACGTTTTGTTTTAGTGTTGAACCTGAGGGTCCATTCTGTGGTTTTCTTGTCCATTTCTCTTATTATGTGGCCCTACGTCCTCGAAATTTGTGACTTTCGTATCAGTAGTCTTCTTGTTTTTTCTGCAGTACCCTAGGATGTTTCTCTGACAGGTTCTTACTTTGTTTTGTAGTGCTTTTGTTATGGCCCAAGTTTGACAACCATATGTAAGTATTGGCAAGATGCATGTGTTACTTTGAAGAAAGTTAGAAGAAATTATTGCACCACAACTAACATCATAATATTCTCTACTGTTTTAGATGTTGGTGGGAAAATATAGAGGTATATGGTGGCAGAACATTCGAGTTTTTAGAATTCTATGGGTCTAAAAACTCGAATGTGCCTATCATAGACCTTTTCACTTTTTTGACGTATAACCAGTGAAAATAACAAAATGTGCCCGAAACTTTAATATTCCCGCCGTTTAAACAAGGCGGACACGCATGCGCTTGACTAACCGTATAAAGGTCTATTCATTTTCTTCATTAAAATTGTTTCTAACAAAATCCAATCTCTTCTGTGGTGGTCAGATTTCCTTCCAGAAGACATTGATGAACAGTTTAAATGCTATCTATTTTTCTTTCATCGCCACTTTCTTCTTCTTCTTCTTTCGAGTAGGCCTACTTTGGACCACACTTGTTCAACTGTTGGGCTTTGACCTTTGCCCAGTATTGTCGCATCTTCTGCCGCTGTAACTCCTTTCTCTCTTCTGTCCAGGGGGTACCTTTCCTCCGAGGTTTTTCCTGAAATCCACGGACTTCCTTTAGGGTGCATCTCACAGACTGTCTGTTTTTGAGATCTGTTATTCCCAGTTCTTTAATATCCTTCTCAGTCTCTGTCAACCAAGTGGTACGAAGCTTCTTGTTTTGCCAGAAGGTGAACAGGTGGTTGGTTATTCGGTTTGGAGGCAGTCTTGCAATGTGGCCATAGAAAGCTACCATTCTTTTCCTTGCACAGTCAGAGAGCATCTCAATATGTTCATAGAGCTCAGAGTTATGCCGTCTTCGGAATTCCCCATCTTCCTTTACTGGGCCTAGGATTTTCCTGATGATTCTCCTCTCTCTGATTTCCAATTTCTCTATTAGACCCCTTCGGTTCAAGGAAAGACACTCCATGGCATACAGGGCTTCTGGTCGTAAGACTGATGTGTAGTGCTTAAGTTTCAGGTTGTGTGACAGGCATTTCTTATTGTAAGTGTTCTTTGTCAGCTGATAGGCTAGTTCTAACTTGCTGACTCTCTTGCATAATGATGCTCTTTCTGATAAGTTGGGTTCAATCCATTCGCCGAGATACTTAAATTTCTCAGTCCTCTTGATGTTTTCCTGTTCTAGTAACATCTCTCTGTTTGCTTCTCTAATGTTGGTGAAGAATTCTGTTTTCTCCAGCAACACTTGAAGACCCACTTTGGCAGCCTGTTTTCTGAGATAGTTTACCTGCATTGTTGCCATCTCAAGAGAATCAGCAAACAGTGCCATGTCATCTGCAAAGGCCAGGCAATCTACAACCAGTCCATCGTTCTTAGGTCCCAGGTAGATACCACTCTGAGCACCCAAATTGTTCAGTTCCTTGCGCCATTCTCTCATAACCTTTTCAAGGACACAGTTGAAGAGAAGTGGGGAAAGTCCATCTCCTTATCTCACTCCAGTTTTTATTTCGAAGCTTTCTGAAATCTCGCCTCTAAATTTAACCTTGGAATGGGTGTTGGTCAAAGTTTCTAGGATTAGTCTGCGGGTTTTGTTGTCTAGTGCTAGTTCCTGGAGTACTTTGTTTCTCTATCGAAGCATTTCTCTATCGATGGAATCGCAAGCCTTCCTAAAATCAACAAAGGTGACGACCACCTTGCGGTTTCTCATCTTGGAGTATGCAAGTACAGTTTTAAGGTTGAGGATCTGTTCAACACAGGATCGGGTCTTCCTGAAGCCCCCATGGTATTCTCCCAGTTGACTATCCAACTGATTTTCTGCCCTTGTTTGTAACGCCTTCGAGAGAATCTTGTATGTTACCGGGACGAGAGAAATTCCACGGTTGTTGTTTAGATCCGTAAAATCTCCCTTTTTGTGAAGCGGATGGATCAGAGCAGATTTCCAATCGGGTGGTAATTTCTCTGTTTCCCAGATGTCCTGGATGATTTCGGTTAGCTTGCACCAGCACCTTTCCACAGTTCAGTAACGATAGAGTCCTCTCCAGCTGCCTTATTATTCTTAAGAAGTTGAATGATCTGGCCAACTTCTTCCAATGAAGGGGGAAGCGAGTCCGAGTTTGGTGTGGTTTGTTTACAGTCGAAGTCTTCGCTGGGTGGGTCACAGTTGAGTAGATTTTTAAAGTACTGAGCCAAAAGGTGGCAGTTGTCCTTGTCGTTATAAGCCAGTTTGCCTTGTGAGTCCACCACTGAAGTGGAGGCTTGGCGGAGCGTATTTCCTGAGTACCTGCTTAAAGGTTCCAAAGAAATCTCTGGAATTATTCTTAGCAAAGCTCTCTTCGATTTGGGTTAGTTGGTTTTGTGTGAAGGTTCATTTGCTTCCTCGAATTATCTTGGCTGTAACCTTTCTTTGTTCCAAAAATTTATCCCAATTTTCCTTGGTCTTTTTAGAATTCCACTTCAACCAGGCTATCTGTCTTTGGGCTATTGCATTGTCACAGTCTTCAGTCCACCACAGATGCTTCCTTCTTCTAGCGAGAGGGGCGAGTTCATTGGCCGCCTTGACAAGACTCTCCATCAGTTGGTCCCAGTTGTTTAGGTCTGTGTTGTTCAATCTCTGACTTAGTTCTTGACTGTTCTTGAATCGCTCGACGTCAAATCTTACAATTTTGGAGGTTCTATGTAATCTAGTGTTTCTAGGCTGGAGTCTTATTTTGATCTTTGAGTGGTAGTGGTCTGAGTCCTGATTGGCGCTTCTTAGTACCTTCACGTTTCGTATTTCCATTTGAGATTTGCGTGAAATGGCCACATGATCTATCTGGAATTCACCCAGGTGGGTATTAGGTGAAATCCAAGTCTTCTGCTTCCTTGGCAAGTGTTTGAAGGCTGTAGACTTCATAATCAACCCATAAGTCCTACACAGATCCACCAATCGTTCTCCGTTGCGGTTGGTTCGCTTATGCGCCGGATAATTGCCCACTATGTTTCTGAATTTTTTCTCTCTTCCCAATTGAGCATTGAAGTCACCAAGCAGTATGACGGTGTGCCTCTCTGGAAGTTTAGAGATAATATCTTCTAAGTCTTCCCAGAATTTATCAGTTCTGTCTGGATTGCGTCTGTTGTCCTGGTTGATTGTTGATTTTGATTCCTGTTGATCATCACCACTTTAATATAATAATAATCTTTATTTCCCCTACAGGGTTTCTGGTTCTCAACCCACTGTCTCTCTAACCTCGTACCACATCCTACACGTTCTTTTTTCTTCTTGCATCCAATATCTATTTTCTCTCTCATTTCCACATCTGAACCTAGCCATTACTTCCATTCTTTCGCACTTTCTCTTCCCAGGTACTTTGAAATTCCTCTATCATACAGCTCTCATACTTCGTATTGCAACTGGATTCCCTTATTCTTTCTTACATGTGTATGTCCTTGTCAATTTCGCTCATCTCACCATTCATCCACTTGTTTTCCGCTCTTAGCTTCTCTATTTCATTACTCGCGTAACGATTTCTTCAGAAATATTCCTCTCTTCCATTCATTGCTATATCCTTTTTTTTTCCTGCGTTCAGTCAGTAACCTGCACTCTTCCCTTCTGTTCATTCTATCTTCAAACTTAGTTGCTTACTTCCTAGCTTTCAATCTCAGTTTGTCCCTCTTATATTCCATCCTGGAGTTTCTCTGTCTAACACCCATCTCAGGTATTTCTCTTGCAGTCTCTCCACCTCTTGTCGTTCCTCACCCTGTTCTTTCCTTTCCCAGATTTCTGTTCCATACATTCATATATTCTCTATCAAACTTTCAAAACAACATCCTCCTCCTGAAGTTGCTTCCCCATTTTCTTTCTCCTATCCCCCAAATACTCTCCATTAACTTGTTTGCTTTACTGGCTAACTCTCTCACATGCGATTGTTCCCATTCTCTCATCTTTATCTCCTCGCTCACTGTTTCTTTTTTCTTTCTCTCCCTGTTTATGTAATTCCACATCTCTTTCTCTGATTTTATAGCTTTTATTTCTCTCTCTTCTTCTCGCTTCAGTTTCTTTTTTTCTCTGCATCTTGCATCTATGTATCTTCTCTTCATTTCTATAAAGCCACTCTTACTTGCTTTGGTCCTTCTCCACCCCATTAGTGCCTTGGTTGCTTCCTTTTTCAATTCTTCACATTCTTTATCCCATCATTTATTTTTATTTCTTACTCCTCTCCTTTTATTTATGTATTCTAGCTCTACAACCCTGGGTGGATCTTGGCTGACTGCACTACTTTTTTCCACTTAATATGGTCTTCCATCAATCTGTGGTCAAAAGGAATATTCATCTTTTGGAGATCTGACTTAATATTGTCTCTCCAACGCATTCTAGGCCGTCCGAGTGGTCTCTTTCCTGTTGGAACCTCTTCCCACACCGATCTTACAAGCCTTTCATCATCAAGCCTGGGTATGTGACCTGCCCATCTTAGTCGTTGTGATTTAATCTCTTGGACAATATCGCTGTCGTTGTAAAGCTCTAATGCGATATTCGTTCTAATGCGATACCGAATTGTGGTCGCATCGTCCTGGAGTCCTGAGGATTTTTCGTTCAGAACGCCAGAACGAAGTTCTTCGTTTGCTTTGGTCATTGTCCACGTTTCGCATCCATATGTTATTACTGGCCTGATAATGGTTTTATAAATTGTAATTTTTGATGTTCTTGTTATGTTTTTTGATTTCATAAGATTGTTTAGTGCGTATAGGCAGCGGTTTGCAGATTGGATTCTGCCCTTGATTTCCTCAGTGACGTTGTTATCAGCAGTGACTGTAGCTCCAAGGTATTTGAAATGTTCTACACTCGACATTAAAGGTGTTAACTGTAACGTTTTGCCTTATTCTATCTCTCCATCCCATTCTGTTTATACACATGTATTTGGTTTTCTCTTCATTCACTTTTAGTCCCACTTCACTCATTGTTTTTTCGATCTTGTTGAAAATGTCTTTTATGGTTATGATGGAGTCTCCAATGATATCGATGAGATCTGCGAGTGCTAATTGTAGTTTGGGGCCTTTAGTTGTTAGCAATTCAGTTTTTATTTCCGCTGATCTCACGGATCTCTCTAAAACAAGGTTGAAAAGCAACGGTGACAGGGCGTCGCCTTGTTTAAGCCCACCGTGTATTTCAAAACTACTAGATAGACTGTTATTTACTCGTACTTTAGATACTCTACCCTCCATACAAATCTTAGTAATCTGAATGAGCTTTTTTGGTATTGAGAGTTCTGCCATCGCATTCCAAACCTGACTTCTATGCTATTGTATGCCTGCTGGAAATCTATGAAGAGGTTATGCACTGTTCTATTATATTTTCATTCTTTTTCTAGGAGCTGTCCCAGTGTAAAGAGTTGGTCTATTGTTGACCTGTTTTTCCTAAATCCGGCTTGGTATTCTCCCAGGAGGATCTCTGCATATGGGGTTAGTCTACATCATAAACATCCTACTTTTGATAGAACTTTATATGCAGTGTTTATCAGTGAGATTCCTCTGTAGTTGGAGCATTTTTATTTGTTCCCTTTTTTGTGGATTGGCACTATGATGCTTTGTTTCCATCTTGTTGGTATTTTTTCTTCTCCCCATAAAAGAGTTATTAGTCAGTGAATTTGGCGATGTAGTGCCTCTCCCCCATATTTTAGAAATTCTGCTGGTATCTTGTCTGAGCCAGGTGCCTTTAAGTTCCTCAGTCTATTTAATGCCTTTTGGGTTTCCTCGAAAGAGGGTTCTTTGACTGGTAGGTCCACTGTGATGTATGTTTCTTCTTTGTGTGGTTCTTGCTGTTTTACGTTTAAAAGATCTTTAAAATATCCTTTCCACTTTTCAATTTGTTCTTCGTCATTGAGTATCATGTGGCATTGATTGTTTTGATATGGATCTGAGCTCTTCTCCAAAGAAACTGCTCTGTAGTTTTCTTGTTTCTTTCCAACAGTTTGCCTATTTCTCTCTACTTTCGTTTGTTTGTCATATCATTCTTTTCTTTACTGTTTGTCCTTTTTCTAGCTGTTTTTGGCATTCTCTCTTTGAACCATGTTTTAGCCCTCTTTATTTTACTTTTTCCAAAGACATTTTTGGCTGTCTTTGTTATAATTTCTGCATACATCCCATAGCTTTCCAATTTCACTACTTTCTGTTTCAGAGTTTAGTGTTTTTTATTCTAGTTATGACTTTTGTTTGGACTAAGTAATGGTCTGTGTCTCCATCTATTCCTCTGAGGCTTCTCACATCCAAAATGTTGCTCACGTGATCCGCATCTATAATGATATGGTCAATCTGGGTTCAGGTAATGTGATCATTCGAGACCCAGGTCTGTTTATGAATGTCCTTGTATGGGAACATGGTTCATTTTATCAGCATATTATTAGCTGCGGCTGTTTCTACAAGTCTTTGGCCATTATCATTGGAGACATTATGGAGGCTATGTTTACCTATTGTTGGACTTAGGCTCTTTGCCAATTTTGGCGATAAAGTCTCCACAAAATAGTCGCATGTCTTCTTTGAGCATAGCATCTATAGCTCTCTCCAAGGCATCAAAGAAAGCATCCTTGGTATCTTCATCTTTCTCTTTGGTTGGTGCATGTGCTGAAATGATCAAGGTGTTGTACCATTGTCCTTTAAGTCTGATGTAGTTCTTAGTATTCTTTCATTTACTGGTTTGAGGTTCAGTATACTCTGAATCGAATCTTCTCTATTTAGAAAGCCCGTTCCAAATTCGTGTTTTCCGTTTTCGTTACCGCTAAATATGACAGATTTGCTTATCTTTATATTTCCGTTTTCGGGCCACCTTATTTCCTATATTTTCGAGTTGTTGCACGGCGTTCGTAGAAGCTCCGTGTTCTATACTACGTCCCAATATTCATAATCCTTTTCCATTGCATTTGTTGTTTACCATTTCTATCCGTCCGATTCCGAGGCAAAGTTGCAGTTTTCGTAACTGCGTTCTTTTGACGAGGGTGAGTAGTTATAGCCCCCCGCTCAACCCCCCTCCTTTATCCGGGCTTGGGACCAGCACCGCCATACAAAAGACTACTCGATTCATTCCTCAGATGGCGGGGCGGAGTTTTACTCCTCTCCTTGCCAAAGTTATTTCCTTTCTTGTCGCTGCTTCCTCCAGTTTTTCTTTCAGTTGCACTGCCTTATTGCTCTCTAAAATTGACCTTATCTAGCTTCCTCTGTATCCTTCCACTCCTTGTTTGTCCCACATTTTTATTATTACTATCTTCCTCCCTTCTTTTATTCATTCTCCATCTCTTCTTTCGTGATTCCCATTCATCTATGCTTACTTCTATCGGTAGGTGATCTGATTCTATTCACTTCCTTATTCTAAATTCTTCTATTTCTTCCCATGCCCCTCATTTACCAGTCCATAGTCTATCACTGTTAATCCTCTATTGCTTATATATGATAATTTGCCTTCTTCATCTCCTAGTATACTCCCATTCAGTATCTCCCACCTATTTGCTTGTATCCAATCCATCAGATTCTTCCCTTCAGCGTTTTCTACCTTGTCCTTGGTATTTCTTTCATTGCAGCATTAATAACTGTATGGAGTGGATATCATTTTTTTTACATATTTTCAATATTTTTATATTTCAGAAAATAATTGTAATATTCTTTAGCAACATTGACAATTTTCAATGATCTGTCGATCAATGATTGGCACAATGAAAATCTTTTTATTGCGTCGATTTTAAACATTCAATTCAAATAAGGTTTAAAAATCTGTAAGTATGGCAATCAAAATGCAGAATGTTCATTAGAAAGTGCAGGTAGATCATAAATAATTACTTGAGGTGTTTGTATTTGAGGATTTTTCAGATAGAAAAATGTGTTGATGTGTTTTCTCAAGGATTCCGGCAAAATTAAAACCAGAAAAATATGTATCAGATCTTGTTGAATGTTAGTAATATTATTATGTTAATAAGAAACAATAATTCTTAACAATAAACCTTGAAACAGCTATAAATAAAGTAAAAATGGTACACTATATACCAGGTGGGCCATTGAAAATGAAAAAAGGGATTTTCAGATAGTTAAAGATGTATTCTTAAAGAACATCACACAGACACTTCAACTTTGTGAGCAGGACACCTATTACAAGAAAATTTATAGCCAAATCACTTAATCATGCTGGGATCACAACCCCTAAAATTTTAAATGGTTAACATTTTCAAAATTTATCGATTTGTTGTCGAGATTATTTAATTTCAAATTATGAACACGTTCTTCGTTTATGTCGTAGAAGAGATGTCCAATTGTTCAATCTATCTGATCGTTTTTTGAGAATCCATCTTTAACTATCTGAAAATCCCTCTGTTTCGTTTTCAATGGCCCACCTGGTATTAGTAACTATGTAATATAATGCATATATAATAGAAAATTACATTAATCAGTGTTCTAGCAAAATAATCTTTTCTAAACAATGAATTGTTTACCCGACTGTCACAAAATAATTTTTCATCGAATCACTACCCAAAATTGTCAAGTGTTAATTAACAGAAAAAACATTTACTCACTTTTGAATTCAATATCCAAACCGCTGAACTCCAATTCGACACCCTGCAACGCTTCACTCATAGTCTCGTGATAATGATTAATTGTTGTCTTGGTGCCCACACAGAAAGGTAACGAAAAATATGCATAAGTCTCTTGTCTGTTATGGTATGGCCCCACCGTATTCATCCATAAAACAACTTCATCCTTATCTTCATACTAAAACAGATTACATTAAAAGACATCTAACGGGAATTAAAAGGAAAAAGAAACTTGGGGATATCAAAAAACAATGTTTTTTTTTGTGAAAGGGCTAAATAAGTTTTTTTGGAAAATATTTATTTGTATCTTATGACTTACTGTGTGGTCGTGTTCGTCGGCAAATGCTCCACAAAGGAGGATTAGATTCAATAAAATTTGTATTGGACGCATTTTAAGCACAGAGCACTCTCGGCGGTTTATGTGTTTGTTTGTTGCGTGAATTTTTAACGAAATACATCCATAAGTTTGTTAAATTTGTTAAAATTTACAACACGTAGTCATTAAACACTGACATTTGATATACAGTGCGGCCACGTTTACAGACATAAACAAATTGATATTATCCCAAATGGAACTAGATTTTCTCCGAGGAAATTTGGTTGCATATACAGAATATATGTTTCTTTTCTTATTTATTTTTATAATATTTGAAACTTAAATATTATTATCATATTTATGACAAAATGTTAACCATTATTTATTATATATTTACATTTATTTTTTAACAATTAATGGGCAATTACTAACATTCAATATACAGTGTGGCCCCGTAAACAAAGTGTTCAGACGTAAAGAAATAGACTTTTTTACGGTTAGTTATGCCCATGCGCGTTCGCCATGTTTAAAAGGCGGGAATATGAAAGTTTCGGACACATTCTGTTATTTTCACTGGTACACACTTTTTGACACACGTCAAAAAGTGCCCGAAAACATGATGGAAATTGTCGTATGCGCACAAAAAAATTTCTACTATGAAAAGGTTTATTGATTTAAACACAAATGGAATTAAAATTCTAAGAGAAAATATGTTTGAATTTACGGAATATGTTTCTACTTTATTTATTTTGCACTTTGCTTCTAGTATCATTTAGACGCTAAGTAGACAAAACAACTTTGATTTCAGTATTGCTCATTATAATTGTCTCTGGTATTGCAGCAACAGGCAACTCGCAAATAGCTATTTACATATAACATAAAGAAACTGCGGAGACATAGCAACTTTAGTTGCGAGTTTCGATGATCGACAACAACAGTTTTCAGTTTGCACTCACAGCTGCACTCGATGACAGAATCAGTTTCAAATTTACGCAGCTAGCAACTGTCAAATATGTACTAGTTGTGTCAAGTTGCTAGTTTCCACAATCGACAATCGCGACGCATCGAGCGATTTCACTCCATCCCTGTCCACCGCAGCGGCAGTCTAATATCTCAATTTTATGCTAAGAATATTATTTACATATACTAAAATAGTATCGCAAGCCTTTCTGGGAGGGGGCGGAAGAAATGCGTCAAATCGGGTTTGGAGAATGAAAACGGACGTTTTGAGTGATTTTCGAAAGAAATTTTGCCGGGCGAAAGTGGTAAAATGTTTAAAAGACTCCAGACAACTGACTAACCTTTGAGATATTGTGGTGCCGCCGGAGGCGGCAGGGGTGCGGCGCGAAAACGAAATATCCGTCTCTCGGCGCCGAGGGGCCGTATTTGGATTATTTGGCCGATTTTTTCCACACAAAACTGTCATCTCAAATTTTCGAGTCTTCGAAAATTTGGAGATAAGTGCGAAAATCCGAAAAAAAAATCACAAAAAACGATCTTCTTTGACGTTCTATTGTGAACTGACCGCTGAACGGAACGCCTTCCCGTTTACGGGTCCAGTTTCGTATGTTCTTCCTCTCTGGGCTTTCGAAGAGGCCACGCAAAATTTGTTGCAAAAATGGCCTTGCGCTAGATGTTTTTGCAAAATCGGACGTTTGCGGCTGCCGAACCGGATATGGGTGGAATTTTGCAATTTCTTCTACACCGTTCGATGGAGGTCGACGGTATCTTGCGTACGATTTGCCGATTCGCAGATACCACGAGGTCGCCACGGCCGATAGTAGGAAACCGGTAGGATGTCAATCCGCAATCAAGATCTACAAAAGTAAGATTAATATTTAGATTAATAAATAGCAACTTCCTGCCCTACAATGGCAGCTCGAGAACAGACTGGACTGTGCCATAGGCTATTAAAAGTTGCAAACAGTTCTCAACTAGCAAAGATATTGCAAAAAACGAAATTCGCATTTTGTGACCTAGCTGAGAGGCGCAAGCTAATTTTACAGAAATTTTTTAACGTCCGCCGGAAATTGCCGACATTCTGAAATCACGTTTGCACGTTTCGCTTGAACGGTACGCCACCTAGAGCCCTGCGAATCGTCCCCCATTTTTCGCGCGTCATATTTCATCCGTCTTTCAACTTTAGCAACTTTTACCGCGGCAATTCGCAAATTTCAACTATTTTCTGCAAGGGTTGTAAATTTCGCTTCTTCGCCGGCTGCGGTTCGGTGAGGGGAATTTTCATATTAAAAATCGGAATTTTCTTACCACAATTTACGCTGCACCAAGTGGTGGGAACCCACCGCAGCTGGCGAAGAAGCGAAATTTACAACCCTTGCAGAAAAGAGTTGAAATTTGCGAATTGCCGCGGTAAGAGTTGCTAAAGTTGAAAGACGGATGAAAATGACGCGCGAAAAATGGGGACGTTTCGCAGGACTCTGGGTGGCGCACCGTGCAAGCGAAACGTGAAAACATTTTCGCACTTTCACCTGCAAGTCAGATTCGAATTTTCGATTTTTTTCCACATTTTCTGAACCAAGAATTCTGGACTATTCCATTTACACTTTCAATCGTTTGTCAATTACTCCATCACCTTATTCAACTACTCCATCCACATGTACTAGTATTATACTAAAAGAGTAACGAGGTAGTAACTGTACTAAAACGAGGGCATAATTTTTAAAAACATATTAAAAATATGAACATATTAAACGATTAGAAAATTAAAAAAATGCTAAACCAAAAAGAAAAATGGACCCTACTCAGCTAATCTAAAATGAAATCACAGATAAACTTGAAGACCTAGTAAACAAGCTTAAACAAATTGCAGAGGATTTAGCCCCAATAAAACCCCGTAAAAAGCATCAGTGGTGGAATAGTGAATGTGACAAGGCAGTAGAGAAAAGACATCAAGCATGGCTGTTACATCAATCTCAAAAATCAGATATGTCTTTCCAAAATATAGTAAAACAAAGAAAAGAAACACCCAGACATTAAGGAG
The DNA here is from genome assembly GCA_944588485.1 of Phosphuga atrata. Classification (NCBI taxonomy): domain Eukaryota; kingdom Metazoa; phylum Arthropoda; class Insecta; order Coleoptera; family Silphidae; genus Phosphuga; species Phosphuga atrata. Next base: position 45,183,436 of record OX155896.1, on the reverse strand, counting down.
AACAAAAAGACAACATCATAAGCACTCACTGAAATCTATTGAAGATGAATTGAACAAAACACAATCGAGAGATTACTACAAATCATTCAGAAAAGAACTTCAGAAATATGAACCTCCAACGCTATTATAATGAAGGATGAAAATAGTAATCTGGCGCATAACAATACAGATAATGCAAGAATCCTGGCTACATACTTCAATAAACTCCTAAATTGCAAAGAACCAATGGAACTCCTTAAGTTAGACACCGACACTCTAATAACAACACCACCAGAAAACATCAACCCCCCCAATCAACAATAAAAGAAGTCTACCAAGCACTGGATGAGATGAAAAATTACAAAGCACCGGGAGAAGATCAGACCTTTGCAGAGATCTGGAAATATGCTAGAAGATCAGCAAAAATTGCTCATCAACAGCTTGTTAACATCTGGATTCAAGAAAAGCTGGAAGCAGAGGAAAAAACGATTTGATATCTTATAGTTATACAACATATTTGCAAAAGTTTTAAATATATTTTTTTTTAATAATTTCGCGGGACCAGACGCCAAATTATTTCCGGGGCAGCTAGGTGAACTTTTTAGGTTTTTTGACCCACAACTTTGACCCTTGGGCAATTTTCATCGCACGGACATGGATCGAGTGCCGATGCCGCAACGTCGCCCCCACCCAACTGCTGTCACTTCACTTTTCGACATTTTTACTTAAAATTTCACTTTTTGGAAGTGCAGAAAACCCACGTTTCCTTGCAAAAAAAAGTGTCAATTTTGGACGCCTAAATGACGCGAACCAGACGTGTCACCGGAAATCTCTGCACGTGGGGTCGTTCGCCCGTTCTTTGGCTACGAAAATCAGACCGCGGCCGCCGGCGGAGGCGGCGTTTTAGTCGGACGACCCGGATTCGCAATAAAGTGTAAATAACTCCGCCGACAAATGTCGCAGAGCGACGAGAGTGGTGTCGGAGGACGCGTCTCGAAATTTTCTACATTAGGAAAATTTTACTTTCCTTGGGCATCTTCGCCGTGGCCTTCGATAAAAAGTGGTCAATTTTTTGTTGCAAAATTGTGCGGTCCGTCGGAAGCGTTCGCCCGAAATCGCCAGGTCACGACGGAATCGGAAATCCGAAAAAATCAGGTGTTTCCCAAATTTCACCTTGGAGACCGCACCACTTCGGGTCGGGGTCTTTGAAAAGGGTAAATTTGGTTTAATTACACCGGCGGGGTGGCAGTTCTTCGGTATTTTAACGTGGCTTCGATGCATTGATTGTGATTCATTGATTTGTGAGTCATTGATGTCCGTCCACACGTTACGCATGCTCCAGAGGGTCAAAACCCCCCGAAGGTCGAGGTTTTTGCGCAAAATGGAGGCGGCGGCGCAAAACGGGATTGAATAATTTTCTAATGTAGGGCCTTACGTAGAGCCAGTTTTGCGAGTCAACTCCCTCAGGTACGGACGCAACAGACCAAAATCTGAAATCACGATTTTTTTACCTTAGAGTCGCATTTGGTATCAGATTCAAAAAAAATTCACAGGTCCTTTAGCTGCTGTCGCGTCACGTCTTTAGAGCCCTCGGTCGCCGTCCTGCGACGTCCCGTTCACCTGGTGCAAAAGAAAATGAATCCGTTTTTGATTATCTGCAACCGTTTTTGAGATATCGAATTTTTTAGAAAATTTTCTCGTGATTTTTTGTTGTTACCCGTAGGAAATTGAAGCGCTGAAGACGATTTTCTAGTTTATTTCGCTCTAAAGTTACAAATAAACAAGATATATAGTTTCTCCCTGTACACCATCTCGCATTTCCGGCAGATTTCACGACATCACCAATCGATTTAGCGTGCCAAAATTAGTCGGGAAACGTATATAATATTCCCTAGGAAGCATTCGATTAAGAAATACCATCGATTTTGCAATCACCTCCACGGAGGTTCTACACTTACTTATAGGGATCGAGCTCGCTGGTTGGGTTCGTTCACTTGGAACCAAACATTTGCCCGCAGTTATTCCTGCATTATTTATTAAACTTTTCGAAACTGCGGTAGTTTAAAGAGAAAAGTGCGCAAAAACCAAAGGCATCTAGGCATCGAATTTCCTAACCAATTGACGGATCTGAACGGGACAGGCGCCATTCGATCGGGCATAGAATCTATTAGTTCGTATAAAGATAGGCATCCACAGTTCCGCATCGTACGTATCGGACGCATCACATCAAACGGATCGCAGTATTCTTTCTATAGATAATAATACAAGTCCGTCCACTGTTCCGCATCGTACGGATCGCACGAATCGACCCGTCGTCAATGCCGATGCCGTTGGTCCGAGGGGCAACTTTTCCGATGCGTGCCCATGACTTCATACGGAATATGCTATTTGCTAGTAGTTGCGTCGGCAAATCCTATCGCTGCCGATGCTGTGGACGTACTGTACAAAAATAATCCGTTTGATACGATGCGCCCGATACGTACGATGCGAAACTGTCGACGCCTACCTTAAAACGACGCTTTTTTGACGTCCAGGAAAAGTCGCGCAGAATCGCCAACTTAAGCTCTGCGGCAACGATGTATTTCAAGAAATAAATGACGAAATTAAAACGCCCATATTTTTGCAATCCCCTGTTGAATGCTCTGGATTTTGCAGTAGATTGTAGATATAGATTGAAAGTATATATAGATAGATATAGAGAAGATATCGTTACTAAGTTCATGTTACAAACTCCTGGAAAGAATGATCCTTGAAAGAATTGGTGGCAGAATAAACCAATGCGTTCCAATTGAACAAGCTGGATTTCGCCCTGGCCGCAACTGCACAGACCAGGTACTAAGCCTGACAACGTTTATTGAGGCTGGATTCCAGGAATGCCTTAAGACGTCCGCGGTATTTATCAACCTCACCGCGGCCTATGACACAGTCTGGAGAGATGGCCTATTTTATAAATTCCTCCGAGTGATCCCCGATAAAAGGCTGGGTCGGCTCCTGAACACATGCTGTGTGATAGATCACTACGGGTAGAAATGGGTGACTTCAGCAAGGTGAGAAGACTGCAAAATGTTCTACCACAGGGATCTGTACTGGCTCCTGTGCTGTTTAACCTATACACATCTGATATGCCAGAAACAATATCAAAAAAGTTCCTATATGCAGACGACCTGGCATTAGCAGTCAGTCGGAAGAGAATAGAAAGCACAGAACAAATTTTAACCAACAACCTCAAAGTCCTTGGACAATACTACCGAAGATGGAGGCTAACACCTAACACGAGTAAAACCGAATGCGTTTGCTTCCACTTGAACAACAAACTCGCTAACCAACCACTTACGATACACTTTAATGATGTGCAGATTACAAATAATCCCACGCCAAAGTACCTGGGAATTACCATCGATAGAACTATGACATACAAGGAACACCTAGATAATATGGCAGCCAAAATCCGAACAAGAAATAATATCTTACAGAAACACTGTGGCACGACGTGGGGTGCGTCATCTACTATCCTTCGATGTTCGGCTTTGGGTCTCGCCGATAGTGCGGCAGAGTACGGAGCCCCTGTGTGGCTGAATAGCCACCACGTCGCTAAGATTGACACCCAACTTAATAATACAATGCGAATCATCACGGGATGCGTTAGGTCAACACAAACATACTGGCTTCCAACACTCGACGACAGGAAGCATTAATTCGCCAATACAAGAAGATTGCTAGAAACGTACAACTGCCTATACACCGCCAACCAGCGATTAGGACGGCAGAAGAACTCTATGCCGAAAACTTCAATCGAAATGAAAAATGGACGGAGCAATTGATGGAATCAACACCCCCGGACATTCTTAGCAATCTACCAGCCAACAAAGAGCCTAATGGATTTGACATACCCCGACAAACTTGGAAGACTGCGAAACGAATACGAACCGGCCATGGCATGTGCTGACACCCTACACAAATGGGGAAAGCTGCCGTCTGCCAAATGCGATTGTGGGGCTCCACGCCAAACTGTTTCCCATATAGTGCAAGAGTGCGAGCAGAGGGCATACGGAGGGGACATGGTGGACATGCTGACGTTGTCGCCGGATGCAACCGACTAGATTGAGGGCTTGGACATAGCACTGTGATATCTCTTAAACTGTCGATCTATATTTATATAGATTTATGTTTGTTTTAATTTTAAACCATGTGTACGCCACGCAATACGATAAATAAATAAATGGTCTTTTGGCTTTCCGCACCCATAATTGGACGTCGCAGAATCGCGTCGCGACGCCCACTTATAACTGTTAATCTACACAGAAAAAACGAATGTCGATTTAGAGCACCAGGATGTCGCGTTTTTGACATTTCAAGTTAATCGGCACATGGGCTAAGTGGCACGTGGGTCTTGCTGAAGGTATCGTTGTGTTCTATGTCTGACATTCCTGCCAGCAATATAAAATGGAAGGAAACCAACACGACGAAAGAAATCAAGACGATTGTTTGACCACACAAGATTTTATGGAGGAAATATCGTGCAATCTGGGATTTGGGTTTCGAGGAGTATTGTAATCACCTAGAAAAGTTAGAAGTCTGGGAAAATGTGAGCATAAAGAATGATGCCACCTTTGACATATTAAAAGTATAAGTGCTGCTTCTTCAAGTTCCATAGTCAACCTGACTATTGACCATGGATTTGAAAAGTTTATTTAGGATCGAGCAACCATAAACTGGGCTGTTATTCCAAACCCTTCCATTATCCTAAATAATTGGTTCCATTTATGCTGTCATATGCCTTTTTGAAGTGAAAAGTTGGAGCATCTCAATACTATGCTACCAGCACTTCTCTAATATATTGCATGTACAGAAGACCTAGTTAGTCTGTTCTTGACCTGTTCCGCTGGAACCCACATTGGTAGTCTTAGCCCCAGAATCTCCTAGCTGTTAATATACAGGGAAAACCTTGTAGGTCACATTAGTAGTGTGTATTCTGGCTGTTAATGAGGAATCAAGAATAAAAATAACTTTTTCTACTGATATATGTGAAAATGGCAATTTTTCCACAGCTCACCCTACATGAAGTGACATTTTTTCCTTCTAGAGATGAAAATATTTTCACATCTAGAGAAGAAAATGAGCATTTTAAATTTATAATTTTCTTGATTAAAACACTAAACTAACCAAATTTGCATGGACTTTTTTATTAATTACTTCAATTTCAATGGAATATTTTATGTACAAACCTAAAATGAGCCTGAAACTATTTAAAAAACCGAAATAAAATTAGGACATTTGCCTTGAAAAGTATCACCTTCTATGAGAATGCAACAACAATTTGTGACCATGGAAACGACCAAACCAACAATTAAATTTGTATTGACAGTTCATTTCGAATTGGATTTATTAAAGTCGAATTATGGATTCTGCAACTGAAATAAGTGGCACACCGCCAGGCATTATAGAAGCAGCAAACTCTGCTTCTAATATCTTACCCCAAAAGTCCCAAGAAAGGTATAAATTTATATAAAAAGTTCATGGATGACATTTTGCTATTTTCACATATCAGTAGAAAAGTTCACATAATATCAGTTTGACATTGCTATTTTCACATAATATCAGTAGAAAAAATTGCATTTGCTACTCGAGATGAAAGCGTTTTTTTGGTTTGGTGTGATTGCTAGCTCGCCGGCGCTTGTGAGCAAACTCACCTCACCAAAAAAACGCCACTTTCATCTCTTGTTGTAAAATATACTATTCTACTACATACTTGACTGCAACATCAAAAGGTCGAACAAATGGACTTGTCTGAAGATTTAGTGATATTAAATGCTTATTCCTCTACATTCCATTGTTTTCATTCTTTTGCCAAAGGATTTTAACATTACAGAAACAAATCTGTAAAAGTATAAGCATCTATTACAGAGACAATATACCTACAGATCTGTCACAAGTAGCTCAGTTGTATTCATATCATTGTACAAATATTTTTGTAAAACACTGACATTGCAACTTTGAAACATGTTTCCATTAATGCAAAATAAAATAAATGTTTTCTAACTAATAATAAATTAATATATTTCCTTACTTATTCATAAATAAATACTTATGTTTAAAACCTTCTAAAAGATGTATATAAGGAGTATCAATTTGACTAGGTGTCAAAGGAATCTTTAACATTTTCTTCACTTTCGGAGACATGAGCACTAAATTTTGTGCAAGGCCATATGCTGAAGATGTCGTCCAATAAACAACCAAACACTAAAAAGAAGATATTGGTTGATCGTATTTTTATTTACTCTAAATTTCACTTACAGATGGAACCGAAGCTGCAATTGGTATCATTAAAAGACTGAAACCCCTGAAGAAATTCGTTATATAACTCTGGAACTTTGATGGAACCTTTACCTTCGATAGAGTCTGGATCTATAAGGTGAACAAAAATTTATAATCACAAGATAAAATTTAGAATTGGTAAAACCATACTACTTTATAGATAATCATATAAACTTAATAAAGTCGGAACACAGCCTAAATATATAAATATATTCAACCTTTCTGGAGCTCTATAAAAATTAGGAGTCTTTTTGGACTACCAAAATCAAATCTCATGTGAAATTTTTCAGTTATTTTATAGTTTTTTGGCAGTCCGAAAAAGTCTCATTAGTTTTATAGAGCTCCGGAAAGGTTGAATATATTTATATATTAAAGCTGTATTCCGACTTTATTAAGTTTACAAGATAAAATATTTGCATTTCTACCTCGATAATTGCCAAATTTAAAAGTCCTAATGTGATTGGCAAGATAAAAGAACTATCAACTTCTGTTAAATTTGGTATCCAACCAAAACCTCCCACAGTAAGTTCAGCTAACGTCAATTTAGCATCCAAATCTTGCTTTGGCAACTCGTAAACCAGGTTCCTCAAAGTAACTGAGAATGAAATCCACATCGGAACTTGGAACCAAATCAGCAGACTTCCTTTAATAGGATGGCAATTATCTCTCACGACAAGATTATTCCACTGCTTCTTCATCTACGGTAAATCTAATCTTCAAATTAAACCAGAAATTTTTAATTGTTGCTGTAACTCACCGATCTTCTATAATAGATTTTTGCTGTTTTTTCATTCCAGTTGTACATTTTGATGGCAATTGCTGTTTCCTTTTTCAATTCTTTGACTATATCCGGCATTTCCATATTTAGATTTTCGACCTTTGCCATGATGTATTGTTGGTAAACAGCTAAGGGTAATGTTACAGCTGATCTTAATAAAACTGTAGCACAGATTATGGTTGCCCACCAGGGTAAGCCAGTGGTGTCATGAATGTTTAACAACATGCTTTGGATGTATTCGACAGGGGTGCTTTCTGATATACTTTTGAATATTCCACTCTGTGTTCTACCTATCGATTCTAGTGAACTTTGTAGGGAATAGTCGCGTTTTTGGGGATTGTGGTGAATGATTTGTGAACATGTTGGGTAATAATATTTTGAGCATAACCTTAGTGTTTGTGGTAAGATTCTTGTTAGGTTCATTTTTGATAGGTTAAGTTTTTATTAGTGTTGACATTTGGTTAAATTTTAGTTTTATTGTTGTGGTGGAACTGTTTTCCATTTCATTTATTTTTCTTGCAATTGATATTTGGATTTTTGGGACAATATTAAAACTTGCATTTGTAAGATTGAATGTAATTTTAATAGTTTCTTTTTCAATATATTGTATGATTTTTATTAATTCGATAAGGGTTGATTTCAGAAAATCTAAATTTATTTTTATTTTGTAAGCGCCTCTACCGGAATGCGTAACGAATTAAGTTTCGGAACTGTTCGCTGATTGGTGAGGTGAGGTCACCACTGTCCATTTATCCATTTTAGTGGCAAGACTGGTTTTATTTTTAGCTGTGATTGGTTACTAAAAGCAGCTGATGATTCAATGGATTGGTACTAGAGAATTACGCAATGTCGTTTTTAAAAACATAGACAGAGACACAGGGTTTTCTCAAGAGGGGCAAATGAACTATCGTTAAACAATTTTAATAGAATATTTAGCTTTGTTTTTGAATATTTTGTGCGGAACGTTAAAATTTGAATCTAAACTACACAGAATACTATAATTTCACAACGTAAGGAACAAAATAATATCAATATTTTGTTAATTATTACTTGGCGTATTTTTAAATTATTGTAAATTGTAATTAAAATTTAAAGCCGCCTCGATTTAATGATGTTGGTAATATTTGCGACTTTTTTTTATTGAGGAAAGTGACGAGTTGCACGTGGTATATTTACAATATGTTGTAAATAGAGAAAGCGTGCAGTTGTAAGATACAGTATAGTCTGTTTCGTTCGAGTTGATATTCGTATGTGGATAAATCTATCCACCTTTCCAATGTCAACTCATCGAACGTACAAAGTTTAAACAAAAAACTTCAAATAAACACAAAGACTAATTAAAATCATGTGTTGTTTTCATCTATTTTATAAATATTTTCAAATGGTGGATTTGAATTATTTACACTTTTAATAACAACAATAAACAATTTAGTGTAAAAATAGAATGTTGTGATTTGCAGGAGAATAGTTGCAATAATGGGTGCTAGCATCAGTACTTACACTTCGCCCACTAGGATCGTGGAATTTGTTACTGGTAGGAAGAGGAAGTTCAGTGATGTTAATTCCCAAGATGACATGGAGAAGATTATCGATATTGCAATGCACACACCAAAAAGGTATCTGTTTTCTATATATTTGAAATTATGTATATAATGTAAAATAAAGGTAGCTAAAGATTCATGCTACCGACAAAATAATATAGTAGTTACATAAGATTACACAAACAACCGTAGGTTAATGTCAGGACAAGATGCCTTCAAAACTAGATCTTGTTAAGACTAGATAATTGAGACAGCGATAAATTATACAGACTAGACAGACAAGATTAGACAGACAAGACAAGTCAGACTAGACTGGACAGACAAGACTGGACAGACAACACTGGACAGACAAGACAGGACAGACAAGACTGGACAGACAAGACTGGACAAATAAGACTGGACAAACAAGACTGGACAGACAATACTGGACAGACAAGACTAGACAGACAAGACTAGACAGACTAGATTGGACAGACAAGACTGGACAGACAAGACTGGACAGACAAGACTGGACAGACAATACTCGACTGACAAGACTGGACAGACAAGACTGGACAGAGAAGACTGGTCAGACAAGACAGGACAGACAAGACTGGACAGACAAGACTGGACAGACAATACTCGACTGACAAGACTGGGCAGACAAGACTGGACAGAGAAGACTGGACAGACAAGACTAGACAATCAAGACTGGACAGACAAGACTGGATAGACAAGACTGGACCGACAAGACTGGACAGACAAGACTGGACAGACAAGCCTGGACAGACAAGACTGGACAGACAAGACTGGACAGACAATACTGGACAGACAAGACTGGGCAGACAAGACTGGACAGAGAAGGTTGGACAGACAAGACTAGACAATCAAGACTGGACAGACTAGACTGGATAGACAAGACTGGACAGACAAGACTGGACAGACAAGACTGGACAGACAATACTCGACATACAAGACAGGATAGACAAGACTGGACAGACAAGACTGGACAGACAAGACTGGACAGACAATACTCGACAGACAAGACTGGACAGACAAGACTGGACAGAGAAGACTGGACAGACAAGACAGGACAGACAAGACTGGACAGACAAAACTGGACAGACAATACTCGACAGACAAGACTGGGCAGACAAGACTGGTCAGAGAAGACTGGACAGACAAGACTAGACAATCAAGACTGGCCAGACAAGACTGGATAGACAAGACTGGACAGACAAGACTGGACAGACAAGACTAGACAGACAAGCCTGGACAGACAAGACTGGACAGACAAGACTGGACAGACAATACTGGACAGACAAGACTGGATAGACAAGACTGGACAGACAAGACTGGACAGACAAGACTGGACAGATAATACTCGGCAGACAAGACTGGACAGACAAGACTGGATAGACAAGACTGGACAGATAAGACTGGACAGACAAGACTGGACAGACAAGACTGGACAGATAAGACTAGACAGACAAGACTAGACTGGACAGACAAGACTTTTTTTTGCCCTTGCTGGGAGGTGAAAATCTGCAAACAGATACCACCCGGTCCGTGCCGAGTGGCAGTGTGGGGTTGCCTAGAAGGAGCGACCCACTAAAAAACCCCCCAGCTGGAATCCAAAGTTGGCATAACTTCATCATGTACCTCTCCCTTTCATTTCTAAAAAAAAAACATTTCCCCCGCTCATTTGGCGAGCCCTTTGTACGCCGTGCCCCCTCTTACATCAAGGTTTACAATAAATTTTTGCGCCCCCTTCGCACTAAGGGAAGGGGGGGGGTCTGTCCAGACCTTTTCAAAGATCGTGTGCTCCGCCGTGTCCTCATTTGCACCACAGGAAGGGGGGGGGGGCGTTGTCACGCACAACTCGCGCGTAGCAACCCTTCAACCCGCCTCACGCTCATCCCTTTCATCCTTCTCCTTTCTCCTCATTATAGATTCTATCATCCCATTCAGCACGCCCCATTCATACTCACTATGGAGCATAATCCTAACCAAGCTCACTTTACAGCGGCGCTTTTAGGCATAGGCGCACTAGGCGCGCGCCTAGGGCATCCTATTTTAGGGGGCCACAAATTTCCAACTAAGCAAGGTCAAACCAACTTTTGGCGGTTAACGACAATAAGCGGCAAAATTTGTGGTGAATAAATTGGCACTTTGCGATGGTTAATAGTGAAAAAAATATTCAGAAAAAAAAGTATCATTGCATTGTTGTTATTTTTTGTATTGTTATTGAAAATTGATCGCATGACTGTTTTTACTAAAGGACACCACAGAATCTTACACAGGATTCAAACCCAAAGAATGTAGTTCATGTACCTTCCACCACGTCTTCCAAGTTTAGAAAACGACAAGCGTAGCAAGGAGTTTTCTAATGGATAAGAAACATCTAATATCACTATAAACGTTTTTAATGATAGTACCATTGATGGACAGATTTTAAATTAAATATGTGTTATATCGTTTATTACCATTAATTAATTAAACTTGTGTATTCGCGATTTCCACACATCACATAACCTCAATACTATCTCGTCGAAAATTTGAGACTGACAGGCCTGAATTTCAGTGTCAACCATGAAAAAATTAACTCATAACAGCATTCGGCGAGCCATAACCGCACGAATATGAGTGTTGTTATGAGTCCATTACAGACGCAAAATAGAAAAAATGTCATAACAATAGACCTTTTCATAGTTGAAATTTTTTAGGCGCATGTGTCAATTTCCGCCATCTTATACGTCAAAATTGCCCGAAGTTTTTGAATTATAACCTTAATATTTGCCCGAAACTTTCATATTCCCGCCTTTCAAACTTGGCAGATGCGCATGCGCTCAACTGACCGTAAAAAGGTCTATTCGCGATTGAAATGTTTACATTTCATTGATTAATTTATTAAAAGTCATGCTTGACATTTATCAAATTATTACTTTTTTTATAAATCTAAGTAAATTATTAATTTATATTGTAGGTAAAACTTTGTATCCTGTAGTTTGTAAAACCTAATCTAACCTAACCTAATTGTTATTTTTTAATGTGGTTTTACGATAATCTCGCATATTGAGAATTGGGACTCCCTAGACTAGGCCCACATAGTCGCCTTGTGCCTAGGACCACAAGTAATGTAAACGCGCCCCTGTCACTTTACTTACCTCCTCTCCCACCTTGCATTCTGCCACGCTCCTCGCTTGCACCCATGTCACACACTCAAAGATCGTGTGCTCCGCCGTGTCCTCATTTGCACCACAGTATTTACATTGCGCCTCGTCTAGTTTTCCAATTCGCTCCAAGTAAGACCCAAAGGACCCATGCCCCATAAGTGCCTGGGTTAGGTAATAGTTTACCTCCCCGTGCCCACGATTGACCCATTCCTCGATGGTCGCAATCAGTTGCCTGGTTCAGGCTCCCTTTTCCGACGCCACCTCTCTCCTGCCATACCTGAAAAGTATTTGTCCTTTCGTTTCTGGGGTCGTTTCCTTCCCAGACTCTCACTCTTTCATTCGCCAGAAGGTCCAGCGGTATGATTCCTACAACGACCGCCACGGCGTCCCCAGAAACAGTCCTGTATGCACTGCACACACGAAGTAGCATACACCATTGCACCCTCATCAATCTCTCCTTAAAACATTTAGTCCTGTAAGCATTTATCCATGCCTGCACCCCATATAGGAAAATGGAGTGCACGACCGCATTCATAACCTTTCTCTTGGAGGCCAACGGCCCACCTGCGTTGGGCATCAGCCGTCCAAGAGCTCTCGCACACACTGTTGCCATACTCACCACTCGGTTCACCTGCTCTGCCACTCTAAGGTTTCGCTGGAGCTCCACCCAAGGTATTTCAGTGACTCCCGAGCCGGCACGTTAACTGTCCCCATTCGCACGGTCAGTTCCCGCAACTTTCTTCTCCCAATTAGCAGAACGGCCTCGGTTTTATGAGGTCCTTTTTATCCATCCACCGGGCAATCCCACCTATCGCCTCGTTCGTTATCGCTTTCAATTCTTCTTCAGTTCTTGTCACAGCGACAACCGCTATATCATCTGCGTACCCGACGAGTGTAACCCCGTCTGGCCGCTTCATTCTCAACACCTCGACATAAAATATGTTCCACAGTATCGGTCCAAGGGCCGATCCCTGTGGAACACCCGCTCTCATCTGAAAGGTCTTTCCCTTCGCAGTCACCTTCTCAAGCAGCTAATCGATAATTTTCTCCATGTCATCCTGGGAATTAACATCACTGAACTTCCTTTTCCCTTTCATTTAAGTAGCTGCCCACCAACTTTTGGAGGTAGGGAGCTATCCCCTTCAATTCCAATGCCTCCATGATTCCGACCCATTTTCCGGGACCGAATTGATGTCATTTTTCACATTCAGGGTGACCAGCACACAATACCTACGAGCACGCCGTGGACCCGAATTTGCTCCCCTTGCTCTCTCTATCACGCGCATCATTGCATCCGCCGTGGTTCGGCCGCCCCTAAACCCATATTGGTCCGCTGAGAGACCCCCTACTCTCTCAAGATCCTCATTTAATCTTGTTCCAATCATGCCCTCATACAGCTTCGCTATCCCATTTAAAAGCATATTGGCCTGTATTTGGTTTCCTCTCCTTCCTTTCGCTCCTTCTGAATCACAACCAGTCTCCTTTTTTTCCACTCCATGGGGAAGCTGCCATTCGGCAATTCTCCATTCAGCAGTCTCAAACACAGGTTCTCACACACATGTACAAACACCTTGAACGCTTCGGGAGGAACACCATCAGGACCCGGCGCTTTACCCTTCCTCATTCGATCGACTGCCTTCCGCAACTCTCTCTATCCGGGCACCGGTCTCTATCCCACGGGTTCCGCCTAGATCACTCGCTCATGTGTTGGAAAAAGCTTCCTGACTTCCGCCATTAGACTGTCCCCCCGGAGAGTGTTTACTCTTTGCGTAATTTTCCTGGTAACGTATCTTGTACCCATCACCCCAGATGTTATTTACCTCTACGCAGAGCGCTCTCCAAGCTTCTTGCTTAGAGTTCGCGATGGCTCTACGGAGTTCACTGCGCGCCAGGTTATACCTCCTTCTGCACTTCTTTCGTACCTGGTCATCTCGTCTCCTGTTATTTCTCACCATACATCTTCTTTCGCGCAGACAGGTTTTACGCTTTTCAGCTACCTGAGCGTTTCACCAGTAAACTGGTTTCCTGCCTCTGACACCCCTCCGTTTCTTATTGAACACCGAGTCGCAAGCCCCGATAAGTTCCGTTTCACATATGCTCCGCAGTCCGTTTTCAGGGCCAGTCTTTTCGAACAGCGCTTTCATTACATCCCCCAGTCTCTCTAGTAGATTCTTATCTACTCTCCAGCTATTTGTCACAGTTACAACCGGTCCATCAGAAGTATCCTCCCTTACGTCGAAGAGGATATCCTGGTGATCACTAAGATTTTCTCCCTCTCTGACACGCCACTCTTTCACCCTACATGCAATTCGTGGGGTGCTAAAAGTGACGTCTATAAAAGACATACTTTCGCACCGCACGAAGGTCGGCACATTTCCGCAGTTGTGTACCACCAGGCCCTCTTCTGCCAACCACTCTTCCATCATTCTCCATCTTTCATCTTCTCAGGGGGATCCCCACCAGGCACACTTGGCATTGAAATCTCCCCCAACAACAAGCTCTTTGGACCAGGTTTTCATACTGGTCCTCACCTCATCCATAAAAGCTACAAACTGGCCCAGCGTAATGTTGGGCGAAATGTAGCACCCATGCAGGACCAAGTTCTCCCATTCAATCCACACATATCCTTCACCACTGCCCCATTTTACCATGTGGTTTTTCGATTAGAAAAACCGTATGGCAACATTCATGCACTGGTCCACATGCTGGACAGACAAGACTGAACAGACAAGACAGGTCAGACAAGACTGGACAGGCAAGACGGGACAGACAAGACTGGACAGACAATACTAGACAGATAAGACTAGACAGACAAGACTAGATAGTCCAGATTAGACAGTCAAGACTAGGCAGACAAGACTTTTTTTTTTTAAAAGTGGTTCAGGGTAAGCTCTCACCAAATCCCCTATTCCACCTTGGCTTTTAGTATGCGCCACCCCGGTATCGCATATATTGCATTCATTCAGGGTGGGCAGCCCGGACGGTTAATGAAAACCGCCCTAGTTGTCGCCTCCCCGACCAGGATTCGAACCCGGGTCTCCCGCATTGAAAGGCGGGTATGTTGTCAACTACACCACCGAGGAGGACAGGCAGACAAGACTAGACAGTCAAGACTAGGCAGGCAAGACTAGACTCTACTTTGACGTTGTATTGCATCTTGGATCCTTTACAGCGTTCCTTATTGCGTTCTGTACTTCCTTGACGGCCGTTGTTTCCTCTATGTCTCTGATTATGAAGGTTTGTATGCGTTGCTCTGTTTCGTACCATGTAGGTTCTCTATTACCTGTTTTTTGAAGACGTCGATAGAGCCCTCCGTTGTCGCTCTTACAATCAGCTTCACGTTTCCATTTCGTGTTATTCTCGCGGCATTTACACTTACGCCAATTGCGTGTCGAGCGTCAATCGCCATTTTCATCTTCGCGTCAGCGTCAGCGGCGTTGCAGTCTGACCCTTCCTTCATTTTTATTTTTGTACTCCTAGTTTCTTATTTCCAGGCGTCAACTGCCGTTGTTTCAACTTGGTGGTTTCTGTTCCTAATTTGAGCATAGGTCTTTTTGGATGTTTGAATCTGTATTGTGTGTCCACACTATTCAGGAAAATGCATTCTATCATCCTTAGCGAGGCAGGGTATATTCCATTGGTGAGTACAATAACGAATTATGTTGGCCGAGTTATCTATGGTCGCTTTCAGTTTCTTGAGGCAGTCAAAGCGATGCTTCCAGGTCATGTTCTTGCGGCTGTTATCCCATTCCTCTTTTATGGTTCCAGGTTTAGAGTGTAGGTGTAATGTTCCCTATTGTTGATTGATCCGCGTCATCTGTACACACACACATTTGGTGCTGTTCCCCTGAATGAATGCGCATGCGATACCGGGGTGCTGGTATCTATAGCCAAGTGGAAGAAGGGGTTTAGTGAGTGAGAGCCTCACACGCAGGCTGGTAGTGCTTCCCCAAACCACAACAAAAAGAGGTGGTGCTCTTCAGGAGTGCGAGCGGTCCATAAGAAGTTTTTCCATGCTGCATTGCGTCTCTCAGCTGTCTCCTGTTTTTTTGAAGGAGTCTTTATTAGAGGATTGTCTTCATCTGTTTACACGTCTAGGAGATATACTTGGTCGTACTCTTTGTCGGGTGTAGGGTGCCGTGGGACACTATTGCAGTAGCTTAGACAGACAAAACTAGAGAGAAAAGACTTGACACTCAAGACTTGACGCAACTAATTGTAAGATTAAATTTCAGTTATACATACACAAATAAGAACAAGGCGTGTTCATTATTTATTGATATGTTATGAAGAGAATGAGCGCTCTATAGAAACTACAAAACATGTAATGGAAAAAGACAGACAAGACAAGCCAGACAAGACTAGACATACAAGACTGGATAGATAAGACTGGACAGACAAGGCTAGACAGACAAGAATAGACAGACTAGATACACAAGACTAGACAGACAAGACTAGTCAAACAAGACTAGACAGGCAAGACTAGTTATACAAGATAGACATAAAAGATGTCTGTGTTTTGTATGTGTTTCATCTGTTTCTTCTCTGGTTTGTCTACATTTTGCGTTTTGTCTATGCCTGGTCTATGTTTTGTATTTGTCTGTGTCTCGTTCGTTTTGTCTGCATCTTATCTGCGTCTTGTATTTATCTGATCTGTGTCTTGTATGTACTTTCTGCATCTTGTCTGCGTCTTACTTTTATCAGATCTGTATCTTGTATGTTCTGCCTGATTATATATGCGTCTTGTATTTATCTGATCTATGTCTTGTTTGTACTGTCTGTGCATCTTATCGGTGTTTTGTATTTGTAGCTGATCGTTGTCTTGTTTGTGTTGTTTGCAACTTTTCTGTATCTTGTCTATATTTACGTCTTGTCTATGACTTATATTCCTCCGGTTTATGTGTATACACTTTTGTATATCTGTATCTTCTCTATATCCTGTCTATTCTTTGTCTGTGTCACATCTGTGTCTTGTATGTAGCCTGTGTGTCATTCCTGTGTTTTGTCTGTGTTTTAACAGTGACCCGTTTGCGTCTTGTCTAGGTCTTGTATGTGCCTAGTCAGAGTCTAGTCTATATCTTGTCTGTGTTTTGCCTGTTTCTTATCAGCTTCTCTTAGTGTGCCTTATTTTGTCTGTCCCTAATCAGCTTCATGTTTCCGTCCTGTCTTCGTCTTACCTCTTGTCTATGTATAGCCATCTTGTAGACTTTACTTAGGCTTGACAAGCATGTTTACATATTTTAAAAACTGGTCTGTGAATCATAATGTACATTAGTTTGCACTTTGTTTACTCATTAACTAGATAGAAAATGTTCGACATTCAAGACTCTGTTATGACTATGGTATTCAAGTCAGAATCCACAATTATAGGAATTTTGGACATAGATTTTTATCTAATTGTAAAATCGATTCTAGATTACATGGTATTAGATGCAGTTTGTCTGTGTAGAGCGGTGTTTCCCAACGTGGGGCCCACGCCCCACAGGGGGGCAATTTGATTGTTAAGGGGGGCAATTTGATTGTTAAGGGGGACAATTCGAAAATGAACTGGCCTCGAGTTTAATCCCATTGCTCCTGGCCATTTAATAGCAATGCTAGATTTCGGTGCCAAAATTGAAAGAAAAAAGCAAATTCTTAAATAATTGTTATAAATTTGTGTGAAGAGACCAAAATATCAACTGGGTTATTGGCGTCGTCAAGTTAACCTCCCTGCGGCAGGCTCCGCGGGGACCCCCGGACGCATTAAAATCTCACTAAACGACGCAGTTTTGGGTTCATAAACAAATTAAATTTGTCTTCATACCCGCCGTTCACGATGAGCGGTTTCCTTCCTTTTTGTCTTTTATGACAGCAATGCTTGACCAACGAATCAATGAAACGAGGTCCTCTTGAGGCGCGCTTGAAGGCGAAAAATACTGCTCATATTAATTCAGATTTGACTCATAACAGCACTCACATGCGTGCGATTATGGCCGAGTGCGATTCAATTTTCTCAATGTATATCGGCGATTTTTTTATTTAGAAATGGCATAAAAGGGCGCAAAATAGAAAAAATACTATAAAAATCTCGTTCGTAAGGCGTTTTTCAGCACTTACAAATCGCGCTTACTGAACTCGTCATTTAATATACTATACTAGCAAAAATAAAATCGTCTGGATATAACACAACGGGGAGACTTGAGACTGAAGCTGACCAAATTGGAACCTTACATAAAATCTCTGTGCAGCAAGCATAGATTTCACTAAATTAAAATAATAAAATAATATAGAAAAGACTTTATCAAAATTATTTCGAATTTGAATTTCAGTTTTTCGTTGTATGTAAATCAACAAAATCTTAGACAAATAAAATGGCAAATGTATTTTGACAAATATTATAATCCATCGGAGATCAGAGCATTAGATTGCATAGCATATTTAAAATGGCAAACAAATTAGTTAAGATAATGCTGATATATATTTGATAAGAATTTGGTTTGAAGCATATTTTCGCGTTTTCAGTTGGTGTTCACGATAAATTTTCGTAATAATATTAATAAAGTGATGTTAAAGCGATTTATGTTTTTTCAATTATTAGTTTCTACATGTTTCCCATCCTCGCTAATTTGTTCGACTGAAAGTGCGTAAGTGCCTTGTGTAAACAAGGTAAGACGCAAATGAAAATAAAACTGCAGCGATGATTCAAAGTATGTCATATAAGGCTTTCACTAATTTTGTTGATATTGATAACCTCCCACATATCACACTCAATAAATTAGCGAATAGAAAGTAATAAGAAGATTAATAATGTTCCAAGAATAGAGTCTCAACTATGCCATATAAAGGATAAAATATTCTATTTTTGGAGATTACGGTAGAGCGGACTTGTATATTTATTATCAAATTAAATAGAGAAAGTCGGTGTCGAGAACGAGACTAGAATATGGAGTGTATTTTATAACCAATGAGTATTAGGAAAACATCAGTGCGTCTTGCTTTTTTATTTGTTATTATGAATTTACACTTGAACATTATTACATATGAATCGCCTTACCTTGACACCAACAAGACAATAGAAAAAAAAAATAGTCTGTAACCTTTACGCGCGGTTGAAGTAAAACTTAAAAGTTATGGCATCGTATGGAAAATGCGAATAAAATTATGTCCCATAATCAAGTATTTGAAAGTCGCGCCTAACGAAGTTTTACTTCAACAAGTTGAATAAAAAAGATTTAGTATAATAGTATAAATGTATTCGTTATTTAGCTTTAGCTATCAAATAGAGTCGTTTTTGAGAAAGACGAAATAGGAGGGCAATATTAATAATATTTATTATTCTATATTCTACTGGAACTAACTCTAACTTTAATATTACTATAATATTACACAATTAAGTGAACAAAGTTTGGTACTGGAATAAAATAGATGGTTAGATTACGTTATAACGGAGCAGATAAATCCAGACCACATATCGCGCGGTAGTATTGCGCCTCCCGATCCGAAATAAGAAAAAATATTGGATATACAATATCCAATATTTGATGAGGTCCAATATGTGATTAGGTTATATTCGAGCAGATAAATCCAGACCACATATCGCGTGGTAGTATCGCACCTCCCGATCCGAAATAAGAAAAAATATTGGATAAAGGTTAGATTAGGTTATATTAGAGCAGATAAATCCAGACCACATATCGCGCGGCAGCGCGACCTCTCGCTGCGGTGGCGTTAATACGTAACTACCCAAAGTTTTACCAAAAACTAATAAAATTCTGGAACAAATAGAAGAAATTTGCTTGAAAACTGTATTTTGTTGACGCCGTCGTAATAAGAAATCCGTCTTGGTAAAACATTCTCCAAAAATCTCCGAAAATATTCTTGGTAAAAATTGTACATATAACAAATTGATTCTTGAGAAAGAAACAGGACTGTATAGAAATAATACAATAGTATATTACGTAACAAGAGTTGTAAGAAGCATATTACGTAGGAGCTAGGGCATCCAAACCGGTTAAAAACAAACCCGGTTTTCTGTAAAAATTTAGGAAACCGTAAAACCGTTTTTTTTCGAAAAACCGAAAGTAGGTTTTTATTTGTTTTATTTTTTTCTTCAAATGGAAAATAATTAAATTTTTCTATTTTATTCATGAAGTATTATATGTGAATTTATTTGTACTCAAATAGAACGTAAAAGCAGTAAACATGTAGTCAAATAAAGGTTCACAGATGTAAAGTGCGCATAATCTTGATCCTAAAGAAATATAAATACTTGTACTCCATTCTTACATTTTCCTGTTGAAATACGCAAAAGAAAGCCAAAAAACAAACTCTCCATTCCCTATCTAGTGCTTCTGTCCCGACTGAAAGATAACCCCCCAAACTGTAACTAATTCTAGACACCGTCCCCGATATGTTTAAATATCCCATAGTGTTGACTGATTTGTCGCCCCGCCCGACTGCTGGTTATCCGCTGTTTCCCATCCATAAAAAAAATCTATCCACCTCCTTGGCTGAAAAGGAAATTTCATTTCCTACAACAGGGAAATGATGATTAACCGGTTTTTTACTTTACGAAAAACCGAAAACCGGTTTTTGAAATTTCATCGGTGTTTTGTTCATCGATGCCCAGTACGAGCGGAACGGGTAATTGCGTAATTCCGCGAGTACGTAATTGCCTTACCACTCTAGTCATGTACTATATTTTATCTTCGACCACACTAATTTGTTCCTGATTAATAAGAAAAATACATTTGATGAAAAAATTTATTTCTTATTAGGTACATTATTTGACATTATAATATACAAACTATTTTCATTATCTCTATCACTAAACATTATTTAATTTTATCGAATTGAAAGAAAATACATTCATAATGGTTACATACCTTATTACTTAGTACTTACTTGTAGTTTTCGTTAGATTTAAACGTGAAAAAGTTAGATTTAAACGTATTGAATTACAGCTTCGATGAGAATGATGTGACGTTTTATGATTGTTTGAAAATCATGGAGTACTATATTTAACAATCGTATCAACGTGCAGCTCTCAACCAATCAACGAATCGTAAACCAAACGCACTAGTGTGTTATCAATCATAACATATCATTAATCGCGGACTGTTACATACGTGTGTGTTATGATGTATTTACATAGTCCACAAACTGCACAATAATGGGCATTTACAATAGTGGTCCTAGATGAATTTAATTAAACGATTCGGGACAATAAACGATTCTTCTAGCAATGACCTTTCGCTGCAAATTAATAGTAGTTTATTATACAAGTGTGTAAAGGGCTTTTGTGCATGAGTTCCGAAGTTTAATCGCAATGAGTGCACAAAAGCATTTCACCCACGTGTATAAAACATTATTTCATCTACGAAGCATGTTAAAATACTGTTGAATCTATGAAAAAGAAATTTGTTTCTTACCGATAATATTGAAAAATTGTAATTTTGAATAACAAAATGTCTCAAATCACTGCCACAATAAGGTTAGAACAGTGAAGGGAACACTATTTGGTCGTTGTCGATTTAATCTAGATTTAACCTAGATTAGGTTATGGTTAGGTTAAGTTATATTAGAGCCAGATAAATCCAGACTGAGAGGCCGAGACCAGTGTTAGGTTAGGTTAGGTTTAACTCTTGTCTGTCTAGTCTTGTCTGTCTAGTCTTGTCTGTCTAGTCTTGTCTGTCTAGTCTTGTCTGTCTAGTCTTGTCTGTCTAGTCTTGTCTGTCTAGTCTTGTCTGTCTAGTCTTGTCTGTCTAGTCTTGTCTGTCTAGTCTTGTCTGTCTAGTCTTGTCTGTCTAGTCTTGTCTGTCTAGTCTTGTCTGTCTAGTCTTGTCTGTCTAGTCTTGTCTGTCTAGTCTTGTCTGTCTAGTCTTGTCTGTCTAGTCTTGTCTGTCTAGTCTTGTCTGTCTAGTCTTGTCTGTCTAGTCTTGTCTGTCTAGTCTTGTCTGTCTAGTCTTGTCTGTCTAGTCTTGTCTGTCTAGTCTTGTCTGTCTAGTCTTGTCTGTCTAGTCTTGTCTGTCTAGTCTTGTCTGTCTAGTCTTGTCTGTCTAGTCTTGTCTGTCTAGTCTTGTCTGTCTAGTCTTGTCTGTCTAGTCTTGTCTGTCTAGTCTTGTCTGTCTAGTCTTGTCTGTCTAGTCTTGTCTGTCTAGTCTTGTCTGTCTAGTCTTGTCTGTCTAGTCTTGTCAGTCTAGTTTTGTCTGTCTAGTCTTGTCTGTCTAGTCTTGTCTGTCTAGTCTTGTCTGTCTAGTCTTGTCTGTCTAGTCTTGTCTGTCTAGTCTTGTCTGTCTAGTCTTGTCTGTCTAGTCTTGTCTGTCTAGTCTTGTCTGTCTAGTCTTGTCTGTCTAGTCTTGTCTGTCTAGTCTTGTCTGTCTAGTCTTGTCTGTCTAGTCTTGTCTGTCTAGTCTTGTCTGTCTAGTCTTGTCTGTCTAGTCTTGTCTGTCTAGTCTTGTCTGTCTAGTCTTGTCTGTCTAGTCTTGTCTGTCTAGTCTTGTCTGTCTAGTCTTGTCTGTCTAGTCTTGTCTGTCTAGTCTTGTCTGTCTAGTCTTGTCTGTCTAGTCTTGTCTGTCTAGTCTTGTCTGTCTAGTCTTGTCTGTCTAGTCTTGTCTGTCTAGTCTTGTCTGTCTAGTCTTGTCTGTCTAGTCTTGTCTGTCTAGTCTTGTCTGTCTAGTCTTGTCTGTCTAGTCTTGTCTGTCTAGTCTTGTCTGTCTAGTCTTGTCTGTCTAGTCTTGTCTGTCTAGTCTTGTCTGTCTAGTCTTGTCTGTCTAGTCTTGTCTGTCTAGTCTTGTCTGTCTAGTCTTGTCTGTCTAGTCTTGTCTGTCTAGTCTTGTCTGTCTAGTCTTGTCTGTCTAGTCTTGTCTGTCTAGTCTTGTCTGTCTAGTCTTGTCTGTCTAGTCTTGTCTGTCTAGTCTTGTCTGTCTAGTCTTGTCTGTCTAGTCTTGTCTGTCTAGTCTTGTCTGTCTAGTCTTGTCTGTCTAGTCTTGTCTGTCTAGTCTTGTCTGTCTAGTCTTGTCTGTCTAGTCTTGTCTGTCTAGTCTTGTCTGTCTAGTCTTGTCTGTCTAGTCTTGTCTGTCTAGTCTTGTCTGTCTAGTCTTGTCTGTCTAGTCTTGTCTGTCTAGTCTTGTCTGTCTAGTCTTGTCTGTCTAGTCTTGTCTGTCTAGTCTTGTCTGTCTAGTCTTGTCTGTCTAGTCTTGTCTGTCTAGTCTTGTCTGTCTAGTCTTGTCTGTCTAGTCTTGTCTGTCTAGTCTTGTCTGTCTAGTCTTGTCTGTCTAGTCTTGTCTGTCTAGTCTTGTCTGTCTAGTCTTGTCTGTCTAGTCTTGTCTGTCTAGTCTTGTCTGTCTAGTCTTGTCTGTCTAGTCTTGTCTGTCTAGTCTTGTCTGTCTAGTCTTGTCTGTCTAGTCTTGTCTGTCTAGTCTTGTCTGTCTAGTCTTGTCTGTCTAGTCTTGTCTGTCTAGTCTTGTCTGTCTAGTCTTGTCTGTCTAGTCTTGTCTGTCTAGTCTTGTCTGTCTAGTCTTGTCTGTCTAGTCTTGTCTGTCTAGTCTTGTCTGTCTAGTCTTGTCTGTCTAGTCTTGTCTGTCTAGTCTTGTCTGTCTAGTCTTGTCTGTCTAGTCTTGTCTGTCTAGTCTTGTCTGTCTAGTCTTGTCTGTCTAGTCTTGTCTGTCTAGTCTTGTCTGTCTAGTCTTGTCTGTCTAGTCTTGTCTGTCTAGTCTTGTCTGTCTAGTCTTGTCTGTCTAGTCTTGTCTGTCTAGTATTGTCTGTCTAGTCTTGTCTGTCTAGTCTTGTCTGTCTAGTCTTGTCTGTCTAGTCTTGTCTGTCTAGTCTTGTCTGTCTAGTCTTGTCTGTCTAGTCTTGTCTGTCTAGTCTTGTCTGTCTAGTCTTGTCTGTCTAGTTTTGTCTGTCTAGTCTTGTCTGTCTAGTCTTGTCTGTCTAGTCTTGTCTGTCTAGTCTTGTCTGTCTAGTCTTGTCTGTCTAGTCTTGTCTGTCTAGTCTTGTCTGTCTAGTCTTGTCTGTCTAGTTAGGTTTAGTTAGGTTACAGCCTCAAAGTTGGCGCTGATCGTACCAGTGGTGTAAAATTATCGTACATTTTCAAATATTTAAAAAAATATCTTCCTTAGAAAAAAGTATTAAATTAATGGTGTAGTTTATTCTTGGGAAAAGTAGTTTTTTAATAAAACAACTGTATGGGAACAGATCTATGTTCGGTTGATCGATAAGAACTAAATAGTAAACACAAATTGAATGTTTAAAACAAAACACTGCCCTGGGCGAGATCAACGAAGGAGTTTCCAAATGGGTACATAATAAGTCGGCACTGGATATGTCACCACCGGACGACTCGGCACTTCCAACTCGGCACCGGGAAAACTCGGCACCGGATAAGTTGGCACCGGATAAGTCTGCACCGGGCAAATCGGCACCAGTCATCAATATATAAATTTTCTAGTATAACATAGGTTTTGGTAATATCAAAAACAAAAGAAATCTTTTTTAATTAAAAAAAGTAACGCACGCCCCTTGAAAGATGAAGGAAATTGTAAACTATTTATTTAGTCACCTTCTTGCCAACAGTAGAATTCATGTTGACATGAAAGCAGCGTTAAATTAAAAACTAATAATAAAACATAAATAACTTTATTAAAGGTTAAAAGAATAAGAGGTTAAAAGAAAATTAAAAATACGAGTGCTGAAATGTCTCGGTGCCGATTTGTCCGGTGCCGACTTATCCGGTACCGACTTTTCCCGCTGCCGACTTATCCGGTGCCGACTTATCCGGTGCCGAGTTGGAAGTGCCGAGTCATCTGGGTCCGTTTCCAAATATAGATTCATCGCTTTCGCACGCATCCTAACCGCCCGCTCAAGTTACCAACCGGCGAGCGGCTGATAGTTAAATTTGTTAATAAATAAAAATATTTAAATATAAAAATAAAAAATGTGATTTATTTTGATTGCCCGATAATTTTTTTTGTATAAAAAAATAAGATGTTAATTAAAATATCTTGAAAACTGTTGAGAAGTTATCGAGACAAATTTGTATGTCAGCTTTGGCTTCACAACCCATTATGGGTCTTGGCCTACTGTAGAACTTTTTTTTCATTCCAATCTATTCCGGGCCTTAGTTTTCCATGCCTTAGGGGCCTTAGCTTTTTTCTTGATAACGGTGTCCGCTTCATCAAGAAAAAATCACAACAAAAATTTCCAAAAAAATTTTCAACAAAAAATTTCCATCATTTGGTTCGAAAAATATGAGCTTTTTCGGTTTTTCTCAATTTTATCTGGAACGGCAAAAAGCAGCGAAATCATTTTCGGCACACAGGAACTACACGACAAGACGAGCAAGTCTATGTGTAAATTGTCCGGAAAGATTGAATAATTAGTCGAGAAATTTCAAACTGAAATTTACCCGATTCTCGATTTGCTAAGTAGATGTTTCGGAAACAGTTGCAGATAATCAAAAACGGATTGCGGCATCGTTTTCAGAATGTCATTTTCCTATTAATGCACAAAGATTGTCCGCGGGAAATTCACGACTTTCTCTACTCGAGCGCCGAAATTTCTTCAATTTTTGCAGGCGATAGTGAAGGGATAAAGCTAGCGAAATATAATTTGCATATCTGTAATCAGCAGCTAAAATTCTTTCAGAAACGTTTTTCAATTTGCTGTAACTAAAAAAATTACGATTTTGACAAAATGAGTTTTCTCGCATTTCGTCGTTTCCGCGGTCTCGACTCCCCATGTCGATGGTATTTGTTAACTGAAAGCTTCCTAGGGAATATTATATACGTTTTCCGACTAATTTTGGGACGCTGAATGGATTGGTGACTAGAAGTCTCTGTGGTGAGCCGTTCAAAAGTTATGACAGCGTGAAATCAGTCGGAAATGCGAGAGAAATGCTTCGATTTCCTTCGGGGAACAAAAAAAATCATTTCGTTCGAAAAAATATGTGATTTTTCATTTTTTTCAATTTTCCCGAGAACGGTAAAAAGCAGCGAAATCATTTCGGCACACAGAAACTTCAAGACGAACGAGATGTGTAAATTGTCCGGAAAGATTCAATAATTACTTGAGAAATTTCAAACTGAAATTTCGTAATTTTATTTCGTAGTTTCATTCAATGTATGCGTAGGGAAAACGTTGTTTGTTTGCCATGTTTGAATTTGCCGCCCCCGGCATGGGCCCTTGGCCCCTAGATCCGGGGCTGCTCAAAGATAACTAACGGATTTGCGAAGGGCGGAGAATTTTATATGTTTGGATGTCCAAGAAGCTTTAAAATTGTTGAAAATTGTGTTGCCTTTTAGCACTGTTCTTGAACTTGTTATAAATATTTAGAGCTAAATCTCGGCAATTTTTTACAAATCTTATTTGTAAAAATTCATTTTGTTTAATGAAAAAACACAATTTTTTCGATATTTTAATATTATCGTACGCATCCTATAATATGTAAATATTATCGTATATTTAGGTACGATAGTCAGTCGCTATCGCACATCGTACGGTAGCACGAAAGTACGATAATTATCGTAGAAGTACGATAATTATCGTACGAATGGCAACGTTGGTCGAGACTTTTTGATTCAAAATCAGAAAAATTAATTCAATTTTAATATCCGTCAGAAAATTTATTTTCAGTACGTCCATATTTTTTGTTTAGTGACGCGAGTTTTTGCTATAGTAACAACAAACAGAAATCGTTTACTAATAAAATTCCATTTGATTTACATTTCACTTTTAAGCACGATTTGGAAACTTTTATACACGATTATAATAATAACATCCTTCACATACAATAATTTAGTTATTAATGTGTTGATTTTGGTGATAACCGAGATTTTGAATTCTTTACTCAATATGTTTGAGTGTCTAAAAAAGATTCTTTATGCTACTCAACGATACTCAATATGTTTGAGTCTCTAACAAAGATTCTAGTGTAAAACTTGAAACATCTTATTGAATCCCCAAATAAATTGTATCTAACCGACAGAAACCAAAAACAACTCGAAACCACGAAGCAATAATTTATCGTGGCTATTTTTAAATGTTCTGTTGAGGAAGATTCAAGTATCTATTGCAAACGCGGAAAACGCAATTAGACGAAATCATTTCTAATATTTTCTCCATCTAAAACCAGCCGACATAGAACGAATGCCAGTTTATAAATATTATTAGGAGAATTTATCGTGAACTCGCGAAAATATGTTTGAAACAAATTCTTATCAACGATACCAGCATTATCTTATCTAATTCGTTGGTCGTCGAAAATATCCTTTTTTTCCTGCTTTTTTTCAATGTAGTCGTCTGATATCCGATCGATTTCAATATTTGTCTAAATACATTTACTATTTTGTCTGTCTAAGATTTTGTTTAATTGAAAAATATGTCTTGTTCTCCTTTCGATACAGTCCAGTGTCGACTCTAGACAAACTAAATCTAATTGTAAAGGCCGGTCCAGAGGCTCCGTTTTGCACAACCTTTTGTCTGCGCAGTTCATAATCCTATAATCCTATATATCCTATATATAATCCTATCTTGTAGATAGGAAAACTGCGCAGTTTTAAAATCTGCGCGGAGACGGTACAGTTGCAGCAATAACTGAGTTAAAGAGCATAGATATCCATGAACTGTGCAGACAAGTCGGCGCATGTGGACGGTTGCTCCGTTTTCCGATTCATTTTGTTCCTCAGTTTCTTTGTACGTGTTTATTTAATATATTATTATTAATATATTATATCTCTATAAAGAGGTATATATTTTAACTTGACCGACAATGGCTGACCTTCGGCAATGTTTAGGGGATTTTCTCGCAGAATTTATTGCATTATACGAAAGTTTCCCATGCATTTGGCGTATCAAATCCAAGTAGTATAGTGATAGGGATAAAAGGGGGCAGGCTTATGATAGTTTAGTGGAAAATTTCAAAGAAATTGATGCAACCGCAAACAGAGAAACAGTTGTAAATAAAATTAATTCTTTAAGAAGTGTTTACCGTAAAGAATTGCCAAAAGTTAGTAATTCGAATCGTTCTGGGGCTGGAGAAGACGAAATCTACAAGTCATCTCTGTGCTATTTTGATTTGTTATATTTCCTAAATGATCAGGAGACACCAAGGTGGTCTAGGAATACCATGGCTGAAAATGAAGAGTCTGAATGATTAAGTCATAGGTCTGCAGATGATGAAGCGGTGTCACTAATTCCAATAAATAAGTATACATGTCTATGTTCATTCTCAAGTAGTTCCGCCAATAATTAAGTTCATAACGTAATTCACGCAGTAATCTAATATGGGAAAAGTCAGAGAGAGCCACTTCCGCGACCACTTTGAACGGTGGATACTTCTGAGACGTTCCATTCTTTTATTTTTCTTAACAAGACAGCATGACATCCTCCATGACGATGTCACTAAAACTGTGCGAAATATACAGATATATCTGCACCGTGTGGACGGTCTACAAATTGCAACGTTTTCATTCCGTCTTAAGACTGCGCAGACAAAAGGTTGTGCAAAACGGAGCGTCTGGACCGGCCTTAAGTCATGTAATCCAGTATCGTCTGATTTATAATCCGATTAAAAAAATTTGTCACAAATTCTTGAGCATTTGTGTAAATTGTGCATCCTATCTATAAAGTCTTGAATATCATAGTTTTAGCATAGTCTTATATTATAGTCTTGAATGTCGAGCATTTCCTATCTACTTAGTCTGTAAGTGAAACAAGGTGTAAACTAACGTTCATTACAATTCACAGGCCAGTTCTTAAAAAAGGAGACTTGCAAGCTAAACTATAGATGAGAAGGCAGGCTGTACACAGACAGGAGATAAGACGGAAACAAGACGGATACAAGAAGATGATTAGAAACAGAGAAATCAGTAATAGGCTGTAAGAGAAGCTGATAAGAAACAGGCAAGACACAGACAAGACTCAAACAAAACATAGACAAGACGCAAACAAGACCCTGTTAACACAGGAATGACACACAAGGTACAGACAAGACATAGCAAACAGGATATTGTTAAAACAGAAATGACAAGGTATGGAGAAGATACAGACATTCAAAATTATATACACATAAACCAGAGAAATACAAGACATAGACAAGAGACGGTCAAGACGCAGATAAGACGTAAATATAGACAAGATACAGAAACGTGGCAGACAACACAAATAAGGTACAAACAAGAAATCTCTCTAATCGTTTACTTCATGGCAAAAGTGTCGTAATGCCATGCTAGCTTTTATTATGTCATAGCGGAGGGATCTTTCTCAATTTACCGCTGTCTGCCGCCGTTCTTATGTTTTCTTGTAGGGGTGTCCCGGTGATCTCTTGCACCTGGTTGATTCAGCGTTTTGGAGAGCCCGAGGTCGCGTACCTTCAATTTTCACTTTGATGACCAGTTTTTCGAGATTGTCACACGTTCCATGATTGACGTGCCCAAAATATTTAATTATTTACATTTTATATTCACATTTAAAGTATTCGTCGATTGATAACGGTTGATAGTCTTATGTCAACGTCGAGTTCTTTTAGTATAGATAGATTAGTTCTATGCGCTGTCCAAGGGATCCTTAGTAGCCTTCTCCACGTCCACATCTCGAAAGCGTCTATTTTCTGCCGATCTACTGCTTAGAGTCCATGCCTCGGCTCCGTATAGTTGGAAACACCAGTGTATTAACGAGCCTTCGTTTTGTTTCTTTCGTGACGTGGTCATCTTTCCATGCTTTGGTGAGTTTCGTCGTGACTGCTTTCGCAAGAGTTATGCGTCTTCTAATTTATGTGGACGTATTTTGTTTCTTTCGTGACGTGGTCATTTTTCCATGCTTTGGTGAGTTTCATCGTGGCTGTTTTCGCAAGAGTTTAGCGTCCTCTAATTTATGTGGACGTATTGCCGTCACTATTTATGCAGAAGCCTAGATAAATTATGTTGTCGATGTTTTTTACGTTCATTATATAGTGTGGATTTTCTCTCCTGTTGCCACGATCTACTACCATCAGCTTTGTTTTTTTTTTTTTTTTTTGGCGATTTAGCTTAAGTCCGAATTTTGAGCTTTCTCTCACGACTCTTCCCAGAAGTTGGGTTATTTCTTCTTCGTTTTGTGCGATGATTGTGGTATCGTCGGCAAACCGTAAGTTGTTTATTTTCCTACCGCCAATGACTATTCCGCCTTCCCAGTTCTCCTCCAGAGCTCCTTTTAGTATAAAATCACCGTATATGTTGAATAGTGAGGGCGATATGACACATGCTTGCCGAACTCCTCGTGCTATCTTGAAGGGTCTTGAGTTTCTTCCCTCCATCTTGATGATTCCTTTGCTATTGTCATATAAAGTTTTTAGCAGAAAGGGGAGGTGGGGAGGGTTTTGCAGTGGTTCCCAGGTCTAAGAGGGCATTCCATAATTGGTGCCAGTTTGTACAGTCAAACGCTTTGCTGTAATCGAGGAAGCAGATATGTGGGCTTTGCATATTCTCTGGCTTTTTCAATAATTTGCCGTACATTCATGATCTGCTCTCGAGTGCCTTTAGCAGTCACGAATCTAGCTTGTTCATGTGGAATTTGTCAGTCTAAGAAGCTTCTGAATCGTTGTAGCAGAATTCCGAGCATGACCTAGCTTGGTTGGGAGATTAATGCGATAGTTCTGTAATGACTGCATTTCTGGCTTGATCCTTTTTTGTGCAGTGGAATGAAGATAGATAGATGTATTCCAATCAGTTGGCCCTACCTCTGAGTGCCATACCTTGTTGCAGATTGCCCGCAAGAGGTGGCCTTTTGAGAACTGATCGATAGTATTTCTCCACTGAAATAATCTTCTTCTTGTCCTGATTATCATCTTGTCTGTTAATGGATTGCTCAACTTCAACTTTTAAGATGTAAGGTTCCTGTTCTAAACAAGACATAGATCAAATAAATACAGACGCATTTGAGACAGTGCATACAAGACACATACCAGATAGATGCAAGACGCAGATAAGATGTAGGCAGTACATACAAGACCCAGATCAGATAAATGCAAGTCGCAGATAAGATGCAGACAAAATAAACATGGCACAGACTAGACAATGCAAAACATCGACCAGACAAAACACGGGCAAGATGTAGACAAACCAGAGAAGACACAGATGAAACACAGACAAGAGAGAGACAAGCATTTTGGCTTTCCATTACATGTTTTGTAGTTTCTATAGAGTGCTCATACCCTTTTTAATATATCAATAAATAATAAACACACTTTGTTTTAATTCTTGTCTGTGTCTAACTGATAATGTAATCTTAAAATTAGTTCAGTGTAGTCTTACCTGTCTAGTCTTGTTTGTCTAGTCTTGTCTGTCTAGTCTTGTCTGTCTAGTCTTGTCTGTCTAGTCTTGTCTGTCTAGTCTTGTATGTCTAGTCTTGTCTGTCTAGTCTTGTCTGTCTAGTCTTGTCTGTCTAGTCTTGTCTGTCTAGTCTTGTCTGTCTAGTCTTGTCTGTCTAGTCTTGTCTGTCTAATCTTGCCTGTCTAGTCTTGTCTGTCTAGTCTTGTCTGTCTAGTCTTGTCTGTCTAGTCTTGTCTGTCTAGTCTTGTCTGTCTAGTCTTGTCTGTCTAGTCTTGTCTGTCTAGTCTTGTCTGTCTAGTCTTGTCTGTCTAGTCTTGTCTGTCTAGTCTTGTTTGTCTAGTCTTGTCTGTCTAGTCTTGTCTGTCTAGTCTTGTCTGTCTAGTCTTGTCTGTCTAGTCTTGTCTGTCTAGTCTTGTCTGTCTAGTCTTGTCTGTCTAGTCTTGTCTGTCTAGTCTTGTCTGTCTAGTCTTGTCTGTCTAGTCTTGTCTGTCTAGTCTTGTCTGTCTAGTCTTGTCTGTCTAGTCTTGTCTGTCTAGTCTTGTCTGTCTAGTCTTGTCTGTCTAGTCTTGTCTGTCTAGTCTTGTCTGTCTAGTCTTGTCTGTCTAGTCTTGTCTGTCTAGTCTTGTCTGTCTAGTCTTGTCTGTCTAGTCTTGTCTGTCTAGTCTTGTCTGTCTAGTCTTGTCTGTCTAGTCTTGTCTGTCTAGTCTTGTCTGTCTAGTCTTGTCTGTCTAGTCTTGTCTGTCTAGTCTTGTCTGTCTAGTCTTGTCTGTCTAGTCTTGTCTGTCTAGTCTTGTCTGTCTAGTCTTGTCTGTCTAGTCTTGTCTGTCTAGTCTTGTCTGTCTAGTCTTGTCTGTCTAGTCTTGTCTGTCTAGTCTTGTCTGTCTAGTCTTGTCTGTCTAGTCTTGTCTGTCTAGTCTTGTCTGTCTAGTCTTGTCTGTCTAGTCTTGTCTGTCTAGTCTTGTCTGTCTAGTCTTGTCTGTCTAGTCTTGTCTGTCTAGTCTTGTCTGTCTAGTCTTGTCTGTCTAGTCTTGTCTGTCTAGTCTTGTCTGTCTAGTCTTGTCTGTCTAGTCTTGTCTGTCTAGTCTTGTCTGTCTAGTCTTGTCTGTCTAGTCTTGTCTGTCTAGTCTTGTCTGTCTAGTCTTGTCTGTCTAGTCTTGTCTGTCTAGTCTTGTCTGTCTAGTCTTGTCTGTCTAGTCTTGTCTGTCTAGTCTTGTCTGTCTAGTCTTGTCTGTCTAGTCTTGTCTGTCTAGTCTTGTCTGTCTAGTCTTGTCTGTCTAGTCTTGTCTGTCTAGTCTTGTCTGTCTAGTCTTGTCTGTCTAGTCTTGTCTGTCTAGTCTTGTCTGTCTAGTCTTGTCTGTCTAGTCTTGTCTGTCTAGTCTTGTCTGTCTAGTCTTGTCTGTCTAGTCTTGTCTGTCTAGTCTTGTCTGTCTAGTCTTGTCTGTCTAGTCTTGTCTGTCTAGTCTTGTCTGTCTAGTCTTGTCTGTCTAGTCTTGTCTGTCTAGTCTTGTCTGTCTAGTCTTGTCTGTCTAGTCTTGTCTGTCTAGTCTTGTCTGTCTAGTCTTGTCTGTCTAGTCTTGTCTGTCTAGTCTTGTCTGTCTAGTCTTGTCTGTCTAGTCTTGTCTGTCTAGTCTTGTCTGTCTAGTCTTGTCTGTCTAGTCTTGTCTGTCTAGTCTTGTCTGTCTAGTCTTGTCTGTCTAGTCTTGTCTGTCTAGTCTTGTCTGTCTAGTCTTGTCTGTCTAGTCTTGTCTGTCTAGTCTTGTCTGTCTAGTCTTGTCTGTCTAGTCTTGTCTGTCTAGTCTTGTCTGTCTAGTCTTGTCTGTCTAGTCTTGTCTGTCTAGTCTTGTCTGTCTAGTCTTGTCTGTCTAGTCTTGTCTGTCTAGTCTTGTCTGTCTAGTCTTGTCTGTCTAGTCTTGTCTGTCTAGTCTTGTCTGTCTAGTCTTGTCTGTCTAGTCTTGTCTGTCTAGTCTTGTCTGTCTAGTCTTGTCTGTCTAGTCTTGTCTGTCTAGTCTTGTCTGTCTAGTCTTGTCTGTCTAGTCTTGTCTGTCTAGTCTTGTCTGTCTAGTCTTGTCTGTCTAGTCTTGTCTGTCTAGTCTTGTCTGTCTAGTCTTGTCTGTCTAGTCTTGTCTGTCTAGTCTTGTCTGTCTAGTCTTGTCTGTCTAGTCTTGTCTGTCTAGTCTTGTCTGTCTAGTCTTGTCTGTCTAGTCTTGTCTGTCTAGTCTTGTCTGTCTAGTCTTGTCTGTCTAGTCTTGTCTGTCTAGTCTTGTCTGTCTAGTCTTGTCTGTCTAGTCTTGTCTGTCTAGTCTTGTCTGTCTAGTCTTGTCTGTCTAGTCTTGTCTGTCTAGTCTTGTCTGTCTAGTCTTGTCTGTCTAGTCTTGTCTGTCTAGTCTTGTCTGTCTAGTCTTGTCTGTCTAGTCTTGTCTGTCTAGTCTTGTCTGTCTAGTCTTGTCTGTCTAGTCTTGTCTGTCTAGTCTTGTCTGTCTAGTCTTGTCTGTCTAGTCTTGTCTGTCTAGTCTTGTCTGTCTAGTCTTGTCTGTCTAGTCTTGTCTGTCTAGTCTTGTCTGTCTAGTCTTGTCTGTCTAGTCTTGTCTGTCTAGTCTTGTCTGTCTAGTCTTGTCTGTCTAGTCTTGTCTGTCTAGTCTTGTCTGTCTAGTCTTGTCTGTCTAGTCTTGTCTGTCTAGTCTTGTCTGTCTAGTCTTGTCTGTCTAGTCTTGTCTGTCTAGTCTTGTCTGTCTAGTCTTGTCTGTCTAGTCTTGTCTGTCTAGTCTTGTCTGTCTAGTCTTGTCTGTCTAGTCTTGTCTGTCTAGTCTTGTCTGTCTAGTCTTGTCTGTCTAGTCTTGTCTGTCTAGTCTTGTCTGTCTAGTCTTGTCTGTCTAGTCTTGTCTGTCTAGTCTTGTCTGTCTAGTCTTGTCTGTCTAGTCTTGTCTGTCTAGTCTTGTCTGTCTAGTCTTGTCTGTCTAGTCTTGTCTGTCTAGTCTTGTCTGTCTAGTCTTGTCTGTCTAGTCTTGTCTGTCTAGTCTTGTCTGTCTAGTCTTGTCTGTCTAGTCTTGTCTGTCTAGTCTTGTCTGTCTAGTCTTGTCTGTCTAGTCTTGTCTGTCTAGTCTTGTCTGTCTAGTCTTGTCTGTCTAGTCTTGTCTGTCTAGTCTTGTCTGTCTAGTCTTGTCTGTCTAGTCTTGTCTGTCTAGTCTTGTCTGTCTAGTCTTGTCTGTCTAGTCTTGTCTGTCTAGTCTTGTCTGTCTAGTCTTGTCTGTCTAGTCTTGTCTGTCTAGTCTTGTCTGTCTAGTCTTGTCTGTCTAGTCTTGTCTGTCTAGTCTTGTCTGTCTAGTCTTGTCTGTCTAGTCTTGTCTGTCTAGTCTTGTCTGTCTAGTCTTGTCTGTCTAGTCTTGTCTGTCTAGTCTTGTCTGTCTAGTCTTGTCTGTCTAGTCTTGTCTGTCTAGTCTTGTCTGTCTAGTCTTGTCTGTCTAGTCTTGTCTGTCTAGTCTTGTCTGTCTAGTCTTGTCTGTCTAGTCTTGTCTGTCTAGTCTTGTCTGTCTAGTCTTGTCTGTCTAGTCTTGTCTGTCTAGTCTTGTCTGTCTAGTCTTGTCTGTCTAGTCTTGTCTGTCTAGTCTTGTCTGTCTAGTCTTGTCTGTCTAGTCTTGTCTGTCTAGTCTTGTCTGTCTAGTCTTGTCTGTCTAGTCTTGTCTGTCTAGTCTTGTCTGTCTAGTCTTGTCTGTCTAGTCTTGTCTGTCTAGTCTTGTCTGTCTAGTCTTGTCTGTCTAGTCTTGTCTGTCTAGTCTTGTCTGTCTAGTCTTGTCTGTCTAGTCTTGTCTGTCTAGTCTTGTCTGTCTAGTCTTGTCTGTCTAGTCTTGTCTGTCTAGTCTTGTCTGTCTAGTCTTGTCTGTCTAGTCTTGTCTGTCTAGTCTTGTCTGTCTAGTCTTGTCTGTCTAGTCTTGTCTGTCTAGTCTTGTCTGTCTAGTCTTGTCTGTCTAGTCTTGTCTGTCTAGTCTTGTCTGTCTAGTCTTGTCTGTCTAGTCTTGTCTGTCTAGTCTTGTCTGTCTAGTCTTGTCTGTCTAGTCTTGTCTGTCTAGTCTTGTCTGTCTAGTCTTGTCTGTCTAGTCTTGTCTGTCTAGTCTTGTCTGTCTAGTCTTGTCTGTCTAGTCTTGTCTGTCTAGTCTTGTCTGTCTAGTCTTGTCTGTCTAGTCTTGTCTGTCTAGTCTTGTCTGTCTAGTCTTGTCTGTCTAGTCTTGTCTGTCTAGTCTTGTCTGTCTAGTCTTGTCTGTCTAGTCTTGTCTGTCTAGTCTTGTCTGTCTAGTCTTGTCTGTCTAGTCTTGTCTGTCTAGTCTTGTCTGTCTAGTCTTGTCTGTCTAGTCTTGTCTGTCTAGTCTTGTCTGTCTAGTCTTGTCTGTCTAGTCTTGTCTGTCTAGTCTTGTCTGTCTAGTCTTGTCTGTCTAGTCTTGTCTGTCTAGTCTTGTCTGTCTAGTCTTGTCTGTCTAGTCTTGTCTGTCTAGTCTTGTCTGTCTAGTCTTGTCTGTCTAGTCTTGTCTGTCTAGTCTTGTCTGTCTAGTCTTGTCTGTCTAGTCTTGTCTGTCTAGTCTTGTCTGTCTAGTCTTGTCTGTCTAGTCTTGTCTGTCTAGTCTTGTCTGTCTAGTCTTGTCTGTCTAGTCTTGTCTGTCTAGTCTTGTCTGTCTAGTCTTGTCTGTCTAGTCTTGTCTGTCTAGTCTTGTCTGTCTAGTCTTGTCTGTCTAGTCTTGTCTGTCTAGTCTTGTCTGTCTAGTCTTGTCTGTCTAGTCTTGTCTGTCTAGTCTTGTCTGTCTAGTCTTGTCTGTCTAGTCTTGTCTGTCTAGTCTTGTCTGTCTAGTCTTGTCTGTCTAGTCTTGTCTGTCTAGTCTTGTCTGTCTAGTCTTGTCTGTCTAGTCTTGTCTGTCTAGTCTTGTCTGTCTAGTCTTGTCTGTCTAGTCTTGTCTGAATAGTCTTGTCTAATAAAAGGATATATGTGCCCATAATTATGAATGTGGTCTAAGTCAAAATTTAAAAAAATGAGTTTGACAGTTATTTCACACCACATTATTTTGAAATAAATTTATTCAATGTAATTTTTATGATATCGTCAAGAATGGACCATTTAATCGTGGTTGTAATTTCCACATTAAATGGAATTCATTTGTTAATTATGAAAGTGGTATTAGTCAAAAATTTATAGAATTTATATAAAGTAAAACTTGTAAATGGCGCGTGGCCGATTTAGATATTCGTAAAATGTATAGCCTGCCTGTAAATAAATGTGAGGAAAATAACCAATCCTTTGTTAGGAATGTATCTACAGGAAAATATTTAATACTGAATTAAACTTACATTTCCATGCTATTTGAAAAGACACATGCCAAAAATGCGATTTACTGATTGGAAAAATCGGGGCATGCAATAATGAGTAATAGAAATTACATTAAAATGTAAACTTCTCTAAGGAAAAAGTCATGATGTACATTTACAAAATGTCGAACGAGTTAGGAACTGTCTTATAAAATGCTCTATAAAACTTCTTTAGATGGTTCTAAATTTCAAGTTTTGGATCTTTCACTTAAAAAAGAAAGATCAAAAATATACGGAAATATTAAATACTTCCATTACTTGTACTACTTCCATTATACACCACCACTAAACCAGTAAGGAAAGAAAAACATAAAGATATTATGTGTTTACTATCATACATCCTTTCAGTTTTAGAATCTTAAAAACTCGAAATAATTAAGAAATGTTCATTAATTATTTCATTAAAGTTATTTCTTCAAATAAAACTCATAGTTCTTTATTGCTTTAAGTCATTTATAGGACATTCAGTTAATTTTGAAAATGATCTAAGTCAATTGAAACTTTAACAATAACATTTTCGTATGAAATTCACACAAAATATAATATTCATAATAAATTTCAATTATTCAAGACTAATAAAATTATATATTAAAATGTCGCATAATGTAAAAGTATTTTTTAATTTATTCAAATGCAATTCATTAAATATCTCGAAACGAGAAATATATGACTTAGACCACTTTCATAATTATGGGCACATATTACATTATTTTCATTTACTATTTTTTGAATAATTCGTAAATATTGATGAAATAATGAAAGTCGAAAAATGTTCAAGAGCTTAATATTATGAGAATTATATTGCGTATCGGCTCGTAATTGGATTACCAAATGCGAACTTGACGCGTCAGAATCAACACAAATATAATATAAATGAAGAGTTGCAGAACACATAACAGGAAATTCTGAATATCTATTTACAAAAAACGAAGAGAATTATTTAGAATAAATTTAATTCATTTATTCATTAACTAAATGATAACAGGCATAAACGTTTGTTATCTAGAATTGGGTAGCTATTATTATAAGTTAATAAATTCGTAAACAAATTATGTAGATTTATCAAGACTAAATTTATAAATAATAAGTAAATAATATAACTTTTAAACTAAAATCCAGGGGTCGGCAAGCTAATTTAATCTTATTTATGGATTCTATTAACTCATTAAATTAACAAAAATATTGCCGTTTTTCTGTGATTTTAATTAGTTTTGTTGAGCTTGTATCTCGGTTGGTTCGAAGTCAATTGCAACATGTAATATCTCACTTTGTAGATAATTTTATCTAGTTTAAGCACATTATTAACTCATTTAAATGTTGTTAATATTTTCAGAGATGTAATGAATTTACGAAATTGTTAAGTATGCGTCATAGTTAATTTTCAAACATCAATTGTTACCTAAGTCATAGGTTCCCAACCTGGGGTACATGTACCCCTGGTGGTACATTGCGTTGTTGCAAGGGGTACAATAGAAATTTCAAGAAATTTCTTATGAAGAGCGTAATTTTTTACGAATTTCAAATAGCTTATTAATGTAGTGCACCCAAACATCAGACTTCTCTTCAGCACCAGTTATCAATTTGTTGTAGTTATCGAATAGCATATTCGTGGTTTTTTGTATATGCCTGATGTCTCTCGTATCTTTTTATGTAAGTTAAAATCATCGTGCAAGTTTTGGAGCCTTTCTATCTCGGAGCATTCATGTTCAAGCCAGGTGTTTTTTGCTTGTCGAATTTTATAGATCTTATGAATCTTTGCCAACTGTTGTACTTTGCACCGTCTTTGTTCTTGTAGACTCGTCTTTCATACATTAATTCAAGGATTTCGTCAGTTATCCATTTAGTTTTAGTTGATATCTTCTAGTAGGGAGTTCTTTAATGCGCTTTTTAAAATTTCGGCTGTTTGACTCCACAAGTCCAGATGGCTTATGTTCTGACAATCAAGCTCGTTGAACTTGTTGTTTCATTTTAATATTTTCTTTAATATTTGGATTTTTCAGTTGTTCATGAACATTTTTATGGGCGTAATTACAGGCGTGTTTCGCCTTCTGATGTAATCTTACTTCTGAGTTTCGCTTTCAGTGGGGTGTGATCTGAAAGCACGTCAGCTCCTGGATATGTGCATGCTCTGATTATTGCTGAAGCAAATCTTTTATTTATTAGTATGTAATCGATTTGGTTATGTTGTTCGTTGTCTTGTGGAGATTTCCAGGTGTATAGTCTTCTGGGCGGGAGCCGGAACCAATTATTGCTTATTTTGAAGTTCTTTTCCTGGCAGAATTGTATTAATTTGTCTTCTCTTTCGTTTCTATCTCCTAGTCCAAACGCACCAACTATTCCATCTATTTTATCAGATCCAACTTTTGCGTTAAAATCCCCTATAATCATGGTCAGTTCGTGCGATTTTGTAATTCGGAGATTTGGGAATAAAATTCTTCGATTTCATTCTCACTCGATTCCGAAGTTAGAGCATACACCTATATGATGTTCATAGAGAAGGGTTTTGCCTTTATTTTTAAGAGTATTGTTGTTATATCTGTGTTTGGTATAAAAGCAGTTATAGAATCAGCTATGTAATTTGATACAATTATACCAACACCTCTTTTATGTCTATGAGTGTCATTTCCTGAGTAATATATAGTTTTGTTTTCTGATTGAAATTTACCTGA
This sequence comes from Phosphuga atrata, assembly GCA_944588485.1. Taxonomy (NCBI): domain Eukaryota; kingdom Metazoa; phylum Arthropoda; class Insecta; order Coleoptera; family Silphidae; genus Phosphuga; species Phosphuga atrata. Next base: position 45,144,367 of record OX155896.1, on the reverse strand, counting down.
ACCTGGCCAGAATGTTTCGCTTACTCCAAGAATGTCAATGTTCAATCTTATCATTTCTCTTATGGTGTTTGCGAGTTTACCTGCTTCGTAAAGGCTGCGGACATTCCATGTCCCGATTTGAATGTGTTTTTTTGTTTTACCTCCGGGGATTCTTAGCACCCTAGATGAGCCGTAGACTGAGGGCCGTGTGTTAGTTGAAACTTCCATGTGACTTTTCGTGGGATATTGCTTCAGTGGTTTCCCGTTGCCTTCTGAGGGATTTATAGTTATATTAATTTTATAATTATAATTTATATGTAATATAAATTATAATTATAATATTATTATATATAAGATTATTTTATTTTGTTTTTTTTTAGCCTAAACATATTAAAACTTTTTTTCGCTTACCTCCTAAAAAGAGGGGAGGGGTACAGAATTTTTAGCATTTCATTTTAGGAGGTACAATTTTTCAAAAAGTTGGGAATCACAGACCTAAGTATTAATTCTTCATAGAAGTATCATATCATTTTAAAGCTAATTTAATCTAGTTTATGTAGTAAATTATACGTCTATGTAGTATTAATACAAATAAATGGAATCTAATAATAATAATAAAAAATTTCATTTTTCAATAAAAAAATCGTTTAAAAAAACTCTTAAGCTTAACTGCTTGAACGAAGGACGATGGAGTGTTTCATATTTGAAGAGCCAGAATGGACTATGTGTAAAGCGCCGCGTTTATTTTCATTTGCGACCGAACATTGCAACCACGTTTTTTAAATTTGATTATACTGACATTTCAATATTTTACTGCTACCTGATACTTGCACACGACAAGCCTTAAATTTTTTTGAAATCGACAACTCAAATATTTTTTCCATCTATTTCACATTTACACAATTCGTATATTTACAACCAGCAGGGAAAACACTTTCAGACAGACTTTTCAATTTTCCATTCACTTGATAAATAGTGATTTTAAGGAAATACATTTTTTCGCATTTATCGCAGATTTCACGATGTCATAACTTTTGAACCGCTTATCACATGGACTTCTAGTTTTTACCAATCGATTCAGCGTCATAAAATTAGTCATATAGTATATACGTATAATCATATTCTTAAAAGGATTTTTCTTATCCTTTTAATTAAAGAATACCATCGAACTGGGAGGTCAAACGATAAAATGCGAGAAAATCGATTCAGCTAAGATCGTTATTTTTTGAGTTACAGCAAAATTTAATAACGTTTCTGGAAGCATTTTTGCTGCTGATTACAAATATGCAAATTATATTTCGCTAGCTTTCTCCGTTAACAAGCGCCTGCTAAAATTGAGAAATTTTTAAGAAATTTGGGCTGCTCGAATCTACTTTCAAAGATCAGTTTTCCGCGAATAATCTGAGTGTGTTGGTAGGAAAATGACCTTCTGAAAACGATGCCGCTATACGTTTTTGATAATCTGCAACCGTTTCTGAGATATCGACTTGTTAAATCGAAAATCGAAAAAGTTTGAAATTTCTCTACGAATTATTGAATCTTTCCCGATAATTTACACATGGACTTATTTGGCTTGTCGAGTAGTTTATGTGTGCCGAAAATGATTTCGCTGCTGTTTACCGTTCTTGGAGAAATCGAAAAAAACCGATAAAGCACATTTTTTTTCAACCGAAATGGTTGAATTTATTGGAAAATTTTGTCGTGATTTACCCGAAGGAAATCGAAGCGCTCAAAACCATTTTCTAGTTTATTTCTAAAGTTACAAATAAAGAAGATATATAGTTTCTCGCTATGCGCCATCTCGCATTTCCGACAGATTTCACGCTGTCATAACCTTTGAACGGCTCATCACCAATACTTCTACTTTTCACCAATCCATCCCAAAATTAGTCGGAAAACATATATCATATTCCTACGAAGCCCCCCTTTTAGGGTAAACTTAAGAAGTAAACTAAAGAAGTTTACGCACCACTGCCCTAGACTACACGAACAAGATGATTAAGCAGACAGCGATACACAAATAAAAGAAACAAGTTTTTGTCTTTTATATGATAATTTTTGTCTCTTACATTACTGTTGTCGAGAATTATGTGTTATGTTAGACTATTTTCTGAATTGATTTTCAAGTGCCAACATTTTACATTATTTGTGTAATTTTACCATCTTGAAGTCTTAATATTTTTGTTATTTTATACTTGAGTTTTCTTCAAGAAAATGAATAATTACTATTATTTTCAACTAGCTTCGGCTATTTATTTATATTAAAAATTGTTCCCTGATGGTGGCTAATCTTTAATATAAATAAAGAGTCGAAACTAGTTGGAAATAATAGTAATTATTATAATATAAAATAACAAAACAAAAATAAAAAAATCCAAAATTTTCATGAAATTCTCTTTTCTTTTTAGGAAAAAGTTATGTAGCACCGTACAATACATATATCAAGCGCTGTTCGTGGAGGGACGTGACAGCGACGTAACAGTAGTAGCCCTAGGCAAAGACTTCCCTCTGCACAAAGTCTACCTCTGCCAGAGTCCGTACTTCGCGAGCATGTTCGGAGGCAATTGGAAAGAAACCGGCGAGACTCGAATCCACATAGACGTCGTGGACCCCTTCATCACCAAAGAAGCCCTCCACACCGTCCTCGGCGCCCTTTACAGCGACGAGGTCAAGCTAGAACCCTTGAGCGTCGTCAGCGTCTTGGCCGGCGCCACAATGCTCCAACTCGGCGGGCTCATCGAACGGTGCGGCGAAGTCATGATGGAGACCATCAATCCACACACGGCGCTGCATTACTACGAGGCCGCTTGTCAATACGGCGACATGAAACTACGAGACAGCTGCGTCCAATGGTTTCTTGTCAACCTCATCACGTATTTCACGTCGAGTTTCGAAGAGCTCAAGACCATTCCCATCGCTCTCATGGAGCATCTGGTCGGACATTCCTGTCTCTGCGTGATGAAAACTGAAATTACTTTGTATGTTTTGTTGACCCAGTGGATGTACCTCCAGATTCACGACGATCCGGAGCACTACAATTGCAAGGACATTATGGCCTTTTATTGTGGAAGAACAGGTACTAAAAATGATAATAATTTAATATTATGTCTAGGGCTAAAATATTAAATTACTAATCGTTCGGTTTGGCCTTTTTTTAGCAAATTTTAGCAAATCGTATCTCGCGAACGGAAGCTGCTAGCATAATGCAATTTACTCAACTAGCTGGGAAAACACTTTCAGACACACTGCAATTTTCCATTCACTTGATAATGATTTTTTTATTACTCATGCACGAAAAGTACTTCTTGACGCACGTTTTTTCATACGAGAAATGCCACTTCTCTTGTATTCCTTCGTTGTATTTCCACATAACCTGGGTAACGCACGCAAATATTCAATATCGCTAGGTTACATTAAGAAAAACAAAGAAATAAATAAAATAAACACAATCAAAACCTCAATATTAAAAAAGTGTCAAAAAAATTTTCATTACAAAATAATAATAAAAATTGAAGAAAACGTTTTAAAATTAGTGGAAATTCTATGGTGATATCGGGGACTGAGGAGAGTTCTTATGACGAATCCACACCACCGGAGACAATTGAAAAAGCAAATTCTTCATTTTTGATTCCATTTTTTTTATGGCCCCTGGATCCCAAACTTGTAAGATACATCCCCTAGCGTGATAAATAAAAAATATTGTTTGTAAGACGGACGGTATTACCAATTGCCCTCTCGAGCGAATGTGTGCACTCACTTCGTTCGTGCGTCCAATTTCGCTCTCGCGTCAAATTTACAATTTACCGCCCTAGTTACAAAATATACTATAAGGAAATACATTTTCTCGTATTTTGCGCTGATTTTACGCTGTTGTAACTTTTGAACGGCTTGACATAGAGACTTCTCGTTTGCATCAATCGATTCAGCGTCCTGAAGTTAGCGTCCCGAAAATTAATTGGAAAACATATAGCACGTTCCTTGGAAGCTTACCGCACTAAGAAATCCCACCGCACCAGCCATCGCTCGGGCGGAGGAGTTTTACATTTACATTCACCGCTCGGTCAATTTTGAACCGATTTCGACAAACTTGGTCTCGAAAGATGCGTGAGAAATTGGGCTAATTTATTGGGCTAAAAAGTTGCAATAAGAGAAAGGGAACGGCTAAAAATTGCAAAATAAATGTAAAATAGGCCATGGATCCGCTGAACACGATTTTCCGGTTTCTTTACGTTATATGGCCTATTTTACACTTATTTTTCCATTTTTGGCCGAATTTTGCCAAATTTGTCGAAAACGGTTGAAAATTGACGGTGTATGAAAATGTAAAACTCCTCCGCCTGATCGATGGCTGGTGCATTGGGATTTCTTAGTGCGGTAGCTTCCAAGGAACGTGCTATATGTTTTCCAACTAATTTTCGGGACGCTAACTTCGGGACGCTGAATCGATTGATGCAAACTAGAAGCCTCTGTGTTAAACCGTTCAAAAGTTATAACAACATAAAATCAGCGCAAAATGCGAGAAAATGTATTTCCTTATAGTATATTTTGTAACTAGGGCAGTAAGTTGTCAATTTGACGCGAGAGCGAAATTGGACGCACGAACCAAGTGAGTGCGCACATTCGCTCGATAGGGCAATTGACAATACCGCCCATGTTACAAACAATATTTGTTATTACTCATGCTAGGTGATGTATCTTACAAGTTTGGGATCCAGGGGCCATAAAAGGGCCATAATTGGAATCAAAAATGAAGAATTTGCTTTTTCAATCTCGGGCATTTTGAGCATTGGAACTAAATAAACCGGAAAATCGTGTTAAGCGCATCCATTCCTTCAGGCGAACCGAAAAAAGGCCCTAAAATTTTTCGAAAAAATCCATCTTTTTGGCCTAGGCCGCACTTCGACTAAACCGCCGCGGTATTTAATCGCGTGATTTTGTGACTCAAGTAAGCTAATACAAACGGCCTCACTTGCGGTTTTTTTTCCCGCGAATGATTTTTCCCATAGCGTACTGTGTGTTTCTCGAGCGGTTTCGCGGTTATAGCGGCTACCGCTCGCGGGAGAAAACCGTAGTGCAGCCTCGGCCTTATATCAGGAAAATAATGCGTTCTCGGTTTTCTTTGCCAATTTCTGTTAAACTACAAATCTCAGCGAAATCATTTTCGGCTCACTGAAACTAGACGACAAGACGAGCAAAACGATGTATAAATTGTTTGGAAAGATTTTTCAGAATTTCGACTTCCTAAGTCTATATCTCGAGAACGGTTGCAGATAATTAAAAACGGATTGCGGCATCGTTTTCGGGAGATTATTTCCCTACAGGCGCACCTAGATATCCTTATAATAAATATAGTTTTTTTATAAAAAATATAGTTTTCCGCTCGGCCGACAAATTTACTCGAAATTTCGCTCGTTTTTGTCAATTTTATTGTTATATCTCCGAACGGAAGCAACTGGCAAAATTCAATTTGTATATTTGTAACCAGCAGGAATAAACCTTTCAGAAACACTGAAATTTTGCAATAACTTAAAAAAATACCGATTTTAGCGAAATAATTTTTTTTAAATTACTCTTTTTGAAATTATTTTTAGGTCAGATGCCGTTTCTTCTAACAGAGGAAGGCAGTAAATACGAGCGAGTGTTTCGAGCTCTTCGGTTGCAACACTTGATCTCTCACCACATGGACGTGGAACTCATGTTGCGTGATAACATCATTCCTCGTTTATGGATCGACAAAGTGATCCTTCAAGGTTGGAAATGCACGCTGAAGATCAACCAGAACGAGGAGAAAGGCCCCGAGGAATGTTCCGACGAACAATTCCTCTCCATCGCGTTCCGCTGCGGACGGAAGTTGAACACCAAGGAGAAAACGATGTGGAGGTGGATAGGTTTTCATTACGGTTTAGATTTGATTATGATCGCTGATGAGAGGACGTTGGCGGTGAAGAGGAACCACCGGCCTGAGTTTGAGCAGTTGCTGAGCTTGCAGACGGTCAGGCACGTTGTGATCAGAGTTACTGTTTATTCTTTGAATCAGCAGAAGCAGATTGTTTACAGTCAAAGTTCTGGGATTCATAGACTTCAATTGAATAAAAGTGAAGAAGTTACTCTGATGACTTTCCCCGCTGATGTTGGATATCCATTGATTTTGTCCGCTAATGTTTTATATACGTCGCCGTTTGTCGATGATAGACTTGATGCTACTATCCAATCCATTTAGCATTTACTTATTAGTTTCTGATGCATTTTCTACAACAAATTTATTAACTGTGATTTTACTAAGAAAGGGTTTGTTTTTTTTACAATATATATTAAGAGTGGTATAAATACTACAAGTCTATTTGTAAAACAAACGGTTTATATATTTATTAGTATTATTGTACAGTACATATTTTTCTAACGAGTCTTTATTTACTTTAAATTCTTAGTTTTACTTATTATTCTCGTAAGTATTAAAATATTAATACGGAGACGTTCATTATGCAAAAATAATAAATTTTTGTGAATGTTTGTCATTTTTGACAAAAACGTTTATTGACATAATTTTAAAAATCTTTGTCAACGATTTGATGACAAATGAGAACCAATTTGTGTTTTATAAAATGGATATAAAGTTGAACCCAAAGTGGGGTTACTTTATTGGAAAAAGGATCTAAAATTAATTTAATTTTGTTGCTCTTTATTCAACTAATTCCTAATTTCTTAAAATATTGACTTAATTTATTTTTGTTTGAGTTACCACTAAAAATTATAACATATCAAATACTAAACCCAATCTAATATTTAATATATTAGATTAGGTGTTAGAATTATATATCTTATAATATATTTATTATTTGTCAATAACAATTATAATATATTAAATACTAAACCCATTCTAATATATTATAATTTCACGTGAACGTGATTTCTTTTCTTTTTTATATTTTGTGCCATTCCATGTAATAGCATTCTCTTTACAATCCTGTATGTGTTTTTGCATTAACTTTGCTGATATTTACTTGTTGGTTTATGATCTGTAATATTAGGCATCATTTCAATTACTTTTTTCTTCAGTTTTAACGTATAACGAGAGAGGCACGTCGATATTCTATCTAGTTGCTAATAGATTTAAGTGCTCTTACTAATGCCTAGTCATAAATGCTTGTCTTTTTTGTAAATAATATATAAATAATTTATTAATTGGTTCATAAAACACTTGTTTATTTTCAGTAACCTACTGTAATATACAAAAATTTAAAAAAATATACAGGGTGTTTCACAAACATCAAGACAAGACCATGCTATTCCAGAGAAGAACAGACAAGATCATGCAAGTCCAGACAATTGCTGACAAGACCTACAAGACCAGGCACGACCATGCAAGTCCAGACAAGACCATACAAGACTTGACAAGACCAGACAAAACCATGCAAGTCCGGAAAAGACCAGACAAGAGCAAACAAGACCTGTCAGGACCAGGAAAGAGGGCAAGCAGACGGCTTACTGTACAACGTGCAAGGAAGAGGGCCACCGTGGTTGGACACTGAAATGTAAGCTAAAACGGAAGGAAACAGCATCTGCTGCTGAGGATCAACCCCTCACTTTAATATAAAAAATTGTCCAAATAAAAACCAATAGAAGTGCTGCCGCACACCTTTTAGACGCGACAGCTGCCAAAATGGAAATCTATATAGTGCTAGTAAGTGAACCCTTCAAACGGATAACTCATAATAACAACTAGAAGTGGCATACTGATCAAAACTGCGATGTGGCAATAACGGTCAACCGACAACTGAAAGTTCGCATGGGTGGACCTGGAATGGGGCAGAGTATAAAGCAGCTACATAAGCCCAAATTGTATATATGAAGAGTTTGAAGACTACCTACAGGAACTCCAGCAGACATAAGCCAAACGAACAAGGAGAAATTAGTGTCTGGAGATTTCAACCAAAGGCAAAAGCGTTGTGTTCCAAAGTGGATGATAAAAGAGGGCGTCTACTCGCTGAATGGGCCGTGGTAAATAATCTCGAGATAGCCAATTAAGGCGAAGAACCCACTTATAAAAGTGGAAATAAAAGCTCCCTAATAGATGTCAAATTTGGCATCGGAGACCTAAACAATCAAGTTTTTTTTGTGTGTGGGGGTCGTTTGGCTGCAAAGTCTTTCTGCACTGTGACCAACTTGATCTATTGTGCTTGACCCTACTACAATTACTCTCCCAGGAATTCAACTTCGTGAACGAAGTCTAAGATATTCCTGAGAGGCGTGCTACTCAGCTCCAAGATGGTCATTCTTGCGACCCTGAAGTGGGCAAGCCTTATGTGTGCTAGCGCTACACAAGTGCACATTATGTGTTCAGCGGTTTCTTCGTCTGATTCACATAATCTACAGGCAACTTTCTCTACCTTTCCCATTTTGTCTAGGTGATATCTCACCGGACAATGTCCTGTGAGTATTGAGTATGCCTACCAAAGTTCTGATTTTTATTCTAGAGAAGTTGTGATTTCTCCCTGTGACTCCGGCTGTATATGCCAATTCCTGTACACTTAGCAGTTTTTGATGCGTCGGTGTTACCACATGGACGCTTTGTCTTGCAGGTTTTCGATTCTTTGAACACTGCTTTGGCGGTCATTAATGACCACTTCAACGGCTGTGTCAAAGTCGTATTCTGTTGACATCGTGTCCCAGGGATGCTTCAGAAATTCCTTACCGATTTGTTCCCTTATTTTCATGTGTCTCTGAATAGGCGATGTACGATATGTATGATAGTCTCAGAGCACTGAGAAGACCTACTTTTTCTACCTGTTTATGCAGTGGGAGTAAGTCCATCGCTCCTGTTATACCCAAGCACGCGAGCCGTTGAAGCTTTTGTAGCATGCTTTGGGTCTGTTTTTCCTTTGTTTTGTACGAGTGAACCGTAGGTGATAATCGGTCTTACCACTGCTGTGTAAGACCATAGGACCATTTTGGGTTTTAGTCCCCATGTTTCCCAAAAAGCTTACGGCAGATCCAATTCCGCTGTGGATTTTGAGAGCGTTTTGTTCAGATGCGAGTTCCAAGTGAGTTTCTTATCCAAGGTTACCCCTAGATATTTCACCTCCTCGGAAAACTCCAACGTCTGACCGTCCATCCTCGGAGCTTTCAAATTCAGCTTCCTCTTTTTGGTAAAGGGGCCCATTACTGTTTTGCTCGGGTTGACACTAAGGCTCTCCTTATTGCTCCAGCAGTTGATGATGTTAAGTGCATCATAAACCATGCACAGAGGTTCATGATTGTACTACCAAACTTACCCCTCATTATGATAGCAACATCGTCTGCATAACCAACCGCCTTATACCCGTTCTTTGTTAACATATCTAGATCATCAACGACCAGGCACCACAGCAGAGGCGATAACACCCCCCTTGTGGGCAGCCTATTTCTGTAGTTACCGTCTTCGTTGATCCCCCCAGTGCGGCGGTAATTTTACGATTGGTCAGCATGTCTTCAATCCACTCAATGATAGGGTCTTCGATCCCTTTGTTGGTGGCTGCATTCTTTATTGATAAACGGGTTGTGTTGTCGAACGCTCCCTCCATATCTATAAAGATACCTACTGCAATTTATTTGCAGTCCAGTGCTGCTTCCATTGTGGTCGTTAACTGTAGAGTGTCCACTGTGGATTTGCCTGGCTGATATGCGTATTTGTGCTTATGGAGAGGACTTCTTTTGAGAGGTCCGCACCGTATGTGATTGTCCACAAAGACACGTAGGGGTATATTAATGGACAGAAATGATGGAAGAACAAGGAAATGCTTGAAAACGAGGAGGGAATTAACTAGAACCAATGAGAAGAGACTCCCAAATGAGACAATCCAAGAGCAGAATAAGTACAAAGACTAGAAAAAAAGCTCCATAACATGATTAGAAAATCTAAACAAAGCAGCTGGAAGGTCTAGGGTACCACATAGTCATGAAAAGGCTGAAACTCTCCCCGATGACAATTAGCGCAGAAAACAAAATAAGAATTGTCAGAGGACTGTTCCCGCAACCTGAAGAAAAGAAGTGGGTGAAGCTAGATGCAGAAGAGTATATGCCCTTCACGAAAGAAGAAATTATTAGCGCAGCTCAAAAAATGAAGATTTGGAAAGCACCTGGACTAGACGGAATCCCGCCAGAAATAATCAAAATTATGTCAAGTGACTATACAGAGGTGGTGTTACACATGTTATGAACAACATACTGAAAACTGGAACGATCCCGGAAGTATGAAAAAAAGCTAAAGTTATAGATCGAGGAACCTAATAAGGAAAGCGTCATCAGTATAGGCCGCTATGCATGATCGATACGGCAGCTAAGCTTCTGGAGCAAGTAATAGTTAAAAGAATTGCAAGAGAGATAAAGGCGAAAGGGGATTTAGCAGATACCCAGTATGGATTCAGGGAGAAGCGGCCCACCATCGATGCAGCCCGAAGGGTGTTTGAAATTGCAGAAGGAGAAACCAAAAAGACACGAAAAACAAGAAAGCTGTGCGCATTGGTGACTATAGATGTCAAAAATGCATTCAACACCGTGCCATGGACGGCTATACCAGATGCGCTCGAGAGAAGACGAGTAACACCCAACTTAATACGTTTAGTACAAAGCTACCTCGAGAACAGGAGTATCGAAATAGGCCCTGGGGTCACAATTAAGGTAACAGCAGTTGTCCCGAAGGGATCTGTCTTGGGACCCCTACTATGGAATATATTTTACGATGAAACTATTAAATTAAAAATGCCCCATGGGTAACGGTAATGGCTTATGCGGACGACATTGCGGTAGTGGCTACGGTGAAACAGAAAGGTGAACTAGAACCACCTTTTAGTGTCTTGCCCAAATCTACTACCTTGAAAAAAAATCGGCCAACTTTTCAAGTTTCTGAAATTAATTTATTATAAAATTATTATAACATTTTATTTAATTTTTATTTGAAATATTTCAAAAACTATCACAATTATTGCTAATTGCTAATTATTTAAGAGTGCATTTATTATTAATATAAATAGGTTCTCAGACCTAAACTTAGTTAATAATTTATTTTGAATGATGAATGAAATTGCGGCTTGTCCTCACTAGCGCGAGTATTCTTGATATACAATTTTACTTTCAACGTTGTTAGATTTTATAGTGAATATTAAAGTATTTTCGTTATAATAATATGTACCCCTTGAATATCTTTGGTAAACAATGGCACGGAGACTAGCACTAGGGGTGACAACCCCGAATAATAAGCTTCCTAAGCTAACAACTTGGGTAGTATCTTTGACGGTGGCTCGCCACTGTCGATGAAGGAAAATTTCGCTACTCGTATGTCGCGGTATAGACGGCATGGTGTATTTTACCGTTGCACTCGTTTGTCCTCTTACAGTCACCACGCTCGACAACATTTTTTTTTTCAACCCAGAGTCTGGTCAATATAGTCTATCTTTTACAGCATACTCATCTAAAATACTTATTTACAATACCTAAATTTACATTATTAAACTAATGTTCAAAAACAGATCTCAGACACGTAGTGATCATAAAACCGATCCAAAACGCACCCAAAACCATTAACAGTCATAATAATGCAATTAGTATGATTCTTAGACCAAAATAATTGTTGGGCCTTAACACAGATTATATTATTTATATTATCTCCACTTCATGGGGTATATTCTCTTCTTTGGGTTGCAATTCTCATCAGTTTTCTGGTAATCGCTGTGTGATTAACGTTTGTGTTTTACAAATTATGCCGACGAGTTTTATATCGATTCTTTTGACAAAGACAATAGTGATACAGGAAATAAAGAGATGGAAGAAGCAGAAGTTGGTTCCGACAGTAGTGACAGCGATATAATAATTAGTAAGAGGAGGGTAGTGCCTTTACAAGTTACGTCAAGCAGCTCCAGCGACAGTGAAGGCGAACATGAAGTTGTGCCGGAAACGAGAGACGTTTATGGTCTCTGGGAAGATGTGACACTTATGGATAATGCACCTCATAGGATAGATTTTAGTGCCGGCGAAAAAGCTGAAGGGCCCTAAATTCCGGATGATTGTTCAAAGCCTGCAGACTTCTTCAGACTTTTCTTTACAACCGAGCTGATTGGCATAATTGTTCGGGAAACCAATAAATACGCAAGACATAAAATTGGCCAAAAAAGATTAGCCAAGCGATCTACGTGGCATGCATGGGTTGATGTCACTGTACAAGAATTTACAGCCTCCTAGGCGTTATCCTGAATATGGGCCCGATAACTGTGAGTAGTTTACAAGAATATTGGTCGCAAAATTTCAATGCGAAAATTCCTTTTTTCGGGAGTATTTTTCGAAGAGAAAGAAATCTTCACGAGACACACCCAAATGATCAAAGTTTGAGAGGCCGCACTCAGAATCACCTTCTGAGGCTCACCGCCATTATTTAATTTTTTTGGATGTCAAATTTAAAGAACATTTTGTTCCATCGCGGAAAATATCAGTGGACGAATCTGTGGTCGGCTTCAAGGGAAAAATAAGTTTTCTGACGTACAATCCTAACAAGCCGACAAAATGGGGAATAAGAATATACGTACTTGCAGATGCAAATACTGACTACATATATTCTATTTTGCCATATTATGGAAGCTTAACCTCAGAAGATCTAATACGACCAGTAATTCCAGTAAGCACAAGAATTGTTCTACAATTGGCTCAACAATTATTAAATAACAATCGAGGCAGTAGGGGATACCATATTTATACGGACAGGTATTATACAAGCTTGCCTTAAGCAAAAGTGTTGCTAAAAATGAATATCCACTTGACGGGCACAATTCACTCCAACAGAAAATGTATTCCCGATACCATAAAGAAACCTATATACAAACAAAACCTATTTACAAACCAAGGGACTGGAAATAGCTAGGGAGAAATCGGAAGCGGTTATGCTTGTGGGAATGAAGAGATATGGGCCTGCGGCCTTCGAAATGCTGCGGAAAGATTTCATCTCCAAAGGAGCCTAAAATATCTGGCATAATATTCGATGAAAGAATCAGCTTCCGGCCACACGTGGATTATGCTGTAACCAAAGTCGAAAACGCGGTTAAAGTGCTCACCAGGCTGATGCCGAGAGTGGAAGGTGCGTCGGAAGTTAAACGAAAAACACTCAACATGGTCGTAGAATCGATCCTACTGTATGGAGCACCCGGATCGGGAAAGGCAATAAGATGCAAAAAATATAAGGAGAAGCTAGTGAAAATCCAGCTGAAGATGGGGATACGAATCACAAGAGCATATAGAACTAGCAGAATGGAAGGCCTGAACGTGATAGCTGGTATAATAACAATAGACCTATTGATTATTGAGCGAAACCTAACGGAAAGATAAACTAGGAGTGAAAAGCAAGAAGCTCGAGAAAACACATTAAAAACATTTAAGGAACGTTGGTAAAACTGTGACTGTTGGACACAGAAGATTATCCGAGACTCTGTCCCCAGGGCCCAAAGGAAAGAAGGTGCCCTGCCCTGAATTCCGGATAACCCAGTTTCTAACGGGGCATGGCAACTTCGAAACATATCTCGCAAGGATTGGGAAAAGTAGAACCAACATATGCCAGTAATGTGGGGAGGAGGGCACGCCGAAGCATGCAGTGCTGGAGTGTCAGCAATGGGTCATAGAGAGGCAAGCATTGGAACAGGAAATTGGAAGGCAAATTACAACGGACAATTTAATAGCGGAGATGTTGGATGGAAAATGGAAAGTAATAAGTTCGTTTATAAAGAAAATCGTCAAAGAAAAAGAGAATTGCCTTGACAAACGGATAGAAAAAAACAACTAAGCCCCGGAATCCGGAATGTCTCGGTGTAATGCGAAAGCGGTTCCGTGACAATATTCCGGCAAATGCTTAAAGCAATGAACAAAAGAAAAAGGAGTAGTTTTTAGTGGGTATGGCCGGTACTAACACCAAGCCGGGTGAGTCCCACACTCCCTAGGATATTTTGTCCTGGGGGCTGTACGTTGTACGTAAAGGTATTTTCCCCCCCTTGAAAAAAAAAGGAGCAGAAAAGAACAGACAAGAGCAGACAAGACAAGAAAAGACCAGACAAGACCAAACAAACCAGACAAAACCATACAAGACCAGAAAGGACCACACAGGATCAGACAATACCAGATAAGACTAGACAAGACCAAACAAACTTATGATAATAGGCCATTTGCTTTCAATTTAGGTTTTAGATCATGAAATGAAAGCCGTTTAAACCATTTTTGTCCAACTATATAGTCATAAGGAGAATTGGATAGACTAGTCGACTTACGTCGAAAGCTAATTCTATATTATTTTTGTCGTGTCGCCACAGTTAGGTAACTGTGACGAGTCATAGATGGCCAATCCAAATTCTTTATTAGGTTTTATAATTATATTCTATATAATTCTTAATATTTTATAGAATTCTATTATATTCTATATAATTCTTAAGTTTCATTGTAAGTTGTTTCATTACTAGCTTGGTAATTACAGCAGTTAGTTGAAGATTAAAAATTCTAGATTGTAGATTATAGATTCTACATTGCATAGAGTGCGCCAAAACAGATAGTGCACTTTTGAGACACAAAAACAAACGGCGTAACTGACAGAAATTGGGGTTGTACATCATACCGTTTTATGTATCAAGTTTTGAAGACTACATCAGAAAGATGATGGCCTCCTGCAGCGATACTTTCATGAAGTGGATTTATTTATTTAGCGTATGGCTCATCATATATGGCTCACTATATTGCTAGAAATACCAATAAAACAGGATATAGTCGATTGCATAGTTGTTTGCGTTCAGAAACTCATTAGCAGGTGTCCTTGGTAGGTATTAGTAGTAGGTATTTAGTAGGTATAGGTACCTCAGTAGGTATTCTTGAATGTGTCAAAGGTTTGTCTTTCGATATTTGTCTCTGGTCTTACAGCTCTGCAGTTGTTCTTATTAGATGATCATAACCAGAAGATCCATAGGATTGTCTGGTTAGATTATGTAATAACTGATGTTAGTTCATTTAGTTCACGTTTTATGAAGTAAAACGCTATCCAGGGTGCACCACGGGGAGGCGAACTAACATTACACCCCATTAGTTGTTCCAATTGAGGTCTAAAAAAAATTTCAACATGGAAACATAACGTTTAGCGATGACAGTCACGGGCCACGGTCTATTATCCTAAAAAATAAGACCCAATTACCCCAAACATAGAAATTGCACACCATACGGTCACTTTTGGGGAGTGAAGAATTTTCTCGTGAAGTTGCCTCGGGTTATTTTCAGCCCAGTTCCGAATTTTTTTTTATCCTCTACAGAGATGGAAGTGGACCTCGTCCCTACTGAAAAAAGTTGGCCTCCCATGGATCCGATTCAACATTAATGCGGGTAAATTGCAGCAATTAATGCGGGTTTTATAGTCAGGAGGCTTCAATTCTTCGGCAAAAATAATCTTGTAGGGGTGGAATGATAAATCATGATGCAAAATCCTCTTTAGTGAGCAGTGAGAAATGTCTAATGCAATTGCATGCTTCCGGACGTCGCCGGCATAGACGAATGTTGGATAGCTTCTCTCACTCTCATTGCATTTTCGGGTGTTCCTCCTCGTTTTGGGTATTCCTAAACCCCTAGGTCTTAGTATGGAACCAATTTCTACGAAAGTGTGCGACCATCTCGCGATTAAATTACGGTGTGACGACGCGTAAGATTCAAGTGCAGCCGGAACGAACCCTGGGCGAAAATCAAGGAATTATTTTCTATATTTGAATATTATTAATAATAATTTGAATATTTTTGATTTCGATTAATTCTAGCAATTTAATTTATTTAATCGACAAATCATTCCCCGTTTATTGGATTTTAAGATTATTTTTTGAAACAATTTTGATGAAGATGAAATGAATGTTGATGAAAAGATTTTGATGAAAAAAGAAATGATTGTTTTTTAAACATCGAAGTAAAACTTCTTTAGGCGCGACTTTTGAAGAACTCAGACCTGTTTCTGAGTGAAATAAATAAACTTTTGAAATAAAGCTAAAACTTCTTCATCGACTGACTATAGAATTTCGAGTGTTATATACACATAGCAAGTGACAAGCCTATGTGACAATATAACAAGCGACAAGTCTTAGTTTGAAAATGTAAGTACATGTATTCATTCAACAAATTATGGAATAAAAAATAGTGGTTTATGGTACAGATGGGTGAAGAAGGGCTTTTGTGTATAAGTTCTTCGCTCGCCTTCGTCTCGTGCTTTAATCGCAATCATCAACAGCCATATCATCAACAGCCATAATGAGTTGGGGGGATACAGGGATAGCGATAGAAACGGGGAGGTGATAGCTGATTTGATAGCTGCAAATGATTTGAGACTAATTTATTGTACAAAGGACAGAGGTACTTTCCACTCAGCTAGGTGCCAAAGGCAATTCTCTCCAGATATGTGTTTTATATCTGGTATCTCAAGCTCCGTTTCTGATATAGCTGAAAGAACTGTTTTGGAAGATTTCCCCCATAGCCAACATCGGCCAGTTGTGATTGAATATGGATTGAAAATACCTGTCATCAGATCGGTCCCAAAGCCTTGCTTGTTCAACTTATACTGGAAACTACCGACATGTATGATAGATTCGCCAAAGCTGTTATTTCAGTTGCCCGCAAACACATCCCAAGAGATTACCAGAGCGAATACATTCCTGGTTGGTCAAAGAAATGCGACGATCTCTACTACAACTATAAAAGTGACCCGACGATTGAAACCGCTGATGCACTTTTCAGCGAATTAAACAGTAATCGAAAGAAGAACTGGGAGGAGAAAACCGCTGCAATGAACTTTACGCATTCTAGTAGGAAGGCGTGGGAATTAATAAGGAAACGTGGCTCAGCACCTACCTCTAGGAATCACACGGCTCCTGTATCGTCCGATGAAGTTGCAAACAGGCTAGTCTCGAAGCTAGTACTGCTAGTCTCGAAGGTACCTGTTGGCAGAAGTCAAGTGAAAGAATTCAAGAAGAAATTGCGTACGCTCAAATCAGAAATACTACCGAATGAATCCTATTCATCTAACTCCACATACAGCCCACTATTGGACGCACTTGGCTACCTGAAACTAAATAAAACTGCTAGCAATGATCAAATCTACCCAGAGTTCTTAAAGGAAGCAGGTGACTCAACTAAAAGATGGCTACTATCCTTGTATAATAACATCATGCACACAGGGATTATTCCTAAGACACTAAATAGGCAACAGTGGTGACTATTGTTAAGCTTGGCAAGGATGGTACATACACACTACAGACCGATTTCGCTACTCAGTATGACTTACAAGCTTCTGGAGCGCCTTATACTAAACCGGATCAAAAATTGTCTGGACAGTGAGTTCCCAATAGAAGAGGCGGAGTTTAGACCCAACCAATGTTGCTCACTTCGCACACAGAGGCAGGCTTTCAACGTAAAATGAAATCTGCAGCGGCGTTCGTAGACCTTTCAGCGCCATACGATACGGTTTGGCGCCATGGACTGCTCCTAAAGTTTGGCAAGGCTATCCCGTGCCTAAAACTGCTGAAACTACTGGAGAATATGCTAGCTAATCGACTTTATAAGGAATTGGATGGGCGACAGGGAAAGCAGATGGCGTACACAAAATGACGGGTTGCCACAAGGTTCAGTCCTGGCACCTACACTTTTTAACCAGTATGTAAGTGATATCCCCGAGACGACTGCATAGAAGTTCCAATACGCCGATGACATTGCACTCGTATACCAACACACAGAGGTCACTGCCTGCGAGAAACCGCTAACTGGAGATCTTCAGAGTTAAGGAGCGTATTTTGCGAAATGGAGGTTGAAACCTAACCCATGTAAGACAGCAAAGGCGCTATTCCACCTAAATAACCACATGGCTGACTTGACGATTAATGTAGAGTTTGAGGGGCAGAGACTCATCAACAACCGAAGCCCCAAATATTTAGGTGTTACGCTCGATCGCACACTTACAGAAAACACCTGGATAAAACAGCGGCAAAGTTATGAACCAGAAACAATATCATCCATAAGCTGGCTGGGCCCGGATGGGGCTCTAATCCCAAAACGCTGCGAATCGCCTCACTGAAACTTGTACACTCCTCCTAAACTGTACTATAAAACACATTTCTGGTACACCGACACGAAAAACCTACACCGACAGAATGGCTTCCTGTTCTATCCAACATTGCACCGCCAAAGCTAAGGAGACGTGCTGCCACGCAAAGGATATATAAAAAGGTCATTGGAAACGAATCCCTCATAAAGCGTATTCTACAGGAGGAAAACATACCTGACAGGTTAGTCAAGAAATCCATTCTGGAAAGACGCAAGAGAATTATTTGACGGTAATTTCTGCATCGATGCGTTTTCGAATTGGGATAGTGCACATAACAACCAACTGATATCATATTCATGTTGAAATGACGCGAATGGATAATCATTAACCGAATTCGAATCGGAGTAGGCAGATGTGCCCAACTGATGCACCACTGGGGTATACGATCCGACCCAATGTGTGACTGTGGAGCGGCTGAACAAACAATAGCTCAGATTATAAATAAATGTCCACTCCGACAGTTCACTGGCGGCATTGGTCAATTCTTGGAATTGATTCCAGAAGCAATATGTTGGCTGCTCAATTTGGACATAGATCTGTGACGCTGCTAAATGTAATATATTAGCTAGTAAGTTTTAAGGAATGTTTATACCCACCTTGTTATATGTACGTACCATACGATAATAATAATAAACGCAATGAATGCGCAAAAGCTTTTCACACACGTATATATACAATATTTTATCTGCGAAGCATGTTTACTGTTGAATCTACAAAAAAATAATTTTTACCGATAATATTATATAAGTTTCTTACCGATAATATTGAAAAAAATTAATTTTGACAGGCAAAATCTCTGAGATTTTGTCTGTCTGTTCAGCGCCTCCGTGGAAAAAAAGTTTCTAATTGGTCGTTGTCGATGTAATTGAGGTTAACCTAGATTAGGTTAGTTTTTATTATAGCCAGATAAATCCATACTGAGAGGTCAAGGCCTCTTGCTTCAAAATAAGAAAAAATAATTCAATTTTAATATGTCAGAAAATTATTTTCAAAGCGTGTATTTTGTTTAATGACGCGAGTTGTTGCCATAGTACCAACACAAATCGTTCAATAATGAAATCCCATTAGATTTACATTTTACTTTTTTACGCACGATTTGGATACTTTTACACGATTATAATAATGGTATAATCTTCACATACAATAATTTACGTATTAATGTGTTTATTTTGGTGTGCGAGTGGATAAAAGAAAGTAATGGATGAGAAATAAAATACCAATTTTATTTATTTAAATGTAATAGCATATACAACACAGTTGTAAAGTCGAATAAACTTATAAATCTAAACGTAAAATTTTAACATGGTATGAGAGTCAATCTATTGAGCTTGATACACTGACACAACATGTAACCAATTTACAAAAGAAATTTCGTAGAGAATCGTAAGAGATAAAAAATATAATAATAATAATAATAATATACTTAGCACATAATATCTTAAAAATTATCAATTAAAAAAATACAAAAAATCTACAAATAGACACTGGTTAAGCTATATATCATAATTTTTTAATTCTTTTTTTATATAATCCGTGATGCAATGTTTAAATTGTGGAATGAATATTCAATAATTATGAAGAATGCGCTACTGGGTTATAATATTTTTTCGTACATTGAGACTGCACTAACATGGACGAAGGTCAGACACTTATGGCACGTGTACGTATAATTTCCGATTCCAAAAAAAGATTTTTCCTCGAAATTTCACTTAATTTTTTTCTTTTCGAATCATGTATGATAGTGTACGTATCGGGTGCTATATCTGTCTGTACCATCTCAGACACACAATTGCTTACAATAAACAAAAATGAAATAAAACGTACCTAGCTAGATTTATTTATACAAACAAATATCTTAAACTAGCAATGAATATATTTGAAATTTATGTTTTTTTTTTAATTTTTGAAGTATAAACTGTCCTTTATATTTATTTTCCTTATAAAAAAAGCTACGTAAATTATAATCGTTGATGAGTTATATATAAATTTCCAAATTACTTGTTTCTTATAAAATTGTGATTAAATATATATTATGTATATGTTTATGGAAAATGGGGTTTTTACTTAAAAACTAATTCGCTTTTTGTTCATTTTTTTTGCACATATGTCGGAGTATAAAACGAAAATATATATTGGACAGGGATGTTTGTGTTTTTGGGGGAGAAGGAGGTTTTCGGAACAAGGAGGGATGGTTCTTGTTTAGGTTGACTCGGCAGTGAGCCCTTGGATGATTCACTTTGTCTCTTTCTCCTTGTTTTCTTCTGAGTCTTTCTCTTTTTCCTTTTCTTTCTCATCAGCCTACAACAATACATTCACGAATTAACACAAATAGTACAGTTCAAATATTCAAAGTAAATGTATGACAATATAATAGAAGTTATTACAGAAGCAATAAATGGATGTTTCTTTTATAAATCGTGTAAAATCAAAGGAGGGCTAAAAATGTTCTGTATAAAAAATATATATATTGAGACAGGCAATACAGACAAGACGAACAAGACGGTCTAGACCAGGGATCCCCAACCTTTTTGCACTCAAGAGCACATTCTAGAAAGTCGGTCGGGCGACGGGCATCTTTTTCTATTCAAGAAGTCCTCATCTGATACATTGAATTTTAGGAAAATGTCGTTTTGATGGTCAAAAATGTCTTTTTGTCCTTATTTGAATAAGTTGCTATTTTTGTTGTGTTTACTTTCGGCAGGACACGTAAAATGGTCGGCGGGCGTCACGGTGCCCGCGGGCATAGGGTTGGGGACCACTGGTCTAGACAGACCAGACAGACAGGGCAGACTATATAGATAAGACATACAAAACACACAAGACCGACAAGATGGACAAGACAAAATTAGACAGACTAGTGTTTGAATCCACTTTTCTTTTGCTTTGGTCCTTGGTTGCAATTTTTTGTCATTCCATTTCCCATCGAGAACTCACGGTATCGGTTTCTCGGGAGTATATGTACTGGTAGTCTTCCGCTCTGCCAATTTGGTGCAGGTAGTCCTTGGAGCAGCCACGGCCGAACAATAGTTGGGTGACATACTAACTATTTTCTTCATATTCTCTGTTTATCCAGGGTTCAAGGTCAGGGATAAGAAGTCTGGTCCACTCTCCTTTAATACCTTGCTGCTATCTTTGCTGCCATTCTTCAATTTCCTGGCCGTTTTTTTTTAAGTTTGTTGTGACCAGTCTCTTGCAGTTTTATTTGTTCTTCCACCAGCAAGTCCATTGACGGGATACCCGCGATGGACAGGACTGCCTCGCTTGATATGGTGCGGTAAGCGCTAGTGCCATTTTTCTTTGCACCACTAAGGAGCTTTTGAATATTGCTCCTTTCCCAGAGCTCTGCCCCATATTAGTGCACCATACATCATAGTGGTCTGTACTGCAAAGCTGAGCAGTCTGCGTTTACTGCTACTAGAACTTCCAATTTTGGGTATGCGTTGATGTATTGCTGCCATTGTCCTTATCCCCTTTGTTGCAGCATTTACTATGTACGGTGTGAAAGATAGTGCCTTGTTAATTACTAGGCACAAGGTATTTTATTTGATGCTTTGGGATGATCGTTATTAGATATCGGTTGCGCTAGATTGAAGTTTTTGGATTTCATCCATTTAATGATTTGCTACATAGCGTGGTTGGCCGTCTGCCCAATGCTTCTACTATTCTGCCTGTTAACACTAGAGCCAAGTCGTCTTGCAAAACCAATGACTGTCGCCCCCAATGCCAGTCTTAATCTAAACACATCGTCATATAGGACGTTCCAGAAGGTTGGGCCTAACGTCGGTCCTTGTGGAACAATGCTGCTGATGCTTCTCTCTTCCGTTTGTCGAACCCCTTTCAGAATTAACTTACTACCGCTAAGTTAGCTCCTTACTATGCGTGGTAAACACGGACGATAACACGGTGATATACCTCTTGATGTTACGCCTGGAAAACCAATCACTGTCGGCCTTGAAGGCAGTCTTAATCTAAACAAATCGTCATATAGGTCGCTCCAGAAGGTTGGGCTTAACGTCGACCCTTGTGGAACAATGCTGCTGATGCTTCTCTCTTCCGTTTGCCGAAGGAACCCCTTACAGAATTAACTTACCATCGCTAAGGTAGCTCCTCACTATGCGTGGTAAATACGGTGATATCTCTTGATGTCAGGCCTTTCAAGATCTGCTACCAGCTAGCGCTGTTAAATGCGTTGCTATCATCGAAGGTTAACAGCGCACACAGTTTTCTTGTTCTTTGCGTGCCAGACTTGACATTTTCGGTTATCTCTAAGACAGATCTTAGCGCGTCAATTGTGGATTTTCCTTGCCTGAAGCCAAATTGTTTTTCTGATAGTCCATGCCCGATCGCGAGTTCTTCTTTTAGTCTGCTTAGTAGAAGTGGCTCTAAGATTTTTTCCGCCACATCTAGTCTATAGGATGTGGGGTTCTCTATTTCTTTATCTCCTTTCCTGATGAGGACCAGCTTTGGCCATTTCCATTTGGCCGGAAAGTTTCCCGCTGCGAGCAGAGTATTCATAGTGTCCAATACAAAACTTGATTGATGCTAAGCACAAGGGCGCACCCAGGATATGAACTAAGGGGGAGGGGAGGGGGCAGCTCATATTTGTTTCGAGGATTATGAAATGAATTATGCATTATGAAATCCATCTGTCGTACAATTTCAGAACTGTTTCGAGTGAGGTTTTAATAATGTTATAGATATTTCTGTGCGGCGAGGTGATTTCTAGGGGGGGGGGGGGGGGCAGGGGTCAGCTGCCCTTGGCTAAGCACCAATTTTTACAACTTCAGGTGGTATTCCATCTGGCCAGAGTGCTCTGTTGCTCTTAATTAGCCTTCTTGCGAGCGATAATTCTTCGACCGTGAAGAGAGGTATATTAGTGAGCATATATTAATTTCAATCCCTAGACCCGGCCAGTTTAACATTACGAATTCCGACCAAAAACGAACAGGAAAATTTAAAAATATTAAAAAAATAGCGAGAAAATGTAATGACCCTAGAAGGATTTCAATGAAACTTTTACTGAATGTGGGAAACTACAAGAAGTTCCCTTTGACCGCATTTGAAAGCTCCGCCTCGAATGGAGGCGGCGTGGGGAATTATATTTGCTGCAAAGGTTTTTTGCAAATATCTCGTCTACGCTTAAAAATATAATACAGTGTTTTTCTTTAGGTTTTCCTCTTTTGTCAAATGTATTTCACTATTTCTCAAAAGTATTTCTTATTTACGTCACTTCGTAATACTTAGAAAAGAAATGTTTTATAATTAGTTCAAAATTTCAGTTCTCTTGAGGCAATCCCCAAATATGTCTCCATATGTCGAACATAATTTTGGCAATCCTCTTGCGTTATAGCTTCAGAAGCATTATGAATTTGTGGATACAGTTGATCTTCATCCGTGGGCTGACTTTTCCATTATTATATCCATATTTTTCCATTGATTAAATAGCTCTTCAATGGGGTTTAAAAACCTTGTACGGTGGCAGAAATACTGGAACATGTCCATGTGCTCTTATCAATTGTTGAATTTCCTCCGTTCTATGAAATCTGACGTTGTCCATTACAAAATATGCTCCTCCTATATGATCTTCGCCTAAGTGGTCAATTAAAGTTGTCAAGAATTCCCCAGTGTTCTACATTGTAAGACCTATCTTGAATGGTGAACAAATATAGTGAACTCATACACATTGCAGCAGCAATCGAATAATTACGACCTGATAATTGAGCCTTGACTCTGTTGGCTCTATTATTTTTCTGTGATGTTCCATACGATCTCCTAGAATTCACTTGAATTCCAAATTCATCAACAATAAATATTTTTTCTCTATCAATCATTATTCTGTTATATTGAACAGCATAGTCAAACCTACTTTGCATAGTATCTGGGCTGTTACGCCTTTCTGGCACAAAGGAAATGCGTTTTACGGAATAGTGAAATTCTTTTAACGCTCTGTCAATGGTCGATAGATAAGCTTACCTCTAGTTGTGAATTTTGCTCCAATAATTTGGTTTTTATTTGTTTTAGTGTCAAGGTGCAGTCCTCATCAATCAAATTGCAGATTTCTTCTTGCTCCTCTCGAGTAAATTTTTTGGGGCGATGTCCAACACTTTTCTTATTCATCTCGTTGTTATTTTTATACACTTGGTAAATTTTTCTTACTGTGTCTGGCAGAACATTGAATTGCCGTCTTATTTGGACTGCCGAACTACCATCGTTCATTGCTCTGATAATAAGAGTACGTACCTCGTTGGAAATTTTGTTGTTCTGTCTTCTTTCAGCATTCATTGTGATTTAATAATAATGAGAAATTGATTTAACAAATAAGGAAACACCTGACAAAAAAGGAAATTGTTTGACAAACACAGCACTCTGTTTAATATATAGATAGCAAATAGTTTTGAGAAATAGGGAAATACAATTGACAAAAAGAGGAAAACCAAAAGAAAAAGACTGTATTGTAACCCGGATCGCCGTATGCAAGACGTCGGTGTCTACAAAAAAGTATTCTTTGCAAATTTAGTTAAATCATTCGGTTTAGCCACAAAAGTAAAAAAAAATAAATGCAAAATATTTTTTAATGGGTTTCACTGAATTTCGTTTCTCAATTTAAATGAATATAAATGGTCATGTCTTGGTGTTGAAATTAATGTATGCTATATTAGTGACTTCGGGCTGTTGCCAATCGAACAGAGTGTGGTGTAGAAAAATTCCTTCAGGGTGGGCAGCCCGGCCGGTTAGTGCCACCCTGGTTGAAAATGCCTCAGCGAGGAATCCGACCTGCTTGTCAGGCGAGCATGTTGTCCACTACACTACCGAGGAGGACTTACGGACATGACCTGACGGAAAAGACTGGACGGACAAAACTAGGCGGACAACACTCTCATTAAGGAAGTACAAGACTCCCAGGATGGGCAACGAACCCGGGTCTCCCGTATTGAAAGGCGGGTATGTTGTCAACTACACCACCAAGGAGAAGGGACAAGAGACTAGATTGACAAGACTAGATGTACAAGACTAGACGGAAAAGACTAGACGAACAAGACTAGTCGGACAAGAGTAGACAGACAAGACTAGACGGACTAGACTAGATCGTTTCATTTCGTTTAAATTCGAAATTTACCTTTTCTTTCTCGATATCTTTGTCTTCAGGCTCCTTCTCTTTCTCCATCTCCTTCTCGTTATCACCCTCCTTTTCGTCCTTGGTGCCCTCTTTGTCCTTGGTCTCCTCGGGAGCGGGTTTGGGTAAGTGCGAGTTGAGATCGAGGGTCGCACAGATGTCGTCCCAATCGGGGAAACAACGTTCCTTCATGCGGTTCACCAGACCGACCAAATTTGGACAGTGGTCAGCCATGTAGTCGCGCAGAGCGTAGCTGATCTCCTTGTCGATGAAGTAGATCTGCGCCAAGTTGGCAAATGCAATTACGTCCAACTAAAAAATTCAAAATATTAATAAAGGCTCTTCTGGTTTGGGATTTTTCTTACTGTGGTGGGTTCATCGCCGAAGAAGAACGGTTGGTTCTTGAGCATGTCGGAGAGCACCTTGAGATCGGATTGGCCAAACTCGTTGATCTCTTCGGCGGAGTGGACACCCATGCCTTGGGCTTTCACCTTTTTGGCTCCCTGGAACCACTAAATCGTCAATAACTGCGTTAAAAAACATACACCAAACACAAAAACACTGAAAAAACACATGCTGTCTAGTACCCTAAGTGTACTAATTAAATCAAATGTTAAAAAGGAAAATAAAATGTTCATCCGACGTACCCGCATGCAAGAAGTAAATAATTAGGAACAACATTGATTCAAGTTTCACTTATTGCAAAAACTGATTGTTACGTATTATTACAAAGGAGTGACCGATTGTTTTTGTACCACAAACTCATTCTATATGAGTGAACTTTACTGATCAATCAATGCTCGATGCTCGACTTACCACGCAAGCAATCTTATTACGATCTTTCACAGGAAATACTATCACGCTTCTCGTAAATCTAGTAACCTTCAGTCACTGCCGCGGCTCTTCCTAAAACCATCAATGGTGTAACGTCTGCGGGACGACAACCTTTGCTTTTATTGATATCTTCAAGTCGTTAGAAAATGATTGATCTCTCTAAAAACTAGTCTGTCTACTAAATCGATTCGAACTTGCATCCAATACAATAAGTGAAACTTGTAATAAATTTGTATTAGTTACAAAAGTCTATTAAATTCAACCAAACAGTAATTGTAATCACAATTGGAATATTTCAATGTCTTATTCGCTCCGTGCATAACCGCGCTTAGCGCCACCCGTGGCCAAAAAGATAACTTCGTATCCAGTAAGTGCCTAAAAACAGCAGGCAAAAACAAAAATAATTTATTTAATAAAATATAAAATATATACACTATACACTAAAATACACTCCTTCACTGCATTTCCGGCAGCTTTGACGCTGTCATAACCTTTGAACGGCTTACCACAGAGACTTCTAGTTCAATCGATTCAGCGTCCCAAAATTAGTCGGAAAAGTATATAATATTCCTTAGGAAGCTTTCGATTAAGAAATACCATCGACACGAGAAATCAATACTGAGGAATCGACGAAATTGGAGAAAATCGATTTTGCTAAAACCGTTATTCTTTGAGTTACAGCAAAATTTAAAAACGTTTCTGAAAGAATTTTCAGCTGATTATAAATATGCAAATTAAATTTCGTAAGCTCTTTCCGTTCACTATCGCCTGCTAAAATTGAGTAAAATTTTAAGTAATTTTGGCGCTCGAATAGAGATCTTGGAAAGTAATGAATTTCCCGAGGATAATCTGAGTGTGCTAATAGGAAAATGACTATCTGAAAACGATGCAGCAATCCGTTTTTGATTAACTGTTTTTTTACTTTTGATTTTGATTAACTTTTGATTCAACCGTTTCTGAGATATCGACTTATCAAATCGAGAATCGTAAAACTTCAGTTTGAAATTTCTCCATGAATAATTGAATCTTTCCGAACAATTTACACATCGACTTGTCGATGATGTATTGTTCGTCTTGTCGAGTAGATTCTGTGTGCCGAAAATGATATTGTTGCCGTTGGCCGTTTTATTTTTCTTGATAAAAAACAAAAAGCACATTATTTTCGATTGAAATGATGAAAAATTATTGTTGACGAATTTTTTCGAAAATTTTCTTGTTTTTTTTTTATTACTCGAAGGAAATAAATGCTGAATTATGAAATATGTGCTGAAAACGATTTTCGAGTTTATTTCGCTCTAAAGTTACACATAAGCAAGATATAGCCTACATTTTGGCCTTAAATCCATTCTCAATTTATGCACTTTATTAGTTTATGTAAAATAACACTTTTTTAATTAGCAAAATACATGTCAATATATACAAATAAATGCTAAATAATGATGTAACTGGTCATGAAGTTCTTAAAAGTGTCACCTTTGGCGCTAGTGCTATTGCGCTCGGAGCGAATAGACATTTGCGTTATTTTTTGTGCTTACCTTAAGATTACAATTACGATTTTATTAAATCTATAGGAATTTGTAAATTTATTTACCTTGCGTCCGAAAGCGAATTTGAAGAAGAAGTTTAAGATGCCGTTAGGTATTCTTGTGCCAAGGGCGTGCTGTAGATTAACTTTGTAGCCTTTGAGCACTTGGTCCGGGAATTTGGTGCGCCACCACATGATGACCCACACTAAGTGGTTCTCGATCATGGAGATGGTGGCGTGCGCGACGTTACGTTGTTCGGTCGACAACGCCGCGTCCAAGTCGTGGTCGAAGTGTTTGGAGAGCTCTTTGACGATGAACGCGCTGTCCGCGATCTCTTCGCCGTTTAACTCCACGAAGGGTAATTGTCCCTTTTTGGAACGGTATTTCAATTTATGGTCCACATTCTGTAACAAAATCAAATTTGTAAATTAGGAAGATATTCAGGAATTGTTAAGTATTTGTTCAAGTATTACAAATTTCTTCAAAGGTAAAGATGATTATGTGCGAATTTTTCTAGGAAAACGACGAAAATATTTAGACCGAGCTAGAATGGTTTACAGATGTAAGTGTCAGTGAAATTTTGAACAAAATATTCTCAACAGTTTTGAGGTAAAACTTCTTTAGGCGCAACTTTCGAGTAACTCGCATCTTTTTCCAATCGGAAATGATGCTGACTAACGGACATAAGGTTAGGTTAAGTCATATCCACATAGATGTCACTCTTATCCTAACCTCAGCAAACAGTTCTAATATTCTAACATTTTACGAGATTGTCCCAACCTAATAGTTCTAACATCTTGAAATTTTCCAAGATTTAAAAAATTAAAGTAAACCTACTTTAGGCTCGACTTGAGAGTATGTCGGACCCTTTTTCCGAAGGAAATAACGTAAAGTCTACATTCTTTCTTTCTGAATATTCAGAAAAGAAATTACAAAAGCTTGACATTTAACTAGTAGACCTCACAATCTTGCTGAGAACATTTGAATACGTTTTAGATTTCAAATTATTTTTTTAATCCTCGGAATTTTAATAATCCTCGGCTTGAAAAATGAATTGAAATTTGAATATTTATCTGAAGATCATGTTCTCAAACAACTCCCGTTTGAATTCCCGGTTTCTACTTGACTTTTAAACAGAGCAACTTTGTTGAATCTAAATCTGGAACGCTTGACTAACAAATTTTCTTGTGAACTAAACGATCAATAAACATCTAGTTTACAAATCTTACTTCACCATATCAAAACTTTTGGGAATCATTCCGGAAGTCAAACTGCTACTTCCGCTTTTCCAGATAAACGTCTGGACATTTCGTCGATTCCCGAAAGGAAACGAGCCGCAAGAGAGGATTGTTTGTTTCCGTTGTCACAATCTGGAAATATTGTTGTTAACTTCCAATTTTAACATTTTGCATTAAAACAACATGAAATAGAAAATTTAGTGCATTTGTAGTGTTGGTAGTAATGATACAGATTTTGTTTTACATTTTATTGTCTCAAAAATGCGAAAATAACCCGGAAAGGATGCGAAATTTCGAAAAATACTTCCGAGTAAAAAGACAAATAAATTTTCTGTAATAAACCATGTTATTTAGAGAATTTTTCTCTATGCAGTTGGTACAATTCAACGTTGAAACAATGTGAAATTTTGTTCCAGTTTTACATTTTTCTTGTCTCGAAGAATCGCAAATAATTCGAACATTAAATAAAGTGACTACACGTCCTGATTTTGGTGGGACAGTCCCGCCTTTTCGGAGGACAGTCCCGTATCCCGCCAACTTTAAAAAATGTCCCGCTTTTTGGAAAATATCTGCATTATTCCTTATTTTAAATGTATATAAATACATTTTTGTATATTTATGGACAAGTACATGAATGTATACAATAATAGTACTTTATGATACAAGTGTGTGAAGAAGGGATTTTGTGCTTGAGTTGCGATGAGTTTAAAGCACGAGCCGCAGGCGAGTAGTTTAATCGCAATGAGTAGATCTAATCTAGATTAGGTTATGGTTAGGTTGCTATATTAGAGCCAGAGAAATCCAGATTGAGAGGCCGAGACTTATTGATTCAAAATAAGAAAAACTAATTTAATTCTAATATATCAGTCAGAAATTTTATTTTCACTACGTCGATGATTTTTGTTCATAGTAGTGACGCAAGTTGTTGCCATAGTAACAACAAACAGAAATCGTTTAATAATGAAACTCCATTTGATTTACATTGAACTTTTACGCACGATTTACATACTTACACGATTATAATAATGGCATCCTTCACATAGAATAATGCATTTATGAATGTGTTCATTTTGGTTAGTGAGTAGATAAAATATATTTTTTTGAATTATTGGTCTGCTTTCATTAATAAATTATAATTCTCATTTCATCCCATTTTTCCCGCTGTCTCAATTAAAATGTGGTCACTTTAACATTAAAGGCATTTTTGAAAAATGTTTCAAATAAAACTTGTAGAGAATAAAATGTCTAACCTAACAAATACATATAATCTAATGTCTAAGAAATTAACGTAATCTAATGTCTAATAAATCCTAACCTAACCGTGCCGTCCCATATCATATAAAAATGGCAAAATGTACCGTGTCAAAATGCTAACTAACCTATAACTTTGTTATCTAGTGGTTTTTAGTTTGTCAATTTGGTAACAATTAACCTTGAACAAGGACGAAACTTTTTTTGTTTTATATTTTTCTTATCTCAAAAATGTGAAAATAACTCGAAAACTAAGCGAAATTAAAAAGTTTCAAATAAAACTTAGAGAATTTAATTTCCTATATGAAGTTATCCAGTGATTTTCTGTGTTTCTTGTTACCTAGTGATTTTTTGTCTGTTGAGTTGTAAATAATTAACCTTAAAAAAAGAACAAAGTCAAAACCATCTTATTTTACTTGTTTCATGTACGAATATACAGTATAATCTTGGTAATTCGGCGGTTGGGTAGTCGGACACGTTCAGTAGTCCGGCGGTCTGGAGAAACACGTGTTTTTTCTTGTCGCCACGCCGCACCGGATACATATAAGTAAACATGCCCGCTCGTGCTCTTCCCTCCCGCCACACAATGGTCGGAAATCCCAAAAAGCTGGCCAAGTAGAAAAAAATATTTTTTTACTAGTGACTTAATGGTTGGAATAGTTGCAGTGGTACATCTAGTATGTATTATGACCATTAGCGGTATTCTAGTATGCATTATAATCGTGAACCCGGCACGCGTCTGGCCTTCCGCATTATTTGCTCGTTGCTCGTCGCAAGTTCAAACGGCTGTAGAATCGGGAAAAATTAACGAATTTGGATTCTGAAAACTGGATTCTTCTCTAGATAGTAACTACAATTTCAATGTGTTTCTCGAAATTATTATTAACGATGTATGATATAGTAAATAATTAATGAAAATAGTGGTATTTTTCTTGATGACGTTTTCGTAAATATAGCAATAAGGCAAAACCCTGCTCGACCCGGGCTCTTAAACCAAATTCAAATTGTTGCTCAGACATTTATTCAGAACATATCCAAAAATTAACTGCGCGTGGCTGCGCGTTCGGTTTCGGTTATAATTTTTATGCGATGCGGTGTTATTTACAGCCGCTAAATCCGGACTTTCAACAAAATTGAATGCTTTTTTCGAAAAATTATCCGCCATTTGGAATTTATAAATTTTGAATTCAGTTTCGTGATCAGCGACCTGAAAAATGCAAGGACACCAAAAATCACGATATTTGGACGGTTCTTTCATATTTTGGCCAGCTTTTTGGGATTTCAAACCACTGTGTCTTTCTCTATCTACTCATTCTGTTCGCCGCTCAATTACATCTTGTTTTGTTATTGGTTTGTCGTTTATCGAGTGTATTTAGTGTTTATGGTTATTTAGTGTACAATGTCAACCAAACGGAAACACGTCACTTTAAGTTTGTATCAAAAAATGGAAATCATCAATAATCTTGATAAAGGAGAAACCGCGGCAAAGCTCGCACGCACTTATGGCGTTGGAAGATCCACGATCTACGTCATCAAAATCAACTGAGAGAAAATCCTAAAATTCATCAGGACTGCTGAGGGGGACTTGAAGGAAAGAAAGACAGTTAAACAGGTGATTGTGCTGAAATGGAAAATGCCTTATTTACTTGGTTTATACAAGAGTGTGCCCGGCATACGCCATTATCGGGAGATATCCTCCGTGAAAAGGCAAAACCATTTTACGAAAAAATAACCAAGAAAGATGATTTTCGAGGTAGCGATGCCTGACTTGATAATTAAAAAGATTTGGGAGTCGTTTCTTAACTGTTACAGGAGAAACATTATCAAATGATGTTTCGGTCGTTGATCATTTTCAGAGGAAATTGCAATTAAAATCCAAGAATTAGGTCTCTCACCAGAACAGGTTTACAACGCAGATGAAAGTGTTTTATTCTGTAGGAAGCCTACGCATAAGTCCTCTGTACACAGTCCTGAAGAAAGTGCCACAGGAAGAAACAATTCAAAGATATAAACGGACATTCATGCGCTGTGCAAATTCCACGGGCACACACAAACTGTTTTTATTGGTTGTAGGAAAAGTCTGCATCCGCGAACCTTTAAAAACGTAACTCACTTACCAGTTACATATAAAAATCAAGCCAAAGGATGGGTTACCCAAGATGTGTTGAAAGAATGGATCAAGCAAGATTTTATTCGGGCGGTAAAAGTTTTTTCAAAAGTTCACATCTTGCCTGCTAAAGCTTTGCTTCTTCTATTCATTTACTATATAGGTACATATTTTATTGTACCTATATAGGAACATATTTTATTCTTTTTGAAATACAATTGTACATAAAATATGTAAAATTGTTATTTTTTCGTTTAAATCCCGTTAATTTCTGGATTATACTGTACTTATTACAGATGTAAGTACAGTCGAACTTCGCTAAGTCGAATTGCCATAGTTCACGAAAAGAAATTGGAGTTATAGAAAATTCGAGTTAGAGAAATACATAACTACAAAATGAGTAAAATTGACTTTACACAATTCATTCTAAGTAAATATGTACATATGTATGTATTTATAACCAAAAAAGAAATATGCATTATAAATATAATGTTACATAATTATAATTAGCTAAAAATAATTATAATTAATATGTATATTATTTCTTGAAAAAAGTCAGTAATTTTTATTTATTTTCCATTAAAAAGTTCTCTATCTACAAAGTTCTCTAAAGTAAATAATGCGCGGTACACTTTTTCTGGAAGATTGTCTTTAGAACACAGATATTCGCTACACTTATTTAAATAATTACGCATTTCTTTGTTCGTGGGTAGAATTGGCACTGTTTCGTTGCTAGATAAGACATCTTCATCTTCGCGTTTTATAATCTTGTTTAAAATATCGGCATCTGTTGGATAGTACGTTATAACCACATCTTCATCTACAGATAAATCATTAAGACACTGTACTATCCACCTTGTGCTGATTATAAGTGTCATACGCGGACTTCAATTCTGACTGATCATCATCTTCTTCACTCCAGTTTGTTTCGCCTTGTTTTCTATAGCCAGATTGCTTGCTGAATATCGATGTCCCACACATTTGTCAAGTTTGTAATACCATCATATAAAGTAATATGTTCAGGTTGATTGTCTTCTAGGGCAACTATAGTTTTTCTCAGAAATCTTCTTAAATAGTGCAATTTTATATTGTCCATAATTCCTTAGTCCATAGGTTGTAACTTTGATGTTATGTTTGGCGGGAGAAGAACAACACGAATCGAATTAGGCTGCTGAGTAATTTTTGGGTGTGACGGACCCACAAATAGCAAGATTTTACGTTTTTCGTCAATGAATTTCTTGTCTAAACTAGAAAGCCATTCTTCAAAGATTCAGGAATCCCAAAGCCTTCAGCAATCACTTTTTTCTTTTTAATACCTTGGTCAACTTCACTTATCATGCTCACTTTGTCAGATAACGACGATAAGTTTAAACTCATTCTTTCTTCTTACCTCTGCAGTTATAATTGCAAATATGAGTGGCCAGAAAAGAAAACTCTATAAGTTGAGTTTTCTTTTCTGGCCACTCATATTTGCAATTGTAACTGCAGAGGTAAGAAGAAAGAAATTCTCTAAAATTTCATTAACATATAGCACCTTTACAATAACAAACAGAATACAATTTATGATAAGCAATATCGGTCACCATACATCTTGGAAAGTACGCAACGGTTAAAAAATTGGAGTTATAGGGATTATTTTCTATGTAAAATTTTACCCTTTGTACAAATTTTTACTACGAGTTATGGAAAAATTTGAGTTAAGGAAAATTCGAGTTATGTAAGTTAATTTATATGTAAAATGCTATCTAAACGTATGAATTTCTAAAAAAGTTCGAGTTATAGAAAAATTGAAGTAATAGAAGTTCGAGTTATGAAAGTTCGACTGTATAATGGTACAATAAACATTGTTTATGACGTTGAACTAACCCCTTTAATTGATATTGAAATAACCCCAAGCTTTTCAAAGACAATTTTAAACTTACAAAGATTATATTTTATAATCGTTTAAATTTTATAATTTTTAATTCTTGTTACAAAAACTAGTTTTACTGGAATAAATAAAAAGTGGTTTTTCACATTAACTCTTTGGGTGAATTTGACGGCTGAGACTGGTCATCTACATGCACTTATATTTTTGTACATAGAAACGTATCCAAAGAGTTAATTAATAAATAAATGGGGTTGTAATTTTGAATAAAATATAAATATTAAAAACTTTCAACTTTTGAGTTATTAACCAAAGTGTCTTCATCAACCCGTTTCTAACTTGAAAATGTACCATCCATCAACATTAAAACTTCCTTAATTAAACTAAATCAAAATTTGAATTAAAGCAACGAAATGCAAGGAAATTCCAAAGAGTTTCTATAATATTTGATAAAACACGTTGTAAATTCTATGCTGCATATCCCGTGGGATACGAACGGGAGGCAAAGGGAACAGCACGTTGCTATCGCAACCGGCCAGACGCCCAAAGGTGGGGACAGCGAACCCTGTATTGATCAGAAAATGTATGCCAGGGGGTGCTAAAACAATTGAATCCGTAAAAATAATTTATCAAAAATCCATTCAATTAACGTTCTTTTTTTTGCTTCTGCGATTTCATCGGCGAATGTATCGCTTCCGGTTAGAACGGGAAGTCGAAACGGTATGTTGCGTAAGTGACGAGCGAGGAGTTATTTAATGCGGGTTGGAATTGGGGAACAAAACAATAAACTAGAGGAGAGGTTTTTAAATCGACCGATGTATCATAAACAGGAAATGACAACTTAAATTTTCGATGGGTTTTCCTTTTCAAGCTTTACAAAAACAATTTTAAACTTAAAAAGATTATTGAATATTCTAGAAACCATACTAATTATAGATACAATCATATAAAAATATTACATAGAAAGAAATAATCTTAAAAACAATGTTATTTATTTAGTACTCGTTAGTGTCATGAAAATGTACTGGGGGCTGGTAATAACATGCAAATATCTGTTGTTTAATTCAATATCCTGCGTGATATTAGCCAGGGAAGTACTTGTTTCAACATAAAGGGGAAGTAGTTGTTATAGTCTTAATAAGACTTAATGTAATAGAGCTACGGACAGCTTGAATATATTTATATATTCAAGCAACATTTCGTCTTTAATAAGTTTTAAAACGTTTTATTTTATATTAATTCTTGTTACTAAACCAGTTTTATTCGAAGTAGTTTTTTACATTAATTAATAAAATTAAATGCAGGTTTAATTCAAATGTATTCTAATTTAGGTACAGGCCATCGATCGTTTATGGTAGATAAATATGTAATTTCAGCTAGGGTAGTCCGAAATTATCTGTGAGGGTCAGAATTATGCAGATATGGGGTGGCAAATGTTTGTTCGTTTCACAGGGTGGACACGTGTCCGTGCTGGGGCTCGCCCCGCACACACAACCCCCTTTGTTCCGACACGCTTTACTACTCGACAACACAAAATAATAACGATCGTCAACATATACCTGCCACAACCCGAAAAGAAGTTTTACTTTAACCGTGCATAAAGGTTCCACACACTCACTTTTTTACAAGATTGTGTCCATACGAAAGTACTAACTGAATGTATTTTGAAAAAAAAAAATAGTTTATCATTTGTGAAACTACACCTAGTGTCTCCAATTTATCATTAATTCTGTTATACTGTTTCACCTAGTGCCTACAGCTTAATCCTTAAGTTTTATTATTACTTTATGTTATAGTGTATTTCATACTGAGCGGGGAAGCACTTTATAAGCCCTTTCCGCGAGGTACGTATACAATTTTATTCACAATCTATTAGTAGTAACTCAAGATAACAATCTATTAGTAGTATCTCTAGATACGTTTCAAATGATATTAATTTGTATCATAATTTGATGAATTA
Source organism: Phosphuga atrata (assembly GCA_944588485.1). Classification (NCBI taxonomy): domain Eukaryota; kingdom Metazoa; phylum Arthropoda; class Insecta; order Coleoptera; family Silphidae; genus Phosphuga; species Phosphuga atrata. The sequence goes on along the minus strand of OX155896.1, from coordinate 45,108,370 downwards.
AGGTGCAGTCAGATGCAAGAGAAAGCGCTTTCAGAAAGTGTTTTCTAGCAAAAGAGTGTTTGAAAGTGTTTTACTATCACCATGTAAATATTTTAAGCGCTTTCTGAAAGCGCATAGGTCTGACTGCATCTTTGTTTCAAGGATATTTGTGAGACCGTTGCAAGGGAGTATGAAAAGTTTGTTGAATCTGACAGATACATCTCCGGGTCCTTAGTCTTTAGTTACCAGGGATCACCCCTTGAGGAGAGAGGCTTGTGAAGGGGAGGCTATGCGACATGTCCTTTCCGGGCAATTGTTTGACGACAAGAGCGGTATGCATTTGAAGAATACCTATCTATAATGATACACACATTTCACATTCATTTTTCAATACACGCCTCTTCTGCTTCAAGCACCATATTACGTCTATAATAATCTATTCATGATATCTTGCCTTTTGCTTTCACGTCCTTCATATAATTGATGAAGTATTATCACCATGTCAGTAACGACGATTCGTCCGTCAGCTTACGTTTTCTTGGTGCAACCGAAACTTTTTCAACGAGAAAATCACGTACCACAAGAAAATTATTCAAGGGAGATTGCAAAACCTGTTCAAAGTCGACCGGGTCAACACGTATTTCATCCCGGCGAATGTTTAGCTGACCCAAACATTTTTATCGAGAATAGATCGTGAAACTATAGAAAATAGTGTGATACCAAACACAGCTGTTTTTACAAGGAGTGCGTTGGAGGACTTTCCTTATCCGGCCAGAGGAACAGACAGCGATTTCTTCGATACTGTGGAATTTTTGGGATCATATGTTAAAATTTCAAGAATTTCTAAAGCAACGAAGGGGAAGATAAACAGTAGAACTATTGAGATTCTCCATGGAAATATCCCAGTTGGAAATGGTGTTATACATGTAGTTAAGGAACCGTTGGGAATTTTCGAACGCAGACTCACCAAATTTCCTTTCCTAACTTTGTCTTATAAAATCCAAGCCGATCCAAACATCAACATAACAAGCTACTTGCTACTTAATGTGCTAGTTAATTTGAAGTTAATGCTAGTTAATTTTAATGAATTACTGGAAGCTGAAACAATAAATTCAACAGTTTTCGTAGCTGTGGATAGAGCTTGGAGGAATTTAGCTGAAACGCACGGCTTTCCACTAATTGAATTTTCTTCCCAACTGTTTTTGGACAAAGCTAAGAAAATCATGCGAAGACACATAGTTTTTGGGGAACACCTGCAAAGCCTAATAAACCTTCGAGGATCCGAAGTTATCCTTGACGTCGAATACGAAAATATTATGGTCAAAGTCTATGAAGAAAACGGACAAAATTATATCCACTGGAGTAGTAAAAGATGATGATTTTAAGATGTGATAATGTGGAGGCTTTATTTTGTTTAGTTAATTTAGAGAAATAAGCAAGCGTGCCGTTTCATTACAAGACTAGACCTAATAAATTGTCAGGATAATTATGTTTTGATTCACCAAAATATGCTAGCCGAGGAAGATCTTTTCCGGGAAGTGAAGTAAGTAATAAGTTGCTTCCTGACTGTTTTGAAGAGTAAAAAATGCACAGATTTCTAACCGCTTGTGTGAATATTATAATATTCTTCTAGTTTTCACAAGACTTGTTAGTTTTCACGAAACATCTAGTTTTCACGAGACTTCTAGTTTCCACGAGACTTCTAGTTTTCACGTGACTCTAGTTTTCACAAAACTTTTAGTTTTCACGAAACTTCTAGGTAGTTTTCACGAGAGTTCTAATTTTCACGAGACATCTAGCTTTCGCAAGACTTTTAGTTTTCACGTGACCTCTAGTTTTCACGAGAATTCTAAATTTCACGAAACATCTAGTTTTCACGATTCTTCTGGTTTTCACCCATCAACGTCGAAAAAAACATTCAATGTCCTGGTAATGTCCAGCGGAGACAATGTTGAGTGATACCCGGTCAAATGAGTTCTGCACCAGCACCAAAATCAGAAGAGTTCTGCACCAGCATCAACAAAAATGGTTCTCTCAGAACCACAGACAGTATTTAAGACGAAATAAAATGGGGAATATGCCTGAAATTTAAATTTGGCTTTATTTCCGAATCTTTATTGACCGGACATTTGTACCAAACCATTATTTTTGAAATTAATATCTTTTTAAATACATAAAATTAATAAATAAAAGTGAAAATTAAACGAGAGAAATTTAAATTTGTAAAACGCAACACCATTGGTTAAAATGAAAGTGACGTAACATACTATGTAAACAAGTTCGTATTGTTTACATTTGTATGTCATTGCAGTCTTTTGGTTAGAAAACAAACGTAGAAAACGTGAATTTAAAAATGAAAAACAGCTGTAGTAAACAATGGACTGTCAGTGGTAATTGACGTCATCAACAGACCGCGGGAAAATGGTGGCGTTTAAACAGCTCAAAATTTGTCTCTATTTTAAATATGTTTTTAAACGTAATTACATTTTTAAGCATTACTTATATTTTTTACTATGTTAAAACGGTGTAAACAGTGAATTAGAACTATAAAAAAACATGCATATTCCCTATTACCATAAACATAGCATAAGCAAACAAAAATTCTTTTGGCGCGAATTGACAGTAACTCTTTCTTTTTGACGGAAATAACGTTTTACGGCACGGTACACAACGCAACTACAACACGACACAGTACGACAGGACACGACACGGTGCGATGCGGGATATTAGTGTTAGATTAGACTTTTTTTGTAAGGTTAGACATTGTTGGCACCAGTGGCAACAAAAAAGTTAGAAGTTTTCGCAAAACGAAACTGCTATACACGGTACGGAATGCTACTAGTGCCTCACTTGAGGCAATTGTCTATTAATAGGCAATTACTACTTGAGGCACTATTCTAAAGACATGCGGTACTATTACAAACACTAGTGGTACTGTCGTAACTTGAGGCACTAGTAGCTACTACTTGAGGCTCTATTCTAAAGACATGCAGTACTATTAAAAACACTAGCGGTACTGTCGTAACTTGAGGTACTATTATTTGAATTTGGGGTTGAGTTAGACAGTATTCTGACGGAAATGACGTTTTAACGGCTCGGTACGATACTATTATAAAGACCAACGGTACTTTTATAAGGGCTCGAGATACTATTCTAAAGTCTTGTGGTACTATCTTTAAGACATAAGGTGCTATTATTTGCACTTGAGGTTAGGTTAGACAGTTTTCTGACGGAAATGACATTTTTACGACACGCTACGGCACTATTCTAAAGATTGTGGTACTATTTTAAAAATGAAAGGTACGACTATATGCAATTGGAGTTAGGTTAGATATTTGATCGTGCGAGGTCTTGTCCGGTCTTGTCTTGTCTCTATAGTCTTGTCTAGTCCTGTCTGCCTAGTCTTGTGTGTCTAGACTTGTCTGTCTAATATTGTCCGTCTAGTCTCGTCTGTGTAGTTTTATCTGTCTAGTCTTGTGTGTCTAGACTTATATGTCTAGTCTTGTCCGTATACGGTAGAGCTTCAGGCCCAGATGGCATCCCGCCTGAGGTTATTAAAAGCGCAGCCCTCGGTCAATCAAAATTTGTTCTAGATGTAATGAATGCAGAACTAAGTGTCGGGAACTTTCCTAAGAAATGGAAGTGCGCAAGGCTTGTCCTGCTCCGCAAGGTTGAAAACCGTTAGACGATCCATCATCGTATAAACCCCTGTGTATTCTGGACACGCCAGGGAAGCTGCTACAGCAGCTCCTGGTGGACAGACTTAAAAGAGAACTTGAGACAGGCATAGGATTGTCCAGGAGACAATTTGGATTCAGAGAGATCCACTATCAGCGCAATAGAAGCGGTCCTAAAACTTGCAGAAGAAGAAGTGGCACCAAAAGACAAGTGTCCGACGATCATATGATCATATGTGCACTAATTACATTTCACGTTAGAAACGCTCTTAACAGTGCTAGTTCTAAAATAATAATGAAGGAATTAACCGAAAGAGGAATAGCGCCTTATCTCCTGCGCATGCTAAGAAGCTAGTTCGATAATAGAACACTGCTTCTACAGGCACATGCAGTTTCGATAGAGAGAACTGAGTAGCGGGGTCCCACAAGGTTCAGTTTTAGGCCCTAATTTGTAGAACATCTTTTATGATGGCGTCCTAAGATTGAAACTTCCGAAGGGTGCCGCGCTCATTGGCTTCGCGGACGACCTGCCGCTCGTGCTAAAAGCAAAACCGGAATTCATGCTAATGCAAACGGCAAACCGCACAATTCGCCAAGTAACCGATTGGATGACATCAAACAACCAGAGCCTTGCTCCCGAAAAGTCTGAGGCAGTGTTACTGACCGGCCTAAGGAGACTCAACGCAATACAGTTGTGCAACATACATATATAAGCCCAAAGAACGAAATCACATACCTCGAGGTGGTCATAGACAATAGCCTGTCGTTCGGTCCACATCTCACGAAGGCAGCAGCCAAAGGCATGAAGGTAACGGCGGCATTGGACAGAATTAATGTAGGTGGGCCTAAAAGCTCCAAACGGAAGTTCCTTGGTACGATCATACAATCCATCATGATATATGCTGCCCCAATATGGGCTCAAAGTGTGGAAGTAGAAAGCAATATTTACAAACTTCAAAGAAGAGAATTCAAAGAAAAATTGCAATCAGGATCTGTAGCGCATACAAGACTGTATCGGGGGAAGGTATATCGGGTTTGAATTTTGGTAATAGCTGGTATAGTCCCCTTAGTGATCATGGTAGTTTGAATTTTGGTAATAGCTGGTATGCCAGCCATGGTGCTCATGGTAGAGAGAGTCGAACTGCATGAGGCGGAATGTGATAGGCATTCTAGAATTGCCGCTAGTAAAAATCTCCTAGCAGAATGGCAACAAAAATGGTGGGCGTTCGAAAAAGGCCAATGGACGAAGTTTATTATACCATGACTTTTGTCTGACAGTTCCTCACAGGGCATGGGTGCTTCCGCGATTTCTTGAAACAAATATGGGCCGCTGCAGATGACTTGTGTAAATACTGTGGCGATGTAAGACACACAATATTTGACTGCTGGAGATGGGAAGCAAAAAGGAACGAGCAAACAGTCACCATGAAGATACCGTTTAACGCAAGATCGGTAATGGGTTACATGTTTGCAAAATAAAGAAAACTGGGATAGACTTTCCAGATGCGTTAAATTCATTATTTCCTCTAAGGAAAATGACGAAAAACTGAGAGAAATAGAAAGATCCACCAGTAAGCCCAAAATAAGATGAATCAACAACCATCTTGACTACAACAATCACGCTGAAGATATGCTATCTGGGGTTTCGGCGTGATTGGAGATGTTCGTAGTAGAGATGAGCATGGGATCCCATCGTCCCATCCCATCCCGTCCCATCGTCCCATGGTATGGACCACAATTTTGTATGGGACGGATTTTGATAATCTAGTAAATCTAGTTCGTGTATAATTAATTGCTTTCATATAAGAATCTTTTTATTTTCATTTGTTTATAGGCACAAGTAGGCTTCCGAATACAAATCACTGTATTTTTGTTAGCTATTCCTAGATTGTTTTTTTGCAGCGCATATGCTTTTGTGTAGGCTGTAGTTAAGTTTTTCACGACTCGTCGGTTTGTTTTTTGAGCTTGTCGGTTACCGAATCGCGCATGTGCAGTTCGGCTGGAGTTTTTCTACATTTTTATTTTCCTTTTATGCAGCTTTGTTTTAAACGATTGTAACGATTAGATTGAAAACAGACAATAATCCAAAATTAACGTTTATCGTGCCAATACGCAAAATTTTAATATATGTCCAGCTCAGGAGATTTCTGGGATAACAATGTAGTTCCTTGAAAAATCCTCCGATCCGCTTGTGACGAAAAAGAATTTACTAATTGTCGAAAAACCGAAAAGAAAGTCTGCTGTATTGGAAAAATGGGATGAATGGGACGGGCCGGGCGACCGGGATGGGATGGGATGAATGGGATGGGACGAAATTTTTAAGTTTGGGGATGGGACAGTGGGACGAAAATGTAATGGGATGGGACAGTGGCAGGGATACGTCCCACGGGATGGGATATGGGACGAGAAACTCGTCCCATGCTCATCTCTAGTTCGTAGGGCTACTTGTCTGTTCAGCTCTCGGCTGCCAGCTACGTCCGTAAAGAAAGTCTTGTCCGTCTAGTCTTGTCCATCAAACCATACCTGTTTAGTCTTGTCTGCCTAGTCTTGTCTCGTCTGTGTGCTCTGGTCTGTCTAGTCTAGTCTTGTCTGTCTAGTCTTGTCTGTCCAGTCTTGTCTGTCTAGTCTTGTCTGTCTAGTCTTGTCTGTCTCAACTAGGGCGTTTTTACTAACCGTCCGGGCTGCCCACCCTGAATGAATGCGATACCGGGGTGTCGCATACTAAAATCCAAAGTGGAGTCTTGTCTGTCTAATTATGTCTGTAATAACAAAAATGTATCGATATGCAAAACAGTCGGCATCAGTGACAACAAAAATAGTTTGTTTTAGAAAATCGTCGGCACCAGTGGCAACAAAAATATTTCTACTTGGAAAATTGTAGGCACCAGTGGCAAACGAAAATGTTTTGTTGGCTTATTTCGCAAACGTAAGCAGCAAGCAAAATGCAACTTGCGTATTTGGAAAAACTCTTTCAGGAACACTTTGAAATTGTGGGTCAGATAAAGATTTAGTTCAAAATTTAACGTTCTCTAAAAAAAAAGAAGAACAAAAAAAAAATATCATATTTCCCGTTGAATGTTTTTAATAACGATATTTCCTCTCCGGCCTGGCAGATGTTGAGACTCTTGTAAAACTAACACACATTCTTTCCGTTTGTTTAAATTGTCTAACAGATAAAAATATCCTTAACGTAATGTCAACTCAAATTAATGACATCGTGTTACCCAACCATATGACGTTCACAATTTTCCAAATTAAGTGCACTTTTTTTTCTATTGTAAGCTGCGGCTTATTATGAAAAAAGTTTATAAAGGTGCAACAACAAATGTTAATAATTAAAAATAACAATTCTGAAACAATAAATTAAAACAATTAAAATTATGTTTTAAAATTAATAGATTCTAACCACTGTGCGCTCAGGAGGAGGTAATTTCTATTTTTAATTATTCGGCAAATGCTGCACAGAAAATTTACAGATGCTGTACAGAATGATGGGAAGCGCGGCTTATGAATGGACGCGGTTGATAAACGGGTGCGACTTAATAGAGAGAAAATCTCAAAATAAAATAACGTCTACCCTAAAAACTAACATAAGTCAAAATCTCAAATTCCTGTTGTACTAGCTGGTATGGATCAATAAAATTTAGACATTCCAATTCCAACCAATTAGTCTACGCCTTCACATCAAAGTGAAATAATGTTCGTTCATGTTAACGCCACACAATTTATCTACGCACGGGGAATCCCCGCCTTTAATAATTTCATTCCGCTAGTGGCAGGCAGTGTTACGTAATCGTAAGCGTGCTATAAAACAAAAGTTAATCAATAATTATGTCTACCTCGAAACAAAAAAGTATCCGCATTCGGAAATTCCAATATGTATGTACTTCATCAGCCGCGGATTATAGAGAGTGCGACTTCAAATTTGAAAACAGTGCAAATGATATAATTATAACAGCATCTCGAGACATTTTTACTCTCGATAACTCTCTATAAGCTGCGGCTTATAGAGAGTGCGACTTCAATTTGAAAAATAGTGTATTTGAGAAATATATTATAACAGCATCTCGAGACATTGCGCGGCATGTGAATTACTTACCAACAACCGAAAAACCAAATACTTTTTCTTATTTTTCAGTATTCGTCAAATTGTTTAACATCATTTATGTTAACAAATCTAGTAACAATATTCATATTGATTCAGACTGTTCTATTGTAACAAAATCCGAAACGATTCGCCTTGTGTGTGTGGTTTACCCTGAGAGGAGGTCAATACCCTGCAGGCTGTTCACAGGAAAACTAAGGGACAGACGATTGCAATTTTACTCCTCCGCCATTGCAACCCACCCGACCACGTAACACATTCCCTTACTGCCTACATTTCACAATTTATACGAAAGATAAATTCACATACTCCAACATTAGATGACTAAATTATTCCTAATTTCATTCTACTTACAGATCAAGTAAAATATCAGTTTCAACGAGTGATAGTTTATGCAATGTGAAGTAGTTTTATCCTATTTATAGCCCTCTGATTTACATTAATTAGATGTAAAGTACTTAAGATGATTCATGTAGTCGTAGGGTACATCAAGCGCGTATTAATAGTTAAGTGGACTATGTGGTTGATAAGATTTATAAATTGTTAAATCTGTTTATGCTATCAACATCATTACTAGCAAGACTTCCATTTATATTTGATAACTATTCTATTATGCTAATAAGAATGGATTGAGCAACAAAATTAAATTGGCAAGAAAAGGCACAACCAAATGTATTAGATTAGATATAGAAGTATTAGACTACATATAGACTAGATAGGCCATACTGGTCGTAGATATTTTCTTTGTCTTTAGACTTACCGACGATTTACCCAGACATAATTATTTTTGCTATTCTTAAAACTTTGTAAGTTTTCTGATTTAAATTGTAATGATCCAATGTAAATGTACAAAGTGGATATTCGCAAAATTTGCAATAAAATATATTGTCTAAATCAATTCATTTTAAACTCGTTTACGAGCGTGAGAATTTAGCAATTTAAATAATACCGACTACATAATAAATGGACTAAATATAAGAAACAAGTTTAACTGACTTTTTTTCAAGTAACAAGCCGACCGGAGCAGTTAGATTTCTTTGATCATTAAGTTTATTTTTGAATTGATGTCAGTCTAAGAAAGTTTGCATAATGGAATTTGTTTTTAATGTGCAAATTCTATAAATTATTATTTGTAGCAAATTTACAGGTTTTCAAGTATACTCATTATTAAGTCATGAATTAAACATAATATGTAAATAATTTAAAATTGTCAAAAACGGAAACTATAAGCAGAATACAAACTTTACTTATTGTTAGAGTTATTTCCGTCAGAAAAAGGGTCTGAGTTACATTCAAGTACCGGCTGAAGTAGTTTTACTTCATATGGAGGGGAAGAGATGAACTGACTGATACGAAGATGATGAAATGACTAATACGGAGAGGATAATGAAGTGACTGATATGTAGAGGATGATGAAATAATTGATAAGAAGATGATGAAATGACTGATACGGAGAGGATAATGAAATGACTGATAAGGTGAGGATGATGAAATGACTGATATGAAGAAAATGATGAAATAACTGCTACGGAGAGGATAATGAAATGGCTGATATGGAGAAGAAGTTGAGATGACTGATATGAATATGAAGAAGATGATGAAGTGACTGATGCGGAGAGGTTAATGAAATGGAGAAGCCTGGAGATAGAGATACAGTTGAAGCAATTTATTGAAGATGATGAAAGATAACGAGGAAAATGAAATGGCGAAGCTTGAATATAGTGAAAGAGTAGTGGCAATTTATTGAAGATGATTGTAAGAAAAGAAGACTAGGTAGGAGAATGAAATGGTGAAGTCTGATGTTGCAGAAAAGATAAAAAATGAAGATAGATTTGAAAAGAATGTGGAAAAGAAGGAACAACTTATTGATTAAACAAATGATTACGTTCAATTGATTATCATTACATTCAAATGATTACGTTGTGCTTTCATGTGATGATAGTTCAAAAACCGTAAAAGAAGTTTTACAGAGGGAAAAGGCTCAGCAGAAGAAACTCCTATATATCTCCTCAAAGACTGTAGAGCATTGCTCCGCAAGAGACAAATACCTTGGGGCTGGACTTCCCAACTTTTTTTGAGAAAAATAACGTATAAAATTATTTGGATAAAAAAAAACAAAGTATATGGAAGAAAAAAAATAGTATTTTTCAAATTAACTTATTTGTCGCATTCTTTGTAATCTAATTTTCGATTCATAACCAAAGTACTTGCGAAAAATTAAGTAAAAGGGTCATCAACCATAGAGACATTTTTCTTTATTCTTTTATTCTACAAGCAGTCACACAAAAAAAACTGCAAATCAAAACAATATTTTCTATGTCACAAATCAAGTAGCCTAAAGCAAGTTTCACGGTATTATGGACAATATGTGCATAAGAGTTGCCTTTTATTAGATTTGGAGCTTCTTTTTGAATATATGTGGTGAAAATGAGTGACGAGAGAAAATTAGCATTGTAATTGTCTGCAATGAGTACTGATGATTGAAATGATAGGTTGTAAGTATCCAAATAGACTCCACCATAATAGCTTGAAACATGCCATTTGCAGATTAATTAGAATTTTCGTAAAAATCTAACAGTTTATTTTGGATCCCATTATTTCAATAATTTAATGTTCTTTTTATTTATTGCATCTGTCTGAAGACAGAAAAATAAATCTTCTTTCAAATCATTTATGACACTCTTTACAGAATTATTATAGACATCCAGTATAGCTACAGCATCTCCTTCCAGATGTTTTATTGTTTAAACTTGTTAAAGATGAAATATAGCTTGAATATATAAATATATTCAACCTGATCGTAGCTCTATAATATCAAGTTTTATTTAGACTATGAACAAATCACATGTTGAAACAATTACTTGCTGGCTAATATCCCACATGATATTCAATTATAGAATAGACATTTGCATGGTTATTACTAGTCCCAGTACAATTTTCATGTCACTAAACGAGTACTAGATAAATAGCATTGTTTTTAAGATCATTTCTTTCTATTTAACTTGAAGTGAATAGCTATCTGCAGACACGTTTAGAGATTTATCTCTAATCAGTGCAGCTTTGCTTTTCCGAATTATAAATTGGAATACATTAGCTTGAACACTTTGTTTTATTAAATATATGTAGCATGTGTCTTGTAAAGTGTAGATAAATTTCAACAATTTCTTAAATCTGTTGGTCACTTTAATAATTTCTGTATAATTATTGACCATCGCTTAAAATTATAAAATAATTACACATTGGCGCCAAATTAAGTAAAAGGGTCAAAGGGACTACTTCCGTCACCAAAGTTTCCATTTTCGTTTTATCTAAGCTGGAATCTCTATTGGCTCTCTTGGAATCTGGATATAAAGTTTCACTTAATTTATTCGCGAAATCCATGGTATTATAAAATAGATTATGTTTCACAGTCAAAAGTGAATGCTGCTGTAATATTATTATTATCACTGGATCCTGCACTGCTTGTTATTTGATGTAAGAAAATTTTGTAGTGCACTAGATATATTTTTTTGTTTCAGCTTTCATCTTGTATAGATAGATAATTCAGTAATTACCTACATGAGTGTTTCGTTTTACACATCATAGAAAAGATTGAAAATAAAGTATTATCGCATACTTTATTTCTATGCAAAAGTATAAAGTATATTTATCGAAAATAAAGTAGGATACGTTATTATAAAGTATGGTTGGCAACCATACTGGGATGAATTTTTGATTTTTGAATCCCACCCAGATCCTGAAAATCCCAAAGGAATCTGGACTAGAGGAGGCGCTTTAAATGGGTAAGTATACCAACGATTAGAGCAGTATTTCCCCTGTGTGGTGGTTGAATGGTTTGAAAGCGGTACGAAACGAAGTTCCAAAATATTAATTTTTTATGTGTGCCAAAGTGTATATAAGATGAAAATATATATTGTGCAACTAGGGTGGTAAGTTGTCAATTGCCCACGAGAGCAAAATTGGGCTCACGAACGAAGTGAGACCTCTCGTTTTTCGCAATTGACAATACCGCACGAATTAATATTTTTTTTTTAATATTAATATTGCAGATAATATTTTTTATTACTCATGCGAGGGAACGTATCTTATGACAGTGGGGATAGTAGGAGCCAACAAAAAAAAAATAAAAATTTAAAAATGAAGAATTTGATTTTTCAATTGTCCTCGGTGGTGTGAATTCGTCATAAGAACGCTCCTCAGTCTCCGGTATCATGTACCATAAAATTTACACTCATTTTAAAACGTTTTCTTTAATTCTTATTTTGTAATGAAAAAAATGTCACTTCACGTTACTTTTTTAATATTAACGTTTTGCTTGTGTTTATTTTATTTATTTAAATGTTTTTATGTAACTTATCGATTTTTAATGAATATTAACGTGCTCAAAGCATAATTTGAACTTGAATTGACAAACGGCCATTTGTCGCACCCAAAAAACGGGCGTCAAAATGGTACTTATCCCGCATGAGTAATAAAAATAACAATATTTAAATTACATGAAAAAATAGTGCATCAAACATTACTTTTTATAAAGTGTGTACATCATCTTTGATAAATAATTAATACAATACAACCAATACATTATTTTACTAACTGCTCACGATAAAATGATTGCAGATTGTTGTTACGTATATAAAGACAAGCATAAACTGTCTTAAAGTGAAATCATAAAGAATAACATTTTTCCTAAGATTTGTAATAATTTTGATGCGATTATACCTTAAAAAGGTCATGTTTAATTCCTTGGATGCGGATCAATAAAACAGTGAAATGAACAGTAATGAAATAAAAAAAATATGTCGCTAGTGAAATAAAAGTATCCATAGCAATGCATCAAAATAATTCACTTGTGGGCTCCGTAAACACAACCCTATATGTTGACTTCGCTGATGTTTTTTTTGGATCTCAAATTACAAAACTTACTACACACATTTTGTGTATAAATGTCTTGATTTCCGCGGAAATAACCTTTCCCCAACAGCGTCACCATTTAACAATTCTTAGGATGTATCCATTTATGGTAAATAAAACACAAATTAATTAAACACTAAACAAGATTTTGACGTACGAATCAACAATTTTATCGTTGTCATGACAACAATACAATAATGGACTTCGGGCGACTTCGATGCTTCTCTTAAAAAAAAATTGAACTTTTCTTTGAATTTAACTTGTTAAATGAAAGGCAAAATAAATTAAAAGTTTGTATGCACTAGCGAATAAAATTAAGCTTTAACTCGCGAATTTAAATCTCGTGCAACTTTAATTTTATCCGCTTGTATAATAAATAACTATATTTTTATCTTTGAAACTCCAATCTGGAGACTGTATATTACTTAAAAAGTACAGTTGTTGTTTATAATAACATTCTCAGAAATTTTCTACTAAGGGGTAAGAAGTGTTAAAAAATATTTGAAAGGGGTACACGTGGATAGAAAGTTTGGGAAACACTGGATTAGAGGAAGAGGGTGAGGTACAATAGATCTATGAAGGTCGCAGTACAAGTTACCACCGAAATCTACAATCTAAAGTGGCAATGAAGAATGAGTGTTCTTTATAATAATATGTTGTCATACAATTAATATTCCGTTTTTATCAAGAAGGCATAGTTTATTAATGTTATTGTTTTAAAGTTACAATGTGCAATTCATATAAGTACATATTTGCTTATATTAGAAAAAACCTTAGAGTTAACATCGAAACCCGCTGTTAAACCCATCTGTTTATTGATGGGTTTAATGGAATTATACGCTGCCATGGGCGATCTTGGAATCCACAAAAAGCTAATAATGTTAACTCGACTTACGATGGGAACTACTCGATGCTGTATTAACATACTAACACGTCCACGCCATTTATACTCGGGGGTAGAAATTGGGGGCAACCCCAACCGATCATATCGATATCGTCGAGAACTCGCTAAGCGAAATGAAGGAAACATTTACCAAACTCGAAAGTGCGGACAGGATGAGATCACAGATTAATGCCAGTAAAACTAAATACCTATATACAAAGTCTAGATCTACTAACCTTAGACCTGCACTGCATTGAGAAGGTCGAGGCTTTATTGTCTCTGGGATATCTAGTAAATGTCAAAAATGATCGCAGTAACGATAAAAAGGAACTACCAACAAATGCTATTATGGTATAAAAAGACACCTGCGATCGAGCCTCCTAAGTCGCAAAATAAAGGTTTTAATATAACACTCTACTCCGTCCCGTCTTTGCGTATATATCGGAAGCCTGGTCAATGAGCAAAAAGGGGATGCGCTGCTCATTTTCGAAAGGAAAGTTCTAAGAAGGATCTATGGAGCTGTCCAAGAAAGAGACATATACATATGAGAGACATAGACATATAAGAGAACCCAACATAATACAGTACATAAATATAGGACGATCAAGATAGACTGGAACAGTAAACATGTGAACAGAATGATCGAGGTGTGAGTACGGAGACGACTGTTAAGTGGTAAACCGTACGGGTGAAGAACCCCAGGGAAACCGAAACTCCGATGAGAGGATAAAGTCAACCGAGACGCCATTGGCATTCGAAATTGGCGTCATGTGTTACTGGATATAGCAAGCTGGCGATGTCTTCCAGGGGGTCACAATGGGCTGTTACGCCAGTGATGATGATTCGCTCATAATAAGTTTAATTCAACATTGAGAAATGTCAAAATGTTTCAGAAATAAATTCATAAATTGCTTCAGAAAGTCTGAACATAAGAAAGTTTACAAAACGTAATTTGTTTTTAATTTGTGTAAATTGTTTAGATTATAACTTGTTGCAAATTTATAGGTTTTTTTTAAGTATACTTATTATTAAGTCATGAATTAAACATACTATGTAAATTATCGAGTTGTTTTAGGGGTATCGATGTATTGTAAAAAGATTCTCACAAATTAGACAAAAAAATATTATGGAAACCCTTCAGCGCGATTTATTAAAATTAATTATAGAGTACGAACCGTTTCCACTGTGTAATTTGCCAAGAAGCTCGATGCGAGCGAGCGAGAGGAAAAAAGAAATTTTATTGCTCCTCGATCGGTGGTGGTATTATATTCACCTCGACTGATTTCCCAATAGCTATAATCTAAAACTAAAATAAATGACCGTCATAATTTACCGTTACTTTATTTATTATATCCACAGAGCTCAGGCTAAAAATCGTTTTATTTATTTTTCTCGTTTTCCTGCTGAATGCATTTTCAACGAGCACTTTCTTCTTCCTGTTTTCGGTGTCATTAACTTTTACAATCTTAAAAAGACCAACTTTATTATAGCAAAAACTATAATAACAGAAAATTATATCAAGATTTATCTACTTCACGGTTTATTGTATTCCTTTTACAGCATCATGCTATTATAGTATCTATTCCACACTACTTATTAGTTACAAACTAACTTATCTGAGAGTATTCGTTTAATTAAATAGAAAGTAAGTTGCGTTGTATGAGAAGATTAAACTAGTATTATTCAGTAATAACCTGACTTTGATATAGACTGGTAGGTCAAGCTTTGATCTAGCGTAGTATGTTAAGCTTCATATAACCCAATAAGTCAAGATTAATTTAGAATAGTAAGTCAAGTTTGATGTATGATAGACTATGATATTAATTAAACAAGAATAGCAAATCAAAACTAGTACAATGTTTGGTCTGACTAGTAAAGCAAATTAAAATAATCTGTTTCACAGATGATACTACCATAGTAGCATGAGCTAAAAAGGAAGGTGAAGTGAGATAGCACTATTAGACAAACGGTGCTATTGGAAGCATTATTAGAACCATCACGAAAATGAAGCTAAATGTTAAGTAGAGCTAGAGGCCCGATGCTACTAGAGAAAACACAATAAATTGATCGCTTGCAAAGTGTGAAATGACCCAAAATGTAAGCTATTACAAAATACTGCAACTGTGATGTAGAGCTAGAAGGAAGCAGTGTTACTTTACGGGGGTAGGAAGTATCACACTGAAAGCTGGGAATATAGTAATCAAGACTAAAGCGGCTATAAAATACTTATGGGTATGGTTCAGACACAAAACTAAAAGTTGTAATATCAGTCACAGACCTAACAAAACTGATGCGAAGGATTAACTCAAACCTTGTAGACCGATTGTTACTAAAATCGCAATAACTTGAAAATTAGTTAATCTAGATAAAATTTGAAACTATTTCCTCAAACTAGACAAAATTTGCTATAAAACTAAATTAATCTGCTTAAATTGTTTCGGAAATTAATTGTAAGACAAAGCCGATTTCAATTTCAAAATTGCTTACCGAGATTTGAAAGACAACCGTTTGGAAAAACGAAATAGCTCAAAAGATTGTTAATTTAAAAAAAATTGAAATCTAGTTCTTGAAACTAGACTAAATAGTGAACATGTGAACATAATGAGCAAGGTGTAAGTATAGAGACGACTGTTAAGTGGTAAACCGTAAGGGCGAAGAACCCCAGGAAAACCGAAACTCCGGTGGGAAGATAAAGTCAACCAAGACGCCATTGATATTCGAAATTGGCGCCATGTGTCACGGGATAGAGCACGATGGCGATGTCTTCTAGGGGGGTCACAACGGGCTGTTACAAAACTAGAATAAACCATTGGACGATACTGACTGGAGTCCAGCTCCGATCAGAGCCGTCAATGGGGAGCGAACAACTAAGAACTTCCAAATCTTTAATCCAAAGGTGTCATGCGACCCGTGCCGAAGGGACCGGTTGGTGGTCAAGGGTAACCGGCCCCCTCAAACGGAGCCTCGATGATACCTGGCGACCTCAGAGAGTATCGAGCCTTGCGATGTCAAGCGATGCTCTGACATGGCGAACCTTTAATTCCCTAGCTATTCGTGGCATTCGTATGCGAAGAAACACGATAATGAACCCTAGTGTGCGGGATCTCACCGCCACAGAACTTGTGGATCAGATGGAGCGTGAGCTCTATGATCCCAAAGAAGATGCAGAGGTAGTAGCGTCAGCTACAACGGTCTCTCCCTCAGAAGTTTCGCCCGCAATAGCGGCCACTTCCTTGGTTGAAGAGACAGCAAGAGCGGCAACTCTGTTGAAGCCACAATGGCCGAGAACGAGGAAGTCAGATCGGATTACCGAGAAGACGACCTAGACCACACACTCGTACACATGAGCAATCCTGCCATGTTTACTGAAGTAGAGGAAGAGACGTCATTCTTGCAAAGACAGAAGAGGATTTGCCGCCTCCTGTCATAAAACTGCAAATGACCAGCAAACGCACAAAAATAGCTCAAGTGAACATCTGTGATGGCTAGGATCTTCACTAAACAACACTAAGGGCTAGCGCTGCTGCAAGAACCCTGGGCTTATGGAGGTAAAATCAGAGGTCTCAGCAACAGGGAATGTAAGTTGGTGGCGGATAACCGAGAGGTCTCCCACAGAACTTCCATTACTGTAAGGAAGGGCATAAATTATTTATGTCTTTCAGAGTTCCTAACGCGGGATCTAGTTTCAATCCAGGTCCTTATCAAGACCTAGGGCCTCCACTGTAAGGTTGTGATCGCATCAGTATACTTCCTCGGAGATGGTAACAACATACCACCAGTAGTACAAAGACTGGCAGAACACTGTATTAGGAAAAGGCTGCCACTCATCTTAGGATGTGATACAGAACACTAGCAGCGCGGACACTAAAAAGAGAGGTGAATACCTTTTAGAATACCTCATTAAAGAAAACCTAAACGTGTATAATTGGGAATACACATTTGTCACTAAGGCCAGGAGTGAGATACTGGATATAACGTTAGCTAGAAGTAACGAAAGTAAACTGGTTAAAAGGAGGAGAGTTTAAAGTGAACCCTCAATGTCCATGATCATAGACCAATGACCATAGGATCATAGAGTTTGAACTGGAAGGAGCGAGTGAAGAAAACACCCCCATTCTAAACCCCAGACAAACTATTTGGCCTGTTTAGTTCCAAACTAAGAGAAAACCTAGAGCAAGTGACAATGCGGGGTAGTATCAAACACTACACCGTACACCGCATTTGAATCCAGCTGCCCGGTAAAAAAAGTGAAAGGATGAAAAATGGTGGAACAAAAACTTGTGTACATTAAGAGCAAAAGTACGTAGGCTATTCAACAAAGCTAGGCAATACGGAAATTGATTAGAATACTCCGAGGTGCTTACATACAACAAAGAGATCAGAAGGGCAAAAAGAAAAAACTTTAGGACTTTCTGTGAAAACATAGATAGATTGGGGTTTACGCACCGGTGGCAGATAGATTGCATAAAGCACTAGCGAAGGATAGAGTGGAGATGACAGCCACTCTTAAGAGAGTGGGAGCTACACGGTGGACAAAGATCAGAGAACTCTCCTCCTACTAGAAACCCATTTTAAGGGATGCAGAAAATACAAAAAGACAGAGAGCTTGATGCAACCACGAAGAACAAGTTGCGCTGACTGGAGGAGGCCGCGTCCATCTGTACAGAAAACTGAATCAAATGGGCTATCGGAACTTCCCAGCCATATAAAGCCCCAAGTGTGGACGGACTAATTCCCGCCTACCAATTAAAAGGAAGAATAGAACTAATGCCGTGTCTTCTAAAAATCTTTAGAAGTACTTTAGCGCTCGGATACATACCGGAGCTATGGAAAAGGGCTAAGGTGGTATTCATACCGAAGATGGGGAAGAAAGACACCACTCAACCGAAGTCATTTAGACCCATTAGTCTAACATCTTTAATGTTAAAGACAATCCAAAGGTAATTAATTGACAATTACCTTTTGCCTTAGAACAATAGTGCTGGTAAGTGCACCATTACACAACTGTCAGCATGCATACAGAGCAGAGAAATCCGCAGAAAACGCCCTGTATTAGCTGACAAATGAAATAGAAGCAGCACTAGAGACAAAGAAAGTAGCGATATGTGCCTTCTTCCATATAGAAGGAGCCTTTGACAACACCTCGCACGAATCTGTCAAAGCGGAAAGAAGGAATATCGACAGCACTATCTCAAGGTGGATGGGAGAAATGCTGAGAACCAGAACGGCGGAGGTACAAGTGGGAAGAGACAACATCAAGATCACAACTCGAGGATGCCCACAGGGAGGTATGCTATCACCACTGATGTGGAACCTAGTAGTTGATGAATTACTGGCTAGGGCGAACGACCTAGACATCAAATGTCAAGGTTACGTCGATGAAATGGTCATCATAGCCAGATGCAAGTTTGAGGGAACGCTCTGTGAAATCGTACAGCAAGGCCTCAAAGTAACTAGTAGATGGTGTGAAACAGTGGGACTGAGACTCAATCCCAGCAAAACCACGGTGATACCATTTACTAGAAAGAGAAAACTAAACTACCTACAGCGCATACAGTTAGATGGGAGAGCTGTAGAATGCAAACAGGGGAGATAAGATATGGGTATATCACTAGATAGCAAACTCTTATGGAATAGATACGCTGCAGCAGCGGTAGGATAAGCCATACGAGCTCTAATGGTGTGCACAAATCTGGAAGGGAAAACGTGGGGTTGTAACCCCACAATCCTGCGATGGATATACACCATGATAGTGAGACCTGCAATCACTTAAGGGGCATTTGCGTGTGGAAGTAGAACCAAGCTGGCCTTTATGAGGAAGCAGCTTGAGAAGATTCAAAAAATCCGTGTGTCTGCATCACGGGGGCGATGGGGTCGTGCCCTACAGCAGCAATGGAACTGCTGCTGAATCTGACTCCGTTGCACCTTGTCGTAGAGGGGGCCGGATCGGCGATTTTAAGGTTCAGCAAGGAAGGAATAGGCAGAGGTAAAATAATCGGGAGCAGAGATCGGAACACCAAAAGACGAAATGGTATGGAAATACCATTTTGAGAAAAACTACACAGCAATGTGTAGTAGTAAAGCCTATTAGAGCGACGAATCCTCAGCATACCACATAGAGCAAAATGCTATTAAGTGGTATACAGATGGTTCGAAGACAAAGGAAGGTACTGGTGCAGGAGTGTTTGGACCTCGTTCCAAATAC
Source organism: Phosphuga atrata (assembly GCA_944588485.1). Lineage (NCBI taxonomy): Eukaryota > Metazoa > Arthropoda > Insecta > Coleoptera > Silphidae > Phosphuga > Phosphuga atrata. The sequence goes on along the minus strand of OX155896.1, from coordinate 45,088,610 downwards.
TTGGAATCCATGGGAACATTCCCAAGTATCTTCCAAGCAGAGGTACATGCAATCGAAAGATGTGCACAATTTAACCTCGACAGGAATTATCAAAAAACGCAATTATCAGACAGCCAAGCCGCCAACAAGGCCATTAGCTCATACATCATCAGATGCAAACTGGTATGGGACTGTATGAGAAAGCTAAACAAGGTTGACAGAGAAAATAAAGTAACGCTATACTGGGTACCAGGACACACTGGTATAGACGGAAACGAAGAAGCCGATCACCTAACAGGGTGGGAATCCAGTAATCCCTTTATTGCTCCTTTTGCGGTATGAGCATAGGAGCCCTTTTGCGGTATGAATGTGAACACCATCCACAAAAGTTTAGATGAAGAAATAAGAGAACAATGGATGAAACATGGAAATAACTTCCCGGGTTGGGTTAATCCAAAGTAATGCTGAGATCTGTTAACCAGAAAAGATCAAAAGCTTGCATGAAAAGCTAAAACAAGAACAAGCTTAAAATTCTGACAGGAATCCTTACGGGACACTGCAGACTTAGAAAAATCCTCAAGACCCTAGGCCTAGAGGATGACGACATATGTAGATTCTGTGGTTCGGCAGAGGAAACCCCCATCTGCTTACAGACTGCGGAGCACTGCTCCGCAAGAGACAAATGTATCTTGGGGCCCACTGCTTGAACGCAGAGGAATTGCAGTCCTTGAATTTCACCCAGATCCTGAAATTCCTAAAGGAATCAGTACAAAAGGAGGCTTTAAATGGGAAAGTATACCAACGTTTAGAGGAAGAGGGTGTCACCACCAAAACTACAATCTACAATCTCTAGACTAAATTTTGTATAAAACTAGACAGTTTATTTGTCTCGTATATAATGTTCTCGTATAAACTGTCTATATAATGTACTCGTATAAACTGTCGATATAATAAATAAATTGTCTCGAAAACACACAATTTGAAATTTAGCCAAACTTGCTCAAACTTAGTAAACGGCCTGTTAATAAAATCGCAATAACTCGAAAATGAGTTAATCTAGATAAAATTAGAAACTATTTCCTTAGACTAGACAAAATTATCTATAAAACTAAATAAACCGGCTTAAATTGCTTTAGAAATTACTTAAGGAAAAGGTGATAATTTCAAAATTGCTTATTGAGATTTGGAAGACAAACTGTTAGTAAAATCGAAATAACTCAAAAGATAGTTAACACCAACACAATAATTTGAAAATTAGCCAAAGGGTATAGCCGGATTTATATATGAAATTTTGTCCCCGCGGGGTTTTTTCATCGCACTTTGGGGATCGTTTTGGTAAAAAATAAAAATAATTCAGTCAAAATTGGAGTTCTTTATCTCGAGCCGTTATCGAGATTTTGTAAAAAAACTGATTTTTGGATTTCATTTTTTTTCCATAGTAAAATTGAATTTTAATAAACGCCAATTTTTTTGTCAATACTTACGAGTAAAAGGCATGATAAAATTTGTTTGTTATGTTTCCCAGATCGAAAGCCAATTTTTAAGAAAAGAAATAAATAAATGGTTTTAATGTTTTAGGATTTCCTTTAGTTATTTGGGGTAGTGTAAAATGTAATCGAGAAATATTTTTTATGCATTTTTTTAGCAATTAGAAAAAAAAGATTAACGATTAGAAAAATCGTTTTAAATTTTTTTCAGATTGTTCCAACATATCAAAAAAATTGAAAAAATTCCTGAGTATTAAGGAGTACAGAATACATTTTCTGACAAAATTTGGCGGATGACACTTTTAAAAAATACGGCATAAAAAATGATTTAATTTTAATTTCTTTTCTTAAAAATCTGCTTTCGATCCTGGAATTTTTTTTCATGCCTTTTACTAGTAAGTATTGGGGAAAAATCGGCGTTTATTAAAATTTAATTTTACTATGAAAAATAAAAAATGAAATCCAAAAATCCGTTTTTTTATAATACCTCGAAATAAAGAGCTCAAATTTTGACTGAATTATTTTTATTTAGTACCAAAACGATCCCCAACTAAAGTGGGAAGAAAAAACTCCGCGGGGGCAAATTTCATATATAAATCCGGCTATACCCTTTACCAAAATTTGGAAGACCGAGTCCCAGTAACTCGTAAAGTGAAATCCCAATAACTTAAAAATTACTTAATCTGGATAAAATCTGTAACTAGCTGTTCAAACAAGACTAAACAGTCTATAAAATTAAATTTAAAAAATGGCTTTGAAAACTTGAACTGCATTCATTAAAAAAAAAAAACATTATATATTCAAAAAATATTCTTGTTAATTATTATTCTTGTTAATAATAAAATGTATATTATCTACACCAGCTATTCTCAACCGCTGGTCCGGCGGACCACCAGTGGTCCGCGGAGAAATTTTACTGGTCCGCAGACAATTTTTTCTATCCGCGAAAAAAATTTACTTATAAAAAAAAATTCCTAAATTTTAATTTATAAAATTACAAATATCTTAAACTAATTTTAATTCTATGTAATTTATGATAAGTATGGGGCACTGAAGAAAAAAAAAAAAAAAGAAAAATAATTACATATCTTTACATTTAAATATTATTGTAAGTAAATGATAATAAAAATGTTTGTTAAAAAAATTTCACTGGTCCGCGAATTTTTTTACTGGTTTTACTGGTCCGTGGGCCAAAAAAGGTTGAGAAACGCTGATCTACACCATATATATATCTCATATTTGTGTGGAATGAATCGATGTCTACGTCTATATTTATAGAGCAGATGAATTCTTATGTTTAATATTAAAAATGTAGAATTATCTCTAATAAAGTTTCACATCGAATTAATTGCAATAACAATTTCCAACCGAATGAGAAGAAATGCACCATCATCTCAGTTTTATTTACTTTGTGAAATGTGTCGACAAACGCGAGCATATTTAAAATATGCAGTATTTCGAATCGCGGAGGATAATCCGATCCGCGATCGGACTCACAGTAAAATCGCAGGCGAAGCGTAGAATCGTTATCTCGGGCAGCATCTGCAGATCGTTGAACCTAAACCTCTGCGCCGAACGCGGCTGACTGAGCCACTGCAGATTGCAGCCTCGTTTATGTGCAAATCTGGGTTATTATGAGTAGACCGTCCGTCTAATCAAGCGAACCTTTCATCCACTTACTTCTTAATTTACAACATCCCATTGTGCACTCAATTGCACACTTCATATTAAATCGTTTCGGACCATTTTAATAATTTAAACAAATACCTCAATATTTACTATCTACAAATCAGCATTGGATATTATAAATTATTCTACTTTATTTATTACTGAAAGATATAAATAATTTAAATTTATTCCCATTTTTTAATTACCTATTCTACTATTTTCTTAATTAAACAAAAATGTTTTTGCAATATTCGATTTGTTTTCTGCACAATTGTGCCTCAAAACAAAATCATTTTTTAAGTAAAATACAAATTCTTATAACATATTGTCATTAAATAATGCACTTGTACTTAACCCTTAACTACCTAGCATACAAAAATATTCGCGGTTTTATACACGACAGGATCTGTGAGACGTATGGCAGGTGGTTAAGGGTTAATTTCCTATTCTCTTGTACATAATGCAGATTTTGTTTCAAATTTGCTTTGCCTAAACATGCGAAAATTACTCGGTGAAATTGTGAAAAATGTTTCAAATAAAACTTGTATACAATTAAATTTCCTATATGCAACCTCGTTATCTAGTGATTTTCAGTCTGTAAGTTTGGTAATAATCAACCTTGAACAAGGTCTAATCAATCAAACTTTGTTCTTGTATTATTTAATGATTATTGAAAATAACTCGGAAAATAGGCAAAATTTTGAAGAAAAATTCAAATAAAACTTGTAGACAATTAAATAAGTTTTCCTATAAGAAGCCTTGTTATCTAGTGATTTTTAGTCTGTTAATTTGGTAATAATCAACCTTGAATAAAAGTCAAAAACTGTGTTTTTGTTTTAAATATTTTCTTGTCTCAAAAAATGTAAATTAAACATTTCTTTTAATTCCCTTGGTCTATCTGCTTTAGTATGTTTCTTAATTACTATTACTTAAACAGAGTTTAATTAAGTGTACAAATGTAAGATATAGAGTCTCACGTTAACAGCTTGATGAAAAATTCTTTCAGGCGTCTCGAGTCTTGCCTTGTAAATGATACATTCAAAGAAGACACAAAACACATGTTTAATAAAATACTAGATGAGAACTAATTTACTTAGTTAACAAATGTTCATTTTCTCGGGTCGACGCCCTGCACAATTACAATTTTCTGGAAGAATAACCGAGGAATGTGTCAGCACGATTTTCCATTATTGATCTGAAAATTGTTTAACTTGACGTATTAACTTCATGTAAATTGGGTTATCTATTATTTTTCATCGGATCGCAGCTGTTCGACTGTAATAGATTGCATGTGGGCTAAAGGTTGAACCGAACGAGGGGAGCAACCCCAACATTTATCGACATTTCGTCACCCTAAAAATACACAGTCTCAAATTCTCACTCGACGCAATTATTTAACCAACTATATCACCGTCTAGACTAGGGATTCAACCTTTTAAAAATGCAAATCAAATTTACATAAATCTACAAAAATATTTAGTGCGAGAGTTACATATAACTTACTCAGATCCCTCGAAACTTTGCGTTTCCGCAACTTATTCAGATTGCTCACCTGTAACAAAAAGGGATCATTAAATATACATTTGGTCGCAAATCGATGTGGACTATTTCTACTAGCTATATTTATGCTGGGTTTAATGTTCGATTTGATTTCTTTTTGGCAAGGCTGAACAATTCCAGTCAGGTCATTGATCAGTTTATAGCTATAAACAAACGTCTACCAACAATTACAATTTTTTTTAAATTTATTTAATTACTTTATATTGAAGGGGTGTGACATCTCAATCTGGTCAGTGAAACAATTATCAATAAAGGAATATATTCATACTTTCACGTTTACTTTTTTTTATTCATTTTCACACTTTCACAATTTATTTCGATTAGTTCCCAAAAACATTATCGCTCTTGTTGGTGATACAGAACTGAGAACTCTTCTTCTCGTATTTTCCATCACTTTAGCCAGCGTCTCGGGCGATATTGCTGCAATTTCGGTTCGGATGTTGCCTTTGAGCACTTCTATGGTCTTCGGCCTGTTAACATTCTTCTCCTTCTTCTCCTCACGTCGCCTCCTTCCGAAGGTTGGCGATCCAAATCCATTATTCCCCTTGACACGAATGCTCGGAAGACATCAGTGGTCGTACAGTTGAACCAACGGCGTAGTACTTTCAGCCACGAGTTCTATCAATCGACCTCTTTCCCTGTATTTTCCCCTCAATAATTAATCGTAGGAGTTCGTAACGCTTCTCTCTCATGATGGGCCCCAGGTATTTGGCCTTTCTTCTCATCATAGTATGAAGTAGTTCTTTTGACTTTTTCATACAGGTCAGTACGATCAGCTCTCTGTACCTGAGATATTCTCAGTATGCGCCTGTATAGGTACCAGCTTACCAGCTCCAGCTTTCTGCATCCGTACGGAAACACTGGAAAGCACGTCAACATGCGGACCCTCATTTCCAGACTTAGCTCAGGTCTAATAAAGAAGTTCGCAGGTTTATAAATGTTCTGCGGGCTTGTTCTATTCTCGACTTTATTTCTTTCGTCATTCAAGGCGCCAAGATATTTAAAGTTGGCAACCTGCTGTATGGAATCTCCGTTGATGGTTATGCAAACCTTTGCTGTTTTTTTTTTGTGAAGATCCTGGTTTTTTTCTTTATAATCACTTCAGTAACCAGTATACCAGTGGTGCCCTGTATCTATCATTTTCTGCAGTTCCGGTTGACATAAACCTTGCTTTTCAAAAATCCCCACAAGACGAAGTGCGGTGGCATTAAATACAGAGTACAATTGACCACTTAACACGGATGCTCGGAAAACATCAGTCAGGTCGTACAGTTGAACCATGAATTCTATCAATCGACCTCTTTCCCTGTATTATCCCCTCAATAATCTATCGTAGGAGTTCGTAACGCTTCTCTCTCATGATGTGTCCCAGGTATTCAGCTTTTCTTCTCATCATAGTATGAAGTATTTCTTTTGACTTTTTCATACAGGCAAGTACATCAGCGGTAGTCACTCTTTGTAACCAAGATATTCTCAGTATGCGCCTGTACAGGTACATTACAAAGGCTTCGATCTTTTTTCCCATAGCGGGTTTAGGGTCCAGCTTTCGAATCCGTACAGAAACACTGGAAAGCATGTCAATATGCGGACCATTATTTCCAGAATTAGATCAGGTCTAATAAAGAAATTTCGCAGGGTTATAAATGTATTGCGGGCTTGGTCTATTCTCGACTTTATTTCTTTCGTCATTCAAGGCGCCAAGATATTTAAAGTTGGCAACCTACTGTATGGAATCTCCGTTGATGGTTATGTAAACCTTTGCTGGTTTTTTTTGCGAAGATCCGTGTTTTTGTCTTCAGTATCACTTCAGTATCCACTATACAGCAACACTTCATCTATCATTTTCTGTAATTCCGGTTGACATAAACCTTGCTTTTCAAAAATCCCCACAAGAAGTCAACTGGAGTTAAATACGGAGATTCTGGTGGCCAGTCAATACCGCCTTTTTTCGACACAAGTTCCGGTAATTTCCGATGCAAAAAGTCCATTGTTGTGCGCGCAGTGTCAAGTCGTGCCGTCTAGTTGGAACCTGAAACCTTCTATTCCTTCCAAACGCATTTGCGGCAACACAAAGTGTGCCAACATCCACCGATATTGGTTGCCATTGACTGTCTCAGCTGTGAAGAAAAAGCGATGGTTTTAGAGAAAACGCAGGCCCAAACAGTCACTTTTTGGACATATCGATGCCCCAAAAGCGACAATTTTGCTTATTGACCAGAGAGTGTGAGAAATGGGTCTCGTCGATCATCAGAATTCCCTCCCAAATATTCGGCTTAGTTTCAGCCATTTGAATAACGTTATTCGCGTAATTCAAGCGACACGGCGATGGCGTATTCGTTTGTAACATTTGAAAACTTTGTATGGAAACACGTGCAGATTGTCAAAATCCTCCTCAAAGTGGTTGTCACTCTGTTGTCACTGAAACTGATGTTTAATTCCAGACCTCGGCGGCGATACGAGGCATTCAGATTTCCGGCAACTCTTTCCCCAAAAACTTCAATGTTTTCATTCGAACAACGTGGAAGCAAAAAGTGAAATGACGAATCTGATCGCTTTTGGGCGCAGGACGACCACGATACTACGATACGCACGCTGATTACAATAACAAAACGATTATTTTCAATGTGAAGTGCTTCTATTTCTTTTTTGGGTGTATAACGATGCATGACTGAAATTGTACTGAACGAATTCTCCAAAACGCGTTCTAACACGCAGATCGGTCGACACCTCTCACGGAACGCGTCGAAGATCGGAACCATTTCGAGAGCATGTCGGCGATCTTACGGAATTATATGGCAGGCAACCTCAACGGCAGGTGAGCCTCCAAAATTATCATCTGGTAAACTATCGAGGCACTGACTGCCCATTATCTATATCTATCAGTAGATAACTGAGTTTGGTCCACTTTTGCTGGTCATGAGTGCCGTTCGATTAGGTTAATTTGAATCAGTTCACTCTCTAATTTATAGGGAATATATAAACCTGAGAGGACAGATTCGAAACGAGGACATAAGGAAGCATAACTAAAGTGACGGATGTCGAGCGGAGAATTTACTCTGAAATAGAAATGTGCAACTACGCTGAATCGATTGGTGAAGATTAGAAGTCTCTGTGGTGAGCCGTTCAAAAGTTATGACAGCGTGAAATCAGTCGGAAATGCGAGATGGTGTACAGCGAAAAAATATATATAACTTGTTTATTTGTAACTTTAGAGCGAAATAAACTGGAAAACTGTTTTCAGCACTTCGATTTCCTTCGGGTAACCAAAAAAAAATCACGAAATACTTTTTCCAAAAAAAAATTCAACAAAAATTTTCCATCATTGCGTTCGAAAAATATGCGCTTTTTCGTTTTTTTTCGATTTTCTCGAGAACGGTTAAAGGCAGCGAAATCATTTTAGGCACACAGAAAGTACACGACAAGACGAACCAACCGATGTGTAAATTGTCCGCAAAGATTCAATAATTCGTCGCGAAATTTCAAACTGAAATTTACCCGAATCTCGATTTGCTAAGTAGATATCTCAGAAACGGTTGCAGATTATCAAATATGGCATCATTTTCAGAAGGTTATTTTCCTATTAACAGACTAAGATTATTCGCAGAAAATTCACGACTTTCTGAGATCTCTACTCGAGCGCCGAAATTTATTAAAAATTTCTTGAATTTTAGCAGGCGATAGTGAACGGAAAGAGTTAGCGAAATATAATTTGCATATTTGTAATCAGCAGCAAAAATGCTTTCAGAAACGTTTTTAAAATTTGCTGTAACTCAAAAAATAACGATTGGGGCAAAATCGATTTTCTCGCATTTCGTAGTTTCCGTGGTCTAGACTCCCCGTGTCGATGGTATTTCTTAACTGAAAGCCTCCTAGAGAATCTTATATACGTTTTCTGACTAATTTTGGGACGCTGAATCGATTGGTGAAGACTAGAAGTCTCTGCGGTGAGCCGTTCAAAAGTTACAACAGCATGAAATCAGTCGGAAATGCGAGATGGTGTGCAGCGAAAAACTTGTTTATTTGTAACTTTAGAGCGAAATAAACTGGAAAACCGTTTTCAGCACTTCGATTTCCTTCGGGTAATAAAAAAAAAAATTACAAAATAATTTTCCGAAAAAAAATATCAACAAAAATTTTCCATCATTTCGTTCAAAAAACTTAATAAAACTTGTTTATTTGTAACTTTAGAGCGAAATAAACTGGAAAACTGTTTTCAGCACCTCGACTTCCTTCGGGTAATCAAAAAAAAACACAAAATAATTTTCCAAAAAAAAATTCAACAAAAATTTTCCATCATTTCGTTCAAAAAATATGTCCGTTTTCGGTTTTTTATAATTTTTCGAGAACGGTAAAAGCCAGCGAAATCATTTAAGGCACACAGAAACTACACGACAAGACGAACAAATCGATGTGTAAATTGTACGGAGAGATTCAATAATTCGTCGCGAAATTTCAAACTGAAATTTACCCGAATCTCGATTTGCTAAGTAGATATCTCAGAAACGGTTGCAGATTATCAAATACAGATTGTGACATCATTTTCAGAAGGTTATTTTCCTATTAACAGACTAAGATTATTCGCAGCAAATTCACGACTTTCCGAGATCTCTACTCGAGAGCAGAAATTTATTAAACATTTCTTGAATTTTAGCAGGCGATAGTGAACGGAAAGAGCTAGCGAAATATAATTTGCATATTTGTAATCAGCAGCAAAAATGCTTTCAGAAACGTTTTTAAATTTTGTTGTAATTCAAAAGCTAACGATTTTGGCAAAATCGATTTTCTCGCATTTCGTCGATTCCGCGGTCTAGACTCTCCGTGTCGATGGTATTTCTTAACTGAAAGCCTCATTTCTAGCACATTTCTAGCAATAACGTGTGGCGAGGCAAGACGACGAGAAATGATTGTCCAGTGGAGGTCCAGAACAACCAAACGAGGTGTGGTAAGGCCGCAACTATGGTGGTTGGATGATATCCGGAAGATTGCGGGTAGAAACTGGCAGCAAGCAGCACAAAAGCGAACTGAGTTTAAGAGTAAGGAAGAAATCCAGGTTAACGACAGGCTGAGGAAGAAACTTCCAATATATGAAGATTTCTAATTATAATAACAATCTTTATTGTACAAAGTACAACTGGCTAATGACCAGTGGTCTTTCTGTCTAAAGATTTTTATTGTTTGTGAAATAAAAATGTGTTGACAGACAAGTGAACATTTTGTATATTCTTTAATGTTAAACAAATATATAAAGAATTTTATTTACCACATTACAAGCTTGTAATAAAATTTACTACGTATCGATTCAGCGTTCGAAAACAACTAAGAATTTATGTCTGCGATAAATTTAATTCCATGAAGCTTTAAATTCAAACTAGATTTATGCGATTTTAACAACAGTTTTGTCTATAATACGATAAGTATGTTTACTTTAGAAAGATTTGAGCCGAGTATAATAGAAATAGTTTATTAAAAACAAAAGTATGCTATTTTTAAATCCATTGTGAATCCTTACGACGGCATTTATGAATCGTTTAAGACTGAGAAAAAAAATTTGAATGAAATTTAATAATTTTAATTTAAAACAAAAACAAAGCTTTGATTTTGTTCAAGGTTGATTACCAAATTTATAGGCTCAAAATCACTAGATAACTAGGTTTCTTATAGGAAATGAAATTGTCTAAAAGTTTTATTTGAAACATTTTTTTAAATTTCGTTCGGTTTTCGAGTTATTTGTAAATCTTTTAGGAAGTTATTTTGTGTTATATGGTGTTTTTACGGAGTTATTTGTAAATCTTTGAAACAAGAAAAATGTGTAACAAAGAAATTGTTAACAAAGATATTGTCAAAGCATCATTATTGCTAATGAGGCAGATAAAAAACCAATCAAAATCTTACCAATACGATTCAACTAAGCTAGCACAGCACAAGACGACAATTGCATATAAAAACATGTTATATTGTAAACTGCACATTAAACTTGAGAATTAGTCAATGCATAGAAGTACATAAATATGTCACTATGTACTGTATAAAACATTTTGTGTTATTGAAAATTCCTTGTTTTTTATGCATCTCGGTTATTTATATTGCAGACACTTAAATCTAACATAAACCTCGTTAGTTGTTCACATAAGGCCTGCTCTTGAGACGGCGAGTGCTTTAGATGTATTGGAAATGTATCCACCACAGCCACTCGAGAACTTACTACCACAAACTATAAATAAGTTTTCTTTGTCAATAGAATTCAGAATAAATAATAAGCAACCAGCCGTTGCTGCCTCGAGTAAATGGAACAATAGATGGAAACGGAAATTGATAAAATATAAAAAAAACGGGATATTGACGAAGGTTTTTTCTACTTGGTCATTAATTGTTGAGGTATTTCGAGTTTTTTTCAAGTTAAACTTCTTTAGGCGCGCTTTGGGAATAACTCGGATCGTTTTTCATTCGGAAATTACGGTGCTTGACGGAAATAAGGTTTGGTTAAGTCACATCTACATAGATGTCGTAAAACCGATTGGAGCGACGAATCCTCAGTATACCACATTGAGCAAAGTGCTATCGAGTGGTATACAGATGATTCGAAGACGAAGGAAGGCACTGGTGCAGGAGTGTTTGAACCTCGCACCAAGTACTCCGAATCCATGTAAATCTAACCAAGTCTCTTGCAAGCAGAAGTAGGTGCATCGGAAGATGCGCACAATTTAACCTCGACAGGAAAGAACAATCGCAAAAAACGAATTACTGTGCGGTCAAGCACCTTAAGAGACCTGCTGCCATGCAATCTGCTTCCTAGATAGTTGCAAAATTTCAGCCATTAGGGAGTTTTTAGGGAGATTGTAGATATGGTGTTGACGACTTGTACTGAGACCTTTATAGATCTATTGTACCCTTACCTTATCTATTGTATACTTACCCATTTAGAGCACCTCCTCTAGTTCTGATTCCTTTAGGAATCTCAGGATCTGGGTGGGATTCAAGGACCGCAACTCCTCTGCGTTCAAGCAGTGGGCCCCGAGGTACATATGTCTCTTGCGAAGCAGTGCCCCGCAGTCTTTGAACATATGTATGGGGGTTTCCTCTGCTGAACAACATAATCTGCATCTGTCATCCTCCTGTAGGGCCTTGAGGTGTTTTCTAATTCTGCAGTGTCCCGTCAAAACTACTGTCAGAATTCTAAGCTTGTTCCTGTTTAGTTTCAGGCAAGCTTTTGTTCTTTTCTGGTTAAAAGATCCCAGCATCACTTTGGATTGTATCAACCCTGGCAGTTCTTTCCAGGTTCTCATCTATTGTTCTCTTATTTCTCCATCTAAACTTTTGTGGACACACTCATGCCGCAAAAGGGTTCCGGACATATAAATGGATTACTGGATCCCTTGTTTGCTAGGTGATCAGCTTCTCCGTTTCCGTTTACACAAGTGTGTCCTGGTACCCAGTATAACGTAACTTTATTTTCTCTGCCAAGCTGGTTTAGCTTTCCCACACAGTACCATGCCAGTTTGGATCTGATGGTGTATGAGCTAATGGCATTGATGGCTGTCTGACAGGATAGCAATTCGTACAATTTTTTGGACATCTTTCGATTGCGTGTACCTCTGCTTAGAAGATACTTGGGAATGTTCCCATGGATTCGTACCAAATACTGTACGAGGTCCAAACACTCCTGCACCAGTACCTTCCTTTGTCTTCGAACCATCTGTATACCACTTCATAGCATTTTGCTCTATGTGGTATGCTGAGGATTCGATGCTCCAATCGGCTTTACTACTACACATTGCTGTGTAGTTTTCCTCGAAATGGTATTTGTATACCATCTCGTCTTTTGGTGCTTCCAGCCAGCGGATCTTGGCAGCGAGGCTGTTTCGGTCTCTGCTCCGTTAGGGAGTTAGATATGGAACCCAACATTCGTTTGCTGTGTTGTTGGCCACTTGCTACATGAATTTATTAGTTTGTGTGTTGTAAAATTCACAGTTTTTTGCAAACTAAAATGGTTATCGGCGTAACTGGCAATTCTCGATTTATTGCACATGGAAGTCCGATCAGTTTGTCGCTTATTTTACATTCGGCTATAAAATGTCGCAGCTCCTTATTTTGCCTTCTTAGAGATTTTAGTTTCTCATGAAGTTTACTTCGATCATCTAAAATCTCGAGGTATATCTGAAGACTGTAGTAAAATGCGTCCCAAAGTTGCACGTTGTTAGAGTCCAGAATGTTGACGAGTCGGTCCCAGTAGTTTTTTACGTCCTTTTCTGACATTAGCTTTCATATTGTCAAAGTTCACGTCGCTTGCTCGGGAATATTCGATATCACATCCTGTCATCTGGAAGAATTGGTTAGAACATGTTGGAATATATGCAGAATCCATTACCATAAATACCATGTGTGGGGGTCCATTGCAATTGGTGACGTTTATTGGTCCACTCTGTTATTACTTTAGGGGCCACGGTTTTTATGATGTAGGAGTTCTTCCTTGCAATCGTTCCAGACGTTTCCGGTTCTGCACTCGCAAACTGTCGTAGATTTCATTCTATGACATTTTAGGGCGTTTATCGCAGCCTGACTATCCGTGAAAATATAGATGTTTCAACTGTTGTAGTCCATTCTTAAATTTACCCGTCCACTCCTTACGCAATTGTGAGAATTTCCGCTTGAAAGACAGTGGTGTGCTTCTCCAGTGGCACAGTTATGTTGCACATAAGACACAGTTCACAGACTCCAGCGCCAGTTCCACTATCCTTATTGGAGCCGTTTGTGTACCAGACTAGGTCTCCTTCATTTTTTTTGTGGTAGCTTAAAACTATAGTTGTTTTGAAGGCAGAGGCGTATTTAACGTAGATGCAATCGGTGCGTAGTGCCGACGGGCCCCAATGCGGCGGGTCTATGTTATAATACTTTACAATACATATGTACAATACACTTGATTTACAATACACAGGGTCAGAAAATGCAATGTTTGCCTGTATTTCTCACACCTACACCATCGTTGAATTCTACACCTAGAACTTGGTTCGAGTCTTTAGAATCTTTAGATAAGTTTACAACAAAAATAGAAAACACTGAAATTAGTGAGGGAGGAACCAATAATACTGAGGAAACCGAGGAGGAAACTTTTAAAACGAAATTTCCCTCGGAAAATGAAGAACATGTATTTTCAAGAAAGGAAAAACAATACACACTTAAAGATCTGTCCAACACAAGGTGGTCTGCAAGAGCAAAGGCAACAAGAGCTGTATTACAAAATTTTAAATCAATTCTTTTTCAGTCAGTTTTCTAGAAACAATTGTAGAGATAAGGCACGACCACGATAAAGTGGCTACGGCCTCAGGACTTTTAAATAGTTTCACATTTGATGATTTTAATTTTTTGGACTTATGTTCTGCAAACTATCGATATTATATCAAAAATATTGCAAAAAAAAAGATATTGATTTATTTCAAGTCGTTACGTGCATGAAAAAATCTAAAGATAAACTTGCATCATTAAGAACTGACGCTTATTTCAACCAAATTTTGGAGTTGAAGTCGAAATGGCTTCAATGTGATATGGACGAAGAACACATGCATCTAAAAAGAAAAAGAATTCGAAGAGTTAAAAAAAACAAGTTGAAGGCACCAGAGACGATCCTGTTACAGATCCTGTAATCGATTTTAAAACTAATGTCATAGATGCAATGGCAAACGAAATGTCCGACAGCATTGAGGTTCTGGAAGATGTTACAGAATTATTTCAGGTTTTCTAAATCCAATCTTCATCTTCTTATTTGGAACAAAGTTGTACATTACTGATACATTTAAATTAATTTCCCCTATTTTGATGAAATGATAGAATTTTAGGACATATATTTTTACTGGGGGGCACTGGGTGTACTGGGTTATCTAGAATATTTATTTGAACAGAAAATGTATGATATTTTCCCCAATCTTGAATTAGTTGTTCGATTGTTTGTAACGCTGCCCATAGTTATAGCAGGTGCTGAGAGATCTTTTAGTGTATTGCGTAGACTAAAAACACACCTAAAGAGCACAATGACCCAAGTTAGAACTTCTGATTTGGCATTACTTTCAATAGATACTCTCAATAATCAAAATTTGGAGGAAATTATAAAAAAATATATCGGCTAAACTTAGGCGAGGCCATCGCACATAAACATATCTTTTTAAACCTTTGTTGATTTTGTCTATGCTTACTTTTGTTTACTTAAAAGAAAAATTAATTTTCAGTGAATTTTGTATTATTGGGCCCCGCCAAAAACCTGCACCGAGCCGCAAAATAACTTAAAAAACGAGCCTGTTTGAAGGGTATTTCGAATGATAATCTTTGAGGCATCGAGTCTCCTTCCTCGCTAAGGATTGACTCTTTTATTACATCCGTTATTGTGGTATGTCCTGACTTTGCCAGGGGCCAACACTGCCACTTGCTTTGCGAAACAGCAGTATAGTGTGGACGCGCCTTTAAGTTTTGCAAATCGCTTTCCTATCTGTGCAAAAGAAACTCGTTTGGCATATTCATTTGAGGTAGATTATAGTTCATTTATTCGCTTACAAACGGCATTTTCTTATATTTGTAATAAGTTATATTTAGTAATTGTCTTATAAGCAGTAGCCTTGATATAAAGAAAAATAAAATAGATTTGGTTTCATATCAGAGAAATGATTGACGAGTTTATTGCTTCGTGATATCGTTATCGGTGTTTCTAGAAGTTAGTCATGTTCATATAAATAGTTGACAAAAGCGATGATGCACAAAACATCGATTTGAATATATCACAAAACTAATTATTAAAACAATAAATAATCTTTGGTAGCAGGAATATTTTTGAATACATAGCAAAATCCTGTATCAGAATACACGAAAATTAGATTAATCTATTTATAAGTTTCAATATACCAGATAATTCTATTAAATGTTAAAGCTCGCTTTTGCGGTCTCATTTTACTAATTGCATTAATAGACGAGTAAAAGCTTACGTTTTAGTACAGATTTAGTTTTAGTCAACTAAGATTATTTATAACAGAATATTTATAAAACAAAGTAAAGCCTTTGAGGCAAGGTGGTATTAAAAGTGTCCCACCTTTTTTATGCGGAAATGTGATGACATTTTAAAGCCGTTTCGGCATTGATCCAAGCATTATAATGGTGGGACATTTTTTGAACCACCTCTAAATAAGGCAATAACTATGTGCACATACAAATAATGTATGTGCAACAAGATCTTTTTATTATATAAAATTCCTTTTATTGTTTTATTTGCCTTAAATGTATATTTACTTATTTATTTTAAAACTCATATGTGTAACGGGTCTTTCAACAAGCGTGCGTTAACTTTAAAATTTAAGGATTTCCGCAATGGTTCGATTAATGTAGTTCTGCAGCAAAAATTGTTGGTTTATTGGTGTAGACTTAACATAGCTCCAAAGAAGTCTAAAAGCGTTGGATCGGACGATCTTGGTGGTCACTCGACGTCAACTCTGCGAAATAACGCGCCCCGGGAACTTCTCTTGAAATAACTTACGAAATAACTTACTTAATAACTAACGCGTATCACCCGCTGTGTGACACCATCATGTTGGAACCACATGTCGTCTGTGCTCATATCGTCCACTGCGGGTCACAAACAGTTTCTTATCATGGTTCTATACCGCTCGTCGTTACAGTCATCGTGAACAATCTCGTTTCTAAGGATTTACGGACCAATGATGCCGTCCACTCACAATTCGCACCAAACAGTCAGTTTCTAAGGATACAAGTGAGTCTCCAGTATCTTCCGTGAACGAGTGTCGCTGCAATTGCGGAAGTTATGTTTATTTACTTATCTATTTAGCCAAAAAATGCGCTTCGTCGCTGAAGGTGATTTTTTCGATGAACGAAAAATGCGACAAATTTCGGTCTTCACGTACACTTTCAGCGATACCAGCAATGTTTTCGGTCGAACGCTTCGGATGATCACATAGGCTTCACCACAAACCGACCCAGTTTCCTCTTCACCAATCATTCAATTGCGGTCTTGTGCGCACAGCGTCTGATTTTGGTAATAAATTTTTCACAATTTTTTTGTTGTTGAAGCGTGTAGTTTTGCATGATTAAATGAGGGCTATCTCTCTCTAGTCGTTTACTTCATTGGTTGAAGTGTCGTGATCTTATGTATATCATTCATATTATGGTGATTGTGATTTCTCTCTATTTATTATATTATATTTCTCTCTAATATTATTATATTTCTCTGTCTGTAATGCATCTCATGTTGACCTGCAGTGAATTTCCTGTGAAATGCTTCATTTGGTCCATCCATCGCTTCGGAGATCGCCCCCTAGGTCTCGGGCCTTCGATTTTTCCATGTATCACAAGTTTTTCCAAATTGTCATCCTTTCTCCTGCTCACATGTCCAAAAAACTTGAGAATTCGCTGTCTTACGATGGTTGACAGTCTTACATTAATTTGCAGTTCTTCTAACATCGATAAGTTGGTTCTGTGAGCAGTTCAAGGGATTCTTAAAAGCCTTCTCCAGACCCACATTTCAAAGCTGTCCAGTTTAGCAATGTCTGTGGCCTTTAAGGTCCAGGTTTCTGCACCATATAATGCTATCGGCAAGACAAGAGTTTCGACAAGTATGCGTTTTGTTTTAGTTGTTATTTGTTTGTCCTTCCAGATTTTATGCAGCTTTGTCATGGCAGTTTTGGCAAGAGCAATTACTCCTTTTGATTTCGATAGATGAAATTCCGTCTCTGTTTATGTTAGCACCCAGATAATTAATTTCTTCTACCATTTCTATATAGTTTATGGTCTGTGCTCTGTTTATTCTGTTTGTGCGATCTATTACCATTAACATAGTTTTTTGCCGATTTATTTTTAACCCATAGTCCAGGCTTACTCCTTCCACTCTTTCAATAAGTTCAGCCATTTCCTGTTCGTCCTTTGTTATAAGTGTGGTGTCATCGGCATAACGAAGGTTATTTATTTTTCTGCCACCTATACTTATGCCACCCTCCCAACCGTCCAAAGCCTTCCTGATAATGTATTCACCATTAATGTTGAATAGCAAAGGAGATAAAATACACCCTTGTCTTACGCCTCGTTGTATGCTGAAGGTTGGGGAGGTTTTGTCCTCCAGTCTGACTGTTGCACTGCTGTTTTCATATAGATGTTTTAATAGGAGCACCAGATGTTGAGGGGTTCCCATCTCTAAGAGAGCTCTCCAAAGCTTTTGCCAGCTAACACAGTCAAGAGCTTTGCTGTAGTCTAGGAAACAGAGATATGATGGTTTTGCAAATTCTCTTGCCTTTTCGATAATTTGTCGAACATTAGAGATTTGTTCTCTTGTGGCCTTGCCACTGACAAATCCTGCTTGTTCCCGTGGGATCTGCCAATCCAAAAAGCTTCTGAGGCGTTGAAGGAGAGCATAACTTTGCTTGGATGTGAGATAGGTTCTTTGTTTGGTTCTGTAGTTACATTTTTGACTCGAACCTTTTTTGTGCAATGGAATGAAGGTCGATGTGTACCAATCCTTTGGCCATTTTCCGGTTTTCCATATGTTGTTGCATATCTTCCACAGAAATGTGATGCCTACTTCATCTAGTAGTTTTAACATTTCTGCGCTTATATTGTCACCGCCTGTGCTGTTATTGTTTTTCAAATAATGAATGGCTTGCTCTACTTCATCCCTCAAAATGTCAGGCTCTTGTTCCACCTCGTTCATGGATGGTAATTCGTTTTCTTGTTCAGGGTCTTCATTCACGTAGAACTTTCTGCAATATAACTCCCTCTATTTCAGTAATAGTTTTGCCATTTTGATCTTCTATTTTCAATGTTTTTGGTTTAAATTCTCTGGTAATTTCCTTGATTGTTCGGAAGCGGTCTCGTGTTTCATTGGTGTTGTGAAATCTTTCAATGTCAAGGCAGATTTTTTGTAAGTGTAGGTTTTTGTCCCGTCTGCTCAGTCTCAGTTGAATGTCCCTGTTCAGTTTTTGGTATTCGATCATCTGTTCGTTTTTGCGTATGCCTGCTCTTCTGAGCATCTTTCTTTTCTTTACTGCGTTCCAAGTTTCGTCAGTCATCCACTGTTTCTTTTTCACATCGTTGGTACTTTGTTGAATTACATCCTCTTTGGTATCGATCATAGTAGTTTTAAGAGTTTGCCACATTGTCTCTGAATTTTCAAATTCTGAGTTATTTGGGATTACTTCCAATTTTTCTCTTAGTTTTTCCTTAAAAAAAATGGATGTTTCCAGAGTTTGTTTTCTTGGATTTAATGTGTATTTTTACTCGAGCTAGTAGCAGTTTGTGGTCACTGCCACACTACGCTCCTGGTAAGGACTTGACGTTCTGTATACTGGATTTCCATCTTGACTGTACCAATATATAGTCCATTTGGTTTCTGTATAGGCCACCTGGAGATGTCCACGTATACCGACGACTTGGATGTTGAGGGAAGATGGTATTTGTGATAACCATGTTGTTTCCTATACAAAATTTCACGAGTTTTTGTCCAGATTCATTTCTGACGCCCAATCCATATCTGCCTATGAGGTGTTTTACTTGTTCGTGTTCCTCAGTTTGACCGATTTTAGCGTTGAAATCTCCTTGTATTAGAGTTATTTCTTTCTAAATGAGGGCTATAGCAAAATACAAACGTAGCTGAATAACAACACTGCGTTTCAAAACCGAACCACAATTAAATGTCAAAGTTGATGCGTGACAGTTGAAAGACCCTATATATTGCATATTCACTTTGAAATTAAACGCATTTTAGTTAATTCAGGTACCTAACGTGCAAAATGATCATTAAATATTAGATGTATGAGAGGTTGTCTAAATGTTTAAATTAAACAAGAAGAAACTTTTAAATAAAACAAATAAATTATTATGGACTATTCCGTTTAAATATTACATTTTAATAGTAGTTTATGATACAAGTGTGTGAAGAAGGGCTTTCTTGCATGAGTTGCAACAAGTTTAAAGTACGAGCCGAAGCACTCATTGCGATTCAAGCACGAGCCTTCCTCTAGTGCTTTACACTTCGCAACTAATGCACAAAAGCCTTTCACATCGTGTATCATCCATTATTTTATCTACGTTATTTATTTATTTTATCTATGTTAAAATGCTGTTGAAATTTTAACAGACAAAATACTTCAAAGCACTGACAATAAGGTTAGAACGTTCAGCGCCTCCGTGGTAAAAATTGCTAACTGGTAGAAACGCACAGTGACGGGAACACTATTTGGTCGTTGTCGATGTAATCTAGGAGATCCTAGATTTAATCTAGATTAGGTTATGGATAGGTTAAATTATTTTTGGGCCAGATAAATCCAGACTGAGAGACTGAAACTTCTTGATTCAAAATAAGAAAAATTAATTCCATTTTTAATATATATACTTTATATTACTACTATATTTTAATGTTAGAAAAATTATTTTCACTACGTCTTTGTTTCTTGTTTAGTGACGCGAGTTGTTGCCATGGTAACAACAAACAGAAATCGTTTAATAATGAAACTCAAGTTGATTTACATTGGACTTTTACGCACGATTTGGATACTTTTAGACACGATTATAATAATGGCATCTTGGTGTGCGAGTAGATAAAAAATAGGAGAGCAACATAAATTTATTTCATTTTTTAAACATAAATTCTGGCTTGTATCCTAAATCCACTGGAATTGTTTGTTAGAAATATAAAATTGTAAACATAATTGTATACTTTATATTACAAAAAGTATACAATTATGTTTACAATTTAAGTCTATACTTGTAATAACAAATGTTGATTCTTAACAAAATTAATAAAATATTTAAACTAGAGAGGTAAGACTAAAGACGCTAAAACAGACAAGACTGCACGCCGCAGCGGACAATTAAAAATTGCTTCAAGCACCGCTTTGCCGGCCACTGCTCCATACAATGGGCGTTTAATCTAATATTTTAAATATTCGGTCTTAAAATCGTTTTCTGTCGTGTTTTATGACCATTGTTAAAGAAGAAATTTAGTAAGAATAATTTTTGTGCTCTGTTGAATATAAGATGAGTTAACATGCCTAAAAATAAAATTCCCGTTCAAGATAGAAACCAGAGCCTATGTCAAGAGCTTATATAAAAAAGTCGACTGAGAATTTAGCGTGAAATACAAGCGACGCATTCGAAAATACACATAAACACGTCCAGCGCCAAAAATACACCCTCTGTTTACAAAACCGAGCGAGCTTAAACACACACCATTTCCTTTCACGAAACCTATCAAAAATTTGAAATATTATAGTTTTTTTGTCGGTCGCCTAACTTGCTGAACACAGTCACTTCATAGATGGAGAAAATATAAACCGAGCTTTTTACGTCCTTACGATTTATCTTGAGCAATTTAGGGGAGAAACTGAGGACACAATACAACTCATAAATTTCTTTTAGTGCTCTTAATATACCAACTTACTTCCACTCTTACTCGATTATATAATATCATAAATATATAAAAAGCTAAGATCCTAGATTTAAAATCTTATTATTTGCAATCATTGTTTGTTATCACAAAAATGATAGGAAAAACAAAATTCACAATAAAAACAATATATCCGAAAATTTGAAATAATATAAAATAAATATCGACTTATCTGTAGGTAATAATTAAGAATGAATCAATTATAAAATAAACTTATTAAAGTCGGAACACAGCCTGAATATATAAATATATTCAACATTTCAGTAGCTCTATAATATTATTAAATCTTTTTTAGGACTACAAAACAAATCTCATGTGAAATTTGTAAATTATTTACTAGCTCTAGCTATATATTCAGGCTGTGTTCCGACTTTAATAAGTTTTATATGATTATCTATAATGCAGTATGGTTTTACCAAGAATAAACCATAAAATATTCTGCTGAATCTAATATCTACAGTTATCTACTAGGATCTGTTATCTGCTGGAATATTACGAGAATATTATCTAATATTATCTCCTAATTCAAGACTTATTTCATTGGTTCAGTGAAGATTTGTATTTTGGAAATTTGATTGGAATGTATTTGGTTCAATAGCTTTGTGTATGTCTAGTCTTTTAGTTTTGATTATCTAGTCAGATGTAAACAAAATTAGATTAACTAGACGAACAAAAATAAAGTTCAAAATTAATACTAAAATTCGTTAGTCCAAACCAGTGGTTCTCAAACTTTTTTTGCCGCGCCACCCTTATCGAGCTAAAAAAATCTCGCGGCACCCTTGTCGTCATTGTCCCATTCATTCCATTAAGAGCATTTGTAGCCCAATGCTCTTAATGGAATGAATGAAATTGTTTGGAAGATTTTTTTTATTATTGCCTTTAAGTTTGTCGGAAGTTTGGTTAATTTCACCCTCAAATCACTTGATACAGAGAGTTTGCTCATCTACCTGTTTTCAATGTAGGCGTATGTTCAGAATGCAATATTGTGGCCTTGTCTGCTACTTGCTTCATAGAAACGGCTCTCTTTACTTTTATAACCATTGCAGCCGCTCCTTCGCTGCAAATATCAACACAACTTGCTTCTTTTCAAATCATTTTGCAGTATATATTTGTCGATATCTTTGAAAATTTCCTCGCCAGTGGTGTAAGTTTCAAGCAATTCACTCATCAAAAGATCTTCTCCTATTTGCATTTCGAATGGATACCTTGCAAACACAAGAAAACAGCAAGTCTCGCAACGTCGGTACTTTCATCAAGCTGTAAACTAAAAAAGATACAAATTTTCACCTTCTTATAAGCTCGTTCTCCACAGACTCTGAAGTGCTATGTGACAGCTGCACAGTATCAATCTTCTTGGCCATGTCTGGACCTAACATGCCACTTATAACATCCTTCACGCAATGTTTAATCAGTGTCTCGGTATTAGTATGGGGCTTTCCAGATTTTGCTATAAGCTTCAGTTGGGTTTTCATTTTCATTTTAAAAAATTCTCTTCCGGTGTTGTTCGTTCCCAACAGAAACAAAGCCAAACAATGTGAGGTAGCTAGGATTATATTTCCTTACTTTTCCTCGGATTATATTTTGGTCATGAGTTGCGTTTTCGCGAACTGACGCAGACGAACTTGAATGATTTAGACTCGCAGGTGTCTGTTGGGATATTTCGTCTCCTCTGACGATGCTGGTTGTCATTGAATCAGTCGCTTAAGAAGCTTCAGTGAGTTCATCACCTTTCCCTTTTAAACCCAGACCCAGATTTTAGCCAATTGTCCATAATTCTGCATTAAAAGTAGGAACTCAAATTCGTTTACCTCCTCATGTAATTTTCAATTTACTAACATTTGTTTACTAACTTTACTAACTTATTAACTTTTAACATTTTGTTTACATTTCTTGATTATTGCCCCGGCACCCCAGGCATACGCTCGCGACACCCCAGGGTGCCGCGGCACCCAGTTTGAGAACCACTGGTCTAAACAATTTTATTAGTGACTCTAGACCATTTATTAGTGACTCTAGACAAGCAAAATGTTCAAAATTGTCTAGTCCAAGTTCATGATAACTAACATACTAAAATTCGTAAGCTAATTTAATCTTTCTCCTATTTCACAATTAGTCTGTGTTTTATCCACGAATCTTACAATTTACAAATATTTAACAATGTCTGGTTAAATCATTTATATTTGCTTCGAATTATTTATCTAGTTATCTAAACTAGATTGGTTTTTGTTTTAACCATTTATGATAATAGACTTTCAAGTTTCTACGTAAGAATACGCTGTTGTGTAATCGTTAATTAGTCGTTACAAATTTCTAGTTCACTATACGACTACTTAGTATACAGGAAAAAGTGTGACGGGATTATTATACCACTAACGGTGTCAAACTGTCACGTAAAACGGCGGAAGGAAGTCTTTGCAATGGACATTGAGGTTGTTGTTGCATTCACTTACTACTAATTCAACAAAAAATATAACTAAATAGTAGACACGCCACGTTCTATTTGATCTGAAATAAAAGATCTAATAAAAAAGTAAATTATTCTGTATGAAGCGTGCCATTATTATAATCGTGTGTAAATGTATTCAAACCGAGCGAAAAAGTCCAATCGAAATCAAATGGAGTTTCATTATTAAACGATTTCGTCTCTGTCTAGTTATCTCTATCGTTATCTGTCTAGTCCTGTCTTGTCTATCTAGTCATATCTGTCTAGTCTTGTCTGTCTAGTCTTGTCTGTCTAGTCTGGTCTGTCTAGTCTGGTCTGTCTAGTCTTGTCTGTCTAGTCTGGTCTGTCTAGTCTTGCCTGTCTAGTCTTGTCTGTCTAGTCTTGTCTGTCTAGTCTTGTCTGTCTAGTCTTGTCTGTCTAGTCTTGTCTGTCTAGTCTTGTCTCTCTAGTCTTGTCTGTCTAGTCTTGTCTGTCTAGTCTTGTCTGTCTAGTCTTGTCTGTCTAGTCTTGTCTGTCTAGTCTTGTCTGTCTAGTCTTGTCTGTCTAGTCTTGTCTGTCTAGTCTTGTCTGTCTAGTCTTGTCTGTCTAGTCTTGTCTGTCTAGTCTTGTCTGTCTAGTCTTGTCTGTCTAGTCTTGTCTGTCTAGTCTTGTCTGTCTAGTCTTGTCTGTCTAGTCTTGTCTGTCTAGTCTTGTCTGTCTAGTCTTGTCTGTCTAGTCTTGTCTGTCTAGTCTTGTCTGTCTAGTCTTGTCTGTCTAGTCTTGTCTGTCTAGTCTTGTCTGTCTAGTCTTGTCTGTCTAGTCTTGTCTGTCTAGTCTTGTCTGTCTAGTCTTGTCTGTCTAGTCTTGTCTGTCTAGTCTTGTCTGTCTAGTCTTGTCTGTCTAGTCTTGTCTGTCTAGTCTTGTCTGTCTAGTCTTGTCTGTCTAGT
Organism: Phosphuga atrata; assembly: GCA_944588485.1. NCBI lineage: Eukaryota > Metazoa > Arthropoda > Insecta > Coleoptera > Silphidae > Phosphuga > Phosphuga atrata. The sequence goes on along the minus strand of OX155896.1, from coordinate 45,064,124 downwards.
CTTGTCTGTCTAGTCTTGTCTGTCTAGTCTTGTCTGTCTAGTCTTGTCTGTCTAGTCTTGTCTGTCTAGTCTTGTCTGTCTAGTCTTGTCTGTCTAGTCTTGTCTGTCTAGTCTTGTCTGTCTAGTCTTGTCTGTCTAGTCTTGTCTGTCTAGTCTTGTCTGTCTAGTCTTGTCTGTCTAGTCTTGTCTGTCTAGTCTTGTCTGTCTAGTCTTGTCTGTCTAGTCTTGTCTGTCTAGTCTTGTCTGTCTAGTCTTGTCTGTCTAGTCTTGTCTGTCTAGTCTTGTCTGTCTAGTCTTGTCTGTCTAGTCTTGTCTGTCTAGTCTTGTCTGTCTAGTCTTGTCTGTCTAGTCTTGTCTGTCTAGTCTTGTCTGTCTAGTCTTGTCTGTCTAGTCTTGTCTGTCTAGTCTTGTCTGTCTAGTCTTGTCTGTCTAGTCTTGTCTGTCTAGTCTTGTCTGTCTAGTCTTGTCTGTCTAGTCTTGTCTGTCTAGTCTTGTCTGTCTAGTCTTGTCTGTCTAGTCTTGTCTGTCTAGTCTTGTCTGTCTAGTCTTGTCTGTCTAGTCTTGTCTGTCTAGTCTTGTCTGTCTAGTCTTGTCTGTCTAGTCTTGTCTGTCTAGTCTTGTCTGTCTAGTCTTGTCTGTCTAGTCTTGTCTGTCTAGTCTTGTCTGTCTAGTCTTGTCTGTCTAGTCTTGTCTGTCTAGTCTTGTCTGTCTAGTCTTGTCTGTCTAGTCTTGTCTGTCTAGTCTTGTCTGTCTAGTCTTGTCTGTCTAGTCTTGTCTGTCTAGTCTTGTCTGTCTAGTCTTGTCTGTCTAGTCTGTCTAGTCTTGTCTGTCTAATCTTGTCCCTCTAATCTGTCTAGTTTTATCCGTCTAATCTCTCAAGTCATATCTGTCTAGTCTTGTCTGCCAGGTTCGTCTAGCCTTGTCTATCTAGTCGTATCAATCTGCTCTTGTCTGTCTAGTCTTGTCTATGTAGCCTGTGTAGATTTTTCTGTCCAGACTTCTTTGTCTCTCTAGTCTATCTAGGTCCGTTAGTCCACTATTTTTTGTTTAGTATTGTCTGCATAGTCTTATAGCCTTTTTGTTTTTACTACAAAGTTAAGTAAACTTTGCAATAAGTGGAGAAGCAGTGATGAAATTAATGCAAATTAGTTGGTTATTGTAAAAATGCATAAACAAATACTTTTCTGTTGTTGAATGCGTCCGTCTCATTCGTCGAGAAATAATTGTAATTTCGCAATTTATATATCGCGTTTCAAGGCTGTTATTGCAGGCAACGTGCAATTTTCCCATTTCGTTTGCTTTGTTTTTTATCCTCTGCGCGCCTTGTCTTGTCTTTGTTGGTGCATTTAATGCGTTCGCGAAGTGAAACATTATTTCTGGGTAAACAGCCGTAAAGATAAAGTTGAAGCCGGAGTAAAACCGCAAAAGATATCGCGAAACATTTTCCAGGCGCGTATGCATTTATCTCCGGGCAATAATACAGCGATAGCGTGCAGCCTAACCATCTCAAATTGAATATAATACTTGATAGATTACGTCTATTATAATATATAGAAATCGGAGAAAATGCGAAACGAGTGATTTCAATGATTTGTTTATTCCAATCTATTTTATAAACTCCACAAAGACGAAACAAAAGCAAATAAAACTAGTTTTCGTAATTTGTCTAGACATGGTAAAATTATGCAATGAAACATAAATATAAATGAAACTATATAATAATAATATTAACAATGTATTTTAATCTTTTTAGTTTATGCTCTAGTCCAGCGGTCGGCAACCTATGTCACGCGTGCCACTTGGTGGCACGGTAAGATTTTTAGGTGGTACAGTAGAGAATGGCAGTTATAAGAAACATTTATAACACAAACAATATTTATTAATGTTTCTAGCTTTTCATGGGTAATTGTCGTGTAGTAGAACAAATATAGGGTGTTTTTTTAGAGGTTTTCACTTTAAACTGAAACTAATAAAATCATGTTAACGGCCATGGTATTGGCTTCATTGGAAAGATAATTTTATGCCATTACTGCTTAAATATGATTTAGGGCATATGGGAGCCGCAGCTGGTTCTAATGAAGTGTAATCTGCAAGACCAATTATCAACCAGTTTATCGAGCAGTCGGGGCCGTATATCGGCAATAACGCGGCGAATGTTGTCTTCCAGCTGATCCAACGTTGTTGGTTTATTGGAGAACACTAGCGATTTCACATACCCTTTCAGAAAAGACTCCATAGGTGTGATATCACACAACCGTGGACGCCAATTCACGGGTCCGCTACGCGAGATTATGCGGTCAGCGAATGTTTGCTGCAATAAATTAATTGTGTCGCGCGTGTGGCATGTTGGCCGTCTTGTTCCAAAGAAGACGGCAAGAAGAGAACCAAAGTTCCTCCACATTAACGCCATTCAACTGGGGAACGAAAAAGTCAGCAATCATGGATCGATAGCGCTCTCCATCGACTGTCACTTGTTGGCCGGCATCATCTTTAAAGAAATATGGGTCAGTGATTCCACCAGCCCATAAAGCACAACAAACAGTTTTTGTGGATGTAACGGCGTTTCAATAACGGCTTCTGGATTTTCCTCGCTCCAAACCCGGCAATTTTGTTTGTTTACGTAACCATTGAGCCAAAAATGAGCCTGAACATTTTTTTAGTGAAAATGAGGATCAAGAAGAATCCTGTTTACGGCCCATTTTCCGAACGTGCGACGCATATGATTGTCACGCGGTTTCAGCTCTTATCTTTTAAGCTCGTAAATCGAGATCTTTTCGCAAAATCTTCCATAAGGCGTATGGACACAGCTCCAATTGCTGTGCGCAATGGTGAATCGACTCATTCGGGTCCTCCTCAACACTACGCTCCACAGCTGCAACTTCTTCGGTGCGCACTGTACCACGTGTCTGCGGATGCACATTATCAATCAGACTATACGTAGTGTGAAATCGATCCATGGTACCGAACAATTTGCTCGGATGGACGATTATGTCGACCGTAAAATAGACGCAGCTTCATCAAGGTATGTTTCGCGAACTGAACCACGACTTTCGAAGTAAATTTGCACAATTTGCAAGCGTTGTTCTGGAGCAGAAATAGTTGTCACTTATCAAATTGAGTGTCACTAGAAACAGTGTTGTCAGGTCGAAAAACAAATCTCTAAAAAAAAAACATCCATTATGATATAGTAGTGTTATTTAATTGTCCCTTTTAAAACTTTTCCTTTAAAAAAATTGATGTGGCACGTGCCTGAAAACTGTCATTTTTGTAAAAGGTGGCACACTTCCACTAACCGGTTGCCGACCGCTAATCTAGTCGTCAATTTATTTTAAACTAAAATCTAGACATACAAATCGACATAATAAACAGACATACAAATAGAGTTTAAAGTCTTTCCCTATTTAAGATTTATCGAGTCCTTTGGCGTTTCCTTCGCCTTTGCATTGGAATCCTTCCAAAAGCGCATTCACCAAACATTTCCCATTTACAACTTAATTTATCTCCTGCATATTTATTTGCACAACAAAAATCAACTAATTAGACTCGGTTACGTTTTTATTAATGGGATTTAGCAAGGGTTCGGTTTTCTTTGTTGCGGTTCAGCGTGTATTTTTAGACAGAATTGCTCGTTTTAATAATAGATCGGACTGCAGGCGAAAACGCATTTCTGGACACGCAACTTGTGTGAGGGTGCGGAAGACACGACAAAGGAAATGCACAAAAGGGGTGAAATCGTTGGGGTGACACATCGGCGCCGACTAGCTAGACATTGGTCACGGTAATATCTACTCACCGTCCACATTCATACATTCTAACTGAATAAAACATCGTAACAATATTAAAAATCAATTATTTGAGACAACACAAGCTAATCGATAGTTCGAGCTTCAGTATATGAGCCGTTTATTTTGAAAGTGACCTAACTCCATATATGCTCGAATCGAGATATTGAAGGGTTTGCGTTGGATAAAATTTTAAAATACGGGTAACAGATAACATAGTAGAACAATATTTTGGTGTTTCTAAGGGTGTCAAATTTATCACCCCAATTAGTATATTTAACGTTATTTAAGAAATAATATGTTTTTCATGGCTGTAAATGGACTTGGGCCACTTTCAAAATCAATGAAATCACGTTTCCAATTCTTAAGAAAGCACAAGTCCATCCATACATAAAATAAATTTTCCTTGAAATAAAGATAAATATATACAATTCCGAACAGAAGAACCTTGTGGTCGATAGGCCTTTGTATGATGCATAAAGTATACAATAAATAAATATAATTTGAAATTTAATATTGAAACGCAAACGGAAATATATATATATATATATATATATATATATATATATATATATATATATATATATATATATATATATATATACACATTTTTATGTTATAAAATCAAGAATGATAAATAACAGTTGTTATAAAATCAAGAATGATAAATAACAGTTGTTAAATAATTTTTACATTACTATTAATATTGTTTTATTAATTATTATTCAGTCTTCTCCAGTTTGTGTATGCGGGAGGGATATAAAAAAATTATTGTGGGCAGGTGGTATACAATATGGTATACAAAGGTGGTATACCAAAATTCCTTGTATTTGAGGTTCGTATTTTTTTGTAGTTTTTTTTTAAATTTTACATTGAAATTCAAAGATTCCTAAGTTTTCTCTTAAGATATTTTAATATATTCATATTCTCATACAGTTTTTTTTTTATATAAACAAATTATTAACGAATTACTGAAAATTACAATGGTATATCAGGAGACCCATATGAATCCATTAACAAATCGAAACTGGCATTTGAAATTAAATTGTTTATAACAAATTCAGTGCACATTGATAATTCAAGTGCTACTTTAATAATTAAACATAAAGCTTACGTGATCACATATACTTTTATTGCATACTTTCCATATCGTTTTGAAACTCTCTCAATGGGACTTACGCCACTTTCAAAATAAACTTTTTCATCACTTCATTAACCCAGCAAATTTTGATGTTACAAAATCTTAATGATTTTAAATATATTTATAACAAGTTACTTCAGTATAAAAAGATCAAGTAAAAGTCTAACTATTAAGGTATCTAACTCAATATTTTTGAAAAATGGACTTAGGCCACTTTCAAAATAAACGGCTCATATATAAGATTGTGATAACAAACGTTCAAATAATTGCAGAGAAACAAGTCTAGATAGACATGTAAGTCTATATTAACAAAGCAGACAGATATAATTAAAGAAACAAACCAGATAAGAATTTGGTTTATTCATAAAAATTCTTAAGAAAACATTAAATGTGTCCACGAAAATTATCATCCATATGAGTCAATCTTCACTGATGGAAAACATTTGACTCACCCGAGACATAAAAGTTCCTTAATTATCTTTCATCATCGCCGAGTCGGGTTGTAATTCACGTTTTACTGTTTGCTTTTACATTTCGCTGTTATTAACGTAAGAGGAAATGATTTAGACCTAACGGTCTTCCGCTTTTAATTTAATATTGGATGCAGGTGTGACCCTTGACACCATAAAGACTTAACGGCCCATTGACCGCATCCGCGTTAATCGGAGCGAGTTATTGCCCTAAACGGAAATTATATTCCTAGTCGGATGATAATAATGGCTTCATTGGAAGCGAATTCTAGATAATTTGGTTTAATGGGAAATAACCAAACAAAACAAGAATGCAAAACTACTTTTAAGAATGGAAATACAAGTTTTAAGTTTAAAACAAAATCTTATTCATTTAGATTTGAGTATCAATGTTCATCTATCAAATTTACTAGTTAGATTAAATCACCATGTCTTGTATAATATTATCAAACGTTTGGTTATGAAGCAGTGGCATGACTAGTATTAACATTAAGGAACAAGGGCTCGAGAGAGATTAGAATGAGTTAAAGGAGGTCGTAGACGGTCAATCATTTTGATGAGAAGCTTGAATCAAGAATGATTGACCGTCTAGGAACCTGGTTAACGCCGAGTCAAGCCTTGACGGTGATTGATAGAAATTCCGATTCCGTGCTCTGCCCACCACACGCTTCCATGCTAGTCGATCGGTTGCGATGGTTTTTGCTTCAGTTGTCACTCGCTGGTTCTTTATATCGTACTATATGCGTTTCAGCCATGTAGCCTTCGGCGCTTGTTGCTATATCCCCTAATCGGGAGGTCTTTTCTCCATAGGATCGTTTTCTCTATAGGAGTTTGTGCGATAGTCGCCCATCCTACAGATGTGGTCGGATCATCGTAATCGACATTTTGAATTTCCATTGCGATTGGTGTCTGTTGTTCACACTTCTCTCAGATTGTCGCTCGCGGAGTGAGATACTGAGAATCTCAAGCATCGCATTTGGACGGTCTCGAGCTTGTTGAGATCGGGCTGGAGCAATGTCCACGTTTCTGATAAATAAAGGAATTGGAAGAATCAGCGTCCTATATAGGCGTATTTTGGTCTTGATGGTAATATTTGATCGCTTCCATATGTACCACTTATTGTACCGCTAAGTAAACAATGCAAGACTAGCCTAATGGCATGGATCCCAGTAAGTGATAGAATAATAACAGCCAAATTCTGCACAAAATACCAAAAAACATTACAGTCATACAATGTTATGCCCCTACAAATCCGGCCAAAATGACAATTTTCTATGAACAACTAGAAGAACTAGGACATGTTAATTGTTATGGGGGATTTCAATGCACAGGTGGATGCAGACAACACAAACCTTGAAAGCACAATGGGCAAACATGCACCTGGTAAAATTAATGATAACGGGGAAAGATTAATCCACTTTTGTGCAAAGCACAACCTAGTCATTGAAGGAACCTCCAGGGTAGCTTCAGGACAAACCAGAGCAAATCAAATTGACTACATTATGATCTGAAGAAAATTGAAAACTTCCCTATTAGACGTTCGAAACAAATGAGGAGCCGATGTGGCGAGCGACCACCACCTTGTCGCGGCAAGCACCGGCTCAAGCTAGCGAAAAATACGATGAACAAAGACACAAGACCGACACTAAATACAATACGGATAGACTCAAATCACCCAGGTATCACCAGGTAACACCAAAGTATGAGACATTAGGAATCAATCACCAAGGTTCTCACAGAAATAGCAAATGATAAGCTCTGACAGCAATTGGGCCTTAATTGAAAAACGTAAAGCTAAAAACATCGAACTACTGCAAGTAAGAACTGAAGAGCGAAAGCAGGTAACCAAACACGATTACGCAAAATTAAATCAGATGGCAAAAAGAAGCGCCAGAGAAGACAAAAGGGCATGGGTCTCGGGATTTAGCAACGCACGCTGAGTTATCAGCAACCCAAAATAGAACAAGAGGCCTCTATCAGCTCACGCAAAGGTTAACAAAGAAATCAAATCGCAGATTCCATCTAACTAGAGAATTTCTTAGCCAAAAACACAGCCAATTAATTCGATGGAAGGAACATTTTGCCGAACTGTTGAGTAACAGGGGAGATAGCAGCCCAGAACAAACATGCAATATCATAACCACGAACTCCGAAACTGGGACCCCCAAGGGAAGAGGAATAGAGGCAGACCAGTGCAAACATGGAAAAGAACAGTTCTGGCTGAGATTGCGACTCAGAAGAAAACCTGGCTGGAGGTAAAGGCGCTGGCGAATGAACCGGACTCGATGGCGGATGTTTGTCGAGGTTCAATGCTCCTCCAAGGAGTAACAAGAACCATGTATATGTACCACTTGAGTGAATCTAATGTAGCTCTTGATTGGCCGATCCTGTTATGAACTTCGTCTGTCAACTCCTTCTCCGAGACCAATGATCCCAAATAGTTGAACTGTGGTAGCTGCTCCATTCGAGTTCCATGGAGGTAATCACTGGCTTCCGATCCGTCCGGTATAAGTACTTTGGTCTTATCCGCATTTATTCTCAATCCGTATGACCGAGCAATGCGGTCATAAAATGTCATAAAAGTGTGGGCGAAAACGGCACTATCATCGGCAAACATAAAATCGGTTAAGAAGTTTCTGTCGTCGTATCGAACTCCGCGTCGTCCATCAAATGCTTTTCGTATAATCGCGTCAATCACAATGTTGAATAGGTGCGGCGATGCGACGTCTCCTTGCTGGACTCCAGATTGAATCAGGAAGATCCCCGCCATGTCATTTCGGATACGAACACTACCGGTTGAGCCATTATACGATGCTTGAAATTTAGCACAGTTAGATTTAACCATCAGACTCATCCATCAATTGAAATTTTCTTTTTTAGATTTGCAATTTTAAATTAAATTTTGACGATGAAAAATTATAGTTTAATGTAACTATTTATTTAGTCTAGCGAGTTGACATAATAGCCGTCTATAATTCATGTAAACTGAACGCCCCGCCCGTACTAATCTTATCTGATGCAGAACACTAACTAACTATAATCAAGTAATTGAGGATAATCTAGACATAAAAAGTCGTCCGAATATGGAGCATAGCCTTTTGTGATGTTCGCCTTGTTTATTTTTGTTCTCAAGCTTAATTAGTTTATAAGGATTTATATATGCAGACTGTAGGCAGTTTGTGAGATTTAGTAGGCGACAGTTGCAGTGCGGATTTTAATAATCTGGATTGCAACTGGGAGCGACGGCTTTGCTGCAGTGTGAACATCGCATGCTGAATATTAAAGAAATATCAGAGTATAGATTTTTCTAAGGCAGACATTGCATTAATAGACATTTAGTTGCCATAAATATTAAAGAAAGGGAATGTGGATTTATGAAAGACTAGCTATAGCCCGCAGCTTCGCACGCGTGGATTTTGGCAGTTATATTAATTGTCTAATATCACTAATAGTGTTAATAAATATTGAGATATACCGTAAGATTTGAAAATTGTTACGAGAGCCGGATAAAATCAAGTTGAAGGACGTGGCCGCGGGCCGCATCCGTCCTTCAACTTGATTTTATCCGGCCCTCGTAACAATTTTGAAATCTTATTCAACCAGGTCGGTTGTGTAGACTTCGTTTACAAGGTTCAATAGTTTAAGCGGCTTCAGCTCTGAAATATGCAATTATACTCGCTTTTTATTACCATCACAATCATGGGACAAGAAAATAAATAAGAAAAATATACTGTGAAATATGTAATAATATGTTTGCTAATTCACAAATTGACTAATAAAAAATATGTATAATTACTAGTACGGTTTTTCTGCATTTAACTCCTTAGAGAGACCATATGGGTCGCTAGAAAATGGCATAACCTGATAAATAATTGTAGTAATAATTATGAACCATAGACGCGTTTCTGCCTTTGGCTTCATCAGTATGGATTTAACATATAATCTCAAATTGAATTAAATGTAGATTACAAATTACTCAGTGTGTCGTGTTCTTAGAGGAAATTTTACTTATATAGATAAGTTCAGACATCTTCTCGACCACTTGCGCTTGCTGTACGAGCGGGTAATATAAAAATACAGAACGTAGTAAATTTTATCTACTCAAACACCGAAATGAACACATTAATAAATACATTATTGTATGTGAAGGATGCCATTATTATAATCGTGTGTAAAAGTATCCAAATCGTGTGTCCAATGTAAAAGTCCAATGTAAATCAAATGGAATTTCATTATTAAACGATTTTTGTTTGTTGTTACTATGGCAACAACTCGCGTCATTAAATAAATAATATAGACGTAGTCAAAATAAATTTTCTGACGTTTATTGAATTAATTTTTCTTATTTTGAATCAAGAAGTCTCTCAGTTTGGATTTATCTGACTCTAATATAACATAACCTAACCATAATCCAATCTAGATTAAATCTAAGTTAACTTATATTACATAGAAGTAGGGAAAGATGGTTCCTTCTAGACCCTCCACCTCCATTGACACTTCCTGTTTCGACTTCCGTTTCCGGTTTTCCATTTCCTGTTTTTCACAGAGGAGAGTGTGAGGTCTATGTAGCCCCACGTGCGAGGTCTAACTAACCCCACGCTGGGTGTGAGGTCTATGTAGTCCCACGTGTGAGGTCTATGAAACCCCACGTTGCGTGTGAGATCTGGTTTCGACTTCCGATTTCCCATTTCCAGTTCCTCGCAACCGGCCGCCCCATTTCCCTTCCCTGCACTGTGCGCGGTAAAATTAAAAATTCGCCGCAGGCGGGAAAATTCAAAATTTGACGCAGACGGGAAAATTCAAAATCGAAAGTGTCTAGGTCAAGGTAAGTGGAGGTGGAGGGCCTAGAAGGAAAAATCTTTCCCTACTCATCGACAACGACCAAATAGTGTTCCCGTTACTGTGCGTTTTTAACAGTTAGCAATTTATTCCACGGCACTTCCTAACCTTGTTGTGTCAGTGATTTGAAGTATGTTGTCTGTCAAAATTACAATTTTTACAATATTACCGGTAACACACAATTATTTGCTTGTAGATTCAGCAGTATTTTAACATGTTTCGTAGATAAATAGATATAAATAGATAAAATAATGTATGACACACGTGTGCGAAAGGCTTTTGTGCACTCATTGCGATTAAACCACTCGCCTTCGGCTCGTACTTTACACTTCACAACTCATGCACAAAAGCCCTTCTTCTCACACTTGTATCATAAACTACTATTTCTTAATTCTTTTCTTGTAACATGGAAATTCACATAGTATTTTTTTCCTATTTTTATATACAATCATGGGACATTATCCCACTTTTTAATACTATCAATTATTGGTTCATGTACTTCTTTATTCATATTTTGACCACTCATAACATAAGATAGCACCAGGAATACGCACGATCCATCGCCAACAATCCTTTTTGTGTGTTTTTTTTTGTTTGGTCTAAAGTTAATCTAAAGTTTGGTCTAATGTGGATACCGGGTAATTAACTACCCCTCAAACACTGCGGCCCAGTGACCTATCATATTTTGCCCACATTTTTCACTTCATACACCCACAAATCCAGGTGTTATTTAAATTGTCGTTAATTAACTACACATTTGCCTTCGGGTACAAATGCAACCGACACTCACTCCCGGTACCTCCAGATTTGTAGTTACCGCTGTCAACTGTCAGCTCTACAAATGAGTATTTTTTTTTTAATTGTTCTTTCTAGCTTTTTTAACTAGATTTTCGGGCTTTGGACCGAAATTGACAAACCTTGATAGACAAAGATTAAATAAAAAACAAACCTTGGTAGATCAATCTTGATAATCATCGCGATAGATAAAGCTTGACAAATAGGACATGACAGACAAACTTTGACAGATAAACCTAAATAGATTAAGTTAGAGAGTTAGTTAATCTACGTAGATTATACTTATTATACAGAGATAAACCTTAACAGGCAAAATTTGACAGACAACATAGCCATACTTTGACAGAACTTTGACAGACAAGTCATTGCAAATAAAACTGTAAAGATCAACCATGCTAGAGAACCCATAATAGAGAAATTTTAATATACAAACCTTGATAGCCAAAGATTGATAGCCTTGATAGCGAAAGATCAACCTTGATACTCAAATCATTATAGATAGATCTTGAAAGATAAAATTGACAGATTTGGAACAAACGGAACTTGACATACCTTGAGAAAAGGAACTTTGATAAACTTAAATAGGCTGAAATAGAAATGCCTTAGTAGATTATGCTTGACAGACAAACCTTACTAGGCAAACTTTGACAGACAAGTGATTGTAACTAAAATAGCGATATCTAGATTTTAGAATAGGCTAAATGATACATATCTCTATAACGTTTATAGTAGCTACAGTGGCGTGCATGAGTTTTAGACCAATACTTATTTTTCAGTTATGCAATAAAATATAGAATGCCTGAAATATGATAAATAGATACCTGAATACTTTTAAAGGCAACAAAATTATTAACAGAAAATTATTAATTACAGAAATGAAAAATAGCGCGATTGTTCTTTAAAACTGTCAGTTTCGTTGAATTTGCAATAAGAAATTTTGTTTCTCAAACTTTGAAACAAGCTTCGAATTTGTATCTACAATTACCTTAGCTATCCACATAGATAATTATGGTTTAAGCTCTTCCAGCGTATTTCTTTGTCTTGTTTCTTCTGTTCCTTAATGTCTTTGCCTGTTTCATCGACTTCGAGAAAGCTTTTGATAGAGTAAATCACACAAAACTATTGGAAACGCTCAGACAGTCAGACCTGGATGACAGGGATATCCGCATTATATCTAACCTTTACTGGAAACAAAAGACTTGTGTTCGGGTCAAAGAGATCGAGAGGGATGTGTGCTCTCTCTGCTCTTTAATGTTTATTCGGAGAGACTGTATAGAGAGGCTTATGAGAACACAGATGACGGAATTTTACTAAACGGCGTACTTATTAATAATCTAAGGTACGCTGACGCACAGTCCTAATCGCAGACACAGTTGAGGGTCTAATAAGAGAGGCTAATAGACAGAGTGTGCAAAACCTACAACATGCGCCTAAGCACAATTAAAACAAAGGTTATGATAATAAGCAAACAATATATTGATGGCCAGGCAAACGGCTCCCAACTGGAAACGGTTACATCGATAAACTACCTGGGCACATTCCTTAACAACAAATGGGAACAAATAAATGAAATTAAGATCCGAATTGAGAAGAGCAGAACAGCTTTTAATCGCATGAGAAGCGTGCTGTGTAATTTAAATATAGGCTTGCACCTCAGAGTCTTAGTTCTTTGATGCTACGTTCTTTAATGATTCTTAGAGTTAGAGTTCTTAGATGCTACGTTTTCTCAATACTAACATATGGAGTGGAAGCTTGGACACTGGCCGACGCTGCATGTAAACGTCTGGAAGCATTTGAGATGTAGTGCTACAGACGCATGCTTAGAATATCATGGATTTATCACGTAACCAACGAAGCCGTCCTACAGCGTACGAGAAAACAAAAAGAGGTTTTAAACGTAATCAAAGAACGGAAACTTTCATACTTCGGACATGTTATGCGAAACCATAAATCTAGCCTACTTCAGCTTATTATGCAGGGCAAGATTAACGGCAAAAGAGGTCCTGGAAGACGACGAATATCGTGGCTACGAAATCTAAGACAATGGACAGAAATGACAATGGACAGAAACTATGGATCTATTTCGGGCTGCAGCAAATAAAATCAGATGGGCCATAGTAATCGCCAACGTCCACTGAGGATAAGGCAGAAGAAGAATCGTATTTCTATGCAAATCCCAAGAAAAAAAAAGTAACTTTTCAAATTTTCATCCGTAACTTCATTAGTTATCTAGAAAATTATTTTTTAACACTTTTTTAACATTTTTTTTTAACACTAGACAACTACAAGCAAAACAATTAATGTTACAGTATGGCAAGAAATCAAATGAGCTTGAAAGAGAGGAAGGTTTTCCTGAAATGGTATTGTAAGACCGAAAACGCCACGGAAGTTCAAAGTCGATTCAGAAAGGAATTCGAGAAACTCGCACCAACGCACCGAACCATTGCTCGCATCAGAAATAAATTTTAAGCAGATATAACTGTTCACAACGTCAACAAGAAACGTTCTGGACGACCACGGACATCCACGAGTCCTGGAAAAGAAGAGCAGGTGCAGGAAATGAAAACTCGAGAGAATTATCTTGAAAACTATACGAATAATCCTTGCAATAACAAATTTTGTTTCTGAAGCTTTGAAAGAAGCTTCAAATTTGCATCTATAACTTCCTTAGTTATCTACATAGATAATTACTATTTAAGCTTTTTCTTGCAAATCCACGTAAAATAGGACGGCCGAAAACTTTTGCACGCCACTGTATATCAAAGTACTGAATAAGACGAAAACTAATAATAATAAGACTATCTAAAACCCTTGATCTAAACATATTAAACAAATTCCTTTAATGGGATTTGGTTGACGAAATGCGATTCTGCTTAATATTCATTGATTCATCTAGCATTTCTATTTAGAGCTTTATCTAAACTAAGATTACTTATTCAACGAAATTTAATTATCTAAATACCTGAAACAGGTATAGATAAGAGATTATTAACAACTAGTATATAACTAGTCAACTGTATTTGACTGGAAATTAATTGGTCTAATAGAGATTACAAAATAATTTCACATTTATATACATTTTATGTGTATTCGTAACTTTGTAGTTTATGTGTATTCGTAACATATATTTTGTATTAAAACTCAATTTACATCTAATGAACTCTAGGTTTTCTAATGAACTCTAGTTATTTTATAAAGCGTGGTCCCTAGTTACTGCGTTGTAAAAAAATGTGGATGTAACTAAAACTTGAAAATAACTTTAATCTCTTCCTCAAACAGTTTCGAAAAGTTCTTTTATTTGCAATAAATATCTTTTCTTCAAACTAGTTTTTCCTACAGAAATAGTATCGTATCATCAAAATTTACTAACACTTCGACTTTGTGTTTTTGCAGCTGAAATTAACCTTACAGCATAGCAAGAAATCAAATTAGCTTGAAAGAGAGGAAGTTTTTCCTGAAATGTTATTGGAAGACCGAAAACGCCACGGAAGTTGCCATGAAAGTCGATTCAGAAGGGAATACGAGAAACTCCCACCAACGCACCGAACCATTGCTTGCATCAGAAATAAATTTGAAGCAGATGGAACTATTCACAACGTCAACAAGAAACGTTCTGGACGACCACGGACATCCACGAGCCCTGGAAAAGTAGAGCAGGTGCAGGAAATACTCCTTCGATCCCCACAGATATCTCTTCGATAAACTGCTCGAGAGACCCACATCTCAAAAGATAGCGTCCATCGCATCATGAGGCGTCTGCGCTGGAAATGCTACATTCCAACACTAATCAATGTTCTCAACGTAGACGATCCTGACCGGAGAGTTCAATTCTTTGAATGGCAAAATGTGCAGAAGATTCCACACAACATTGTTTGGACCGATGAGGTCTTCTGTAAATTAATCGGCATAATTGCACGTACTAGACTCCTGTAAATCCTCATGTAACAGTTGAACACCATTTAAACTTACAGTAACAGTGTGGTGTGGGATATCCGCATTGGCCATCATAGGAGTATTTTGATTTAACGGAACTGTCACTGGTGAGAGTTACCTCACCTTGCTGCAGGAGTTTGTCAATCCACACAAGACAGAGATGTTTGGTGAGAACGACGAGATTTACGTTCAGCAAGTTGGAGCACCTCCCCACTACGATCGCGATGTACGAGCTCACCTCGATGGAGCTTTTCGGGACACATGGATTGGACGAAAGGGTAGCATTGAATACCCTGCGCGTTCCCCAGACCTCACGCCCCTGGACTTCTTTTTGTGAAGATACCTCAAGGACAGAGTTTATGGGACCAAACCAAGAACAATTGAAATTGGAAAGAAAATGCCGCGAAATTGCAAACGACCTGTTTCGTGACCTTTGCGAATCCCTTGCTGCGCGTTATCAGCGTTGTTTGTACAATAATGGTCATCAATTTGGACATTTGCGAACATAAGTCTTCATTGTTGCGAACTTCAATTACATTTGTCTTCTGTACTTGAAGCCTTTCAACTTCTATCTACGTTCATAAATAGTTTTTCTCGTCATTCGAACTGTTAATATTTTTTTTGAGACACACTGTGTATATATATATATATATATATATATATATATATATATATATATATATATATATATATATATATATATATATAAATATATATATATAAATATATATATACGCCTATATACAATAAATAAATAATAAATTGGGATGGTATCTTTGAGCATGTGTTGAACGCGTTGGATTTACGAGTTGGAATATTTTAGCGATTTAGCATAAATTTTCATAATTCTGCATTTAGTATGAGCCGAGGAGGCGAGCTTTTTGAAAAGATGAAAAACGTTTCTCGCGCTGAACTTTCTAATTTTAAACCGAAATTACAGCCGTAAAGTTTTACAGATGCATTTTATTGCACGCACAAAACTCATTTGACTCTTGACAGAGGCGAGTCATTGTGCAAAAAGCTTAAAAATATACGCAGAAAACTATTTCATTAGTTTCAAGTGGAAACATAAAAGATTTCCGTTTCAAGAAAACTCGCTTTGTTGTCTAGACGCGATTCAAAATTAAGCCAGATGAAACAATTTCAATGTAACTTTCTAATAATTTGCCATTTGTGACAATTAATCGGTTTTTCTGTTTGTCTTCGGTTTCTCGAATCTCACTTGAATAAGAAAAGACTCGGGAGATTCACCAGTTGCCCATTAGTTTCTCCAATTGGTTCTAGTCATTGATTAAATCGAAAAGAAAAGGCTGATCTAATTGATTACGGTGCTTGTTCCGTTAATTTTCCACTCGGCAGGAAACTAAATAGTTCATTATTTTCTCTACAAAGCAAACTAAATAAATATTTGATCCTTCTATCTAATATCATCGCACTAGTTTATATACACTTGTCCGTTTAGATTAATCTTCTTTTTCTTTAATAAAAGTTTACCAAGAAATAAAAACATTTTTTTCATAATGGTCCTATCTGTCTCTGGGGCGTATAATCAGAAGAATTGTGTGTGAGCTTCAGCGTGAAATTTAACTTGTAAATGCGGCACAAAAAGGTCCATTTATTTTCCAATATTAATATTAATGCGGGATAAAAACTCGATTTCAATTTCTCGGACGGGTAAAAGAAATCCAATCTCGGAAAGGATGTTTTTTATGCACCGCTGCTGCTTAGGGAATAAAATTTTTCAACATATTTTTCTTCCCGAAGATTTTAATAGTTTGAAAATGCTCGGAATTAATATTTAAATTGTGCCTTGAGAGACATACAACAGCTTTTTTTCATAAATTAGTTACCTTAAGAATTTCTGAGAGTCGAGCTTTAAGAAAAAAGGGTTCTATCTAGCTAAGGGAGCTGCAAATGCTGCAGGCATATCTCAAAATCTGGAGATGTTAGAGATGTGAAAATTGGTATTTAAATTCTCCCGCGGAGCCAGACCCGCCAATTCAAAGTTTGTCTGTTTTGACAAATTTCATTCATATTTTCAAACTTAAATCACAGTTTAGTGAAATTTATAGTTTTTTGTAGTTAGAAAATTTATTGAGAATGACGGGCAATGATTATTTACTGGATTCATTTTGGGGTATTAGGGAAGAAGAAGTTGGAAAACTGCAAGGTTAGTTGATAACTATGAGGATTTTGAGGTGAAATCTTTTAAAATTCGTCTGTCTGTTCAAACGTTGCAGAAGAAAAACTTGGTCTAAAATGCAACATTTTTCAAATTTGGAGGATGAGGAGGGAAGAAATTGGAAAACTACCAAGGCTGGTTGATGAGAAAATGAAGTTTAAGAATTTTGTGCTCAAAATTTAAAAAGTCCGTCTGTCTGTTCAAAAGTTGAAAAAGAAAAACTGCGAAAATTTGATGGAAAATGCAGCCTTTATCCAAATTTGGAGGATGAGGAGGAAAAAAAATTGAAAAACTGCTAAAGATATTCGATCAGGAAATTAAATTGGATAATTTTAACGAAACATTGTTAAAATTCGCACGTCAGTTCAAAAGTTACAGAAGAAAACCTGTGAAAATTTGGTGTGAAAAGCTGCATTTTTCAAATTTGGTGGATAAGCGGGAATAAATTGGAAAATTGCTAACGCTATTGTATGGGGAAATGAAATAGAAATATTTTGACGAAAAAATTTTGAAAATCTGTCCGACCGTTTAAAAGCTATTCCCAAAAATACAAAAAAATATCACACCTCACTAGACAGAAATTAAAAAAACTCCCTTAATTTTCAACATTTTCTGGAATTTTTTTTACAGTCTCCTCAGCTTTCCCCCCTTGTTCTTTAAGTGCATTCTCCGTTGCGAAGACATCCTCAATAGTCTGGAAATAGTGACATTATCGCAAATATAATTAATCGCACATGCTGGAGACTTATGTCTCAAAAACTGTAGATGCTAGAGATGTGAAAAATGGTATTCAAATTTTACCGCGGGGCCGGATTCGTCAAATTAAAGTTTGTCTGTCAAGATCCATTTGTCAAATTATGTCTGTCAATTTTATCTATCGAGATTTATCTAAAAAGGTTTGAGTAACAAGGTTGATTGATTTTTTTATTCTATTTTTTTATGAACCCCGGACCCCAAACTGCAAGATACGTCCCCTCGCATGAGTAATAAAAAATATTATCTGCAACTCGTGCGGTACTGTTAATTGTACTCTCCAGCGAATGAGCTGACAATTTCGCTCTCATGGGCAATTGACAACTTACCGCCCTAGCTGCACAATATACTATTGTCTTACAAGTTGTGAAAACTTTTGCTGCCTGGGCATAAAAGTAATCATTTGTAAGCCATTCACCGGCTTACAAATGATTACTTTATATAAAATGAGGCATTTATTGGAAATCAAGTCATCAAGCTTTTCTTTGGCGTTTGGATATGAATGTAAAAGTTAATTCACGGTCAATAAAAATTTTTCTATACATTCGTACAAATTAAAATAGCATATGCTATTAGGAGTAAAAGTGACTTTTGTGACGAAGCAAGTCAATTTTTTTCAAGAGCTACTTTTATTCATAATAACACAACGAAGAATTATTTATTTATTACTCTATTTTAAGTGTTACAATAAAAAAATATGATTGGGATCAGAATTATCGCAACACATGATTATTCTCAATTTGAAATTGATTATTCTCGATTTGAAGTTGATTGTGCTCAAATTTAGTATTACTTAAACTCTTAAATAAGATAATATATTGATTTGATGTAATCAATTTTAGATATCAAGGTTTGATAATAAATCTTTGTGTATCAAGGTATGTCTATTAAAATCTATGAAGGGTACTCATCATGGTGTGTCTTTGCAGTTTCATTCACAATGACTTGTTTGTCAAAGTTTGCCTATTTTACAATGATAAGTCTAGGAAAGTTTGTTTATTAAGACTTGTCTGTCAAGTATAATTTACAGAGGTATATCGATCCAAGATAATCTATTTAGGTTTATCTATCAACGCTTGTCTGTCAAATTCCATTTGTCAAGCTTTAGCTGTCAGTTTTATCTATTTATCGCAAATGCTGGAGACATATCTCTAAAACTGGAGATGCTATGAATGTGAGAATTTATATTAGCGGGGTCGGATAGGCCAAATCAAAATTTGTCTGTCAAGTTCCATTTGTCAAGGTTTATCTGTCTATCGATTTATTTTTTTTATTTATTTGATTTATTTAAAAAGGTTTGAGTATCAAGGTTGATCCACCAAGGTTTGTTAATTAATCTTTGTCTATCATGGTTCGTCTATTAAAGTTTATCTAGGAAGACATGTATGACTTGCCTGTTTTCTCTTTATTTGCGATATTCTGCAACACTGGAAACATTTGCAAACTTGCAAATTTATTTCTAGTGTCTAAGTCGTAAATCCTAAATGACTATTAAGCGGTTTGAAATTGTGACGCATTTAGGTACGTCCTAGAAAAGGGTAAGAGGTTGAAGTTAAAGTTTAATTGAAAGGCGGCTGGAAATAATCCTGAATAGCGGGATATATGTGGTACTGTGTCTCCGGAGCAAGGACCTCGAACAGTCGCCTTGGCAACGGAAGCCCGGAGTCGAGAGCCGGAGCCATGGCAACTATCCAGGCACCTGAAATAAATGAACGCGAATGGCTGGCTCTTTCTACGCTATCTACCATACATTTTTTTCCCTGCATGAACAAGTATCTACGCCGAAAAGCTCAGCGATATTTATATATTATTTCTTTATAGATTGTCAAAGCCAGTTCTTCGTGTAAAAACATGAATTTTCCATGTGAAATATTTAAGTTAGAAGTAAGTGGGGTTGAGTATGCTCCGCGAGTTTCAAAACTGAGGGGATTAAATGAGCTCAAATGTTGAGAAAATAAAGTAAAATATGCCGAATATGTTCGTGCTTGCAATCCATTTTTAAATTAACACTCAACTAACAGCTACATACAAAATCACACACCACCTGTTTCTAAACTTCATGTGATAAAACAAAGAACTCACAGAATTCATTAAAAAAAATAATGCTCTCTATGTTTGACAATCGAAATTACTTTCTTGCCAACCCAATACACTCAATCTGATTATCGAGTAATATCAGCTTTGCCCTAAATGCCTTGATTTGCGCGAATATATCACAAATGAAGGTGCTCTTACCTTGGAGCTATAAGTTCAAGTTATTCACTGTCAAAGCCACTCAGTACCTAAAATTGGTTCAGAGTGACTTTTCTCAGCAAGACATAAATTAAATTAATTTCTGAGCTTAAAGAACTGCAACAGCATTTTATAATATCCTTTGAGTCGGATAAAATCAGCTGTCGGTCCGGGTCTAGCGCGCGGGCCGTAGTTTGTACACCTCTGCACTAAACCAAGTCATGTGAAAATTGTTTCTATTAATCATTATCGTATTCATCTTTGTTTAGATATGTTTATTTTTCTAGTTTATAAAACGAGTTTCAGAACTGCATTAGGCCGAGGCCTCACTACGGTTTTTTGCCGTGAGCGGTAACCGCTATAACCGCGTAACCGCTCGAGAAACACACAGTACGCTATAGGAAAAATCAGTCGCGGGAAAAAACCGCAAGTGAGGTCGCTTGTATTAAGACTATTTGCCACGAGTCAAGGACTATATATTTTTTGTAAATCCCCACTTTATTTTCACAAAGCTTTAAATTCGCAAAACAAAACTTTTTTTTTCTTTCTCGAGATTTCTACCTCGTTCCAATTATTACTTTCTCCATCCGACATATGAAAACAATTAATGAAATCGGAGTATTTATTAAAAGGAAATCAAAACTGCATAGAATTCTCCAAATTATCTTTAGAAAGTGGAAACGAAAAGTGAGTTATATCAATATAAAAATGTATGCTGACAAGTTTTATCTGTTATCTATAAGATTGACGCAACCCTTGAACGCACCACATTTATTCCAGCAACCTTTTTTCTTTCTATCCTTTCCGGGCGAGAAGAGAATGTGTTACACAAACATACAATTGGTTTTATTGTTTCGGCTTGGATGTATTTATTAACGGAAAGTTCAGGGGTCAAGTGTGTTAATTTAATAGAAATGAGGTTTCATTGATGCATCGGCGCTTTGATTATTGATGTATTTTCGGGCTCTTTCATCTCGATTTATGGCTGGGATGAAAGATTTTTTAAATTTATTTTCGTGATTGAGAAGCTTCTATTGATGTTTGCTCAACATTTTAGCGCTTGTTTGAACTCTATTGAAGAGTGAATTAAGCTTATTATGAGATGGATGAAATGTGACCACAACAATCTGATCAATAGGAAATGGATGTTTTAAGTTTATGGCGATTTTTTTTAATTTTTCCTCGGCCATTTCCTTGGTCCTAACAGGCGAAAGGACCGTTTTTGTAGACATTTGGCTAAAAATTTATACACTAAGTCTGTTATTTGCAAAAATTCTTGAAAATTTTATGAACCAAGCTATGGCGATTTTTTTAATTTTTGGGGCAGCTAATTCGTTAATCAGTTTTCATTAGTTAATTACAAACGGACAAATTTAGGTGAAATTTTACAAATTTGTTAAGACATTCAACTATAAAATAATAATATAAAAATTGTCGCTTGAAAATTTCGGTCTTGATAAACTTTTAAAACTTGAAAATCTCTGAGCGTTTTTTTGCAATTACAGACGAACGGACCGACGGATTGCACCAATATTTAGCACAGTATTTAAGACTGCTATTTGTCAAAACTTTTGAAAATTTCATGGAATAGCTTTGAAATTAGAGCCATGGCGAGTTCTTCAAATTTTTAAAAACTTTGCTAAAACCAATTCCTCGATCAATATTCATTTCTCTATTACATACTTTTATAACCGATTAGCAATAAAATAATTTCGAAGAAATTTTG
Source organism: Phosphuga atrata (assembly GCA_944588485.1). Classification (NCBI taxonomy): domain Eukaryota; kingdom Metazoa; phylum Arthropoda; class Insecta; order Coleoptera; family Silphidae; genus Phosphuga; species Phosphuga atrata. Next base: position 45,042,271 of record OX155896.1, on the reverse strand, counting down.
CAAGTTTATAGCAAATTTTCCAAAATTTAAAATTTGTGGATTGAAAATTTCGGTCCTAACAAAGTTTTTGAAATTTGAAAATTATTGAGCTCTTTTTGCAATAACAGGCGGACGGTAGAAAATATAGTCCATATTTTCTAGACAGTTGTCTAAAATTTTGTACGCTAAGCCTATTATTTGCAAAAAAAAAAATTATTGAATTATTGAAAATTTTATCAACAAAATTGTGGCGATTTTTGAAATTTCTGGAGCAGCTAATTCTTTAGTCAGTTTTCAGTGGTTAATTACAGACAAATCTTGCAAATTTGTTAACTTTATAAAATAATTTTGCAAAATATTATAATTGTCGCTTGAAAACGGTCTGGGCGAGCTTTTAAAACTTGAAAACCTTGGAACGCTTTTTCCAATTACAGACGAACGATCCGACAGATTATATCAATATTTGGCACAGTATTTAAGACTACTATTAAAAATTACAGCCAAAACTTTTGAAAATTGCATCAACGCAGCTTTGAAAGCCAGTTGAGCTGTGGCGAGTTTTTAAAATTCTGTCAAATTTTGCTAAAGCCAATTCCTCGATCAATATTCATTTGACTATTAGGCTTTTATAACCAATTAGCGATAAAATAATTTTGATTACGTTTTGCAAGTTTATAGCTAATTAGCAATTTTGCAAAATTTAAAATTTGTGGATTTAAAATTACGGTCGTAAGAAAGTTTTTGAAATTTGAAAATTATGGAGGCTACATAGTTGTCTAAAATTTTGTACACTACGCTTGATATTTGAAAAAAAAAACGTATGCGGTCAGGGGACCCCCGTCAGGAACGAATTTCCTAGCGCATTTAAGAATCGAAAAAATTCTCTTTTTGAATTATTAAAATAATGAAAGTGTTCTTTCGATGATTGTAAAAATTCAGGTTCAAAACGTTTCTTCTTTGATTTAAATTTATCTCTGTATATTTGAACGCCTTCAGCATGTTTTGAATCTGTAGTTTGAAAAACTAAATTTTTATTTTTTTCTCTGTCTATACTCTTTTTGACGCTGTGTTTGTGATGTTACTATTGTCTCTCTATAATGTATATATCGCGGCGCCTCTAAGCCTCAACTCAACTTCGACGCTGAGTCCTTTGTCCAGAGTCCAGCTCCGTCTCAACCTCCAAGCCCCGCACCGACAACCTTAACGCCTCACCCGATCCCATCACCGGTAAGGACGCCCCCAGCAATGACAAAAACCGCAAGAAATCCAAATCGAAAGCAATCCCCAAAACAAGAACAATCAAATTCCACGAGTACAAAGACATCCCCCCCACCCCCCCAGCGCTCAAAATAGTTCCTCCCCCAACAACCCCTCCCCCGGCGAAAGCTCCTACCACCTCCTTCTCCAGCAACAAACGCTCCAATTCTAGCTCCAACTTCAACACAAATACCCCCAAATCATCCTCCCCCGCCCAAAAGAACATAGAAAACAGCACCACGAGCAACCCAGTACCATACCCAGCTCCTTCAGACTCTTCCTTCAGCACAAGATTAACAGGAAGATTGGAAGACATGGAGGTCAGCGATCTAAAAGCCGAGCCGAAGCGGAGAAACCTCCGCGTTTCCGGTTCCGAACCCCAACTCAGAAAACACCTCAAAATCAACATGAACAACGGAGATTGCTCCATAGCTTCCGGAGGCGGCGACTGTGTTTGGCGCTCAAGAAGCATGTCCAAGCTAAGCAGCAACAGCAGTCGATGGTCATATAGATGCAGCAGATGTTGCAGAGCGAGGAACAGGCGAAGATCCAGCAGGAACAACACGTGGCGTTTCAGAATCAGCAGAATTTAAACGGGAACTTGGTGTTGAATCGGAACGACGCCGCGTTGGTTTTGAACCATTTGGTGCAAGGGAGGAACAAGCTGAAGAATAACACGCGGATTCACCTGCCTTGGCCTTTGGCCTGAACTTTATTAATTCGATAGTTGTCGAAGCGGCGGAAGAAAAACCTCCGCCGCTGATTTATGAAAAAGCTATTAAAAAGGAGAAGAGTATAAAGAGTCAAACCGTCGACGCCGTGCTTGAGATTTAAAAAAAGAACGGGGAACTGCCGGCTAGTGGGGCTCAAGATCATTTAACTCCAAACTCTGTTAAAGCAGAACCAAATTAAAGCCTTACCCAATTAACGAAACGCCAGAATCGGCTATTGGATTAGACGCCGCGGATCTATAAAACACTTTGGATATGCCTGAGACGATGGACTTCATGCAACTCATTGAGCTCGGCGCACAGCCTCAGACCAACAACAACTCCAACGTGCCCATGGACATCGACGACTGGCTGGAATCGCTGCTGCCTTCCAATATCAACGTCAACAACAACCACCATGACCTCGGCTACGGCCCCCTGATGGGCATCGTCCCCGACCCCTTCGATCCTTTCTGTCGACTTTCGCAAACGCACCGAACTCTCCTGGGGAGACAAAATCGATTTGGCAGCGTAATCACAAGACTAAAGTTTTTATCGTCGAATATTTAGACCGTATCTATTTTATTGCCCACTATGAAAGGCGAGTGAACTAAGTACTTAATATGAAGCCTATGCATGTTAAAGGATTTGCGAAAATATCTGTCATATATGACAGATGACGTATGTGGTTGAGTATTTGATTTAGGTCAGGGGTGTCTAAAGTGCGGTCCCAAGAGAAGTAGCAATGCCGTTTAAAAGAAAACGGTTAATTTAATGAACAAATTCAAACTGAGCCTGAGTTGCAAAAATGTATGTGAAAATAATCTAGTCTGACATAAAGGACAGATAACATGTGTAGTTGAGTATTTGATTTAGGTTTTTTGATTTTTTTGATTTAGGTTTAGGTTTGAGTGTCCAACTTGGGGATCAAGACCAGTTGCTTATGGAAAACAAAACATCAAAATAGACCTTCTCATAGTTGACATTTTTTTGTGCGCATGTGTCAATTTCCGCCATGGTTTTTGGGCACTTTTTGACTTAAAATAACAAAATGTGCCCGAAACTTTCATATTCCCGCCTTTTAAACATGGCGGACGCGCATACGCTTAACTAACCTTAAACAGGTCGATTATTTAGTCTGTCATAAATGATAGATGACATATGAAGTTGAGTTAATAAGATAGTTACAGCTTGGAAACTAACTGTAATTTTGAAACAGTTAGCAATTGCTTCAAATTATACAGTTTTAATTTTTTTGTTAACTTATTTGTTTCAGTATTTTGTATACTTTCTTGAGTTTCCATTTCTCAAAACCAAATTCAAATAATGAGTGTAATATAAACAATATAACTCTCGTATGATCTAAAACGACAAAACACAAAAATACATTTGAACATTTTTTTTCTTGCTTAGTTTTAAGGTTATAAACCGACCACGCTCGTCTGTCGCTCTGCGAAAGAAACAGAGAGAGCACGCATTATAGAAATATACACTGAGAGAAAGAGAATGAAAGAGAGAGCGCGCGACATAGAAATATAGACCGAGAGAAAGAGATAGGCGTATAACGTAACGTAACGTTTTCTGCCGAATCACTCCTACCGAGACCTCCATAAAGGAACTTCGTTCAAAAAAAAAAAAAAAAATCATCATCAATCACCAAAACAATCATCAAAACTGTGATGATTTTTTTATTTTTTTGCCGCAGTTAATTCTTTAATCAGTTTTCATTAGTTAATTACGGACAAACAAATTTTCGAGACATTTTGCAAATTTGTTAAGACATTTAACTATAAAATAATTTTGCAAAATATTAAAATTGTCGCTTTAAAATTACGGTCTTGACGAACTTTTAAACTTGAAAATCTCGGAGCGCGTTTTGCAAATTACAGACGAACGGACCGACGGATTACACCAATATTTGGCACCGTATTTAAGACTGCTATTTACTAGAACTTTTGAAAATTGCACCAACACAGCTTTTAAATTAGAGCCATGGCGAGTTTTCGACATTTTGACAAACTTTGCTAAAACCAAACCTTCGATCAATATTTAACAAAATAATTTTGACGAAATTTTGCAAGTCTAAAGCCAATTAGTAATTTTACAAAATTTAAAATATGTGGATTGAAAATTACGATCGCAACTAAGCTTTTCAAATTTGAAAATTATGTAACGCTTTTTGCAATTAGAGGCGAACGAATTTCGCCCAAATTTGGTGCAAAATTTACATTCATTCAATATCACATTTGAAATCAAAATTAGTAACCTTCCAGACGTACTTAACCTTCTCCAAACACATTACAGAAAAAAAGTAAGAAAGCAGTTAAAACTATCGGATACCTATGCATATACAAGCCATAAGTCTAGCCACAGCAGCAAAATTATTTAATATGAAACTCTGGCCGACGATAACCTATTACTTTAAAACTAGAAACCCATTTCTAACATCTAACCACCTGCTAGAGCTAGATAAAATTAAAGCAAGATACCTCAAATATGCAATGGGCGTTCCTAAAAACAAATCAAATACCTTCACATTCCACACCTAGCAGGACAAATGACAATGGGGGAGGATATTCAAGAAGGTTTCGAAGGTGTGCCACTCTTAACTAAGGACGCTTACAGAAAGGAAATATATGGTGTTCACAATTGAGAGATATGCCGATGGCCCAGCGTTCCACACACGGATGGAGGGGTGCAAATCAAAAACACCAACATATTAACTCGCACCACCTGGCACGGCTTTCATCACCTCCTATGCGTCAACCGACAATATCATCAAGCAGAGGAAGTCTGCAAATGCCACCTCTGCAATTCATCCGCTGGAAAATCTCTCTTGCAGGGAAAGAAGGAACCGGACATTGTGTCAATTCGTCAGACATTTCCTGTTGATGAGTGCATCATCCCCAATTCGCAACAAAGATCTATCAAACCCACCATCTGGCCATTCTAAACCTCGACAATGTGTGGTAATATGTCTGTTATCATAGCTGTATTATATCTTTTGGTAAAAACGAATAAAGATATAATAATAATTTACCAAAATTTATATTTCTTGATTTCAATTTTATTTCTTGAAAATAAATTGTATTTTTAATTTCGAACGAAAATTAAAAAATTTTGAGCAAAATATATTAAAGGGTTATTTTGAAATGCAAATGTGTATTAGAAATTCATTGGAGGCGATTTGGGGAAAGCCCGTAGCATTTCCAAACGGAAATTTGAATAAATAAGCGAGCAAGGAAGTGAAGCCCCAGCAAGTTTATATTCCGCGTTAAATGGAATGTAGTCTATTAAACGCAAAGCCCGACGTTGAACTAGATTCAGTGAAACACAATCTACTTTGTTGTTTGCGAATATCATTTGCCAAATCGATTGTTTTTTTATATCAAAGTTTATTTTGTTTTTTAAAGTTCTGAGGAATTTTTATTACCTTGGCCCGCGAACAATAAACAAACGTTATTTAAAGATCTTTTAAAAGAAATAACAAATGTTAATAGAAATAAAACAGTATTAAATTTATTACATAATTATTTAAATTTAAATGTCTATGGTCTACTTAGTCTAGTCTTTATGCTTGGTAAACTTTTTCCAAGAAAAGAAAAGAAGTAAGATAATAAATTATTTGCTTTGTATAAAACAACCATCTCTCCCTGTCTATCTTATCTCGTTTTTTCGTCAAGATTTCTTTCAGTTCTCGTTTATCAATGGGGATTTTTTTTGCAAACCGTTTAAAACGCGGAGACGAATGATTCAGTTTCTTGCAGTTAATAGAAGATAAGAAGGAAAAAAAAACCGTTTTTTGTACGAGCACAAAATTGCGATGTTTCTTCTTCGCCTTTTCTAGTTACAATACAATTTAGCAATACATTTCTTATAACGAAATTGATTTTGGACTGATTGGTTTTTTTATAAATACCCCAACTTTATTAATATAATATTAATCTCAACACAAGACTTTGTGTCTACCTTTCTAATATACTTTTTGTGCGACAAAGTTTGTAAGCTTGCAAATTTGATTTAGTGTGATTCATTTATTGCATGTTTGTTTCCATTACGAAATGTATGTATTTACCGACTTCTGAATTCTTTATAAACGTAGATTAACGGGGGAGTATTTTGTTTCCGGCGTGCTTCAAACTAGGGAGAAAATACAATTAACGTGTTTTTTTAATGGACAAAGGGATTCCTTTCTGTACTCACACGAAATCAAATTAAGCAGTAAAAGAAAATGCCTGCGTTAATTAAGCATTATTAAAGCACTTTACTTTTAATTAATATTCATCATTAATTAAAACGAGGAATTGTATGGAATTTTTTAAAGATGAATCATTTGGATTAGTAAGTCTACACTGTTTCCTTCAAATATTTTATTTAATTGTTCATCAAATTGCCGGCTTTATCTGCTTTTCGGGGTCGAAATAATTCCCAAAATATTTTTTCTTAATAACTCTTTAATTCCCAAGCTACGATATACGAAATTTTTATTTTGTGCTAATTATCGTGTTTGGGTATTCAAGATATGGAAGGAAAAAAGAAAAAAAAAAATTATCCCCTAGTTTTTTTTAAGAGGTGGTTTTATTACGTTATTTTGAATACAAAACTAATTATTTTTTGAACAAAATACACTCTTAGTATTAGTTTGATTATTGAGTTATTACAGTAGTTATTACCCTTTTGACATTTTTACAACAATGTAACAAAAAAAACGATTCAAAAGACAGTTTGAAACAATTCAATTAATTTGACGGATAAAATAACTCCAGTGTTGCCCAAAATAAAATCACAACAATACTAAGTATTGACATTTTAGTAGTAATATATTTGTTTTTAAAATATAACAAATTGCATGTAAAAAAAATCCCAAGTTCCATCACCTAGAAATGACACTGGGAATTGACGAGTTAAAGGCGAAATATAGTTTGAATATATTCAACCTGTTCGTAGCACTATAATCTTGTATGGAATAAGTTTCTATGGTTGTATCTATAATTAGTATGGTTTCACCAATATTCAATTATCATTTAAATCAATAACCGTAACTAAGTCTATGTATTTATACACAAATGTCAAATCAAAACCTAACCTCGCCAGTCATGGACGAGGTGTTCAAGTGTATTCCAATTTATAATTAAAAAAAGCAAAGCTGTACAGATGAGAGATAGATCTCGAAACGCGTCTGCAGATGGCTATTCGCTTAATTTAAATAGAAAGAAATGATATTAAAAACAATGTTATTTGTCTAGTGCTGTTAGTGACATGAAAATGTTCTGGAACTAGTAATAACATGCAAATGTCTGTTGTATAATTCAATATCATGTATGGTATTAGCCAGTAAGTAGTTGTTTCAACATGGGATTTGTTTCATAGTCTTAATAAGACTTAATTACTAATAATATTAAAACTAATAATATTATAGAGCTAAGAACAGGTTGAATATATTTATATATTCAAGCTATTTGAACAAGTTTGTATGATTGTATCTATAATCAGTATGGTTTCACCAATACTCAATTCTTATTCAGAAATTAAACCTGATAAGACCAAATGGACGAGACTCATAGATACGACTAAACAAAACTAAATTATGTAAACAATACAGATATTAGCCATTTCAGACGGCTAAATAACATTAGACAGACAATACTCAACAGGCAAGATTGGATTTTAATTACACAGACAAGATTAGACGGGTTAGACTAGCTAACAAAACTGAACACAGCAGACTAAGATGACTAGCTAAGGCCAGAGAGACAAGACTTTTTGTTTGTGGTTTGGGGGAATCTCTCTCTGTGTCTAAACCTCCTTTTCCACTTTAAGCAGATGACTAACTAGGTTAAGTGTCTAATTACTCTAAGTAGGTTTGGTAAGTAGTATTAAACTATTAGTGATAGTCTAGTAGTAGTTTAGTAGGAGTCGAGCTTTAGAAGTAGTAGCCTAGTTCTAATCCGTTGTCTAGTAGTAATAGACAATTGTCTAGTAGTAATAGACAATAGTAGTTGTCTAGTAGTAATTAGACCTTTGAAATTAGTCTGGTAGTAGTAGATTTTTAGTAGTAATCTAGTAGTATTAGCTTAATATCAATTGCGCCTTACTAGTAGCAGTTGTTGTAGTAGTAGTCTTGTGTTAATAATTGTAATAGCAGATTAGTAGAAGCAGTTCAGCTCTAGTCTAGCTCTTACTAAAAGCAGTCCAGTAGAAGTAGTTTAGTTCTATTCTGGTTCTAGGAATTACAGATTGGCAGAAGTAGATTATACTTCCAGTAATAGCAGACTGCAGTGAAGTAGTTCTAGTGGACTAGTAATAGCAGAACAGAAGTAGCAGTCTAAACATGGTAGTAGTATAGCTACTAGTAGCAGTCGTAGTCTAGTTTTAGTAGACTCGAAGTGGGTAGTTTCTTGGTAATAGTCTACCAGTTGTATCTTAGGATTAGTATTCTAATAGTAGTTGTCTAGTCAAATTATTAGTTATAGTAATTACTAGTTACTATTATACTAGTAGTTCTCTCTTTCTATTAGTAGTTTTAGTCATTAGTAGATAGTAATATAATAGTAGTTGCAGGTAAACATAGTACTTATAGTAATGTAGTAGAAATATCATAGTAGTAAACTAGTATGGGGTAGTCTGCTAGTCTCTATTTGTAATATACTAATTGTAATAGTCTAATAATAGCAGTAGTTAATGTAGTGTACTTGGAGAATTAGTAGACTAGTTAGCAGAAGTAGTCTAATATCAGTAATTTAATAGTAATTATACAGGTTATACAGAGAAAATCAGGCAGAAAAGACTAGACAAACACAACAGGACAGACAATATTAGACTAGACAGATTCGACAGACACCTGCCACCCCGGTATCGCATATTTCGCATTCTTCCAGGATGGGCTAGTGCCGCCCTGCTTGAAAATGCTTCTGCCTCGGCAGAAAATCGAAACCCGGAGAGATACAAGAATAGACGGACAAGCCGGACGTAGCTGGTGTTAATAAAATAACTTCTCCAGGCAAGTAGACCCCCTGGAATCACCTCCGTACACTCTGGACCCGCTTATCGCATAACCTCGGAGTGACGGATGGCTGCATGTGTTTTTTTTTCCATTTTGGACATAATCTCATCGTTTTCTTTATCTTTCATTATAGTTACAATTAATCGGTTTTCATTGTCCCAGTTTGTTTTTCCCTTTAGCATGTATGGGATTATTGTTCTGGCGCTAAAGGATTCTTCCATGAGTTTTTCGACCGCTTCTCTTTCAGTTTCCCACCTCCAGCAATCAAAGATAGTGTGATTTACACTATCTGTTTCCCCGCATTAAACACATAGGTTGTCTGTTGCTCTGCCAATGTTGAAGAGATAATCCATGAAGCTACCGTGGCCAGTCAGTACTTGAGTGAGGTAGTAGCTAGTTTCGCCGAATTTTCTATTTCCCCAGGACGATATATTTGGGATTAGCACTTGGGTCCACTGTCCTTTTTCACTTAGCTGCCATCGTTTTTGCCATTCCTCGATAAGCTCTTCTCTGGCCAGTTGTTTTTTCTCTTTGCTGTAGTTTGCATCGTGCAGCTTTTTCCGCTCTTTTACGAACAGGTCTATGTGGGTATACCCGAGATGACTTGGGCGGCCTCTCCTGTGACCGTCCGATAAGCGCTGCATGTACGTAGAGCCATTTTCCGCTGAACGGTTGCGAGTTGGTGAAGGATTAGTTTCTTGTACAGTTCTTTGGCCCATATTGGAGCTCCGTACAACATGGTAGACTGGATTACCGAACTAAGCTCTTTCCGAGAGCTGCTCTTAGGCCCCTCTACGTTTGGCATGATCTGCTGAATGCCTGCTAGTGTTCATCTACTTCATTGGCAAACACCACGACTGGCATTGAATTACATTAACAAAGTTTTTGGGTTCTACACAACCCTGTGATTTTCTTAAAAAAAAAAAACAATACCCCGATCAAAAACTTTCTTAATGTAATTCAATGTCAGTCGTGGTGTTTGCCAGTGAAGTAGTTGTTTTTAAGAAAGTTTTCTATAGAAAGATTAGTTATACAAATGATATCAACTTTGTTGACGATATGTATACAATAATTTCCTAGAAATTATAATCTTTGAAGAAAAGATACAAATGTTACTATTTACTATTATCAAAATCTTCAAACTCAATAATATATATAAATAATTAAAGTTTTATTTTTGATATTCATTATTATTAAATTACTGGTTAATTTATCAATTTACAAAAAGTAAATTTGCAGAAGCCGTAAAATAAATCGCCGTAAACTTTCGTGCATTAACTTGCTTTATAGATATTTATCATAAACTACTTACTCACTTTAAGATATTGTGTGATGTGTGCGATGAGAAAAACTCTTCAAATTAATGATGTGCTTACCTGTAAGGAAATGAAAAATAAATTAATAATTTCCTGCGTGTAATGAAATATATATACAATTTTTTATTCGAGCTATTATTAATGTTCTGCAATTTAACCTTCGGCTGAGTCATATTCTACTGCGTTTGTTTACTGCGCTTGAAAATCCAGCATGAATTATTTAAGATCGCGGATGGGAGAATAATATAAGGAAATGCAAGCAGATATTTCTGCGTTCTAATTTAAATCGGTCGCGTATTACAAACAAATCTTCAGTTTAAATTTGACATTCTCAATTCACTTATTTTATTTGAGAAAAGAATTTACGAAACAAATATTGTTACTTCATAGTATTCAAACAAATATTTACAAACTGATTTTGCGATATTCACAAATTATTTGCTTTTATTTTGTGATAATAGCAAAATAGAAATAATAATAATTTGGAGACACTAGGTGTAGGTTTCACAAAAGAATTGTATACAAAACTTTATCGATTTCGGCTTCTTAGTCAGAAGATTACAACCAATACAAGAATACCAAGTGTCTCTAATTTATTATTATTTCTGTTATAACGTTTCAGCTAGTGCCTTCAGCTGAATCTTTTTAATATCAAAATATTTACAAACTAATCATTATGGAATGCATATTCAAAACGATTCCTACTTAAATTATTTTAAATACCTAATAAATTATTTCTTTTTACATACCAGCACCTTTTCTTAGTACATTTCCAACTTAAACCTCTGTAATTTGGTAATATTCAACTTTATAGACCGTAATTTATATTTAACGAGCTTTATATAAGGGATTCATTGCGGCAGAAGTTTATTACTCGAGAACTTCAAGTTCTGAGATGTTATAAATGTCGACGTTTTGAAACTAAATATCTCAAACACGTATTCCATTTCAACTTTGTTAGCCTATCAAAGTTCACAAAGAACGTCTTTTTAAGTAATTGAAAGCAACTTTGAACAGTTTCCACGATAATAAACGATAATTGGAAATAAGATATTTCCTTTTGTACCTTATTGATAGTATACTACAGTCAGGGAGACAAGCCTAGAGAGACAAAACTAGACAGACAAGATTAGGTAGATTAAACAAAAGTGGTTCGCGGGAAACTCTGACTAAACCCCCTAATCCACTTTGGGTTTTAGTATGCGCCACCCCGTATCGGATATTTTGCATTCATTCAGGGTGGGCAGCCCGGACGGTTAGTGAAAACCGCCATAGTTGTCGTCTCCCCGAGCAGGATTCGAACCCTGGTCTCCCGCATTGGAAGGCGGCTATGTTATCAACTATACTACCGAGGACAGGCAGGTAACATTAGTCAGACAAGACTACACAGGCAATACTAGACAGACAAGACTAGACAGAGAAGACTAGACAGACAAGACTAGACAGACAGGACTAGAGAGACAAGACAAGCCAGACAAGACTTTTTTTTTGGGGACATAGCAAGCACTTTCATTAACTTGACAAGTGCCCGCCTCACAAGTGTGAAAATTGTGGCGACATAAACGCAAGGATTGCATGGAACGACCCCGAAAAATTGGAGCAAAATATTCAGGTGCAAATATAGCACGTGATGAATATGTCCAAAAAAATCTTTCTTTAAATTGTGTTGGGAAATGAGATAGGTGGAGTGGTTATGAACCTTCTGATTCACAAATCGACCATTGAAGAGTTTCAAAACGATGAGGAAGCTTTTGAAGAAGCGTTTGAAGAACGCTAAAATGCAGATTGAAGATAAATCAAGATAAGGATAAGGACAAGCCTGGAACAAAAGTAGAGAGAATTACAGTAAGAATTTAGGAATTCGTGAAAATACAGGAAAGTATTTACGGAACTTAGATCCAAATTCAGCATATTATGATCCTAAAAGTAGGTCTATGAGCGAAAATCCGAATCCTAGAATAAAAGATACTTATGCAGGAGAGAGTTTTGTCAGGTTTTCAGGAGGTACAACGAAACATCCTGAAGCGAAGCTTTTGCAGCTTAGGAGACTTATGAAAAGGGAGATGATGTTCATTGATTAGCAGAACCTACAAAGTTAGAAATGCTCCAAAAAGGAATATGCCAAGGAAAAACATGAATTTAAATCAAATAATTTAAGTACAGGCTAGAAAAACAAATAAGTTAAGTACAGGCTAGTGTTTTGGAAAGCTATGGAGGTGAAGAGCATTTGCAAGTTCCACCAAAATAGTATATTAAAATCGAGTTCAATAAGCGCGATTTTTCCTCACACGTCCATGTTTAGTGCGAAAGGCGCCTTCAGAACATTTTTTTATACTATTTTTTCTATTTTCCGCTCTTTTATGCCATTTTTAAATCAAAATTCGTCCATACTTATTGAGAAAATTGTATCGCACTCGGCGAGCTATTAACGGACCCATATAAGTGCTTTAATGACTTCATTATAGACGCAAAATAGAAAGTCTTTTATTAGCTCAATCATAAGATTATGTAAAACAGGGGTCGGCAACGCGCGGCCTGCGGGTCGCATGCGGCCCATTGTTAATTTTTCTACGGCCCACCAAGCATCATAATTTTTTCGGTATGAACCATCGAAAATTTCGAGAATTCTTAAACGGAATAGATGCAGAATATGAAGAGTTGTGTACCTTTCTGAAGGAATGACTTAGACGTGGGAGAGTTTTGAAAAGATTTTTCTAGTTGAAAGACGAGATTGAAATGTTTCTGACAGAAAAAGAAATACCAGAGTTATCAAATTTTAAATGGATAAGCATGTTGGCTTTTCTTGTTGACATTACAACTTACCTCAATAAATTAAATATAACACTGTAAGGCAAAAGAAAGTTAATCAATGAGTTATTTACGGAAATTAAAAGTTTCAGCTTAAAATATAATTGTTTTTCTATTTTGCGTCCATAATAAAGTCATTAAAGCACTCATATGGGTTCGTTGATGGCTAGCAGAGTGCGATACAATTTTCTCAATATGTATCGGCGATTTTTTATTTAGAAATGGCATATTTAAAACAAAGAAGAAGAAAACAAAGGGGACGAAATAGAAAAAGTAGTTTAAAGAACGAGTTCAATAAATGCGATTTTTCAGCACGCGTCCATGTTCAGAAAACGACAAGCGTAGCGAGGAGTTTAATAAACATGGACGCAAGCTGAAAAATCGCTGTTATTGAACTCGTTCTTAAATACAATATTTTCTATTTCGCGTCTATCATGAAGTCATTAAAGCACTCATATGTTCGTTAATGACTCGCCGAGTGCGATACAATTTTCTCAAAATGTATCGGCGATTTTATTTATTTTAACGCGTCCATGTTTAGAAAACTCCTCGTTACGCTCGTCGTTTTCTAAACATGGACGCGTGCTGAAAAATCGCGCTTATTGAACTCGTTCTTTAATATACTATTATTTCTCAACTATAATAATTATTCTGATTTTGTTACTTTGCAACCGTTATTAACTAACAATGACAAACAGTGTCCTTGAAATAATATTTATATTGATTCACTAAAATTATTCGACGAGAATTTTCGTTATCGCTTTCAAGATTTTTATGCAAAAGAAATTGATATATTAATATTTGAAAATTGACTTACAATAAAACAATGTATATATAACAATAATTTTGATGGCGCATCCGCCAAGTATGAAAGGCGGGAATATGAAAGATTCGGGCACATATTTAGTTATACGTCAAAAAGTTCGGGCACATATTTAGTTATAATTCAAAAAGTTCGGGCACATATTTAGTTATACGTCAAAAACTTCGGGCACTTTTTGACGTATGGCATGGCGGAAATTAACACATGCGCACAAAAAAATTTCAACTATGAAAAGGTCTATTGCTTTTTCTTTAGGTCTATCAGATAATAAATTTCCGAATTTAAGAAATTTTGCGAAATCAATAATATCTTATTTTCGACCACTTATTTTTACAAACTTTTTGAAGAATGAATTTAATAAAGTCAAAATATAGAACGAAGTTGATCCATGAAAATTTGAAAAACATTTTGAGGATCTCAGTATCTCAAACCCAACCCGATATAAACGAATTATCGAAAAAGATTCAAAAACAAAAATTGCATTAAATTTAATTTTTGTTTGAATAAAATAAATTGTTTCTTGTATATTTGGAGTTTTACTTTCTTTTATAAAAAATGTCACGCATTTTTTGTTCTCCGATGATATTATAGCATGTAAATAAAATTGTTACTATTTTTTTTTTCTTTTTTATATTGATACCTAATAATATTTATATTAGATTAAAAAAACTATTTAAGCTACATATTACATTCTAAAACATCCGACTGTGCGTCCCGCTTTAAAATTTCGGTCAGAAAGAGGTTGCCGACCCCTGATGTAAAATATTCTCGTTCTGGTAAAATTATTAAAGGCCAAGAAAAAGAAATTATTAAATTTAAATATGAAGATGTTTATATAAATAATCACTCAAGTGTATGGAGACCATTTTGGTCCGGAGCAAAATGGGGTTTGAAGTGCTTTAAAGGGGTTTTAAGCATTCTTTCATTAAAAATTCATATTGCCTTGGACATGCTGGCAAAAATAAAGCTATAATAGAAACATCAATATCTGAACCTGTAGAGGTTCAGATATTGATAAATATCTGAACCTCTGTTGTAAAAGCAGAGAAGTCGGATAAGATTAAAAAGAAATAAAAAACAAAAGAATAAGAAAAAGAAGAAGTTGCAAAAAGAGGAAAGTAAATTACAAGAAGTTTTGAAATTGGAGGAACACCAAAAGAAAATGGAGGAGATAATGAAAATTGATGAGAGGAACAGACCATATAATATGTAGTATGTGTTTTTGATTAGACAGACAAGACTAGACTAGAAAACAAGACCAGGCAGACAACGACGCGCGGACAAGTGCAGACAGACAAGACTAGACAGGTCTAATAACTTTAATCATAATTGGTTAATGGGCTTAATAACAAGGGTTTGAAATTGATTGTAGTTGGTAGACAAACTATACAGTTTGCGAACAATGGTATTGTTTTGTGCGTGGGTGTCTTAATTGTGTAAGTTTGTTACACTCCAGAGAGTTAAACTTGCAGTAAGTTGTCGATGTCTGGGATGTGTAGTAAACGTTTTCGTTTTGAAACTCGATTTCGCAAAAACATACTCTGCGATTTTGCCGGAATGTCTCGACGAAGGTTGTGTCGCTGGAATTGCAGAAGACATGTTTTCTTAGTGAAATCGAAAGGAAAATTGTATCGGTTCATATTTGAAAAGTCATTTCTGCTTCGTCGAATATTTCCACAGAAATAAATGTTCACTTACTTTTATAGTTAAAGGAGTTTATAAAAGCTAACTGAAATGTATAATTTTTCAAATTGGTACAAATTTTGCATAAAATATTTAACACTTTGACTGCCAGAGCTGTTGCATATAATTCACGCTGCTGAATCAAGAAGCCATTCAAGGCCGACTCCCCATCAAATTAAATGAAAACTTGGTATCAGATCTATACAAGGACTCGAATTCACCCATTGCCATTCGTATCAAATTGATACCATTGGCCAGTCCAGATCGACTTGATTTGTATCATATCTATACATAGCTATATCATATATAATCATATATACACATATATCACACAAATATATATATATATATATATATATATATATATATATATATATATATATATATATATATATATATACACATGTATCACATCTATATCTATATATGTATCACATCTATACATAGCCCCATAGTATAATTCTATCAAATTGATACGTATGGCAGCCAACGTGTTAAATTAAAAAAAAATAATTTAAAAAAAGTATTTTCGTAAGTAAAATTTAAAATTACATTTTTATCGATGAAATTATAGAATTTCCTTATCGACAAATACCAGTGTGTTAGCGATCTTTCCCAGTGTGTCCCAATTTTTCGATTACAAACTCGAGATGCATTCAACAGTTCCAAATGTACAAAAGCAAGAACATTTTCATTAAATATTTGCTGAGCAACATCAACTGTTAGTGCAAT
The DNA here is from genome assembly GCA_944588485.1 of Phosphuga atrata. Classification (NCBI taxonomy): domain Eukaryota; kingdom Metazoa; phylum Arthropoda; class Insecta; order Coleoptera; family Silphidae; genus Phosphuga; species Phosphuga atrata. The sequence continues at coordinate 45,025,960 of OX155896.1, read as the reverse complement.
ATTTATCTAACATTACAACTTGTTTATCCAACTCGATATACGTTGAAGCTACAAAATATCAAAACATGTTTTTTCCTACAAAATATTTCATTTAATCCAACATTACATCTCCTCATAAATCCCAATTGACTTGACACGCTCCACATAAACACAAATTTATTGCTCACCTAAACACATCACAATCTACAAATACATAATTTCTAATTATCACTAAACTCTCTTTAATTACACGTATAATATACACGACGACAAATATCTAGACCAAAATTGAATACGTGTTTCACTCGTTCGCCCGTTTGTTCCGAATTATTTCAAAGCGCATCAAAGTTATATGCAAATACGCTCGCTTTAGTTGCATTGGAATTCCAACCTAATATAGAAAGTCCTTTACGTATTATGAAAGAAGTGAAATATTGTCACGCGTGTCACTTATTAAATATACAAAAATAACACGGAGAAAATATATTTAATTATACATTAATAGGCATATTTATTAATTATTATAACTATTAATTTATTCATTTATATACCTATACCTATTTTTCTATTCATTTTATAAAAGAAAAAAAATAGCAGAAGTTGAAAAATTAATCAGACAAGACCAGATCAGTCCAGGCAATACCATACAGTAGGTAATAGAACAAACAAGACTATGCACGCAAGTAAAGACAAGGGTAGACTAGTCTAGACACAACTAGTCCACACAAGACCAGTTAAGAGCAGACAATACCAGATCAGACAAGACCATACAAGCTGAGACAAATAGAGGCAAATAAGAACAGACAAGACTACATCAGACCAGACAAGACAAAAAAAAAACAAGACCAGACACGAACAGACAAGCCCACACGCGACCAGACAACATGAAACAAGAGCAGACAATACAAGTCAAGATCAGACAGTAATAGACAGAACCAGACAAGATTAGAGAGGATAGGTAAAGACAAGACAAGTATTCTAGACAAGACTAGACTAGTCTAGAGAAGACACAAATTGTAAAAAAAATGTTCAGTAAAAAGTTTTTAATTAATCTCGATTTCCGAACAAATTTCATTCTCAATTAATTTCTCTGCAATTCCAGACGATTACAATCAAATTTACTAACGACCGAAACAAATTTGCAGAAAACTAGCACATTCACTGACCATTTCTCGCATCAACTCGGATGATTAGCGCTTCCTCTCCATATTTACAATTACTAATTAGCACAAACTACAAAACTTAATCAAACATATTAATAAAAATAAAAAACCTTACTTCTAGCTCATGCATTAATCATTTAAGCGTCTATAAATCTTCACTGAATCCGTTGCTCTCTCGGCCATAAAATCTGCACCGATTTAAAACAAAAAGTTTCTTTTTCCCTTTTCAGTTATAAATGTTTGAGGGTGTCGTAAATCCGTCAACGTAAGGGATTTTTTAGGGCCTCTTTCTGCCACATCTGTTAAATACAAAACGGCCTTTCTCGTGTTTCTCGGTCATCACAAAGTATTCATGAAAATGGGTTTTTAGTGAAAAAGGATTGGGGTTTTCTGAAATCACCTTATTTAGATTTTATAGACCTTATATATTTACAATTGGTAAATAAATACTGTCTAATCGTAATAATTTGTCATCATCAAGAATTCATGAAAATGAGTGTTTAGTCAAAATGGTTTGTGGTTTAGTCAAAATGATTTACGGTACAAACCATTTAGATTTTGGGGACCTTATTATCTGTCCAATCTTGTCTCTCTAGTCTTGTAGGTACGTCTAGTCTACATGAATGTAGTCTAAACAAGGCAAACTAGTCTAGACAGTTTGCTAATTTTGGTATATATTGATAATATATTTGTTTATTGAAGAGGACGATTCCCCACTCTTCATATTTTACCCTTAAAAAACTTTTTAACGACTAGCTTCTTATTCGCTTTCGATTAACGACTAGCTTCTTATTCGTTTTGATTTTGGCCTATTCGTATTCTTCGGACTTGCTTTGCTTTTTTCAACGGTTTTTGCGGGCCCAGTTAAGGTAATCTTTTCTTCGGGTTTCTTACTAACGCTGGTTGGGATATTAAACATTGTATTTTTTTAATTCTTCACTTTATCAACTATTCCTTTATTTTCCGTCCATCCCTTTCTGCTTCTGGAAACCTCCGATATAGGCCTATTCATTTCATTGTCGAATACATATCTTGCTTTGCCATCACTGGTATACCACCTGGTATAAACTTGTTAAACTTCGCAGGTTTCGGAAGGAAAGATTTTGTATAATCGAAGTCAGGATTTAACTTCTTAATAAGGAATGTGCTTGCTCTCAAAGCTTCTTTTAGTCTTTCGTTTTCATTGCGCAGTGTTTGATACATAGCTGTCGTTTTGAGTACGAATTTGAATCGACTTCTTCGGATCGATGAGATATGAGATTCTTGAGCTCAAGATGAAATTGGGCTATAGACTAGAGTTGATTCGATCGAAAGACTTAAGGCAGTGTTGGGATAGACGGACAGACTTAGGAAAATATAAACTTAGGAAATAATCTAGATAGAACCTTCTAGTTGCCAACACAATCTATACTCCTACCGGCGAGAGAATGCATCCCGTCTCGACGAGTTTAGCGTTGTTCTGTGCATACCCCCATATTATTTCGAGTGCGAGGTGTTTAGTTGTTCGTATTTGAAAAACTGATACATATTTCTTAACTCAAACTAATAGCAGTACAGCTGCATTCTCTCGCCGGTTCGAGTATAGATAGTTTCATAATGTATAAACTTGCTAATTTTAGTTAATCTAGCAAATCTAGTTCTTGAGCTATGGACTAAATTGTGAAAGTCTACAAATTTGTTTCGATCTAAAGACTTGAGACTGTGTTAGTGTAAACGGACAGATCAATAACTTTGCAAATAATCTAGATAGAACATTCCAGTTTCCCACAGAATCTAGATAGTTTATAAATCTATAAAATTGCTAATTTTGTCTAATCTAGTTCTTGAGTATGGATTAAATTGTGAGAGCCTACAATTATGTTTAGATCTAAAGACTTGAGACTGTGTTAGGGTAGACGGACAGATCAATAACTTGGGAAATTATCTAGATAGAACCTTCTAGTTTCGAACAGAATCTAGATAGTTCATTCTTCTCTTCTTCTTCCTTTTTGTAAGGCATCTGCCTTGTTCTCTTAATTTCTTAGAGTTGTAGCTGAGATGATGAATTCCAGCTTTCATACCAACGTCCTGGTAGTCTCCTGGATCTTGGGAGACCATCCCTTGCAATTTTCGGCAATCTGTTGTCGTCCATCCGTTCAACATGATCTCTCCATTCGCGACGTCTGTTTCGGGACCATCTCACTATGTCTTGGATATGGCAAAGTTCTCGGATGTCTTCGTTTCTTTTGTGGTCCCTTAGTGTGTAGCCTGCTATGGATCTTAGAGACCTCATCTCTGCTGTACAGATAATCCTTTTTGTTGTGAAATTTTCGGCTCTTGTTTCTACAGCGTAGGTCATAACGGGTCTCACAAAGGTCTTATATATGCAGACTTTGCTTTCAATGGACATGTGCTTGTTTCGCCATAGATAGTTTCATAATCTATAAACTTGCTAATTTGGTTAATCTACTTCTTGAGCTATGGACAAAATTGTGAGAGTCGACAAATTTGTTTCGATTTAAAGACTTTTTGTCTTAGGACAGACGGATAGATCACTCAGCATGTAATCTAGATAGAATCTACCAGTATTCGACAGAATCTAGTTAATATCATAATCTTCGAATATGCTACTTTTGGTTAATCTAGCTATTCTAGTTCTTGAGTTATGGACTAAATTGTGAAGGTCTACAAAGTGTTTCCATCTAAGACACACTGTGTTAAGAGAGACGAAAATATCAATAAGTCAGAAAAATAATCTAGATAAACTCTTCTAGCTTTCAGTAGAATCTAGGAAATTTTGTAATCTATAAATTTGCTAATTCTGGATAATCTAGATATTCTAGTTCTTGGGCTACAGACTAAATTGTGGGAGTCTACTTATTCTTTCTAATTTATTTAAGGCTGTCTAGTTTTCCAGATATTTTTCTTCTTTTATAAGTCAAGACTAAGGAATAGTTGGTTAGCTTACCTAATCAATCTAGACAACTTGAGTATTACTAGACAAGACTAAGATATAATTAGACAATACTAAACGAGACTCTAAGACAAGACAACAACATATTTTTTACTAGAAAATTGTTCTTTTGCTCATAGAACTAGTTTAAGACATTTAAGAACTAGACAGGACTAACTTAGTATAACTTATTATTGTTTAGACCGAGGGGCCATCCACTCTTGCAATACATGTTAATATTTAGATGCATTACCGCACATTACTTTGTATTCCGTAGCAGTACGTAAGTATTACACCACATTACACATAGTACTCTAGGATTCCTTGAATTATTCTTGCATTCCTTGAATTACGTTCACATTATGTTCGCATTACGTCCATATTGCATCGCCACTACACCCGCATGAGCTCATCATGCGCCTCGTCATGCGCCGCCCTGCATTAGAACACTAAGCTTCTACTAAACTCTTACTAGGGAAGCTCTGGAGGAAGCTCTTAAAGACAATGGTAATCCTGCCGAAAAAAATATATTTCTTCAGAAACAGGAAACGATGTAAAGTAAAAAATAATTTTGACGATACGCAATATAAAATAACTGCCACAAGAAACTCAATGGAAAAATCAAAAGCAGGAAATCGATATTCAAATCAACTGAAAAAATGGCTTTGTTCTTTACTGTTTCATTACTAATTTCATTACTGCTGGCCGTTTGGTATATGAAACTTTGATGGCAAATATTACAATCAAAATATTACATCAGTTATAACTTATACAGAATTTTGGGCAATTTTTCAAAGACAGTCCTAAAAACAATCCTAAGTTGGTTATTAAATACTAAATCTGCAGATCAGATAGGATTCATAGCGTAAAAGGAATTAGATCTCTAAAAGAAAATAAAAAGAGGAATGATGATCTAGAAGAAATTTGTACTTCTAAAGACGAAGACAGATATACAAATAAAAATGACAGTGAATTAGAAACCGCAATTCTTCTTCTTAAAGTTGCTTATCCGTTCAGGACGTTGGTAACCAGTTTGGCAATCACTTTGTTTCATGCTGCTCGTAAAAGTTCGGTTTCCCACTATTTTCTGTTGCAGCAGATGGAATCTGCTTTCATTCCTCATAATATGCCCCAGGTATTGAAGTTTTCTGTATTTTATGGTGTTGAGGAGCTCTTTATTCTTCTGTATTCTATGAAGAATCTCAGTGTTGGTTATGCGATCTTTCAACTAAACTCTCAAAATCCTTCGATATAACCACATCTCGAGTTCTTCCAGTTTCTTGATCATAGCATTGGCTAGTGTCCACGATTAATTCCGTAAAAAAGAACCGAAAACACGTAACAACGCAGAATGCTCAGTTTCGTTAACATTGTAAAGTCGTCATTCTTCAGTAGGGATCCCATGTTATTGAAAACAGATCTCACTTTCTCGATACAGATCTTCACTTCTTGGGAATGATCCCACTGATCGTTTAGAGTAGTGCCAAGATATTTACTTACTCTATTTTCTTATTTACTCTCTCGATGGGATATTAATTATTTACTATCTCGATGGGGTATTATTTATTTACTCTCTCAATGGGTTTATGATTGACTATGAGGTGACAATTTCTAGTGTGTTATTCACTAAAAATAATTAATTTTGTCTTTTTGATGTTTATATCAAGGCCATTTCGCTTCTTGTTGTTACTCTATTAATGAGGTGTTGTATTTTTTCCATGCTATTAGCAAATATCACCGTATTATCCGCGTACCGTATATTATTTATTGATTCACTGTTTAGTGATATGCCAGCTTCCAGGTCTTTCCAAAGCTGACAGACCTGAAGCTGAAATATTAGACTTTGCAAAAGATTATTAACTCTCAGATTTAACTCTCAGCAGAATAATATAAAATTCGAGATACAATTAGAGCAAGAAAAATATTAAAAATATTATTATTTTAAAAAATAAATCTGGTTAAACTAGATAGCTTAATATGACCAAAAGAATAAGATATTGCAATTATAGAAAATGAATTCATTTCTTATGGCCCTGTGGAGCTTCTAGGTTCAGGACCTTCGTCAATATAAACATGTGAAACAGCAGTTTCACAGTGTTGTAATTTTGTTGTATTTCACTCCGATTTCAATAAATGTATAAAAATTCAACACACTTGTTATTTTATTTAATGATGATACTACTAACGTCATGTCTTCTTCATTACTAGCACTCTTATCTTACAGGCTGTACATTACAAATCATTTAAATGTAATTATTTCAAATTTCCATCCTTTACGTGACATTACTTTACAGTACCTAAGCAATTCAAAAATCATCTGACATTATTAAGCATTACGCTTGTAATTTCTCCCAGTACTCCGCATTAGCAAAGAATTACCAAATTACATGATGTTATTTCGCATTACGCTAGTAATTTCTTCGAGTACCTCGAATTACCAAAAAAATCAGGATAATTGCGAATACATTGCAACAATTCAGGGAGTGGATGACCCCTCGGTTTAGACTATTTTGGTTTTGTCTAAACTTGTCGTGTGCAGCCTTTAACATCGAAACTGTTAAAAAACCTAATCTTATATGGACTGTCTGAATCATCTAAAGAAGACAAAGATAGCAACATAATACTAGACAAAGCTATGTAATACTAGATATACCAGACAAAACTAGATAATCGAAAAACTAGATAACTAATATGTAAGGAAGACAAAACTACGCTAGTCTAATAATTTGTTTATTCAAACTAGGCTAGTCTAAATCAAAATGGACTTAACTATTAAGTTAAGTTGATGAATTTATTATATCTAATATTATTGAGTCCTCTAGATTTAACAAATTTTGTTAAATCTCATCAAATATTATTTAGTCTTCTCAAGACATAATAATAAGACTAGATTAAACTTAACGAGGTGCGAAAAAACTAGACTAAACTGAACGAGATTCGATAAGAAATATCTAAACGTAACAAAATTTGACAAGACTAGATTAAACTGAACAAGATTCGACAAGACCTGGCCAAGGTAAAACAAGATACGCTTGACTGAGACAAAGTATAAAAGTCATAAAGTATAAGCAAAATTCGGAGCTTTGTAAACAAAAATTGTTTTATAATGAAATTATTTGAATAACAAATTAATCATTTAGTAAATTTATGCAAGACTAATTGAAAGCTTTAACGAACAGTTTACTTGCTTGGAATTTAATTTAAACAAAAAATGATTTAATTAGCGTTACAGAAAGATGTAGAATATATTAAAACGATAAAATATTATATAAAATAGTTCTTAATTATATCAATAAAGTCTTGAAACATATTTCAGTGTAATAAAACGTGCCCTTTCCGACAATATTTGTTCTATATTTATTAATTGTTGTTGTTTCCGGGCGTCATATAATGTGTACAGCTGTCACATTCGCACGTGCCTTGTACTATATAGTGTCAATTGGTATGCAAGTTGCACTATTTTAAAAAATATATTTATAGTGTGCAGTGTGTATATGGACATACCTTTGTTCAAAACTTTCAACGCAGTCTACATACTAATTGTCAGGAATTATTAAAATAGTTTTACGAAATTTACATAAACAAAAGTGTTTGGATGTCATTGTAGTATACTTATAAGTGTACATGCATAATTAACGAATCTTCTAACACTAGACCACTAGTTTAAATAATTCATAAACTGGACAAAATCCAACAATAGATAGTCTTGGCCAAATCAGATGCAGATTAGACAAAGCAAATATTTATGGTGATAAGTGTAGATGCATAATTAACGAATCTTCTATTATAAGACTTTGAGTGACAGACCAGACTAGAAAGACAAAACTATACATCAGATATAAATTCAATATAAATTAAATATTTTGTGTTAATAAGATTTACAAGTCCTGAAACGAGTTCGGTGACTCTGCTTTTAATTTTTTTTTTAAATTAAAACTCGCCTCGCACAAAGGGGATAACAGAAGACCTAAAAATAACATTCACCTGCACGGATTCTATTTCACCACAACAACATTCCTTACATGTTTATAAACATTTCATACGCTCCCCTCATCTCTGAATAATAAATAAATCTCGATGAATAAAATTACATCTCGATCGCAAAGCAAATTACAACTACAATTACATTTGTGTTAGTTAAATAATTAAAATATAAGTGCGAATTAATTTAGTATTAACACATTTTATTCATTGCATCTGCGACCTTAATGCATAATTCAGTGCCAATCACGAACTCGGGAATTTGCCCAAGGCACATTCCATTTATAAACTAAAAGGAAATACTCCTTTATATGCAATGGATATGTAAATTGTTTAAACTGATAGATAATTTATTTTTTGAAACTTATTTTAGGGAAGTAACTTCATCTATCATATAATCATATAATATATACATACTTTATATTATATATAGTACATACTATATATTACATATAGTACATAATATATATTATATATAGTACTAAAGATACTATACAGATAGATTACTATACTAAAGATTTTGGAACATTTCGTATGTCCGAGACTAGTGCAGACGTTTAAAACCAAAAGAAAAATAGTTTCCAACTTAGATTAATGAACAATATTGTACATGCTAAAAATTTTTGAAGGAGTCCTAAACCAAATCTACTCGTTTAAAAATAGAAGAAACAGTGGCAGAAAATATTCTGATAAAATAACAATTGAGAAAACTGTTCCTAGCAAAATTAAACTAAAATCTTTCAATCTCAATTTTTTTTCAGTCTCAATACCTATTTAATGTCTTGTGAAGAGTCTTTCAATGCAGCGTAAGAAATTGCACACTAACCTCATTTGAACAAAGCGCAAAAAAACTGTATAATTGATTCAGTGAAATATGAGTCTATATAACTGTCATAGCATCTGTTTAATGTCTTCACCTACTATCCCACATAGTAGCAACGCATTAACGGAGAAAACCACATTCACAAAAGGTTTCGAGTCTCGCGAGAATTGTTTTTGTTGCGGAAATGAAACCAAACGAATTCTAATTCTATAAATGATTTATTAATGTATAAACGAAATATTAATGTGAATGATTCATGCGAGAATTAAGTTTTAACAGGGAAGACTGATAAGAAGACTAATAAGATTATTTCTAAAATAGACACACAAAAAATGTAAACTAGATAAGTCTCCATCAATATCTCCTGGAATGTCCCGTTTATTTTTTGTCGTATTTTCCATTCAGATAAAACTGAACCGATAAGTTGGTTAGTTACTTTAGGCCGGATACGAGCATTTGCCCCGAGCATTTACAATTCATTTTTTAATTATCCAAATAATTACAGTTCAAGCAATCACAATATTCTAAATAGTAAACGGGATCCAGAATAGAACCCATAACAACGGGGATTTCAGAAAGGAATATTAATTCATAACGTAAATATTATTGCTACAATGAAAACTAAATGGGATTTAGTTTACAATCACATTTTAAGCAAGAAACGTTTTAATAATAGAAATTCAGTGCACTAAAAACAAACTGGCTCGGGACTTTTAAATACAGTATGTTTTTGTTTCCATAAATCTATATTTTATAAACAGACAGAACTAGAACTAAAAACTAAAAACAGATGATTGATTTGTCGTATCATCGTACCAAATGTAGTACCATCGAACTATTACTCTTTATAATTATGTTATGATCTGCATGTAACACAAATTGTTGATATATTAGTAACATTCTGGACTGACTAACCAAATTACCAAGAACCTCAACAAAGCTGTATTTGTTATGATATCATAAGTAAACTATTATACTTTACTCAAACTAAAATGTAGAACACTTTGCATAGCGAAATACGAGTAATAGTATATTACGTGACAAGAGTTTTGCGAAGCATATTACGTACGAGCGGAACAGTTACGCACGACCCGCGTAGAGGGGAGAGCGCAATTCCGCGAGTACGTAATTGCCTTACAACTCGAGTCATGTACTATACTTTAGCTACGAATTTGTTTCTGTTTAATAAGAAAAATATGTTTGATGTAACAAATTTATTTCTTATTAGGTACATTATTTAACATCATAATGAACAAACAGTTGTATTTTCATATATAACTGTTACTCGACCTTATTTAACTTAATAGAATGAAAAGAAATACATTCATAATGGTTACATACCTTTTTATTTAGTACTTATTTGTAGTTTTCGTTAGATTTAAACGTGAAAAAACGATATGAATGACAGCTCCTAAATGAATAATGTGACGTTTAATGATTGTTTGAAAATCACGGAGTACTATATTTAAAAATAGTATCAACGTGCAGCTCTCAACCAATCAACGAATCGTAAACCAAACGCTCATGTGTGTTTTCAATTATTATATAACAGTAATCGCGTACTGTTACATACGTGTGTTTTGATGTATTTACATAGTTCATGAACTGTACGATAACGAGCATTTACAATAGTGGTCGTAGAAAAAATATATTATTGTAAATCAAAAATATATTACTATTGTCATTTATTCAGTCCTGCCTTTTACATTTATGCAGATCTGTCAAATTCAGTTTTGTGTAAATAATGTAGAGTAGACTAGTTTATATTTCCTGGTCGGGGAGGCGGCAACTAGGGCGGTTTTCACTAACCGTCCGGGCTGCCCACCCTGAATGAATGCAAAAAATGCGATACCGCGCATACTAAAATCCAAAGTGAAATAGGGTTTAGTGAGAGCTTGCTCAAAATTTTTCTTATACAAAAATATACTTTTCGCAGACAAATACTTTTCTCAGACTTTTTAACTGTTTATTCAGACCTGTCTTTGCCATTTAGACCACTTACAATTCAAAATGTAAATTAAACATAGAAACGTAAATGGTTGACTGCATATACAGTTGTACTATTGCACGTGATGGATTACTAGTCTACTTCGAATAATAGCTTGCACATATTCTTAATCCTAGACAAATTATCTATAAAACTACGTATAACATGTTTATCCAACAAATCTAGTTCAAGAGTTATCGCTCTCTAAGCTTAAGTCACTTAATATCGCGGATTAACTAAGAAAATTGATTGCCGCCTGTTTACTAGTCTACATAGAATAATAGCTTGCACATATTCTTAATTCTAGATAAATTATCTATAAAACGACGTCTGATATGTTTATCTAACTAATCTAGTTCTAGAGTTATCGCTCTCTAAACTACATAGAGTGATAGCTTGCACATATTTTTAATCCTAGATAAATTCTCTATAAAACGACGTATCACATGTTTATCTATTTAATCTAGTTCTAAAGGTATCGTTCTCTAAACTTAAGTCTACTTAAAATCGTGAATTAACTAGAAGAAAATTTATTGGCGTTTTCTTACTAGTCTACATAGAGCAGGGGTGGGCAAATCTTTTTGGGAGTCGGGCGACATTGTGGATGAAAATTATACTGCGGGCCGCAAATAGTTGTGTGAAATAGTATAGAATTATAGAAGATTACAACTATAAATCGCAATGCAATGGATCTGAACGGAACAATGCTGACATAGTTATTGAAATTCGACATATTCTGGACATACTACGATCCTCCACGAAACATAATACAAGCTGTATTTTAAACAAATGGGATATTTTACTGTATAATTCGCGGGATATTTTACTGTACAATTCGGGATATTTTACTGTACAACATTTTTCTCGATTCGGACTCTACATCTTAATTCTATACTGTAATTCTACAGCTGCTAAACTTGACGAGCAAGAAACAAAAATGAAAATTCCAGCGCTGTATTGAAATTTGAAATGCACAAAATGTTGCCACGCACGAAAAAGTAAAACCTACGCAAGAGAAACGAACAACTTCCGAAGAGCCATCAACATCTTCGTCTTGTACGCGAGGCCTTTTGTCGGGTTTGTTTGATGGGACCCTTGCAGGAAGCGACTCAAGTCCTAAAATCGAATCGTAGATAGAAGAGAATGAGAAGTACAATCCTGACAGCACGAATCTTTCAGAATTACAAAAAAAGCAGACAGTGCCAATTTGAAAAGGCCAACAAAAGTCCTCGAAGAAGTCGCAAAGGGGGTAATCAACACGGGCCAAAAGTGGAACGAAATCCCAAAAAGCTGTCGAAAATATGAAGGTAACGTTCAAATACCGTGATTTAAGGTTTCCTTTTACGTTTTACGTTTATGAGGTCGCTGATCACGAAACTGAATTCAAAATCGCAGATGCTATTACGTTGTCCCGAAACTCCTTGCGTATATTTGACCTGTAACCTTACGCAAGTATTACTATGTTGTCCATAAACTCGCACAAATAAATTTGGTATTAATCGAAAGGTGCGTTTCCTGACAATAATTTAATATAAAAAAATTGACTTTTTCCTTGTTTAGCGTCTAATCGACATGAAGCACGAAAAAGAACATTTTCGTCACATTTTGTACTTCTTGTTTCGGGAGGACACAAACGCGATCGAAGCACATAAAAGAATATGTACCGTGTATGGTGACACGTCGTTATCAAAACGCACTTGTCAGCACTGGTTTTCAAAAATTTTACAAAATTCCGTTCTGGAGATTTCTCTGCACAAGATAAACCACGTTCAGGACGACCACAAGTCAACATTGACGAGGAAATTAAAGCCATAATCAAGACCAACCGCCATATAACAGTAAGGTAACTCACGGAGAGCTTAAACGTACCTCGATAACCATACATCGATATATGATATATATAGGCCTTGTAAAAAAGCTTTTGAATTGGTAAATGGAAAAGGTGTACTGTTCCATCATGACATCCACATCCACCATATAGCCCTGACGTTCACCATCAGATTTCCATCTATTCCGGAGTCTTCAGAACTCACTCAGTGGCAAAAATTTAAAAAAAGAAGAAGACAATCATTTAGGCTTATAAGACATAAGCCATAATTTTAGCCATCATTTGGACCAGTTTTTTGGAGATAAAGACCAAGCTTTCTACAAAAGAGGAATTATGAAATTACCTGACAGATGGCAAAAGGTCATTGATCATAACGGAAACTACTTTCTTGAAAAAAAGTTATTCTGTGCATATTTTTTTCAAATTAATTTTAATACCATAAAAACGCAAGGACTTTCGGGACTATCTAACCTAATATATAGCGAATGATTTTCCAAAAAGCATAAAAAACAACAAAATTAGAGAAAAATTTTGAAGAATTTTATTATCGCTAGATGTCCAATCATATTTTACTGGTCATAGAGCCCAATCGATTTAAGTAGGTAAAAATTATCTAGATTGGGATTGACCTTCTAGGCTTAAAATGAAATATAAAAATATTGTTCAAATTTTGAATCATCATCAGATGTATCTGATTCTGAAGCTGGAGTTGTAATTTCTAAAAATAATTCGATAGCTTCCTGAAAAACCGACCGATATATTTTTTTCTGCGGAAGTTTTCAAAAATTTATAATTTTCATGTATGATGATATCAGAAGTTTTAGAATTTTCCTTTTAGCTTTTTTATATTGGAATCCGAAATAAGATCATTCATTGTGGGTGCTATGTATAGATTGATCCCTCCCAGATCCTGAAATTCTGATTAGAGGAAGAGGGTGAGGTACAATACAATCTATCTATACATAATTTTTTTTTGGCACATGTGGTCTGGCCAGACCCCCGTATATCTCCATACAATTTAAACTTTATTTCCGCCTATATTATTTCTTATATACACTTATCGTCTTATAAATTCTAATTCGTGCAATTGAAGCAAGTATAATTCACTTTTGAGTGTTCTTGGCACACAGTGCAAACATTTAGTGCAAAAGAAATGTGCTTTTTAAGCCGCAAATTTTCATTTCCTTGGGAACAAAGTTTGCATTCTCTCTTCTTATCCATTGTATTAGCACGAATTGGTGTATTTTTTTCTTATTCTATATATCACGAATTGGTGCGGCTTTATCGGATATATCGTAGAAATGCAAGGAATCGCTTATGAGACATAGCTGATCGGAATATAGGTCTGTATGCCAAAGAAATTATGATTTTTACATGTTATTGTTTGAAACTCCAGCGGCCAAAAGGACACCAATAAATGCATATAATTCAGTGCTCGTTAGCTCTTTCCAAACTCTTGGTTATTATCGGGATTTTTCAGATTCCACCTTTGAAATGTATCTCTCGCATAACGATTCATTTCGGTGATGATTCAAATCGGAACTGAATTTTGTTCTTTGGGTCCAGCTCGAAAACGCATAATATTGTTATGACACAAACGACCAACATCATTTGCTGGTTCATTTCTATTCCTTTTGTAGCGTCTTTGCCAAAAAAAAATCATCAATTGTAGCTTGTTGATTTATAGAATGTGTTTCTCCCTCTACTTCTTTCTTCTTCGTCACTATCTAGAATTTTGTTTGGTTCGATTACCAAATCCTCTTCAATATCAGACGCATCTTCTTCAGGTACATATTCCATATCATTATCATCGTCATCTCTAAATGGATCATGTTCAACATTTTAATAAATCTCTTCTTCAGGATTACAATCGTGAATGAAAACCAGTATCCAAAGTTTGTCTACGTAATCGCTTATTACACTTCAAAAAAACACAAAAACACACAAGAAAACTTCTTCATTTTTATGAAACAAACAAAAATTTCGCAAGATGCTAAACTGGTGGCTCGCGAGCTAGATAGACCAAAGGACGATATACGAGTAAGACAAAAGTTCGAGGGCATATTCTTGTAATTACCCTTGTGTGACATGTATCTTTTTATTTTTTCAATTAAATGAAAGCTTATGAAATTTTAGGAAAAGTCAAGGAAATTTAAGTCGATAGGTCAATTAAAATTATATTAAAAAAAGGAGAGTTAAAATCGTGGATTAACTCAGAAAAGTCTTCAAGTCTTCGTAGAATAATAGCTTGTATATATTCTTATTCCTAGATAAATTATTTATAAAACGACGTATCACATGTTTATCTATCTAATATAGTTCTACAGTTATCGCTCTTTAAACTTAAGTCTACACTTAAAATCGTGGATTAACTCTGAAAATTTATTGGCGCTTTGTTACTAGTCTACATAGAATAATAGCTTGCACATATTCTTAATTCTGGATAAATTATCTATAAAACGACGTATCACATGTATATCTATCTAATCTAGTTCTACACTTATCGCTCTCTAAACTTAAGTCTACTTTAAATCTTGTATTAACTCAGAAAATTGATTGGCGCTTTGTTACTAGTCTACATAGAATAATAGCTTGCACATATTCTTAATTCTGGATAAATTATCTATAAAACGACGTATCACATGTATATCTATCTAATCTAGTTCTACACTTATCGCTCTCTAAACTTAAGTCTACTTTAAATCGTGTATTAACTCAGAAAATTTATTGGCGCTTTGTTACTAGTCTACATAGAATAATAGCTTGTACATATCCTTAATCCTAGATAAATTATCTATAAAACGACGTGTTACGTATTAAAATCTGGAATTAACTCAGAAAACTTATTGGCGCCTTGTTACTTACAAAAGTCTACTTAGAACAATAGCTTGTACATATTCTTAATCCTAGATAATTTATATATAAAATGAGGTATTGCATGTTTATTTTAACCTGTTTATATACCTATAGAAGTTTCACTAAGCCCTAAATCTTTATACCTAATTGTAAGTGATTGTCTGGTCTTGTCTGTACTTGTCACTTGCTAACTAGTGCTGTTAGTGACATGAAAATATACTGATACTAGTAATAACATGCAAATGTCTGTTGTATAATTCAATATCTTGTGTGGTATTAGCCAGGAAGTAGTTGTTTAAACATGAGATTTGTTCATAGTCTTAATAAAACTTAATATTATAGAGCTACGAACAGGTTGAATATATTTATATTGTAGCTATATGGCGTCTTTAATAAGTTTGTATAATTGTATCTATAATTAGTATGGTTTCACCAATATTAAATTTTCGTTTCTCTTACAGAATCGGCCCGGCCCGAATGTCAGTTATAATTATAATAAATATAATCTTGATAATCTGACACATATGGGACCAGACAACCACCGGATTATCAAAAAATTCCGGATTATAAGAATTTAAACAAAACAATAACAATTTGACATATTTTATGTACCACTCTATTTCAGAAAGAATAACATATGTATCTATATAGGTAAATGTGTACATACAAAAAAATATGTACAAACTTAGTACAGATAATAAGACAATTGTAGAGTGCAGTTAGCTTGGTCAGAATCATCAATCAAGTTTTCAGAGTTAAAAGCTAACAGTTTTTGACTTTAATTCTTCTGTGCGCGAGGGCAGCGTAAAGAAAAGACACGTATTTCTCCAGAGCGCCGGATTACGGCACGTGTCGGATTATCAAGAGTATACTGTAACAGGAAATTCAAACGACTAAGCTTATATGACATAAAAAGGAACTGTAAATTAAATATATTTTGGTAATCTAGTCTTACATTAATAACCTTTGATGTAAGCCTAGAATACCAAAATATATTTAATTTAAAGTTGCTTTGTTTTGTTATAATACCCTTAATTTCGTTATAATCTAAACCAGCTTTTGGGTATTGCGGTTTTTCTAAACCTTTTGGGTATTGCGGACCACTAAATCCACAACTGAAACTCTCACGGACCCCTAATCAACGCCGCAAGGATTTTTTTTTAAATAATCAAGGTCAAATGTGTTTAAATTGAAAGTTAGCTTTTACTGTGTAGAAAATTTGCAACTAAAATTAATAGTTTTGGATGATGTGTTTTCTCCAAGAAAAGACAAAAAAGTTAAAAAACGCTTTTGAGGTAGAATTTTGGCAAGGAACTCTTGTTTCATTTTACATAGAGCCTTAACAAAAATTATTTTTAATTAAAAATTCTATTACACGATCTCAACGATTTAATATTAGCTGAATATATTTGCGGACTGCTAAAATCTGTTCACGGTTGCCGACTGCTAATCTAAGCTATCTATTAAAATAGCCAATTTATAGCCAACTTATAATATAGCCAATTTGTAACTTTATCTGAAGAATTTTTTCTTCAGACTTTCTCTTTATGTAATTTCTACACGTATCTCAGTTTATTTAGTTGGAAAAATTCCTTGCATAAACTAAATCATAATATTCCAAACAATATCGGGTTTCTTCTTGGAAGTCGGCACACATGTCCAATGCCACCGAAGCAAAAATTACCGAACGCATTTTCTTGTTTGACTTCAATATGGAAATTGAATCTTATCAAATAATCTCCCTAGCCGGTGTAATGTAATTACGCAGCCATTTCCTTAATTGGAATGAAATTAATGAGAATGCAGACTGTCAATATCATAGTTGAAGTGAGTAATTAATATGGATCTAAGATTTTTTTTTCTAGTAAATAATTGCGAATTAATTGCTTGATTGTAATTGGCAAGGTTTTAAGTTGCAAATTTCAAACCGAAATGGATTATCAAACAATAAGATTAAAAATAACATAAATGACATCATTATATAACACAGAAATCGTTTTTTTTTTTTCGTTAAAAAAGTGGATTTTCTGCTTCTTCGCTTTAATTATAAGTTTATATGTAAAATAGTTGGGAACTTTTAGGAAAACCCAAACTTTAATTAATGAGTTGCTTCTAGCAAAAGTTTGAGACGCTTCCTCTCGTTCTGTTTTTATATTTCGCTAGCATCCTGCACAGTTAGCTTTTAATTGCATTGCCGGCTACAACCAAATAACTTTAACTACGCAGCTATAATTTTGATTTATGCCTATATACTCCTATATTTATCCCAAGAATTATTTTATCTTTTCAGTTTTAGTAAAACTAAAATATTATATATTATTTTACTTTTAATACCTTGAGTTAACTCTTAATATTTCTACTCCTTAAATTCCATATATTTTTAACACAAATTATCCCAAAGATTTTCACGAGTCTAATATCTCTCCTAGGTATATTTACTTCATTCGGTTTAGTTTTTCTATTTGAAACAAATTTTATGCGATAAACCTCCTCAGTCCTTATGCACATTGTAATGTGCAGAGTTATGTATATTATTCCCTTTTTAATTTGAGTAAACCAATAATTATTTGATTATTCTTACCATATCTAGTTTAATCACATTAACAATAATAAATTCTCAATATATCAGATCATAAATTAAATGCAATTGGTACCCCTTGTCAGCGAAAGAAAGAAAAACTTGAACCCCACGGCCCCCTAAACCTGCTTACGCAAGATTTTAACGCCATCCTGGTCAAATTTAAATGTTATAAATCCACAAACTATATAGATAAATGGTTTTCATGACTTTCAAGGAAACAGGACTGATAACAGTCTTTCCTCAACAAATAGATAGATACCCAAACTTTGAAGATTATCCAACAAAGATAACCTTTCAATAAAATCCCTGCAACAAAAATGTTAATAATCCATTCATTACATGTTGCTTAAACGAACGAAAAATAAATCCTATTATACATACAATAATGTACATGCTCTTAGAAGATTTAAAAATTAAAAAAAAATGCATGACAATTTGATTGTTTAAATAAGACAATTAGCAGTCAGGTCAGAGGAGGTTAACCAAATATAGATTAAATATGTATTTATACTAAACTAGATTAGTAGACTTAGAACGTAATATTGACTAATTCTAATTTCTTAATCACCTTGTCTTCAATATTCAGTATATTATTTCGAGTACAATTTGTTAAGTTAAGCAGACAAGTAACATTTCTTTTAAGATCATTTATTTCTATTTAAATTAAGTGAATAGCCAACGCGTCTACAGATGAAACCTGTAGTTGAATTTACGTAGATGTCTTTTATGAGGTATCTGTTCTAGCCGTATCCATAGCTGTTATGAACGCCCAGGTCTCTATCGAATCAAACACTTTCTGATAGTCTATGAATGCCAAATGAAGGGGTATTTTGTTTTCAGCACTTTTCTCGATTAGGTTTTGAATTGTTTGCAGGTGAGTAGATTTTATTTATTTTTAATATATCTTTTAAATCAGTGAAAATAAAATTAACGGCGTATTTTCAATTAACGTTTCTCTTATAGAATCGGCCTAAAACGGGCCGATTGATTCTATTTGTCGTTTTACTATAATTATTTCTTGTCGCAATGTTTCAGTTAATTGTCTCCAAAGCAATTCGTGTACAATTTTTGAAAAAATTCATTTACATAACTTTCCGGAGGATAAAAAAATAGGTCACAAATACGTTTCGAATTTTAAATTTTCCTTTCTTTCCACACACTTTTTTTAATTTGAAGGCAATAATTAATTCTTACCACGCCATCATTACACTAATTCGAGAGAAAACATGGAATTGTGGCCTTACCTGGAACAAATAAAAAAAAGAGTTAATATACAAGAACAAGTTCAACTTGAGATCACCGTACAGTTACGTAAAAAATATAACAGCAGGTGGGTATAACAGCGAATCAAAACACATTTGTTTATGGAATCTTCATAATTTACTGTTTGGAAAATATTCTTTTCTAAGCTAGATAAGATTTATAAGACATAGTTTCCTTTGAAAAATACATCTTGCTAATTTAACAATAACAATTTATTTTTGCAGGAATTTATTTTTTCTAGTTTTTTCTAATGGTGCTAGTAATTAGAAATATCTAATGTGCTAGGGTGGTGAGCATGAATCAAACCGGGGGATAGACTAGTGCCAATTCTATAAGACCGAATTTTGATTCCGCAATTGATATTGTCTTAGATTTGCTTGAATACTTTAGGACAATATTTTTGGAAGACTTCAAAAATGTAGTAAATTAAACTGTCTATCAAGCAGTGAAAACTAGAATACTCTAACTGGACTAGTGCCAATTCTACGAGATGTCAAAACCTCCAAAAATTGTAACCCCAAATTTTGATTCGGCAATGGATATTGGGGTGTAAAGGCTGCACTGTAGAGGTAGCACCTCTGTGTTTGAGACGGTCGAATCAAAGAGTTGTAGACTGGAGATAGCTTCAAACAATTGGTCCTTACAGAAACTGCATCGACCTACAGGCTAAACTATATAAGGGTAGCCATATGGCGAGAAAACTAGCGTTGAGCAGCAACATTAAAAGTAATTGGTCGGCGTAATTGTTGACTGTCTCAACGGTTTTAATACTGCGGTGAGAACGGGAACGGGAAACCAACTCATTACCCTCCCCAAGAAAAATCATTAGCATGACTGGAAAACCAAAAGCACAGGCTCTGGGGAGAGCAGGTCTTAAGTGATCAGAGTGTGCTAAGAATATCCGGGCCAGTCTTGAAGAAGATTGCTACCTGGAAGGCACAAAGTATGTTTCAATCTGGTAAAATCCACAACGCCATCAAAGAGATGAAAAGATTGAACAGCGAAATTTTAGGGATCAGCGAAATGAGATTGTCAAATTCTGGATAATGTCAAATCGACGACCATCATATCTACTATGCTGGCAATGACGAGGTCAATCACTACAATGGCGTGGCGCTCATAGTAAATACAAAAGTACAAAAAAATCTTTTGTCCCTGCTTCTGATAGAGTAGCATTTTTACAGCTCAATTCCAAGCCATTTAATGTCAACATCATCCAGATATATGCACCAACGAGCGATCACTCAGACGAAGCTATTAAAGCCTTTACTAACAACTACAAACCGCCCTAAATCTCACTAAAATAATCAGGAAGCAACCTTTATTATGGCTGATTTTAATGCAACGATTGGTAGCGGTGCGAGAAAGGACATAGTTGGTAGATATGGATTGGGTATTGCAAATGAACTTCGCGACCGATTATTCCAGTTTTTTCAAGAAATGTTGTCTCGAACACTTTCTTTAAGCTTCCACCAAGACGCCTGTACACTTCGACTTCTAACGCCCATACGCCAGAGTAAAAAAACGTTACAGAAATTGCATTAAATCGGCAAAAACTTAGCATGGCGCAGATATAAATTCCGACCACAATCCGCTTGTAGCAAATATTCCTATATATTAATTCTAAAAAGGTGTACAGTAAAAGGGAACTGCCCTAAACCAGATCTGACAAAACTGAACAACCCAGAAACGCTAGCTGAGGTCAGAAACGAACTAAATTGTGGACTACGCACAGTAAACTTTGTGGAGAATTTCGAAGCAGAGACTGTTTGGACCAACATCAAGGAAGTTTTCACAAACGCAAGCTTGAAATTATCTTCAAACGATACTAAGATCAAAAAGATAACTCGGATGACTGACGAAATTCATTATTTAATGGAAGAGAAACGCTTGAAAAAGGTCACCTGGAATATCACCAGATGAATCGTGAAATAAAGAACAAAATTAGAATGGCCAAAGAACATTGGCATCATCGCAATGTCGCGAGATCGAAGATCTGGAGGCTAAATATGACACTTTTAATATGCACAAGAAAATTAAGGAACACCACCTTAAACTCATTTTGTATGCCGATGACCTACTACTCTTAGCGGAAACAGAAGACGACCTACAGAGAGAAATATAAAACTCTACAAAGAATATGTCAAAAATACGACATGAAAATGTCATCAAGCAAAACGAAAACCATGGCTTTCTCAGGTAAATTAGGGCAGTCGTAAATGATATAGTATTGGAACAGGTAAAACACTTTAAATATTTTGGCTGCGATATATTTTATGACCGAAGCAAAGACAGCAAAGAGCGAAGCAACCTTAATAAATCCATACATATCTGCGGAACTATCAGCAGAACATTAAAGAATAAAGCAAGAAAAGATACACAAATAAAATTTCACAAGACGAAGCTGTACCAACCCTCTTAGACGGCAGTAAAACATGGACAACAACCAAAACAGAAGAAAGTAGAATATAAGCACAAGAAATGAAATTTCTAGGAAGAGTGAAGGGTAAGGAAAACAAAGTTATAAGAACGGAATTATACATCTTTAATATAAACGAGAAAATAAAGGGAAATAAAAGTAAATGGAAAGAACACGTAGAACGGATACACGAGGAGAGGATACCAGCCAAAGTCAGATTCTATCAATGCCATGGAAGAAGAGATATCGGAAGGCCAATAAAAAGATCGTAAGTGAAGAAGAAGAAAATTAATGGAGCGGCTGCTGTATACAAACCTCTGGCATTCTCTTTCACAGTGAAGATAAAATAATTCTTGACGTTAACGACAGATGAACGTTGATGAAAGATCGGACACTCCTGAACAATATACACGCGAAGGGCTTGATATAACGAAGGAAGAAGTCCAGTATGCGGCCTCGTTATCAAAAAAATAGAAAAGCTGCAGGTCCAGATGGAATTTACTCGGAAGTCATTAAAATCTTAAAGAATGAGGAGTCATAAAACGTGATAGTGAAGCTTTTTAATATGGTCTACTGATCGGACGCCTTTCCTTCCGACTGGCTTCAATCAACATTTATAACGCTTCCAAAGAAGAGCACGGCAAAATGATTTAGCGATTATCGGCTTATCAGCTTGATGAGTAACTTTCTTAAGATTTTACTAAAGATCATACACAAGAGAATATATGAAAAATGCGAGTCCTTTATGGGCGAATCTCAGTTAGGTTTTCTTAATGGATTCGGCACAAGAGAGGCCCTGTTTAGTACCCAAGTGTTGGTTCAGAGGTGCAGGGACGTCTCTGTTCCTGTTTATGCCTGTTTCATTGACTACGATAAGGCTTTTGACAGGGTGCAGCATGAAAAGCTTATGAAAATCCTTAAAGGCCTAAAATCCTAGGTCTGGACGGTAGAGACCTCAAAATAATTGCAAATCTTTACTGGAACCAAACTATTAAGGTAGATCAACAGATGTCAAGCAAAGTTAGAATCGACAGGCATCCTTTCACCATTCTTTTTAACATTTACTCAAACAAAATATTCGAAGATGCCCTGAAGGAATTTCCATTAATGGCGTAAACATAAATAACCTTAGGTACGTTGACGACACCGTTATACTCGCGGACTCGTTGGAGGTTCTTCAGACACTTGGCCAGGTAAAGCCAGGCAACCGATAGTGCATAATTTGTATTAAATTTAAACACAAAAAAACAAATGGATAGTCATTAATAAGAATCAGGTTGGAGTAGGTATTCTAGAGGTACAGAAGCAACAAATCAAACGAGTTCAGTCAGACAAATATCTCGGATACCAGGTCAACGAAAACTGGGATAATAAGCAGGAGGTCCGCGCCCGAATTGAACAAGCCAGAGCACAATTTGTAAAAATTAAGTCCGTGTTGTGTTGCCGAAGTCTGTCACTCTCCGTTCGCACTCGAGTACTACGTTGTTACGTCTTCAGTATTCTCTTTTATGGAATTGAGGCGTGGACTCTTAACAGACGCCATGTTTAAAAATCTGGAAGCTTTCGAAATGTGGCCGTATCGACGGATGTTGAGAATATCGTGGATGGATAGAGTGCGCAATATAGATGTGCTTACAAGAATGTCAAAAGATCTCGAAGTCATGTACTGCTGCAGACTGCGAAGTCACACTCATGCGAAGTCACAAGACGAAAGCTGGAATACTTTGGATATTCTCAGAAACGAAAAATACAGACTTAGACAAATCAATAATAGAAGGAAGGATCGAAGGCACAAGAGACCTGGGCGTCGAAGAATATCGTGGCTAAAGAATTTGCGACAATGCTATGGTGAGAGTCTCTTTAGAAAAGCGATCGACAAAGCACAGATAGCGCTAATGATTGCCAACGTTCTAAGTGGTTAGGGCACTTAAAGAAGAAGAATTGATATTGACTTAGATTTGCGTGAACACTTTAGCTAATAATCGAACAATATTTATGAAAATCTACATAAACGCGGTAAATTAAATAGTATTTTAAGCAGTGAAAACTAGCATACTCTAACTAGACTATTGCCAATTCTATGAGGTATAAAAACCTCCAAAAATTTAAACTCGAATTTTGATTCAGACAGGGGGGATAGACCAGCCGATGAAAACTAAATCATAGATTACGCCTTGTAAGGGCAATGTGTGATCTGTGAAGAATCTATCGACATAATAAATACAATAGTCTATTTGAAATAGATAACATATATATGAAGCACGGGATTTTTTAGATCACATCTAGAATTATTCTAATTATTTGCAGCCTATTGCTAGATGATCTCGCTTAGGTTATTGATAACAATAAGTGTCCTGGAGGCGTTCAAATATTACGCTAGCAAACTTTATCAATGTGATCAATTGTGATGTTCAATGATGATCAAAAATGTTCAATGATGATCAATATTCAGATTTTAGACCCTCACACTCCTGCAAAACAAAAAATACGAAAATCGACCGCTTCCCCAAATAATGAGATGTAAGAATTTTTTTAAGACTTTGCAAGATTTTCTTATCTTATGTAAGATTATGGGGTTCCCCCGCACCCTTTGTTAGCAAAAGTAAGAAAAACATCACCCTCGCTGCCCCGCTAAACCTGCTTACGAAAGACTTGAACGCCCCACTAGTCAAATTTAAATGTTATAAATCCACAAACTCTATGGATAAAACAAACTTACTAAATACGAAATAAATATATTCAACCTGTTCGTAACTCGTAACTTCGTAAATAATATTAAGTCTAATTAAGGCTATGAACAAATCCCGTCTCGAAACAACTACTTCCTGGCTGATATCACCCAGGATATTGAATTATACAACAGACATTTGCAAGTTATTACTGGTCCTAGTACATTTTCATGTCGCCAAAAGCAGTAGACAATTAACTTTGTTTTTAAAATAATTTCTTTCTATTTAAATTAAGTGAATAGCCATCGGCAGACGCGTTTCGAGATTTAACTTTAAAATTAGTTTTTTGCATCAGTGCAGCTTTGCTGTTTGAATTACATATTGGAATACACTTACATGAACTTGGACACTTATTTTTAGTGCATGACTGGCGAGGTTAGGTTTTAATTTGACATTTGTGTAGAAAGACCTGACACAAAGACCAAACACTTAGTTACGGTGGTTGATTTTAATGAAAATTGATGAAATCATACTAATTATAGATACAATCACACAAACTTATTAAAGACGAAATATAGCGTGAATATATTTAACCTGTTCGTAGCTCTATAATATTAAATCTTGGGACTAGTAATAACATGTCAGTATCTGTTGTATAATTGAATATCTTGGAGGAAGTAGTTATTTCAATATGAGATTTGTTTATAGTCTTAATAAAACTTAATATTATAGAGCTAGGTAATATTATAGGAACAGGTTGATAATATTTATATATTCACGCTATGTACCGACTTTAAATAGTTTGTATGATTGCATCTATAATTAGTATGGTTTCAAGAATATTCTATGAATAACACATACTATATAATAATTATGATATGCTATATACTAATTATTAATCGTATCAGAAAATAAGTTTACAAGTAGAAATGTTTATTAATTAATCATTTTATTAATTTAAAATAAGTAGTTAATTTAAAACAAGTTTATTAATAATTTATGACAATGTTTAAACACAATGAGGAACTAGAAAAACCAAATAAAACAAAACCATTATTATGGATAATACATACTATATAATAATTATGATCTACCATGTCAGGGCTGTCGAAAATGCGGCCCGCGACCTAACTTTTTCCTCCCTCTACTTATATAAATTACCCTCATATACGAAATACCCTCCGAACTGCATTTTTAAATCGGCCGTTGGGACACTTGCAGTTGGACAGCCCTGTACTATGTAATAATTATGAAGAGTGTTAGAAAATTAGATTACAAATACAAATGTTTATATGACAATATTTAAATATAATTAAGGACTATTAAACTAAATAAAACAAAACGCAAGAAAATTGTTGTTATCTGTATAGATATAAGAAATATCCAAATAACTATAACAAACACTGATAATTGAAGAATAAACTATTATTATCATATATCCATTCATTATTCTTGGAAAGCTTGTAAAAGTTAAACGAGAAGAACAAATATAAGTGTTTGTTAAACTTAGATTTTATGTCCACTTGACAGTTATTATGGATAAGAAAGTTTTGTCTATAGGCCTATTGCTTATCTATTGATATTTTTCAAACTTTTTCAAACTTAGTTTTCTGAGTAAATAATTTTTGTTTTACAAAATGTGGAGAATACTTTAAAAATAATAATCTCAAAAACTGGAGACGTTAGAGATGTGGAAATTTGTATTTAAATTCTTCTATAAAAATTAAGAAATGTTAGTGCTCATTTACAGACCTGACAGTTGACGTTTGAGTAATAGTTTATAATCACAATTTAAAAGGCAAATTGAAAATAGAAATGTAAATGGTTACACGACTACAATACCGACACCTCTCCGATTTTTAGTTATTGTATATCCGATAGTCTTGATTCATCACCATCTAGGTAGCAATTAAGAAAATTGCAATGCGCAATTTTTAATAAAAGCAGCTTGATTGTAATACACATTGTTTCTAATTAACACTGAATTATGTGTAAGTATGGATTACCCGTAGTAACGGTCACAACCATCCTATTCGTCTCTAATTAAAGAAAATTGTAGACCAGATAGACCCCAAGATAGAACAGATAATTGGATTGAATCAAATCTATCCTATAAGTAAAACATATTTATCTCTTTGGTTTGATTGATAGTTAATTGTTAATTTAATATTGATTTGTTTAATTCACTATTTATCACTTATATTTTTGCAGAGTTTGTGTGCAAAGTAATTATTAGGATGATTAAGGATAATTATCACGCTACGCTGTCTGTCCCATATGCATTAATGAATTAATTAAACAAATTCATTAATTACATATTTGCAAGGGGGCGAAACCTTTCGGGAATAATTGTAATTATGCATTATCTCAAAATCTCGAAAATTTCAAATAAAAGGTTAATACAATTTACTATTATTACAAAAGTTAATAACAGTCATACAGGTAATAAGATAAGAATACGTTTTTAAACCTTTACGCATTATAAAAATAATAATTGGAAACCGGATATTTTGTGTTCTATTGTAATAACTATATATTTATATTTCAATGCAATATTTATATATTACACTTTATATTTATATATTTTACAAAATGTTGAAAACATTTTTCTCAAAAACTGGAGATGTTATAGATGTGAAAATTGGAATTTATATTCTTCTTAAAACATGAAGAAACGGGTGTATTAACATTTTCCAACAAAACAGTTCTATTGTAATATTTATATTCTAATGTAATATTTATTGATTTATATTCTACTACTAATTCTCAACTTAATAAAGTAATTCATATTACCTCAATCTATATTTTTTTAATATTCACTTAATCGCTTGACTATTCAAAAGACCGGAAGGTTGCAAAATGTCTGCAAAATCTAGTTTCTTACCCAAAATCTAAATACGCGTGATGATGAATGAATAGGTGAACGTTGTGTGTGTAGTTTAGTTCTCGTGTTAGTGACCGTGAATGTCTCAAAATAAAACACATTACGAAAGGTAAAAGTTCCACGACTTGAATCTATATTTAGATTTCTTGTATTTTATACATACTTTTTTCGTTTTAATCTTGCTGTTTAACTGTCTGATCTGTTTACTTTTGTTCTTCTGTTTTCTCTAGCTTCGTCTGTCTGGTCTAGTTTTGTCAGTTAGTTTAGTTTCGTCGTGGTCTTGTCTATCTAGTGTACCCTTGTCTATCTAGTCTACTCTAGTTTGTATAGCCTTGTCTGTCTAGTCTTGTATGTCTAAGCTTATTTGTCTTATCACACTCACGGAGACAATGCTTAGGAATGAAGAAGACTGGACTGGAACAGAAACCATGATAAGGGACATACTAAGCATGAAAGGATGAACGCGCAAAACAAAATAGACAACGAAAAATGAAAACAAGCTGAACCCCATAATCACCATCCTCCGTGGATGGGGGACGTAAGGCTATCAAGAAAAGTCAAAGCCAACGCCATATTAAACATACGCGAAAAGCAGTTCCAAGTCGTCTTGTCTAAAATAACGTCTTGTCTGTCTGCCTAGTCTTATCAGTCTAGTATTGTCTGTATAGTCTTGTCTGTATAGTCTTGCCTGTCTAGCCTTGCCTGTCTAAACTTGTCTGTCTAGTTTTGTCTCTTAAGTCTTATC
The DNA here is from genome assembly GCA_944588485.1 of Phosphuga atrata. Classification (NCBI taxonomy): domain Eukaryota; kingdom Metazoa; phylum Arthropoda; class Insecta; order Coleoptera; family Silphidae; genus Phosphuga; species Phosphuga atrata. The sequence goes on along the minus strand of OX155896.1, from coordinate 44,997,850 downwards.
TGTCTGCGCACTAATAACACTAGATATCAGGAATGCCTTTAATTCCGCTAGTTGGCAGCAACTAATAGTAGAACTGACAGATAGAGGTATTTCTCTATATCTATTGAGGATGGTGCGCAGGTACTTGTGCAACCGTAGTGTAATCCTACACGCAAACGATGCTTCCCGACCCTTCAACACCACCAGCGGTGTTACAAGGTTCCATTATGGGCCATCCACTATGGAACATACTCTACGATGGTGTCCTCAGGTTGAAATTCCCCTAGGGAGTTGACATTATTTCCTAGCTCTCACCATAGTTGGAAAAACAGAAAGGGGTATTATGGCCAGGGCAAACCTAGCAATTGAACTGATTATGGACTGGTTGTCAACTCAGTCGGGATAGCTGACGGGCTATAGGAAACTGGCCCATATCACTGTTAAAGTGATAGGCGTGGACATAAAACCAAAGGATAGGCTAAAATATCTAGGCATAACGATTGATAAAAGTCTATCCTTCACTGAACATATTCAAAAGGCGTCAGAGAGAGGAATGAGAATGACAGCGGCGCTCGAGAAGCTAAGGCCCAATGTAGGAGCAAACGCTAGAAGTAGAAAACACAGACTACTAAGCATTGTGGCCATTGCCGGATTTCTGCCTAGGCCTAGGTCAAGTCAAATTCAATAGTCGTGAAGAGTCTTTCTCAGACAAGATGGTTTGCTCGAGCTGACGCCTGTCGAAATCTATGTTGCTCCTGCAATGAGATCATGGGCAATGGCTCTTCAAATAATTGCCAATGATGCAAATGAAAAACCATCTACGAGCTCCGAGGGCCAGGAAGCCAGATCTTTTGAATTCATTAGACTCGATGGAAACTTGTTTTTTCTCATTTCTTTGGAATGACGTCTTGTAAAGGTTCAACAAAGTAAGCAAACCTCTCCGATCTGTTAACTTCGACCATGGTACGATCGTTGAACTGTATCAGTCTTTGGTAAAATACCTAGAACACTTAAGGAAACCCAGAAGCTGTACCATTGATTATTATGAGTCAAAAGTTGAGAAATCCGGAAAAAAAAAACTATGCATATCACATGCAGAGGAAACGTAAGCGTAAATTCCAGTTCTACGAAGTAAAAAGAAACGCGACCGAACTCTTTGGCAAGGACAGATTCAGAGATACCGTTTTTAACGTCATTACAGATAGACTAAATACAGAACTACGGAGACGCGGATCTGTTTATGAGGAGTTAACTAAAAAGTTTGACTTTCTTACGAAAATACATCGTTTGGAATCTAATGTCCAGTGTCTAGGGGCCCTGGGTCTTATAAGTCCGGGCTTGATTGTGGCACCTTGCTATCTGGTGCTCCCATCTGGGTAGAAACACTAATTAATTTAAAACTAGCAAAACTAGCTACAGTCCAAAGAAAAATTGTCCTACGTATATACAGCGCCTACCGAACGGTTACTCGGGACGCAGCCCTCGTAATCTCAGGCATCCCCACAATTGAACTACAAGCGATTTACATGAAAGACCTATACGAGGCAGAGAAAAACAAAATTGGGAGAAAAGAGACCAGCAACAAACTCAGACGTGAATGGCAAGAGGCGTGGTGAAGTTCAGTAATGGGCCAGTGGACAAAAATCCTCATCCCGGTCATAAAAAGTAGGCATGGAGAAGTATCATAATTTATTCTTACAAGGCAGCAATCTATATTTAATCTAAATAATTATCCAATAAACTTGATATGAAAATATTAGCATAAAGAATTTCGCTTTGAATAAGTAATTGAGCAATTAGTATGTGGATATCCTTGCAACGATCGCCTATTTTTGATGTGAGTTTCTTACATAATTCCTCAGTTGGAATATAAAATGTAGAATTAGAAAATCCCGGCGAATTGCGGATTCAAGATCACGAACGTCGGACGTAATTTTATTCGTTTGGTTAACTGACCTAGAGAGTTTCTGGCATGTGTGTGCATGCTTTCTGATTGTGAGAAATGTGTTTTCTTGCCGTGGAAAAAATCGCCGTGTGTTTCAAAGACAATGGATTGTGTAAAAAATAATGAGGTTTGTGTAGACGGGTCATCCGGTATTTAATGATTCTATCTTAATTACCTCCTTTGCTTACGTAACGCAATTATCTAAAGGAAAATGATTACGTTCAATCACAATGACTAGAAATAAAGGAATCCTCAAGAATCATAATAGAAGAATTCCACAAGAATTAGAATTAAGCTGAAGAATGTCTTATTCTTGTATCTTTGGAAAATGGTAATACACCCATTTCTTCGTTTTTAGAAGAAGAATTTAAATACCAATTTTCACATATCTAACATCTCCAGTTTTTTTGACCAACAAGTATCTCAAAAAACGCAACGTTTTCCCGCATTTGCAGCCCCTTTAACTAGATTTTCGGAAAATGGTATCTGATTTACTCAATTTTATCAAGAGGAATCAAACTGACAATTTTTACTGTTGTGGCACATTCGGTTTCACAGATATAGGTTATTAGGACATAATATATTATAGGTTATATATAACCAACTTCCTACTTTCGGCTCGGATGTTTAACAAAAAAAAAGAAGGGAAACAAGTATATATTTATTTTTTAAAACGAATTTGAATACCAAATTTCATATCTGTCCAATGAACAACAAATGTGTAAATTAAGAAATAGTAATAAATCAAGGAAATCTTTCATTGGCGTCGTGTCATCGCCATCAAAAATTCCGAATGAAAACGATTCTGTTTACCAGAACTGCAATCAATATTTACAACGCAATACTTTTGTATTTTTCTTCACGGCACATATATTTAAAAAAGTGGTTTGTAAACAAATTAAATAATTACGCTCACGTACTTTGTTAAACAGCCAGACAATTATAACAAATAACACACTAATAATTATAGCATCTAAGGCTATCGACCCAAAGATTTATCACCCTTTATTAACATTTCCTGTTGTGGTTTCTGCTTTGTGTTCTTTTTTATTATTTTGGGTCGGCCACCCAAAGAAGATAAGGCAATGAAAATGTTTCGGCCTTGTATTTATTATTCTAGCGTGAAATTGTATTTAATCGAAACGAAACAAAATATAAATCATCATAGATGATGAATAAAATTATTTAGTGTGATTGGTGTTGAATAAATACTATCAAATATGGGATAGCTTTGTTTAGTTTTCTACACGGAAAAAAGTACACTTTAAAAATTACAGTTTCAACCTTGGCCTTAGCTGGGTTTACGAATGGCCTTACGAAAAAAGGCCTTACGAATTTGAAACTGTAAAAACTAGAAATTGCTTTTTTTTTAAATTACAGTTTCCGATATTATTAGTAAATAAGTTTTAAAATTTACAGTGTGCGACTGCAACCTTTACAAATTTGTATTCGTAAGGCCGCTGCTACTATTTAAACTGTAATTACTTTTTTCCGTGTACTTGGAATCTAGAACAATTTATTCTTGGTCTTAATTTTATAGTATATTAAAGGACGAGTTCAGTAAGCGCGATTTTACAGCACGCGTCCAAGTTTGTTTAGGTTAGGTTTTCTAATGGACAAGTGCTGAAAAACGCCTTACGAACGAGTTTTTTTTTCTATTTTGCGGCCTTTTATGCCATTTACAAATAAAAAATCGCCGATACATATTGAGAAAATTGTATCGCACTCGGCGAGCCATAACCGCACGCATATGAGTGCTGTTATGAGCCCATTACAGACATAAGATTAAAAGTTATTACAGTTTAGAACTTGTGATCAAACAAATCTTAATATTCGACAATCTAGATTCTAAATTATTTTCATAATCTCGAGAAATATCAAATTTAGGTCTACTTAAAATATTTTTGTTTGTTGATGATAATTCTCTAATGATATAGTCGCTACCATGTCAAACTATCGAATGTGAAAAAGGCGTTTTTTCATATTCAATACCCTGCTCTTGCATTGGGGACGATTCGCCTTATGGATTCGCCGGTAATGCGCTGAATTTGGATGAACTATTAAATAAGTTTTGCTCTCCTGAAAAGTACCGATTTCCATATTCGACAATTTGACATGGTAGGGACGATATGTGAAAGAAAAATTGAGAAAAGTCAAAATTTACTACCCTTTTACTATTTTTGAGTAAAATGCTTACTGATCGGAATGCGCTATTTTAAATCATCGCTGTGCATATATTATTTGGAATTTTTGAAAAATTCTTTTTGGGAAATGCTGGTAATACCATAGCCTAGTACAGGGAGGGCACCTGAAGAAAAACCGAACCTACGACCCTCGAGTCAAACAGTGGCCCACACAGGCTTTTTAAGTGACCCAGGCATTGATTTTAGAACTTTTAGAAATGTTCAACTTCTAAGTTTCTCAACCGCGAAGGTATATCAATTAAATATAACAATAACAAATTTCTTCTTCTCTAATTATTGTATTTTAAATTGATTTGCCTACTCGCAAACTAAAACAACACATTATTAAGTAAATAAAAGGATGCCAGTATTACAATCGTGTATAAAAATATTCAAATTGTGCGTGAGTACAATGTAAATCAAATGGCGTTTCATTATTAAACGATTTCTCTTTGTTGTTACTATGACAACTAAACGAACGCGTCACTTAATCAAAAAAACATAGAAGTAGTGAAAATAAATTTTCTGACGTATATTAAAATTGAATTCATTTTCTTATTTTGAATCAAGAAGTTTCGCCCTCTAGACCTGGATTTATCTGGCTTACTATAACTTAACCTAACCATTACCAAATCTAGATTTAGTTAGATTACATCGACAACGACCAAATAGTGTTCCCGTCACTGTACGTTTTTACTAGTTAGCAATTTTCGCCACGGAGGAGCTGAAAGTTCTAACCTTATTGTGTCAAAAGTAAAATTTTTTGATATTAACGTAGGAGTAAGTAAGAAACAATTATTTATTTTCAAATTCAACTGTATTTTAACATGCTTCGTAGTTAAAATATTCTATGATACGCGTGTGTGAAATGCTTTTGTGCACTCATTGCGATTAAACTTCGCAACAGATGAGCCCTTCTTCACACACTTGTATCGTAAACTACTATTTTAGTTGGAACCCTGTAATATGGCTGCGGTTAAAAAAAGAAAAACAAACGATAGAAATCCCGAAAACACCAAACATAATGGTTTGATAAATATTGTGTGATTGAAGAAAATTAAAAGACTGTGTGTATAGTTTGTAACGAAAAAGTTACGTCACGTATATATAATGTAAAAAGACATTTTGAAACCTGTTGGAGAAACCTGCAACAAGACATCAAACACCAAGCAAACAAAGCTGCAAAGATATCAGGATGCTTGCGCCACGCTATATAGAAGAACAACATGCTATCAATACCCAGCAAAACTCGGATCTGCAAGGCTTGCATACGCCCCATCTTAATGTATGCGGCAGAAACCCGAGCGGACACGTCAATTACCAAACACGTTCTCAGAACAACAGAGATACAAATGCTAAGAGCCATCAGTGGACACACACTTCGTGATCGAAAAGGAAACACCGAAATCAGAAAGGGATGTGGGTTAGCAGACGTTGTACGCTGGGCTCGGTAACGAAGAAGAATGTGGAACGAACATGAGCACAGAATGGATGAGCACAGAATTGCGAAAATCGTCACGAAACGGTAAACAACAGGCAGAAGAACAAAGTGCCGACATCCCAAAAGGTGGAAAGACAGTTGGACTTCTATGTCAAGGTCAAGCGTCAGGATATTACAGGCGATGCTGCCTAAAATAATAATAAGAAGAAAAAGCATTCTAATCTCGGCTTTTCAACCGACAAAGAATGAAAAACATATTTTGCACAAAAGGAAAAAGAGAATTATTTTGTGTTTAAAAAGCGTTTTTGTTTGTTTCCAAGTTGCCCATTGCATTGCTCGCCACTAGAAACATCTTTTAAAAAGTGAGTTTGTAAAACAAGCGTTTTCAGAATATATAGTATTACTTTATTTTCAGATTTTAAAGACAAAGACTTGATAATGTAACGAAGTTTTATGGACTTATTCATTGATATACATTTCTTGACTTCGGCCTTTATTGTTTGCTCTTCACTTGCAAAAGTAGAAGTTAAACGAACGAAAGAAACTTAAATTTTGTAAAAGCCTTAAAAGTGACAACCAAAAAAGGAGTCTTTGACATCCTCCACTTTTCCAAGTGATGTCACTGACCTGGTGACCCACGAGCATGTACGAAAAATATAATGAACAATATTTGACCCACTACACAAAAAGGTTCGCCATCCCTGGCCTTTTAGATTGTGGAAATGATTTTGGAAAATTTTGAGAAACAATCTGCTGAATCTGTTTACAAAATCTTGAAACCACTAATATGCGTAATTTAAGAAAAATAAATCAAATTTTGAACACATAGGTTAAGAGGCGGCTTACTTACAACGGTTCTAACGGTTTCTGGCAGATATACTACTGGAGATAGAGCTACAAGAGAGACAAAGACGCATAGAAGAGGGTACCTATAATAGAGACTACAACAAAATCCAAGTTTTTGGCAGATGTCCAAAATATCTAGTCAATCCTAAAGCCTCACAGGTAATGATTGCCCAGTTTAGGTGCGGTAGTGAGGAAAGGGGTAGAAGATATTGGATGGCTGCAACAGATAGGACTTGTCGAGTATGTGGAGAAGGGGAGGAGCTTTGGGAACATTGGATGTTAAGTTGTAAGAAATGTGAATGGATGCGAAGAATAAAAGTCAGTGGCGAAAAACTGGAAGAAGGTTATGGATGAGAGTGGCTCGGGTTTTGTGTACATGGAAAAAATATCGAAGTGCAAAGGACAGGGTTAAAGCCTTTCATGTTTCTTTTTTTCTTCTTCATTTCGTTCTTTTTACCTAAACAGGATCTAAGAACTTACGAGCCGTTTATTTTTCTGTATTAATTTGGATATTTTTATTTTCCTTTTCATTCTGGTGTTTGTTTTGCTCTTTTGTTTTCTTTTTGTTTTATTCTTTTGGATGTTACACTAATGTACGAACTGTCGTGTATTTACATGTATGCCAATAAAGGGTTATTATATTACAACTGTTCTATGAAGAAAATTTTGAAAATTCTGTGATATTAACGTTATACAGATATATAGATTAAATTATAAGTATAAGTAAGCTTATAAGTTATAGCTTTTTCAAATAAAAATATTCCGCAAAATTTTTATTTATATTTACAAGTCTTTGCCAGTTTTTCACTTCGCGACGTGAAAAACTGACAAAACAGAAGCGTCGGTAAATTATTATAGTTTTGTATTGTAATTCTAGTACAGTTAGGATAAAAACAAATACATTTTTTTTATCCATTAGCTTTTATAGAAAAACCGAAAACTCGATAATTTATTTTTAGAACACGTTTTAGTTCATATTAACATATTTCTATGCCTAAAATTACAGTTCCTCGGTGAAACAGATGTTTAGTGTTTAGAACAGCTGCTTAACGACTATTAACAAATAAATAAACATTTTCAAACTCGAACCGGGAATTATCAATAAAAAACGAATTTGCCGAACGACACTAAATTAATTCAAATGAATTCTTAATAGCTCAAGAAATTGAAATTTCTGTGCAATGAAATCATCTTGACCCACGACGGAAAAAAATCCCGAAATAAAACGCCCAATTGAAATCGTGGGTGCAGACCGTCGGCGTCTCTTAAACGCCAAAATTTAATCCGAACAATAAAAATTTGTTTAGATTACTCGCAGTCCGTCCGAGAACCGACACTTAAAACGTAATACACATTTTTTCCTCCCGACATTCCCAAGATAAAACTTCTTTAATTACACACCAAGGCATCACGATACTTTAATTATCTTTAATACGTAATATATAGCATACAAAAAAAAAATAAGACGAGACAGAGTGCATCTATTGTCATTTTGTCAAGGCTGCGAGACTTGTGTGGGAAAATTTGTAACAACAACAAATATATTCGAGCAAATGCTGAATATATTTTATTCGTTTTTAAAAAATAAGAAAATATTTTTATTTTTAGTAATCGTAATAAAATGACAATGCATATTATAATAATATATTTTTATCTCAATATTTGCTAGATTATACAAATTGTAAATAACATTGGAACCTCGACTTGCGAATATCCTTACCTACGAGTTTTTCGAGATACGAATCGTCTTATTTTGCTTCGAGTTGCGAACTGAAATTCGAGTTTCAAGCCTGTTAAAAGCCAATAGCTGTTATTTGTTGCGATCTTAAGCCAATTACATTAATTAAGATTTACTTAGGTTTTAATAAATCTCGAGATAATAGTATGATGTTGAAACCCCAAAGCAAAAAGAAATGATTAAATTAGAGAAGATTGATTCGATATACGAGTATTTCGAATTATACTCGAGTTTCCGCTGCTTTTTTTTTCCTCTCCCAATATGGATAGCGGGGTTACTTCAACCCGTCAAATACTGCGGCCATGTGGCCTATTGTATTTTTTCCACATTTTCGATGTTGTTCTTTTACAGAGAGAAAGGTCTATGAGAGGTACGACAGTTGCTTCTCCGCTTTACAATGATATTTCATAAAGTATCTAGCCCCATTTGTCATTTCTAATGATAGGTTTGGAAGATTACTTTTCCCCCGTTGTTACAGCTTTATGATAAGGTACCAGAACAAAGATTATACCGCTCCTCACCTTTGATATGGTACCATTATCACCACGGCATCATTGATATGGTACCATTATTACCACCACAACATTGATATGTTACAAGTATTGTACTACTGCCTCTTATCATTGCTTATGCTAGGTTTTCGAAGGTTGAAACTCCTCTTTTTTCATTGTCTATGATATGGTACCAAGATTTCATGCTCCCTATCATTGTTAGGTTGGTGTAATCTTCAAATACTTTCAGATAAAATTCTCATCATGTAAGTGGTATACGGATGGTTCGAAGAAAGGAAGGTGCTGGTGCTTCGAATCCATGGTAATCTCCCAAAGTATCTTCCAAGCAGAGGTACATGCAATCGAAAGATGTACACAATTTAACCTCAAGAGATCCTGTCTGATAGCCGAGCAGACGCCAAAGGCATTAGCTCAGAGACCATCAGATCCAAACTGGTATGTCCAACAGGACACACTGGTATAGATGGAAACGAAGAAGTCGATCACCTAGCAAACATCATCATCATCATCAATCAGCATTTTGCATCCACTGCTGGATATAGGCCTCACCCATTTCTGCCCACTGTCCTGTATTTTGAGCGCTCTGCATCCACTTTGTGGTTATTCTTTTGATATCATCTGTCCATCGCGTGGGAGGTCTTCCCCTGTTTCTCTTGTCAGCTCTTGGTCTCCACTCGAGCAGCATTTTTGTCCATCGCCTATCTGCCATGCCATCGCCTATCACATTCGTGACTCCTGTTCTCGCTCGTAAGTCCTCGTTTCTAACGTGGTCGCGAAGTGACACACCGAGCATCGATCTTTCAATCTTACGTTGAATTATTCTAAGCTTCTTAGCAGATGTGACTGTCAGAGTTAAAGTTTCGGCGCCGTAGGTCATAACCGGTAGAATGAATGCACTGATTAAAAACCATTCGTTTTAAACAAATCGGGAGTTTACTCTTAAACACATCCCCAAGTCTGCCATATGCAGCCCAAGAGAGCGTAATTCTTCTTTTTAATTCGTTTGGTTGTCTCTCGAGATTCTTATTTCATGACCAAGATAGACGTACATGACGTAATAGCAATATTTCCACTAAGGACCAGATTCGTCATAAATTTCGTTTTTGATATATTAATTTTTAGCCCGACCCGAGCACACACTTCCTGAAGATCTTCCAGCATTTTTCTGATATCTTGTAGGTTGTCAGACAACAAAGCTATATCATCCGCAAAGCGCAGATTTGTTAGGTTTAAGCCACCTATATTTAAACACTTTCCGCTCCATTCAGGCATCCCGAAGGCGCATTCCAGAACGCTGATATAAACAATCCAAACTGTTGTATCGCCCTGTCGTACTCCTCTACCGATTCTTATGGGGTTGGTGTTTTCGTTCAGTTTTACCATCATGGTAGCATTTTTGTATATGTTATATAGTTTAGTGTAACGACATATTGTGAGGAGTCTAAGACTGCACTCAACTCAACGCTGTAAAAGGCCTTGCGGAAGTCCACAAAGGCAATGACTAGCGTTCTATTGTATTCGATTGATTTTTCGATATACAGATTTGATGCCTTGAAGATGGACAATGGTTCCAAATCCTCTGCGGAACCCGGACTGTTCCACTGCATGGTAAAAATCTAATTTGTTTCCCAGTCGTGTAGTAATAATTCTCGTGAAGAGTTTATAAAGGTGACTGAGTAAGCTTATTGGTAGATAGTTTTCCAGTTCGGCTGTATCTCCTTTCTTTTAAATCAAGATAACGATAACGTTGCACTACCTATCTGGTATGGTGCTGTTAAAAAGACAGATTAAAAAGTTTTGCTATTTTCTTGAATAAATAGTTACCACCTAACTTAACTGCATCGGCAGCAACGCAGTCCTCCCTAGGGGCCATATTGTTTTTTGTTTCCCTCAGTGCCAGCTTTATTTCGTCCAGACTAACATCAGGCAGTAATTCTGTCCCTTGATTAACGATGCCCTTTTTATTTGTCAATATCTCTAAGTTCTGTTTCCGAGTCTAAATTTACATCATTGTATATTTTATATAACAGTTGGTAAAAGTCCTCAACTATTTTTAGAATACCTTCCCGGTTTTATTGTAATATGCCCCTGTTTGTCCTTTACCTTCGTCATTTGCTTTTTTTCCGCTTTCCACTTTTCTACATAAGACCTTCATACTTCTATTGATTTCTATTGTTTGTTTGATCTGATTTTGGTTGTGTGTTAATGTAAAAACCTAATGTCCCGTCTTATAGCTTTGGTACTTCGTTGTTAATTTGTCTTAGCTCTTCAGCAGTAGTCAGTTAGTTCTTCACTTCTCATGTCTCTTCTTTGTTTCATTTTCTGCAAAGTAGCTTCGCTTAATTTCGATTCTTTCTTTGTTGTTGGGCAGAATCCGTTTTGGCTCTCTACCAGGGCAGTAGTGATGGGCTCGTTTACGACATTGATGTTCTCTTCTGCTTCGGTGCCATTTAGCTTATTTATGATGCATTGCTGGAAGCCAACCATGTCCGATGGGCTCTTCCATGGTCTGTTGCTGCCGGTCTTCTTGATCAGCTTATGCCCTTCTCTACCGACGTCAATCATTAATTTGACTCGTACAATCCTGTAAAACCTATCAAACAGGGGTTCTAGTAATCCCTTTATTGGTCCGGAACCCTTTTGCGGCATGAGCATGAACACCATCCACAAACGTTTAGGTGAAGAAATAAGAGAACAATGGATGAAAACATGGAAAGAACTTTCAGGATTAAGACAATCGAAAGTAATGCTGGGATCTTTTAATCAGAAAGAACAAAAGCTTGCCTGAAACTAAACAGGAACAAGCTTAGAAATCTGAAGGGAGTCATAAACGGACACTGCGGACTTGAACACCTCAGGGTCATAGCTCTAGAGAACGATCACATTGCAGTCTTTAAATCCTACCCAGATCCTGAAATTCTTGCAGGAATCAGGACTAGATGAGGCGTTTTAAATGGGCAAGTATAACAACAATTAGAGGAAGAGGGTGAGGTACAATAGATGTATGAAGGTCGCAGTATAAGTAACCACCGAAATCTAGATTGTTAGATTCCGAAGGTTTCTGCCGTCTGCCTAAGCTTGTTTATCTCGACTAATTCTCTCTGAGAAGATGATACGTTAGGTTTAGTCACATTTGATTTATTGGAACACATGCGGCCAATATCACTCTCAGATTGAATCCCAGGTTCATTATCTAACGCTCTAACCTCTACGCCTCTTAGGCTCAAACCAATGCCAAGTACATTAGAAAAAACATTGTTCAAGATTGTTCCACTATATTGAGTTTGTAAATAGCAATTTATAATTTTCTTGTAGCGCATGTGTCGAGTGGAAATCACTAAAAATCTTGTAATTAAATTCATTTAACACTTGAATGAATGTTTAAATGTTACGAGATGTTAATAACCGTGGCGACTAAATTAATATTCACATGCACACCATAATTGCTTTTTCATTCGCATTTTCTCACTTGCTTATTCAAACGCTTTAAAATTAGCATTCGCCTTACAAAAACGGATAGTAATCGGAAAACAAACAGGCAATGTTAACACATTCCGGTAGAAACTTAAAATTGTTGTTGAACTTTCAGAAATTTTCCATTCATTTGAGAAATAATGATTTTAAGGAAATAGATTTTCTCGCATTTTCCGCCGATGTCATAACTTTTGAACGGCTTATCATAGAGACTAGTTTACACCAATCGATTCAGCTTCCCAAAATCAGTCGGTAAATATATATCATATTCATAGCAAGCTTTTAACCTTCCGGGACTAACATACGGTCTGTGAGACCGACCTCTCAAACTAACGCATGTAAAATTCGGTTTGTTTCACTTATCGAGCAGTCGACGCTTATAGCTTTCTTGTTAGGGAACATGCAACCAGTGCTGAATTTGAATTTGTCTTTGCTTAACGACGCACCGTTTTCAATTTATTTTCGTGTTTGGTCCCATAGACCGATGTTACATACGACAAGTGTTAGTAGTTTGTAGTATATTATAATAATGTAAGTAACATAATTATAACTTTTTTTATTCATTTCAAAGTATACTATAAATGAAAATGTGTATATAAAATCAGAGAAAAAAATATTATACATTTTAAATTTTTAGAACTTTTTTTTGTTCGTTCCAAAGTATACTATAAATGAAAATATGGATATAAAATCGGAGAAAAAAATATTATTCATTTTGAATTTTAGTGAAATATGAGTGACTACGAAAATGAGCAGGCGAGGTTCACCAGAATGTGGGAAGATACGGAGACAGACTCTGAAGAATCAGAAGGATCTAAAAGTGAAGAAGATCACCTGATTGTTGAAGAAGATGATTCTGCTACAGAGCAAGAGATTTCCGAGGATGAAGCGCCAATTCAGCTTGATTGGGAACCCGAAAACAAAGCAAAGAAGAACAGGTATGATGTTTTCCTAAAAGGCAAGGACGGTTCTCGTTGGAAAAAGCATATAGAGAATCGCAATATTCGAACTCGTGGACATAATTTGATAACGCTATTACCTGGAGCGAAAGGAGAAGCCAAGGAAAAGAGGACAATCATCGAGGTATGGGATTTAATCTTTTCACAAAAAATTCTCAACAAAGTCGTTATGTATACTAATATGTATATCACTCAAAAACAGTATGCTGATACAAATAGAACTGCACGGCTTATAGATCTCATCGAACTCAAAGCCTTCATTGGTCTTATTTACATCGCTGGAAAAATGAAAAGTAATTGTGTAAACCTCAAGGATCTATTTCGAACAGATGGAATGTCCTTCGAGATATTTCGTTTGACGATGTCTTTAGAACGAATTAAGTTCATACAACAAAACATTCGTTTCGATAATAAATTGACACGAGCAGATAGAGCAACATTCGATAAACTAGCCGCAATAAGAGAGTTTTTTGAGGAATTCAACTTCATATTACCTAGACATTTTTCTACTTCTCAATACACTACTATCGACGAAATGTTATGGGCTTTTAGAGGACGTTCGTCCTTCCGAATGTACATTCCATCTAAACCAAATAAATACGGCATAAAGGTGTATTCATTAGTAGACTCCAAGTGCTTTTACAGTGCCAAGATGGAAATATATGCTGGAAAACAGCCCGAAGGTCCGTATAAAGTTGACAATGGCAATATGTCGTTAGTTCCCAGGTTGTGCGAACCAATATGGGGATCAAACCAAAATATAACTATGGACAATTTTTTCACCAGTGTTGAATTGGCCGAAAAACTGCTCAGAGACCATAAGCTAACTATCTTAGGTACTCTGAGGCAGATACCGCAGGAGATGAAAGTAAAGAGACCAGTTCAAACGAGCATGTTTGCTTTCCAAGAACACTTGACGTTGGCGTCCTACATACCAAGAAATAATAAGAATGTTTATGTACTTTCATCTATGCATCATGATGATGCTCTCAATATCACAACTGGTAAGCCAGAGATGATAATTGATTACAATAAAACCAAAGGTGGGGTTGATGCCGTTGATAAGCTCTGCGCAACGTATGATTGCGCTAGAATCACGCGCCGCTGGCCGATGGTCATATTCTATGGAACATTGAACATAGCAGCAATACATGCTTTCGTTATATACAAAGCCAATAACATAAATGATGAAACTCTTAGACGGAAATTTATAGAGAGTCTTGGATTTCAACTATTTGAGAATCATGTTGAGAATCATTGAATATAAGAGTATATCAAGGATAATTAAACTCAGAATCCGAGAAATATTCAATATACCAGAGCAAGAAGAAGCAAGAACAACTCCTGAAGATGATGTTTCTACTGTGATTCAAAGAAGAACAGGAAGACAAAATACAAGTGTCATAGTTGCAACAAATTCATTTGCTTGGAGCATACTTGTACCACTTGTAACGCGTGTATATAAACAAATGTATATAAACGTTATATAAACAGTGATAGACCAGTCGAATTAGACAAAAAAGGGGCTGACATGGCAGTCTACATTTCGGTTTTCGGGATTCGCACCCTCTGGCGTCATCTTGAATTTGAGGTTGAATTTTTGATTATTGTATAACTCGTTTATTTTCAATTTTACACGAAAAATGGTTATAGCCGAAGTTGTTTGGAATAAAATTTCCTACAATTTTGGTCCTAATCAATTTTTTCCTAGGATTGATATTTTTCGATTAATTTCGGTGACTGTTTTTGCGTAATATGGAAAATAAGCGTGATAATGCAATAATAAAATTTCACCCCCACCTCTTTTCTGGTCCTAATCGAAAAATATCGATCCTAGGGAAAATTGATAAAAACCAAAATTGTAGGAAATTTAATTCCAAACAACTTCGCAATTACCATTTTTCGTGTAAAATTGAAAATAAACGAGTTATTCAATAAACAAAAATTCACCCTCAAATTCAGATGGCGGATGACGCAACAGGGTGCAAATCCCGAAAACCGAAATGTAGACTGCCAGTGATCCTCCCCAACGATTTCCGAAGGAAAATTGCTGCGCGGATTTTTTTCCACGTAAAATTCTAATTCGACTGGGCTATGAAAGCTTCAAAGAAATGGGAGCTTACTATTTGTTATTCAAGAATAAAAATCGTTTTTTTTAGTTCGTTATATTATGAATGTTAAACTCTATACGAAGAAATTTATGTTACATGTATCAGAATTGATATATATTTGATTATATATGACCCGTTTTCAAAAATATACTAAAGCATGATTTGTTAGTTCTTTTATTGAATAAATTTAAAAAAAAGTAAAAACTTTGCATTATTGAACCGCCAACATATCAAGTCGTACTAAGCAATTGATAAATTCATAATTTTTCAGGTGAGGTTTTTTTATATTATTTAGTTTCGGTACCAGAGACCGATGTTAGTCTCCATGTTAGTTCCGGAAGGTTAAAAAACCTCATTAGGGTTAGTTAAGCACATGGGCGCCAGCCATGTTTAAAAGGCTGGAATATGAAAGTTTAGGACGCATTTTGTTTACACGTCAAAAAGTGCCCGAAAAACAAGGCGGAAACTGACACATGCGCACAAAAAAATATTCATCTATGAAAAGGTCTATTCAAAATTCCATCGCACCAGCTATCGATCCGCTGGAGGACTCTTCGTTCACTTCTCGGTTTTCACCGAACCGATTCAAATTTAAACCGATTTCCATAAATTTGGTCTCGAAAGATGCGTAAAGAAATTCGGAAAAATTATTCTGCAGGAAAAACTTGCAATAAGTTAGAGGAAATGGCTAAAACAGAAATTGTTAAAATAGCATGTATCTTGCGCATTTCGAGCAGCTAAATAGAGGAAGGACGAGTTCATTACGGACTAGGGCATCCAAACCGGTTAAAACCGAACCCGGTTAACCGGGTTTTCTGTTAAAATTTACGAAACCGTAAAACCGGGATTTTTCGAAAAACCGAAAGTGGGTTTTTATTTATTTTATTTCTTTCTTCAAGTGGAAAATAATTTTATTTTTCTATGGTTATTATTCATGAAGTATTGTATTGTAGATTTATTTATACTAAAATAAAACTTAAGGGGTCGTTCATTATTCACGTGATGTTTTTTAGCAACTTTTGATTCCAAAGTTTTAAGAACTTCGTGCCACGAAACTCTCCAACTTCTACATGCGTCCTCTCTAGCTGAACAAGGTGTCAAATTTACTTTCTAGAGTTTCTCTTTCTTTCTCTTTCCCAATTTCAGTCATTAACTTTTGCCAGCGTTGTGTCGAATTTATAAAAATGTTAGTCTTAGATATTCAACATGACTCGCTAAAAAAGGATCGAATTCAGCTAACATTTGGAAAATCATACAATAATTTCCGTTATTCGGATCACTGAACTTTTTATTTTTCCCTCTATAGCACACAACGGAAGAAAAATTAATACATGTAAGAAATTGCATGATCCAATCAACAGAGGCGGCTTTTCTTTTCGGCGGCTTTTTCGTTTGTATCGCCGCTCTATATCTGTCTCTCTCAGACTCAATGCCACTACGCGGCGTATGCCGCTAACAGCTCGGCCCCGTCGATCCCCTGCTTCGGACCAAGCACTACTAGGCAAATTGTAGAAACAATTTAATTTAACAATTCGTGGTGAAACATATTACATGTTGAATTGTTTGTGTGGACCAAATAACATTTACATTAAGGTATATAAAAATGAATCTTTTTAATTTCTGAAAAAAAAAATGTTGGCCCCAAATTTGCCGCCCTAACAATCTGCAGCCCTAGGCTCCAGCCTACTCAGCCTGCTGTTAATCGATAGTGATCGAAAATTTATTTAATGCACTGAAATCGATTCAACCCACCTCAACAGTTAGCGAGAGTTTTTTCGGTCGGCGGTAATTTCTGTACAAAATGTCGATCGTCAATGAAAGAAATATGACCTCTTAAATGCGTTAATTTTTCTAAAATATTATTTTTTTAAAAAACAAACTTTATAATTTGTGTTACTTCTTTATTATAATAAAATAATAAAATGATGTATTTTTTTATATACCTACTCTAATAAAAATTATTTTAAATCGTATTTGAATATTTATATAAATATTGTGCCACTTTTTTATACTTTACGTAAATATAATTAAATAAAAAACATTTTTTTTTTATATATATTAAATAATTATAAATGGCGAATAAATATTTATTTTATTTGGTTTACAGCCGCAATTTATTTTTATTTTTATACTATAAAAACCGGGTTTTAGCCGGTTTTACGGTTTTTTACTTACGAAAAACCGAAAACCGGTTTTTGAAATTTCATCGGTTTTTTGGATGCCCTAGTACGGACGAGTGCGATTTTACAGCATGCGTCCAAGTTTGGTTTTTTTTTAATGGACAAGTATTGAAAAACGCCTTACAAACGAGTTTTTTTATGGTATTTTTTCTATTTTGCGCCCTTTTATGCCATTTCTAAATAAAACAATCGCCGATACATATTGAGAAAATTGTATAGCACTCGGCGAGCCATAACCGCACGCATATGAGTGCTGTTATGAGTCCATTACAGATGCAAAATAGAAAAAAAAGTGTTCCTGATGAAGTTAGCTATGAAAAAAACTGGAAAACCAGAAACTGTAGAAACTATTGCCGCTCACGATGAAATAGCCGAAGCTATAATACTAGAAGCTGAATATGATTTAAAAACAGTTTCGGATTTGAAAAAGGTGTTTGAAACCGAACAAATAATTTAAGAAAAGAACGATATAGTAACAAATTTTGGGGGTAAAAATATACTGGAAAACCGTGTTCCGCACTTCCATTTCCCTTGGAAAGAGGCCTTCAAATTTTCAGAAAAAATCGCCAAAAAAAGTTTGGTTTTTGATCAGGAAAAAGTTTTCATTTACATTTTCCCACTCGCATTCAAACGCTTTAAGCAAGCATTCGATTAGCATTCGCCTTACAAAAAACGGATAGCAATTAGCAATTATCTTACATAATATAACATACTAACTAAATGAACTAACAATTATAGCTATTATAAAATAAAATCCAAAACAATAATCTTAGTGCAAACTAATTTTAACCACAAATTTAAATATTTCTATATTTGAGCTCTTCAATTCATATTCGTGATAAAAATCGAAGATTAGATAAACCCGTGTGTACTCACAGTACGCAGCCCGGTCATTTCGTTATGAATAGATCAGTTTTATTAACCATGGATGGAAGGCATCGCAGGTGGCGACGTCTATCTCACCATCGCATGGGCGTCTCTTATGGTAATCGTGCGAAACGAACCATTGTAATCGCCACACCTACACACCGGAAACTCTGACGACTAGATGTATCTTTTTTTATAGGAAAAATACTACATGATTTATGATGAATATATCGATAGTTTTTGTTTGTATTGTTGTCGAAGCTTTCCACGAGGATTAGAATTTATGAAAACGTAATCAGATAAACTAAAGTTCGAACAGTGAAACGCAATGCAATATATGAAGTAAATATTAATATCTACTTTTGAAATATAAAGTTTTCGCCGCAAATATTTAATTTCAAGGAAACCAAAAGAAACTGACAAAAAATATACACGATCGCAGCATTTAAAATATTTAAAACTTTGGATTTGAATTTTAAAAAGGCAAGTACCTTGATTTACCTGTTCTGCCCTAGACACAATGCAACCCACCTTTCGACCTTGTCTGCGCCGCGAGTCTGAACTTTAAAATAAATACACGCACGTACAAAAGAAACGACTAATTTCTGAATCATTTTCTGTATCGAAATACTTCTTGAATTCGGGTTTCAAATTACTTGCAATAAGACGTAATTTGATACGAATTGAAGCTGCCATTTCAAAATGCAATTTGAAATTGACGTAGCGCAGTTCCGGTTTAATTACAAAATAGTTTGTTGGAAATTGCGCTTTGTTGGATTAGATTACTCACTAACGGGAGTTTATTTGAATTTATAAAAAAAATATTTGTTGTATTCAATGCAAAAAATATTGATCTTACAGTTCGAATAATTTTACTCGAGAAGCAATTACAAATGTTACTTAACTTATATGTTGAAGCAACATCTTGAAGAAGTTGAAGTTGAAAAAAAATGTTACCATGTGTGGGCAAATATGCAGAGAAAAACTAATTGAAAACTTGTTTCCAACACCTAAAGTATATGCAAAATATATTCTCACACACTCACAAGACTTTTTATGTGAATATTTAAGACGACTTGGTGAGAAAATTGGAGATATGTAATACTTGCTTAAAAGGGCAATAACAGATTCTTTTACTTACTAATTGCTGTTAAAATCTTTGAGGAAGTTCGTTTTACGTACCTGAAACAGAAAATAAATTTATTATTAAAAGCGAAATTAAGCAAATGTTTGCAAAATTTAAAATTTGCAAGATTCTCAGTTCTTATATAGACTAGGCGTTCCTCAATCGATATGCTCTTTTATGTTGTCAAATGGAACTTGAGACGAACTGTTGAGGGACTGATTATGTATTTATTTTCCAATTTAAGATTGAACAATCAGTTCCAATCTAGATAACTAATTTCAACGCCTTATAACTTCAAACTACAGTAAGGAATCTAATATCAGTTTGAAACTTCTCTTTAATATATGAACTTACACTAGTTTGAGTTTCCTACGTCTGTCCGTTCGTATGTAATTGAGGAATTAGTGAGACTATCCCCAAAAAATCTATGTAGTTTGTAGTATAAGTCGTGTAGTTTTTCGTGAATAACTAGTAAACTAATTGGGATTGGATTGACCAAATTTAAACTAAATACAGTCTATTACATTATCTATCAGATAGCCTTTTTGGAAACTTGCAAAATGTAGCAATTAAAAAGTTTTAATTTTATTGGTCTGTAGATACAAACAAGTTCAAAGAGTCACAACCTGGATAATTAACTTCACGACGTTATAACTTCCAAACTAGACTAACTTAAGGTGATCACACGTCCCGATTTTGGCGGGACAGTTCCGTTTTTTGGACGCCTGTCCCGCGTCCCGCCGATTTTTAAAAATGTCCCGCTTTTTAGAAAATATCTGCATTTCTTATTTTTAATGTACTGCAATATACAATATAAAAATTTTCCACATATTCCCACAAAATCTCCTTTTATGTCTACCAATGAAATTTTTGAATAGCCTCCAAATGAACTGTCCATTCTTCAAGATATTCCAAGCAGTTATTATAAACATTTCTAAGTTCTTTCAGAAAACCCGGTCATTTAATGGTACCTTGTTCTGAAATTTTCATTTGGAGACATTAAAAAAAGGAGATTTTATGGGAATACGTATAAAAATCTTTTGAATATATTAATGTGGTGTTATTGGTAAAAAGATACGTTACTGATGAAAAAATTAAATGTTACTGGTCTGCAAATGTGAAAACAGACCAAAAATAGACGGAGTAATTGCTTCATTTTAAACAGAATAATAATCCTTATCAAAATATTTTGAAAATTGTAGAATACTCGCTCTCCCTTCCATGAACAAATGCAGCAACAAACAGTGTTTTTCCAGTATCAATAAAATATGGACAACTGAAAAAACGCAGTTGAACATTAAACTTTAAAATCTATATTAAGCGTAAAAATAATTTGACCAATTCATGTGAGAAATTTCACATTTTAATAAATGATCCGGATGAGTCCGGATTAAAAATTTGACCGTGAAAGAAAATCATTTTTTTTTAATAAGAAATTTAAATTAATTAAAAATCATAATGTTCAAATTATGGTTTTTTACAAATATTTTTATAGTTACCAATAATTAATAATAAATCCATTTTTGTATATTTGTAGACAAGTAAACGAGTAATAGTAGTTTATGATACTAGTGTGTGAAGAAGGGCTTTTGCGCATGAGTGCATCACATCGCTGACACAATAAGGTTAGAACGTTTAGCGCCTCCATGGAAAAAATTGCTAACTAGTAAAAACACATAGTGACGGGAACACTATTTGGTCGTTATCGATGTAATGCAGGTTAACTTAGATTTAATCTAGAATAGGTTATGGTTAGGTTAAGTTATACTAGAACCAGATAAATCCAGACTGAGAGGCCGAGAACTCTTGATTGCAAATAAGAAAAGTTAATTCAATTCTAATAAACGTCAGAAAATTTCATCAGACGCAAGTTATTGCCATAGTAACAACAAATAGAAATCGTTATATAAATAATGAAACTCAATTTGATTTACATTAGACTTTTACGCACGATTTGGATACTTTTACACACGATTATAATAATGGTATCCTTCACATACAATAATGTATTTATTAATGTGTTCATTTTTGTGTGTGAGTAGATAAAATATATATTTTTTGAATTATTGGTCCGCTTTCGAAACTAAATTATAATTCTCATTTCATTCCATTTGTCCCGCTTTGTCTCAATGAAAATGTGGTCACTTTAGACTAACTGCATTAACGAATCTAATATCTTGAAACTACATCTTTAATCTATGAACCAAAACTAGTTTGAGTTATCTGTGTCTACCCGTTCGTATATAAATGAGGAATTAGTGCGACTACCCCCCAAAAATCTAGATTGTCGTAGAAGTCGTTTAATTTCTCGTGAATAACTAGTAAACTTAATGAGATAGACGCACCAAATTTAAACCAAATAAAGTCTATTATATTATCTATCAGATTAGTCTTTTTGGAATTTTGCAAAACAGAGCATTAAAAAAGATTTTATTTTGTTGGTCTGTACATACAAACAAGTTCAAACAATCAGTCACAACCTAGTTATCTAACTTCACGACGTTATAACTTCCAAACTAGTCTAACTGCATCTTACAAATCAAAAACTACATCCTTTATCTATAAACCAAAACTAGTTTGAGTTATATAGGTCTGTCCGTTCGGCTGTAATTGAGGAATTAGTGCGACAACGCCCCAAAAAATCTAGTTTGTAGTCCTCTAGTTTTTCGTGAATAAATAGTGAACTAATTGGGTTTGACGCACCAAACTTATGCTAAATACAGTCTATTGCATAATCTATCAGATAGTTTTTTGGAATTTTGCAAAACATAGCATTACAAAAGTTTTAATTTTGTTGGTATGTACATACAAACAAGTTCAAATAATCAGTCACAACCTAGATAACTAACTTCACGACGTTATAACTTCCAAACTAGTCTAACAGCATTAAGGAATCTAATATCAGCTTAAAAGTACATCTTTAATCTTTAAACCAAAACTAGTTTGAGTTATCTACGTATGTCCGTTCGTCTGTAATTGAAGAATTAGTGGGACCCCCAAAAAATCTAGTTTGTCGTAGAAGTCGTCTAGTTTTTCGTGAATAACGTATACTAATTGAGATTTTTTTTTAAATTATTTTACATAACTTACAAAAACTAGTTCTTATAAACTAACGATGTGTTTTTCTTTAACAAATAAATTATTAATGTAATATTATACTGAGTTGCTCCCACTGGATCCCTCAGTTGTTTTGCAGGTCTATTCTACACAGCTCATGTGGTTTGGTCCGTTTAAGTCGTCTGGTGTCACTCTCTACGTTTAGGGACATGGATGTTTCCTAGTTGATGTGGTGCTGGAGTCGCAATTCGTGCGAGATAGCATATCTTGTAATGATGGTATCGACTGTTTCTACACCGAGTTCGCGGTGTAAGTCGCTGTTGCGCACATACCATGGCGCATTGGCGATGGTACGTGGCATTTTGTTTTGGTAGCGTTGGATTACATTGATATTTTGTTTTTTAGCACATCCCCATAATTGGATACCATATGTCCAGATTGGGCGCAATACCTGTTTGTATAGCGTTAGCTTGTTGTGCATTGTTAGTTCGGAGCGATATCCTAGTAGCCAATACATTTTATGTGATTTTAATTGCAGTTCCTCTTGTTTTTTCTTGATGTGCTCCTTCCATCGAAGTTTTGTGTCAAGCGTCATGCCCAGGTACTTTGCTGTGTTGGCAGGCTGGATAGTTATGCAATTAATATTGAGGGGTCTGTTTTCAATCTTTTTATTGGTAAAGTTAATGTATGTCGACTTTGCTTCATTAAGTTTGATTCGCCATTTACGAGTCCAGGTGGCCACGTTATTTACTGCTAGTTGCAGTATCTCTAATGATTGCTCTACAGTTTTTCCAGTTGCCATCAGTGCAGTGTCATCCGCAAATGTGGCAGTTGTCGTGTTATCAGTATTAGGTGTATCGTTTGTATAAAGTAGATATAACACCGGGCCCAATACGCTTCCCTGAGGGACACCAGCACCGATGTTCCGAAGATCGGAGAACGCGTCCTTCTGTTTAATGCGAAATTTTCTTTCGGATAAGTATGATTTTAATAGTTTGTAGTATGGGTCAGGCAAAATGGATTTGAGTTTGTGCAATAGACCTTCATGCCGTACGCGATCAAACGCATGTGTGACATCGAGGAACACTGTAGAGAAAATATTTTCTCATCTCATCTTTCTCAAATCTTCTAACAATTTCTCGATTAATTGAGATAGACGCACCATATTTAAACTAAATACAGTCTATTACATTATCTCAGGTAGCCTTTTTGGAATATTGCAAAACGTGGCATTTAACAAGTTTTAATTTTGTTGTTCTGTAGATACAAACAAGTTCAAACAATCAATCACGACCTAGACAACTTACTTCAACACGTTATTACTTCCAAACTAGTCTAACTACACTAACGAATCTAATATCACCTTGAAACTACATCTTTAATCTATGAACCAAAACCAGTTTCAGTTATCTACGTCTGTACGTTCATATATAATTAAAGAATTAGGGCGACTACCCAAAAAAAAAACTAGTTTGTCGTAAAAGCCATCTAGTTTTTCGTGAATAACTAGTGAACTAATTGGGTTTAACGCACTAGATTCAAACTAAATACATTCTATTGCATTATCTATCAGATAGCCTTTTTGAAATTTTGCAAAACCTAGTATTAAAAAAGTTTTAATTTTATTGGTCTGTATATACAAACAAGTTCAAACAATCAGTCACAACCTAGACAACTAACTTCAAGACGCTATAACTTACAAACTATTCTAAGTGCATTAATGAATCGAATATCAGCTTGAATCATCATCAGCTTTGGCTCCACAACCCATTATGGGTCTTGGCCTCCTCTAGAATTTTTTTCCATTCCAATCTATTCCGGGCCTTAGCTTTCCATTCTTCATTCACCTTCATAGCTAATAGATTCTCCTGCACTTCGTCCAGATATCTTGTTTTTGGCATGCCCTGTGTCCTTTTCCCTACTGGTCTTTGTCGTCTAATAAGTTTTGCTGACTCTGAATCTATCATTCGCTCGATATGTCCTATCCATCTTAATCTAGCAATTTTTATAGTACGAACTTCATCCGTGTGTTTGTAAAGGTAGTACAGCTCATGGTTGTATCGCCGACTCCATTCTCCGTTTTCCTGTACGCCTTTATATATGTGTCTTAGAATCTTTGTTTCGATACATCCCAAGATTCTTTCTTCCTCCTTGGTCCAGGTTTCGGCTGCGTATATCAGTACAGGTCTTATTAGGCTCCTATAGATTTAACATTTGGTTCTTCTGGATATAGTCTCGGATTTTAGATGTCGCATTAATCCATAATATGTTCTATTTGCAAGGTATAATCTTCTTTTAATCTCTTTGTTGCAGCTGTTAGTGTTCGCAATTTGGGAGCCCAGGTATATGAATTCCGATACGCCTTCGATGTTACGTGTCCCGATAGTTTTGTACTTATGCATCCCGCGTAGAAACAAACATGTATTTTGTCTTATCTGTGTTTATTAATAGACCCATTATTTTTCCTGCTACTTCAATGGGCGTGAATGCTTGGTTCATCTTATTTTTCGAGTTAGTTATTATATCTATATCGTCTGCGAATGCTAGTAGCTGTTCTGACATGTTGATTATCGTGCCTATTTTGTTTACTCCAGATTCCGGATTACTTTTTCAAGGGCGATGTTAAATAAGATGCACGATAGGGCGTCTCCTTGTCTTAATCCGGTGTGTGTAGTAAAAGATCTTGATACACTATTTTGGATCCTAAGTCTGCTTTCCACTCTTGTTAGGCCACTGTTTTTCCACTCTTGAGTTACCTTCGTAAGAAGTACCAGATGTTGTGATATACCTAGTTCAATCATTGCTTCGAACAGTGCTTTTCGATTGACAGTGTCATACGCGCTTCTGAAGTCAACAAATAAATGGTGCGTGTCAACGTTATATTCCCGAGTCTTTTCTAGGATCTGCCGTAGTGTAAATATCTGGTCTATTGTGGACCTATTTTGACAGAAGCCGCACTGGTAGTTGCCGATCTCCTTCTCTGCATAAGGTCGGATGCGGTCCAATAAGGTATTGGGTAGTACTTTGTAGGCAGTATTGAGGAGAGTTATGCCTCTGTAATTGTTGCAGTCTAGTTGGTCACCTTTTTTATGTATAGGAATGATTATGCCCGTGTTCCATTCGTCTGGTATAGTTTCTTGTTGCCAAATCTCCGCTATAAGTTCTTGAATGCGTGTGGCTAGTTTTTTACCTCCTTCCTTGATCAGCTCCGCTGCTATACCATCATTTCCTGGTGCGTTGTTGTTCTTCAACCTTTGAATGGCTTTCTCTATATCTATGATGGTTGGTATTTCGTTTCGATCTCTGTCATCTTGATTTGGGTTCATACTGACTTGATCGATGTCTTCCCTGTTGTTTGTGTTGAGACGTTCTTCGAAATTATCCGCCCACCGGTTTAGTATCTCATCTGTTTCACAGATTATGTTTCCTTGTCTGTCTCTGCACATAGTGGTCTTTGGTTTGAACTCTTTTCTACTGTTATTCAGTTTTCTGTAAAATTTTCGAGTCCTGTGAATTTAGATCTTCCAACTATTTCATTTCCTGTTTCAAGAATTCTTTCTTTTTTCGTTTGTGGATTTTCTTCTCTTTATTTCTCAGTTCCTTATAGGTAGTTTCAGCTCTCTCTGTGTGATGTGTTTGTTGTAGTTTTAGATATGCTTGATTTTTGTTCTGAGTTGCCTCTTCGCATTCCGCATCAAACCACGTATCCTTTGACCTGCGTCTATGGCTCTCTTGCTTTCCTATGACCTCGCTTGCTGATTCCTCGATGATTTTTTTACAATCTATCCAGCATTCGCTGATCGTTTTTTGTATCTCAGTCACTTGTGCCTCTATCTTGTTTTTAATTGTGCTTTGGTACTTCTCAGATTTCGTTGGATTCTTTAGTTGTGCTACGTTATACCACCCTTTTTGTTATTTCTTTCTTTCTTTCTTGCATTAGATATCCTAGCTCTTGATTGTGTCTCTATCATAAATTGGTAGGAGTCGATATTAGCCCCTCGCCTATTTCTCACATCCATTATGTCGGAAAAATGTCTAACGTAAATATCAGCTTGAAACTACATCTTTAATCTATAAACCAAAACCAGTTTGAGTTATCTACATCTGTCCGTTCGTCTGTAATTGAGAAATTAGTGCGACTACCCCCCAAATAATCTAGTTTGTCGTAGAAGTCGTCTAGTTTTTCGTGAACTACTAGTAAACTAATTGAGACAGATGCACCACATTTAAACTATGTACAGTCTATTACATTATCTATCAGATAGGCTTTTGAAATTTTTAAACATTAAAAAACTTAATTTTTTTTTGGTCTGTACATACAAACAAGTTCAAACAATCAGTCACAACTAGGGCATCCAAAAAACTGATGAAAGAAAAAAAAAACGGTTTTCGGTTTTTTGTAAAAAAGTAAAAAACCGGTTAACCGGCTAAAACCCGGTTTTAAGTATAAAAATAAATAAATTGCGGCTGTAAACCAAATAAAATAAATATTTATTCACTATTTATAATTATTTTAGATATGAAAAAATATTTGTGTAATATTTCATTATATTTACGTAAAGAATAGAAAAGTGGCACAATTTATATAAATATTCAAATAGGATTTAAAATAATTTTTATTAGAGTATATAAAAAAATACATATTTTTTGTTACTTTTTTGAATATTTTCCATACTCCTGACTTTTTGTTAAATTTTATAGGAGTTTAGTATATGTACGACGATTAATTCATTCAATTTATACAATGAAATATAATTAATACCTACTAAATAATCTTGTTAGAATAAAATCTTTACCAAGAGATAATAACTGTAGATATATATTTATATTATATTTATTTATCAAAGTACGAAACTAGACTAAAATGTAAGAATGAAGTACAAGTATTTATATTCCTTTAGGATCAAGATTATGCGCACTCTAAACTGTGAACCTTTATTTCACTAGATATTTACTGCTCTTACATTTTTTTACCGAATAATTTTACTGAATATATGCGTAAATCGTTGCCGCGTATGTTTTGTCTCAAAACAATGTCTAAACTAGGAGACAGTGCTGGATCCTAGGCTGGAGCCTAGGGAGGCAAATTTGGAACCAACATTTTTATGTCGTACAGAAATTAAAAAGATTCATTTTTATATACCTTAATGTAAATGTTATTAGGTCCACACAAATAATTCAAAATGTAATATGATTCACCATGTATTGTTAAATTATTTTTTCCTACAATTTGTCTAGTAGTGGTTGGCAGATAGTTGGTCCGAAGCAGGATCGACGGGGCCGAGCTGTTAGGGGGTGTTAGGAGCTGTCTAGATACGTCGCGTAGTGGCATTGAGAGATTGAGAGAGTTGAGAGAGACTGATATAGAGCAGCGCGGCGATACAAACGAAAAAGACGCCGAAAAGAAAAGCCGCCTCTGTTGATGAGTCATGCAATTTCTTATATGTATTAATATTTCTTCCGTTGTGTGCTATAGAGGGAAAAATAAAAAGTTCAGTGATCCGAATAACGGAAATTTTGTATGATTTTGGAACTGTTAGCTGAATGCGCTCCTTTTTCAGCGAGTCTGTTAAATATCTAAGACTAAGAAAGAGAAAACGCTAAAGAGAGTAAATTTGACGCGTTGGTCAGCTAGAGAGGACGCGTGTAGAAGTTGGAGAGTTTCTTGGCCCGAAGTTCTTAAAACTTTGGAATCAAAAGTTGCTAAAAAACATCACGTGATTAATGGACGGCCCCTTACGTTTTATTTAAGTACAAATAAATCTACAATATAATACTTCATGAATAAGCATAGAAAAATAAAATTATGTATTTTCCACTTGAAGCAAAAATAAAATAAATAAAAAACGACTTTCGGTTTTTCGAAAAAACCCGGTTTTACGGTTTCGTAAATTTTCACAGAAAACCCGGTTAACCGGGTTCGGTTTTAACAGGTTTGGATGCCCTAGTCACAATCTAGATAACTAAATTCACGGCGTTATAACATCAAAACTATATATGTATACCTAGAAATAAACCTCGCGCACAGAAGAAATAAAGTCAAAAACAACACCATCCAGTGTTCTTGGTAAGAGGTCAAGCCAACACACCCTGCTTTTAACTCTAAACTTGATTGACGATTCTGACCAAGCTAATTCCACTCTATAAATGTCTTACTATCAATTCTAAGTTTGTACATATTTTTTTGTAAGTACACAATTACCTATATAGATATATATTTTATTCATTCTGAAATATAATTGTACATAAAATATGTAAAATTGTTATTGTTTTTTTTTTAATCCTGATATTCCGGAATTTTTTGATAATCCGGCAGTTGTGTGGTCCCATATTATGTGTCGGATTATCAAGATTATATTGTACTGTGTCCATACTGAGTTCCTTCTGAATCTTGAAAACTTGCTTTAAACAATTAAATTAATAATATAAATATTACTTTATGTAGTAACATAAGGATATCTCGATATAAGAATATGATATGTCCTATAATCATTTATATACAAGAATATACATTAATTTATAATGGCGATTTAATCATAAACCTATTTAATCAATAACCTCCTTTTAATATATAAATCTAATTTAATCTAATTTAACAAGTCAATCGAGATAATTAAATATCTACAAAGCAAACTTAAAATTCTTGTATTAATCATGAATATTCGAAATGCTAATGTGTTTAATATTAGTGCTCTAAATTTTAATGTCTGTAATTAACTTTTAGTGTTTATGCATTTAATTAGCAATAATAGGTCACGAAACGGCAATAAATTGTCGAACATGCCGCAGAATTATAAAAACAAAACATGTATTGGATGATGCGTTTATCAACAATTAATTTCATAAATTTTATTAAGAAAAGAAAAATTTATCTTTTTGTGCTAATCGCATCAATAAAAAGTTATTAGTCTCTAAAGTCCATTTATGGTTTCTTTTTATTATTACATTATTCATCTTTTATTATTCACATTCACAAACACTTAACGTTGTAAATTATAAAAATTATCAATTTTAAGAAAATTATTCAACGTCACGCATTGTTTAATTAAATTAAATTTTTGGGAAATAACAAACTAATTATGTTTTGTAGATTAAGTGAATTATTGTTTGTTAAATTCTGAAGGGTTTCCCACAATTAGACTTGTTAACAAGTCTACAAGATCACCAGAGACTAATTCCATTAAGTAATACTTAATTCAAGTCAGACTAATAAGTGGTAGCTGTGCCCAACCCTTTCGGGGCCTTCTGCTCGGGAGGGCTTAAAACTGATTAAACTTCAACTCCAGGGTTGGGCCACACAAAACTCCAACACCCTTCTGTCGAAATATATCATTTTTATTAACTATAGGCCTAGACTCTTACTCAAATTAATAACTTCCTAATGAAATTACACGAAGAAAAATAAAAACACACCCTACGTCTTGAAATGTTGACTACATAAAAGACTGAAAGATTATATAAACAAAATTAGACGGACAAAATCAAAAGGAGAGAATTGGCTGAAATGTGTTGAAATAATTTTGTAGTAACAAATAATAAGTTGTTAGTGCACTGCACCTATTCTACATCTAGTATATTCAAATAGTTTTAAATTTCATGAAGTAATTAATATGTAGTGACTCTAATGTTAACTTTGAATACGATAGCTGTGCAGTTTAATTTAATATTGGTGGTTTGTTTATCAGAAGCACAATTTTTGAGTCACATTTTGTTATTTATGTGCAGCTTGTGTATCTTGGAAGTGTATTTATTATTAGTCGAGATAACCCTCGTTTATATTTATACAGTCGACGAGATAAACGGAAATGTATAAACGCATTGTTGTAAATTAAAACATGTAAATAAATAACATTCTTCTCGACGCTTATCACAAAACTAGATATTACTCCCGAACACTAAATACTATTTATAAGTACTTTCGTCATTCTCTTTAATTAACACAGATAAAACTAAACCGAAATGAATGACCAGACTTGATTAATCAATACAGGACTTGACTGCACAGACGAAAGCTCATTAGACTAAACCGAATTCCAATCTATCTAGTTTTCTCCACTTGCATCTATCTATTGATGACAAGTCTGTATTGTTTATACAGCTTTCGTTAATTTACTTTTGTTTGTCTAATTCAATCCATCAACTTTTTGTAAAGCCCTTTAATATTATACAGACACGACTCGGCAGGTCAAACTAAACATACTAGACTGGGTAATTTATAACTGCGTCTTTTAGCTTTAATTTAATACTAGATATAGTTATGTAGCTCTGTCCGTTCGTAATTTAAATTTGAACAAAATACAGTCTATTAAATTATTTACCAGATAGCTTTTTTAGGAATTTTGCAAAACATTTTGCACTGAAAACAGTATTTAAATTTGGATGGTTGTACATAGAATCAATCACAACCTAGATAACTAACTTCACCGCCTAATAACTTCTATACTAGTCTAACTACCTCAACGAAACTAAAATAAGCGTGAAACTTTAATCTATAAACTGAAACTAGTTTGAGTTATCTACGCCTGTCCGTTCGTATGTAATTCAGGAATTAGTGCGACTACCCCTCAAAAAATCTAGTTTGTCGTATAAGGCGTCTAGTTTCTCGTGAATAACTAGCAAACTAATTGAGATAGACCCACCAAATTGAAACTAAATAGAGTCTATTACATTATCTATCAGATAGTTCTTTTGGAATTTTGAAAAACCTAGCATTCAAAAAGTTATAATTTTATTGGTCTGTACATACAAACAAGTTCAAACAATCACAAGTCACAACCTACATAACTAACTTCACGACGTAATAACTTACAAATTAGTCTAATTGCATTAACGATCTAATATCATCTTGAAACTACGTCTTGAAACTATGAACCAAAACCAGTTTGAGTTATCTATGTCTAACGGTTCGTATATAATCGAAGAATTAGTGTGACTACCTCCCAAAAATCTAGTTTGTCGTAGAAGTCGTCTAGTTTCTCGTGAATAACTAGCAAGCTAATTGAGATAGACGCACCAAATTTAACCCTTTCGTCCCGAATGGCACACATATGTCCCACTGAAATTTCAAAAATTTACCAGGCATTTTCGTGTTATATGTAAGAAGACAAATATTGTAAATAATAACAGACAATACAAGACACTAAAAGGCTGGACCAGAATAGATAACAACCAAATAAGCCAGGACAAGGCGAATACCGACAATACCGAACATGTATGGTTGATAATATGATCGATACTGAATCACTGAGCAGAATATATAACACTGATCAATACTGAACAAGCATTTACAAGACAATAATAGACTGGAAAAGTCTCGACCAGTCTGGACAAATCTAGTCTATATTCAACTGGACAATGTTGGACAAAATTTTGACAAGAGTGAACAAGATTGAATATGATTAGATAATGACAAGACTTGAAAAGTCTCCACAAAATTAGACAAGAAGAGCAGATAAGATAAGGTATGTGTACCACTCATCTCTTGGGACAATTCAATCCGTGGTCGATATATTGTGTTTATTTAGCAACAAGTTTACAAAACATCATTCTATAGCTTCATTCTATTTCTGACATATTATTAACGTTCAGGGACGAAAGGGTTAAACTAAATACAGTCTATTGCATTATCAGACAGCCTTTTTGGGATTTTGCAAAAATTAGCATTAAAAAGTATTAATTTTATTCGTCTGTACATACAAACAAGTTCAAACAATCACAACCTAGATAACTAACTTCACGACGTTATAACTTCCAAACTAGTCTAACTGCATTAACGAATCTAATATTAGTTTAAAACTACATCTTTAATCTCTGAACCAAAACTAGTTTGAGTTATCTACATCTATCAATTCGTCTGTAATTGAGAAATTAGTGCGAATTCCCCTAAGAAAATCTAGTTTTTCGTAGAGAACTACTAGACTAGTTGGGATAGATGCACTAAATTTGAAATACAGTCGAACTTCCATAACTCGAACTTCTATAACTCGAACTTTTTTAGAAATTCATACGTTTAGATAGTATTTTACATATAAATCAACTTCCATAACTCCATAAGTTCCATAATTTCCATTTCCCGGGTACATTTGTGAAAGTTTTTGTTTTTGCGCGGCCGAATCGCCACACAAGCCGCGAGCGTCCCTTGCATTGGCGGTAAAATCTAGGGCCTTTAAAAGATGCGGGCATGCTAGGTCCTTTCAAAGGTGCAAGCGGCATGTTAAGGCACTTTCAAAGCCGCGAAGACCCAAGCAGCATGTTAGGTCTTTTCAAATATGAAATGTTCTTGTTGGTTGCCTTCCTTCACCTAAGGTGACTTGACCAATTCTTACAGGCTGGACTTGAAAATACTGCAGTCGCGTGAAGTTGGCCCCCGAATTTTTGAAAAATTGATTTTTTTTAGAGTTCTGGCAAGATTTCGAATAGTTCCAGAGTTCTTGCTTGAAAATTGCAATCGTTCCGGGGAATTTAGGGCAGAAATCGAGAAAAACAATTTGGGGGCCAACTTCACACAGCCCCCTTTTTTCAGGAAAAAGAGTTCTGATGTAATATTTAAGCTCTTTATGGTCCATTAATCACGTGAGGCTCAAAAGCGGGAGGGGGTCTGCTTGTAAAAAAATCGCGAAATATCACATGGTGGGGGGGGGGAGGGTCTGGGATTTTTAGTAAGATATCACGTGTATTTATTTTATCGTTGAACGCGCAATTTTTAAACGGAAATGCGGCGCGCGACAAAAAAATACATGTGATTTTTGGGAAGGTTTTTGGGAAGGGCTTAACCTAAAACCTCACATGTATAACCGGTGATGGTGGGGGGTCTTAAAAACGTGATTAATGGACAACCCCTTATATGGAGTTCTAGAGTTTTCAATCGATAATGCTTTTTTGCTGTGCGATAATTATTTTTTTTTGCGCCGAAAGTTTTTTATAAATAAATTTATAGATATTGATTTTACAAAAATGTCTAATAAGCATTTTTTGTTTATCTGCCGTAGTAAAATCGGAAACCGTTATCAGAATTTTGCAAAAAAAAAAATTCTATACCTATATGCATTATCGATTGAGAACTCTAGAACCCTATATAAAGAACTGAAATATTACATCAGAACTCTTTTTCCTGAAAAAGAGGGGGCTGGGTGAAATTGACCCGCCAAATTGTTTTTCTCGATTTTTGTCAGAAATTCGCCGGAACATTGCAATTTTCAAGCAAGAACTCTGGAACTATTCAATTTTTCCAAAATTCGGGGGCCAACTTCAAGCGACTAAATACTGCCGATGAATGCCGCGACGCAAGTTTAGAAGCACAGAGATTATCGAAACAAAAGCACGTAGACGTTGTTTACTTTTTCACGTGCAAACTCGTCAATGAACAGTGAGGTAACTTCAAAGACGTACGCGGAATTTCTTTCTCTCGGCATTCCGGTACAAAGAATCAAGCAGTCGGGAAAAAATCATTCCATCGTTATTTTTCTCCTCGAATAGAAAATCAACCGATGATGTCGGAACCCGTAAAAATTTATTGGATAGAGAGAAAGAGAGAATTTATAGGATAGAGAAGCTTTGTGTTTTCCGCCGCAAAACACAAGGCCGGAAAATGAACTATTCCACCTTGGAAAAGCAGACCCTAAAAAAAAGGAAAAAATTCACCGAAATTATCCGTTTTTTTTTTATTCACATACAAATTTCGTGAAAAAAAATTCCCGAATTTTACCGGGAAATGAAAAGTGCGAATTTTCTTTTTCGTGGCATTGGTTTGCGGATAATTCCGGTGTATTTATTTCCTCAAAATAATTATTTTTGGGGTGGGTTCCGCTAACTTTCTGTTAAGTTAGCGGGACCCCATTTTCCCGGGACATGGGAAGTGTGGGAAATTTTTTTAACAATCGTTTGCGGATAAAAAGCGGATTATTATGTGCTGTCGCGGATTTTTTTTCCTCGTTAGGCCTGCCAACTTAACAGAGGTCTAAATTGACAATACTACACAATCAAGAGAGATAATATTAGACTTAGACTAGTTGAAATTAGACGAAGAAGACAAAATAAACACACAAAACTTGATACATAAGAGAGATAAGGCTGCAATTAGAGAAGATAAAAACTTAGACTAGATAAAAACATTTGTCCAAAAAGCTTGTTCAAATCATTTTCTTAAATTAGATGAATAAGACTGGATAACTATAGTGACAGAACTATATGACCAAGACAAGATAGGATGACAAAATTTGATACGAGAGATAAGACTGCAAATAGATAAGTGAGACTACACAAAACACTTGTTGAAATCATTTTGTAATTTATTTTAATTAGATAAGTAATACTAGATAAATATACTGACTAGTTCAAGTACTAACAAGATAAGATAAAACTTAAAGGAGAGAGAGCGAGAGAGATACAGATACAACAAGACTCACTCCACAGAGAGATAAGACTGAAACTGTAACTAGATAAGTGAGACTAGATAAAAAGTTTTGACAAATGATTTTCAGTGCTTTTTAAATTAGTAATATTATTACTTGTTTTATAATCTTATTATCTAGTCTAAATAATAATGATTTACACTATCTGATATTTTCCTTAAGGGGAGACATCACAGTAGAGCACGGTAAAGGAGCTATATTTTCGGGATTTTTTTTTTTACTCAATGAAAAGATGAATCGAAAAACGGTAAAGTAAATTTAATAATATTATTAAAAAACTAGAAAAAAAAAACGGCTGTGTGGCACTTGTCCGGAGACGCCTATTTTTTGAATGAGGTCCACTGGACATCTAGACTCCTTAATTTTTGACCTCTAACAAAAAATCTAAGTTTTTTAGTTTCTATATATCAACAGCTATGGAGCCACGTAGGATTATTTCGATATATTTATTTTTGGCGAAATGGTGCACGTTTTGAAAAAAAGTTGAAATTTAACCAAAAAAAACGTCATTAAATTGTTCATAAAAAAAACAAGTAGTATAAAAAAAATCCTACGTGGCTCGATAGGCTTAGGTTTTAGGAATATACTACCGAAATTTCAGATCGATAGGTGAAGATTTGCCCGAGCAATGTTCTGGTTTCGAGAAAAACGCGTTTCAAGTTTTAAGTCTAATCTGCGATGCCATCGCCATACAACTGGCCTTCTAAATCTATCTCCTCCTCTTTTTTGCTATTCCGAATTGCTTTTAAATCGATGCGGCCTTGTTTTACGCCGATACTCGGTCATCTCTCCGCCTTCTGTATGCGTTTCTCATCCAGGTCCATGAATAGTTGGTGAGACGATTTAACCTAATTTTCATGTCCATGACCCGGATTATACGTAGAATTGATATTAACCCGTCATTAAAAACACACGAAGTGATGTTTGTAGTAATATCGAGGACTGCTTTGCCGGAATGTGTAGTTTTTGGAGCCAGCGCCCACACTGTCGAGTTGAAGCTTTCATTGCTGTTTTGTGTGAAACCCCCGATGCTGCAGCGAGTGAGAAGATCATCCGTAGTGAGTTGTTGATAAACTGGTTGAATACCTTCATAAACTTCATCACACATTGTTTTGTGCGTATAAGCATCCAAAGTGTCCGAAGATTTCGCCATTTGCCACGAGCACCATGAATTTTCTCCAATCGGGCAATCGTCGTGTTTCGGATGGTCATTCGTAGATATTTTGTGAAGCAATGTGGCCTTTATAGCTTTCTTCATTTGTTCAACTGATTCACAATTTCTGACGCCTGACTGACGCCAACTGACGCTACACACCTATTCTTGGAATGTATAGTACATATAGTGACTCCTATAGACACTCTTAAATACTACAGACTTTTCGGAGAGCAGGTCTCTCCCCATCGACTACCGTTATACCTGCTCCCGTACTAGAAAATTACAGCGCGCCCCGGGATCGCAAAAGGCGCTCGGCGCATACTTGAGGCGTTGCGGCAGAATGGAAAATTTGGGCATTTAGACATTTTTGCCGCATTCCATCTTTTGGTATGTTATTTTTAAAACCCTAAAGCAACTTTTAAGCGAATAAAAAAAAAAGATTTTTTCTAAATTTTACTGTGATGTCCCCCCTTACTTTCTAAACGTTCTTTAAAACAGTCATTCGTATCTACCTAATCAATATATTTTCGAGGGATACATTCTAAATGTTTATTTGTAATTTAATGAAACCAGTTGTGTATAGAAATATCGTAAAGTCTAGAAACAGACAATTCAGACTAAAATTTCAATTATAAATCGTATCAATGAGAATTAGAAACATTCACATTTTTCTTTCTTTCTCTAATTTTATTGAGTATTGTATTTTTTTATTCTTCTACTTTCCGCTTAGATTTGAATATATTGTAATGAGCATATATGTAGGTTTATAATCTGTGCTACAAGAAATATTCTAATTTCTACAAATTTATAAATAAATTCTATGAATTTAGTTTTATTTCCTTGAATAGTGTGTGCATTATTTGTTGTGATCTATGCTTCATGGATTGATTCTATGTTAAATACGGAAAATAGCGAACATGTGTGTAAGGTTGAAAGTAGATGGGTGCAATATCCTCAGACAAGGTTAACTACAGAATTCGCTAATGAACCCGCTCCGGCAGCTAGTTGTAAAATTTATTACGGTTCTATAAAACGAACTTTACACACGCCCAAATAATACAGCAAATTGCAACGTATATAAGATTTATATTTGATTCCACAATTCCATTCGGAAATAAACGTTTTTCCATAATGATGATTGATCTATCGTTCTATACAATAACATGCTTGGTTTATTTATTCAAATAAATGTTATACTATAATATACTATAATAATTATTGGATTATTCCGACGAGTTGCGAATATTTATTGTAATATATAATATTACAGTTATTATTACTATTGTATATGAAGCTTATCTGAAATATGTTTAATAAAATTAACAATAAAAAATATTTATTTGCTGACATTTCATACCGAAAAAAGAACTTTGGTATCGAAAAAAAAAATGCACAAAATACCAAGTTTCCTTATAGCAAATTAATTTCCTTAAGGGGAATCCTACAAGTTTTAATTGACAAATTTTTCAAAATTTCTCCTAGTTTCCGAATTATTTACGCATTTTTGAGAAAAAAATGCAAAACAGAAAAAAGCCTCACTTTGTTTCAGGCTTGATTATTAACCACTTGACCGACAAAATACACTAAATACCAAGTTTCCCTATGGGAAATTGAATTCCCTACAAGTTTTATTTGAAACATTTTTCAAAATTTCTCCTAGTTTCTGAATTATTTTTGCATTTTTGAGACAAAAAAATTGCAAAACAAAAAAAACCTCACTTTGTTTCCAGCTTGATTATTACCAACTTGACAGACAAAAATACACTAATTGTAAATACCAAGTTTCCTTATAGGAAATTAAATTAAAATTTTAAGTTTTATTTAAAATAGTTTAAAAATTTCTCCTAGTTTTCGAATTATTTTCGCATTTTTGGGACAAAAAAACACATAAAAAAAACCTCACTTTGTTTCAAGCTTGATTATTACCAACTTAACAGACAAAAATACGCCAACATTAAGATTCCATATAGGAAAATGAATTCCCTACAAGTTTTATTTGAAACATTTTTCAAAATTTCTCATAGTTTCAGAATTATTATCGCATTTTTGGGACAAAAAAAAAACAGAAAAAAAACCTCATTTTCTTTCAAGCTTGATTATTACCAAATTGACGGACAAAAATAGAATTCCCTACGAGTTTTATTAGAAACATTTTTCCAAATTTCACTCCGCTTACAAAATAGATAAAGATTAAAACTTTGCTAAATCAAATTTTAATTATATTATAGATTTCCGAAATGTAGTAGTTTACGATACAAGTGTGTGAAGAAGGGCTTTTGTGCATGAGTTGGGAATTGGGATTGGGAATGCATGAGTTGGCATGGAGTTTGCAAATTCATTGCAATTAAACCGGCTCGTGCTTCAAACTAAATCATGCACAAAAACCCTTCTTCACACACTTGTATCATTGTATCATAACCTACTACATTTCGGAAATCAATATTTCACATAAGGTAAGTTCGGCCAAGTGCGCGCGCGTTTTTAAGCCTTTACACACGAGTGTCATACATTATTTGATCTACGAAGTAAAATGTTAAAATACTGTTGAATCTACAAAAAAATAATTGTTTCTTACCGATAATATTGTAAAAAGTAATTTTGACAGATA
Source organism: Phosphuga atrata (assembly GCA_944588485.1). Classification (NCBI taxonomy): domain Eukaryota; kingdom Metazoa; phylum Arthropoda; class Insecta; order Coleoptera; family Silphidae; genus Phosphuga; species Phosphuga atrata. The sequence continues at coordinate 44,959,258 of OX155896.1, read as the reverse complement.
ACATACTTCAAATTACTGACACAATAAGATTAGAAAGTTCTGCGCCTCCGTGGTAATAATATCTAACTAATAAAAACGCAGTGACGGAAACACCATTCGGACGTTGTCAATGTAATCTAGGTAAACCTAGATTTACTCTAGATTTAATCAGATAAATCCAGACTGAGAGGCCGACACTCCTTAATTCAAAATAAGAAAAAACAATTCAATTTTAATACACGTCAGAAAATTTATTTTCACTACGTCTATGTTTTTTGTTTAGTGACGCGAATTGTTGCCATAGTAACAACAAACATAAATCGTTTAATAATGAAACTATTTGATTTACATTGGACTTTTTACGCACGATTTGTATGCTTTCAAACACGATTATAATAATGGCATCCTTCATATACAATAATTTTCTTATTAATGTTCTTTTTAATTTACATTTTTAGGTGCGAGTAGATAAAATAATGTTTATTGATAATTTGCATGAATGTAGGAAAACGCACAATATAATTTATTTTAATTTTATTATTGCATTTTCTGTTGGTGTTTTAGAAAGTAGTCGCGAGTGGGTTATTAAATGCATAAATGAACATTACACATTCTTCTGACTAATTTTAAGATTATAAAGCCGGCCGGTGAATTAGTTACAACGATATAATACAACAGGAAACCATAAACATACTAAATCTACATAATTCTTAATAAACCCAAACAATCTAAACCATTCCTAAGTAAACTAAATTAACATGGATTTCACCAACAGATAACTCAATCTAGTTTCACAGAAGCCAATTAACAAATTATACCAAATTGTAGCTTATCGCGAAGATTAATTTAACCTAATATTATAATAACACAAACAACTTTATTTTGTCCGACAAATTATTGTGACCAAAATATTAACTTTATTCATTTAAAATATGTATATAGACTTATGTCCAAAATATAGGCTTTATTGTGTTCAAAATATAGCCTCTCTTGTGTCCCAAATATAGACTTTGATGAGTGTTTTATAATCGATATTTATTATGTCCAAATTATAGACTTTATTCTCTTCAAAAATAGACTCTAATGTCCCTAAAACATAGACCTTATTTTCTCCAAAATATAGACTTTATTGTCTTATAAATGATATAATGTGAATAAATGATATAATGTAACAATTTATTGTATCCAAAATATAGACTTTATTCTCTCCCAAATATAGACTTTAAGTCTCCAAAATATAGAACTTATTTTCTCCAAAATATAGACGTTATTGTCTCCAAAATATAGAAGTTATTGTCTCCAAAATATAGACTTTATTGTCTCCAAAATGTAGACTTTATTGTCCCGAAAATATGGACTTTATTGTCTCCAAAAATACTTTATATTCTCCAAAATGTAGACTTTATTTTCTGCAAAATATAGACTTAATTTACTACAAAATATACTTTATTTCCTCTAAAATAAAAGAAAGACGAAATTACGAAAAAACGAAAGACTTCATCGTTTCCAAAATATAGACTTTATTGTCCCCAAAATGTAGACTTCATTGTTTCCAAAATATAGACTTTATTGTCCCCAAAATATAGACTTTATTGTCCCCAAAATATAGACTTTATTGTCTCCAAAAATACTTCATCTTCTCCAAAATTTAGACTTTAATTTGTCCAAAATATAGACTTTATTTCCTACAAAATATAGACTTCATATACTCGAAAATATAGACTATATTTTCTCCAAAATATAGACGTTATTGTCTCCCAAATATAGACTTTATCGTCTCCAAAATATAGACTGTATTGTCCCGAAAATATAGACTTTATTGTCTCCAAAAATACTTTATTTTCTCCAAAATTTAGACTTTATTTACTCCAAAATATAGACTTTATTTTCCCCAAAATATACTTTATTGTCTCCAAAATATAGACTTTATTGACTCCAAAATATAGACTTTATTTTCTCCAAAATATAGACTTTATTGTCTCGAAAATATAGAATTTATTTTCTCCAAAATATAGAATTTATTTTCTCCAAAATATAGACTTTATTTACTCCAAAATATAGACTTTATTTACTCCAAAATATAGAGTTTATTGTCTTCAAAATATACTTTATTTTCTCCAACATTTAGACTTTATTTACTCCAAAATATAGATCTTATTTTCTCCAAAATATAGACTTTATTTCCTTTAGAATATAGACTTTATTGTCCCCAAAATATCGACGTTATTGCCTCCAAAAATACTTTATTTTCTCCAAAATTTAGACTTTAATTTGTCCAAAATATAGACTTTATTTTCTCCAAAATATAGACTTAATTTTCTTAAAAATATACATTATTTTCTCCAAAATATAACTTTATTGTCTCCCAAATATAGACTTTATTTTCTCTAAAATATAGACTTTATTTACTCCAAAATATACTTAATTTTCTCCAAAATATAGACTTTATTTCCTCCAATATATAGACTTTATTGTCTCCAAAATATAGACTTTATTTTCTCCAAAATATAGACTTTATTTTCTCCAAAATATACTTTATTTTTTACAAAATATAGACGTTATTTCCTCCAAAATATAGACTTTATTTTCTCCAAAATATAGACTTTATTGTCTTCAAAATATACTTTATTTTCTCGAACATTTAGACTTTATTTTCTTCAAAATATATACTTTATTTTCTCCAATATATAGACTTTATTTTCTCCAAAATATAGACTTTATTTACTTCAAAATATAGTTTATTTTCTCCAAAATATAGACTTTATTGTCTCCAAAATATAGACTTTATTTTCTCCAAAATATAGACTTTATTGTCTCCAAAATATAGACTTTATTTTCTCCAAAATATAGACTTTATTTTCTCCAAAATATAGACTTTATTGTCTTCAAAATATACTTTATTTTCTCCAACATTTAAATTTTATTTTCTTCAAAATATAGACTTTATTTTCTCCAAAATATAGACTTTATTTACTCCAAAATATAGACTTTATTTAGTCCAAAATATAGAGTTTATTGTCTCCAAAATATTTATTGTCTCCCAAATATAGACTTTATTTTATCTAAAATATAGACTTTATTTACTCCAAAATATACATTATTTTCTCCAAAATATAGACTTTATTTTCTTCAAAATATAGACTTTATTTTCTCCAATATATAGACTTTATTTTCTCCAAAATATAAACTTTATTTTTTACAAAATATAGACGTTATATACTCCAAAATATAGACTTTATTTTCTCCAAAATATAGACTTTATTGTCTTCAAAATATACTTTATTTTCTCCAACATTTAGACTTTATTTTCTCCAAAATATAGACTTTATTGTCTTCAAAATATACTTTATTTTCTCCAACATTTAGACTTTATTTTGTCCAAAATATAGACTGTCTCCAAAATATAGAATTTATTGTCTCTAAAATATCGACTTTATTTTCTTCAAAATATAGACTTTATTGTGTCCAAAATATAGCCTTTGTCTCCAAAATTGTTTGTTTGATATAACTACGATTTTAATGTGTTAGTTCTTATAATCTATACATTTTTTGCCTTCGTGTCATCACTTTTACTGTTTTTAATAATGACTGTGCTTTTGTTACATTTTCATTTCATTTTATTCATTTTCAGAATTTTATATGTATAAGTGCCAATTTTTAATTAAATGTATAAACTTTGTTTTATTTGTTATTTTTATTAATTGATTTTATTTATATTCATATTTTGTATATCTCTCTAATCAGAACATAAATTTATATTTATTTATAACATGTATATCGTGTATTTTATTATATATGTAACTCATGTTGGAAGTTTTCTCCTTTTGACCTATGTAAACTGTTTGTGGTAATGGCATCAATAAATTATTAATATTATTAAAATATAGACATTATTGACTCCAAATTATAGATTTTACTGTCTCCAAACTATAGACTTTATTAATTTAATATAAAATTTAATAAGTAATTTGTAGTTGCAATTATTGCAAATCTAAGTCTAATTCAGTATTGCATTTCTTGAGATATAACCATTCTATATAGACTGCGTAAAAACGTAAATAATCTTAATATATTATCTAAATAGCATACGAACAGTTTGAAAAATGCTGCTATTCAATTATGAAAATGATGATAAAGTGTTCTCTATGTGGAAAGCAATTTTGTCTGAGCGAGTTCCTTCTTTGCATTCATTTATCAACTGCTTGGAACTTAATTGAAAGACTAATTTCGTACAGTGTTTGTAGGCGAGGCTCTGATTTAAATTGACACATCACGCCTGTGCTGATTAGATATTCATTTTTGATTTCGAGAATAGATAATTATAAGTAGAATGTGTGTTTATTTTTATCAAAAAATAAATAAAAACGATGTTGTTACTACAAAGGGAAAATGGAAGAGTAATTATTAGGTTTATTCCAATCACAGTCAGCAAACTGTCTGATGCAGACGCATGATTTAAAATAATTGTCGCTTGCAATATCGCACAGTTTTCTGGCCGTATTGTGGCATGCAGCGCGATAGCGCTTCAGTCGTTTATCTGCGAGTAATGTCGATCGACGTGTAATGCTTATACACGAACAGCGCGATTGCGTTTTACTTTTATCTACGAGTAATGCCGATTGACGTGATAGCGATTGCGCTGCGTGGCGCTATAACGGTTAAGTTTCAACATCTTAAGATAATAATGTTAAAACCCAATAATAAAGGGATTAAGTTATGACCTATTTCCGCCCCTAATGAACACGTAATAATTATTTTCGGAAAGTATCAATACAAGCAAAGGGTTTAGAACAGGTTTTTATTGAAAATCACTGTAAATAAAATTGAAGTAAGCAAATATTGAAATATTTTCCTCAAGAAAATTAAACGACTTTCTTCTCGGAACAATTTTCCAGCGATAATTTCAAAGAAATTATATCACGTGTAATTTTAAAATTATTTTCATCTTGTTCCATCCTGTTGTAGCAGTCTCTTTAATGATCGGTAAAGGGGAGTCTGTGCTTCGGTGTATAAATCATCGAGCAGTGTCGTGTCTAATACTAGTGTTCGTGGGTTAATGCACCTGGCTTTACTACATTAGCTATACATACAAAACTTAGCTCCAAGCCTTACCATCAACAGAAAACAAGAATGAGGCTTCAACCTATAATGTGAATCAAGCTCCAAAAACATCAAGTTATTTATTTGTAGTTAGTATTACAGCCAAAGCCGCGGTCGAAGTTATTTTATAAACGATTTAGTCTCTTGACAACGTTCTATATCTGGCCTTTTTATTTGTTTTTATAATATTTCTTAAGTAAAAATTACACAATAATAAAACATTAAAACAATTAAAAAAACATTTTTAGCACATCGAAACTTGTCGAATAAACGTGTAAATTGTGATAATTGATTAAAAACAGATTATTGCATCGTCATCAGGAGATACTTTCCAGACGCACAAGACTAGACAGACAAGAGCAGACAGACAAAACTAGACAGACAAGACTAGACAGACAAGACTAGTTAGACAAGACTAGTCAGACAAGACTAAACAGACAAGACTAGTCAGGCAAGACTAAACAGAAAAGACCAGACGGAGAACACCAGACAGAGAAGACAAGACAGACAAGACCAGACGGACAAGACTAGACAAACAAGGGATGGGACGCAAATTTTAAGTTTGTGTGTTCGGACCGTGCAACGAAAATATGATAGGATGGGACAGTGACAGGCATTCGTCCCACGGGATGGGATTTGGAACGAGAAACTCGTCCCATGCTTATCTCTACTGTAGACTACACTTCCGAGGACAGGCAGACAAGACTAGACAGACAATACTAGACAGACAATACAAGACAGAAAAGACTAGGCAGACAAGACTAGACAGAAAAGACTAGACAGAAAAGACTAGACAGAAAAGACTAGACAGACAAGACTAGACAGACAAGACTGCACAGGCAAAACTAGACAGACAAGACAATACAGACAAGTCTAGACAGACAAGACTAGACAGACAAGACTAGACTAGACAGACAAGACTAGACAGACAAGCCTAGACAGACAAGACTAGACAGACAAGACTAGACAGACAAGACTAGACAGACAAGACTAGACAGACAAGACTAGACAGACAAGACTAGACAGACAAGACTAGACAGACAAGACTAGACAGACAAGACTAGACAGACAAGACTAGACAGACAAGACTAGACAGACAAGACTAGACAGACAAGACTAGACAGACAAGACTAGACAGACAAGACTAGACAGACAAGACTAGACAGACAAGACTAGACAGACAAGACTAGACAGACAAGACTAGACAGACAAGACTAGACAGACAAGACTAGACAGACAAGACTAGACAGACAAGACTAGACAGACAAGACTAGACAGACAAGACTAGACAGACAAGACTAGACAGACAAGACTAGACAGACAAGACTAGACAGACAAGACTAGACAGACAAGACTAGACAGACAAGACTAGACAGACAAGACTAGACAGACAAGACTAGACAGACAAGACTAGACAGACAAGACTAGACAGACAAGACTAGACAGACAAGACTAGACAGACAAGACTAGACAGACAAGACTAGACAGACAAGACTAGACAGACAAGACTAGACAGACAAGACTAGACAGACAAGACTAGACAGACAAGACTAGACAGACAAGACTAGACAGACAAGACTAGACAGACAAGACTAGACAGACAAGACTAGACAGACAAGACTAGACAGACAAGACTAGACAGACAAGACTAGACAGACAAGACTAGACAGACAAGACTAGACAGACAAGACTAGACAGACAAGACTAGACAGACAAGACTAGACAGACAAGACTAGACAGACAAGACTAGACAGACAAGACTAGACAGACAAGACTAGACAGACAAGACTAGACAGACAAGACTAGACAGACAAGACTAGACAGACAAGACTAGACAGACAAGACTAGACAGACAAGACTAGACAGACAAGACTAGACAGACAAGACTAGACAGACAAGACTAGACAGACAAGACTAGACAGACAAGACTAGACAGACAAGACTAGACAGACAAGAGTAGACAGACAAGACTAGACAGACAAGACTAGACAGACAAGACTAGACAGACAAGACTAGACAGACAAGACTAGACAGACAAGACTAGACAGACAAGACTAGACAGACAAGACTAGACAGACAAGACTAGACAGACAAGACTAGACAGACAAGACTAGACAGACAAGACTAGTCAGAAAAGACTAGACTAGATAGGACATTTGCAACTAACAGGAAAAATCCTTGGAGTTATTGGAAATTTTCCAATAACTCGATAAAAACAATCTCAGGAATATAAATTTTCCGCCGATTTCAAGATGCCATAACTTTTGTCCGGATTATCACAGAGACTTCTCGTTCTCACCAATCGATTTGACATCGCAAAATTAGCCAGGAAACATTTATATGTTTCCTGTAAAACTTAAACTTTCCATGTTCAACAACAAAAAACAATAATTTGGATTCCAAACTGGTTTGGGTTAATTAATGCCTCTTGTTTATACACTTAAATAAATATTTTCGCTTGAACGTATTAAACTTTGCAGAAAACCTGCTCTAAATTTAATTAACATTAGAACAACTTTGAACTAATTAATTTCCATCCCTATTTGTCTTGCAACAACTTTATTATCTCATTTATAACAACATAAACTTTGCGTATAAGTCGCGTATATTTCTAATTAATGGAAGCAAATAATAATTCGCATATTTTGTAATATATTAAAGAAAGCTGGCATAAATTATATTTTTTGAGAGAATAAAGGACATATGCGAGCACGTATAATGATTATGATACATGATTGCATATATCACATTTAATGAAGGCTATGAGATGGATACAAATGGACTAATTAAAGTTCGGCTGTATGTTCAGCGTTCATTTGCATATTTTATTGATACCGCCCTAATGAACACCAATAAATTATTTACTTTTTTACGTTTTCGAATGATGAATGGCACTATTTTTGATTTCAAAGTAAATTTATAGCAACAAACTTCAAAACCTTAATGAAGTAGAGAGTGCGGAATAGGTGCAGGAGATAGATGTAAACTGGTCTTGACGCTAAACAAAACTTCAAATTCAAAACCATAATGGAGTGAAGAATTGAATACAAGAAATGTAACAGGTTTTGAGGCTTTTAGTTAAAAAAAAAATGAGATTGTGATAGTTCTAGTAAAGGAAACTTTTTGTTTCTTGGGCGTGCGGTGTTGACTGTCGTGATTCAGTATTTTAGTCATTAGATTAAATTAACAATTTCCGTTTTACATGTACTTATTAGTTAGCCACGAACACACTAAATACTTATCTGTATGTTCGCGTTTTGATAAGTTACCAAAGCAAATAAAAAAAAAAAAACGAAAAACTAACTATATGCATTAAATCTACATTTACATCAAGCTTGCAAAGTCATCATAAATCAACTAGTTAAGCTTATGCTACAGAGAAAATACCTTTAATTTTACTGCAAACACTATGTATTTGCTAGATCTATCTAGTCGGTCTATCAACTTTAAAATTTCAATTTTTTAATGACTAAACAGGTCTGTCTCTTTTCATCTTTTCATTCTCTTTTCTCTTTTGTGAAAAATGTTTTTTCTTTCTTTATCTGTTGAAAAGGCGAGATTAGAATGAAACTTTTCAAAATGTCTTTTTACATTATTAACTATAATTATTAATTAACTATAATCTATAATTACATTATTAACATAAGTAACTTTTTCGGACTTAAGTGATTGTGTGCTCAATATTCTGAACATTACATTATAGCCCGTGCAGAATACTTTTATAACTTGTATTATTTGCAATAAAATAATAATTTTTAATAATTTGTAAATATTGTCAAATTTTCAAAAACCAAAATCTCGTAATACAAAATTTTGTTTTTTTATTGATTTGGGTGAACAACCTTTGGAAAATTTAAATTGAAAATTGTTTTATGTCAAAATGTTTGCAAATATCAAAATAATTGGCAAATATTGAAACATTTTCAAAAATCAAAATCTCTATACGAAGCAAAATTTATTATTCTTTATTGATTTCTTGAATGGACAAACCTGGCAAATTCTTATAACCAAAATCTCTATTCGAAGCAAATTGTTGTTTTTTGTTAATTTGAGTGGACACACATTTATTTGCAAAATTCTTTTGTTTTATGTCAAAATTGAACGAAAACGACAAAATAATAATGCAAAGAGTGCCAAATTTTCAAAAATCAAAATCTCTATTCCAAGCAATTTTTTTTTTTTATTGGAGTGGACAAACTAAGCAAAATTTATTTGTTTTAGGTCAAAATTGGACGAAAATGTCAAAATAATTTTAAAATATTGTCAAATTTTCAAAAACCAAAATCTTTATACGAAACAAAGTTTGTTTTATTTTTGATAATTTGAATGGACAAACCTTGCATAATTCTTTTGTTTTGTGTCAAAATTGGACGAAAACGTCAAAATAATTTGCAAAAAGTGCCAAATTTACTAATAACCAAAATCTCTATTCGAAGCAAAGACTATAATATATAGTTTTCAACAGAAAATTAGACTACTAACTTATAATAATTAAGTGAACCATGGAAAGCACAATCTAATACATTTGGTCCAATTCAGCAGTTAGCATTATAGAGAATTCATTAAATGAACTACATTTTAATCTAGTAGACTATATAGACAAGACTGGATATAGCTATAAATATGGCTATAAAAATAAATATAGTTATAGCATAGTTAAGAATTATTTTTTGGGATTTTGTGAAATATTCATCTTTCCAGCGATAAGACCACTAGGTGAAGGGTTGAGTCCCGAATCTTTCAACCAGGGCAACGCAACGCTCCAATGTTGTGTTGTGTATGTATTTATTAATCTCTCTTTGTTATGTCTAAAAAAGCCACAATTAATTCATGAAGTCTGTAGACTGCTATAGAAGTCCAAAGCATCTGACCGCCCAATCAATTGGACTACTACACAGCACCTGGGCACAGCGTTGCCCACTCTACGTCTTTTGACGTAGATCTACGTACTTATGCCTCTCCTGCGAACCTACGAACTTTCAGAACAGTCTCAGAATCTACGTATTTTCTATCAAATTGACGAATTTGTAAAATAACATCGCATTAGGCAGAAAATGCTCACATTTTCTTTTCTTTCGCGAAAAAAAGTTTATAATACGCTTTAGGTCGTTCATTTTAAAAGTGTTCATTCTCTGTTAAGGTTCTTATTTAATTCGAACGTTGAAATCTAGTAGGGCGTTCGACTCGCTAGGAAAATAAATTTAAAAAGTAAACGCGGCTATTTTAAATTTTTATTTTTCCCGACTTCAGCTAAACCAATATCTCTTAAAGTACGGTATTTAAATGCAGAATTTTTTTCCACAAGCTTGTTTTTAATATCAAATTTCGAATTAAATCGAAATTCATTTGCCTTTTATTAATTTTTACTTAAACTCTTAAATATTTGTAAAAAACACAAAAAAACGTTTGTGAGTCTTTTCATTTGTTACTTATTTTAGAGGACATCAGCCCCGTTTTCTCGGTGAATCAGACTGTGCATTCAATAATATTGTAAATATCACTCATTTTTATTATTTTTCTCTCTAATTGATATTGAAACCACTAAATATTAATTGCTTCTATACTTTTTAGATATATAATCTACTAGTTTACAATTTTAATATTTCGAAGGAGATTCGTTGTTTATTGTTTGATTTCAATATTTTCTAGTTTCCTGTTCAATTGAATTAAATACAATTAACAATTATGGAATTAAGCAGTGATTCCAATTATGAATGTAAGTAGTTCACTAAAAAAAGTACGCAGATCTACTTACTTTTCAAACCCACATTTTACTATTTCTACGTAATTTTCTATTCTGGCCCATGTCTTTTTCAAAATTCGAGTTGGCAACACTGCCTGGGTGTCAAATCAATTGAACTGCTATAGTAGTCCATAGCAGCAAAAGGGTTAAAAAGCCTGTGTGGCCTACGGGTCGTGGGTTCGCCATCACTGGTCTAGTCTATCCTTAACAAATCCTAGTTTGTTTCCAAATTGATAAGTATTAGTATATAGTATAAATCGAGAATTATTCCAAAGTAACCCCAAAGTAACTAATTGAGTGAGAAAAAAATAATTGGGACTACACACACTAATGCTCAGTTTTTAGACGAACTAGTCTATATAGATGGAAACTATTTTCGCACACGCAAACTTAAATAGTTCGTTAACTACATTATGTGGACTAACCTAGTCTGAGTCTACTAGTTTACTAGTTATGAAAACAACGAATTTAAGATTTCTTGCCTGTCTAGACAGTTCTGTCTGTCTAGTCCAGTGTTTCCCAAAGTGTGGTACGCGTACCCCAAAGGGTACGCAAAAGGGGTACGAGAAGATTTTTCATTTTTGTTCTTTTTTATGTGTGACAAAGCGAAAATAAAAAGACAAACAGCAATTTGTAAATTACATAAAAAAATAATGCTTCAAATACAGTCGAACTTCCATAACTCGAACTTCTTTAACTCAAATTTTTCTATAACTCGAATATTTGAAATTCATACGTTTAGATAGCATTTTACATATAAATTAATTTCCATAACTCGAATTTTTCCATAACTCGTAGTAAAAATTTGTACAATGGATATCATATTTTATGATGACCATAAACTCGAATAAAGCAAAACTAAGAATTTACCAGCGGGTATGCTTTAGGAAGATTACTACAGGGTATTATTCTCCCGAGAATCGGTAATCCAAAAAGAGACGATATAATCAAAGATCACCCATAAGGTGCGATATAATATGGAAAACAATTCAAAATTACTGACATTTAAAAAAATATATATTAATTAAAATTATTTATAATTAATTATAATTATATAACATTAATAATCTATTTATATTCTTGTTTATTATCCATTTCTTAAAACATCATATTAATAATTATATTAATAATACATATTTCTCTTTTGTTTATAAATATATACATATGTACATATAAATGTATTTACTTTGAATAAATTGTGTATTTTACTCATTTTATAGTTATGTATTTCTATAACTCCATTTTTTGTTCATGAACTATGGCAATTCGATTTGAATATGTGAACCAATTCTCATTTTAAGTTAGTGTTAGTATTTACTTTGCTTTGTGGTAGTAAGTTTGTGTGAATTAGAAAATGACCGAAGTAGTTTTTTTTTTACAAAACTTGGTACAAGAACTTGCACTCCCAAACGTTGTAAACAGGAAACAAAATAGTCAAAATTTTCAGAAAACTGTAAACACTGCCATAGATTTATTTCTGATGAACAGCAATGTCACAATTCCTGAAAATCTTGCTGGAGAGATTCAACATTATACAAATCGAAGATGCAGTTTTTGTGCCAGATCAAGGGATAGAAAGACTTATCATGTAGTACATGCAAAAATCCCACTTGCAACATACGCAGAGAAGAAAGTAAAACATTTTTATGTCCTAACTGTAAAAATAATAAGTTAGGGCAAATAACAATTTAAGGTATAAATTAAAATGTTCTTCAACAATAAACAAACGATATTTGAAGATATTTGAATTATTGTATAATCTTGCAAACAATCATGCATAATTTACGCTATTTCTATAAGTTCTTATAGCATTTCAGTGGGGTATCATAGTTACCCCAAACGGCCCGAAACGTATTTTTTTGTAGTGCGGCTCCGGAAAGATTAATAGCATATCTCAAAAAATTCTACTATTTTCTAGTACCCTTCGGGGTACGAAGGGATAAAAAATGTTTCAAAGGGGTACACATGGGTGGAAAGTTTGGGAAACACTGGGCTAGTCTATCTTCTTGGTAGGGGAGGAGACAACTAGGGCGGTTTTCACTACCCGTCCGGGCGGTCCACCCTGAATGAGTGGATTCATTCATGGAATGGGTATATCCACCAATATGCGATACCGGGGTGGCGCATACTAAAAGCCAAAATAGAATAGGGAGTTTAGTAAGAACCTAACTCAAACCACTTTTAGTCTTGTCTGTGTAGTCCTGTCTGTCTAATCTTGTTTGTCTAGTATTGTCTGTCGAGTATTGTCGGTCTAGTCGAAATAGCCTAAAAAAGTCAAAAATGTAGAATCTAAATAAAAGTTAGAAAATATTCTATTGTAAACTAGATAGAATCTTCTGGTTTTCAATGTTGACAAGGAAAGTTAATGGACAATAAACACGTGAAACTTAGTTAATCTAGTCCGGTGTTTCCCAAAGTGGGCCCCACGCCCCACTAGGGGCAATTTGATTGTTAAGGGGGGCAATTGGAAAATGGACTGGACACTAGTTTAACCCTTTTGCTCCGGGCCATTTTCAATTCCTAAATAATTGCGGCCTATAAATGTTATAAATTCGTTTGACGAGACCAAAATAGTAACTGGGTTTTTGGCGTCGTCAAGTTAACCCCCCTGTGGCAGACGGCAGGCTCCGCGGGGATTCCCGGACACCTTAAAGGCTCCTTTACACCGGCGCGGAGCGTATGCGGAAGCGAAATCGCAATGCCCACATCAAAACACGATTTGTACGTCTATAGTAGTCACGATTTCCTCAGAAGAAGAAGCTGTGGTATTATAAGCGTTATCTGCATAAGATGAAAGATGTTAATTTGAATTATTAAAACACGTAAAACTCATTTCATAATGAAATGTTGGTTCATGGGTTCATAAAATCAATGTGATTGTAGAGATCATTTAAAAACACAGCGGCAGGCAGCGAAACTAACCGCGCATGCAGCGTCCTCCTCGTGCAACGCTGCACTACCGCGACTATGACGGAAATCGCGCTTGTTGATCTGAACATGTACATAAGTCGCCGTGTCAATCGGTCCGCCGTGAAATCGCACTGTTGGCGGCAGCGAAACTTCCGCTCCAGTCTGTGAGATACTTCAAATCTCGCTAAACAACGCAATTATTCGCATCTGAATGGCGCGTAGCAACTTCTGTAGTGTTTCGCAGCATTCAGTTGCTGTTAATTTAAAATAAGCGTCCGTAAAAACTGTTGTAAAAGTCTCGTTGATTTAAAAAATATATACATTGTATAGTTATAATTGGTAAGTATTTGATTTTATTTTAATTTTAGAAGCATAACTTTCCAGAAAAAATTGTCAAACGGAAAAAATATGATATTTTGTGGTAGCATTGTGGTAAATGACATAAAAAACTACTACTAGATGTCAATAATATACCAATGAAAAATATAACATCTTGTGCTGCAGATGGTTCCTAATATGTTGGGAAAGAAAAATGACTTCTTAAATGACTGCTTAAAATTGATGAAAGATGAGAATCCAGAAATGATTCTTGTGCATTGTGTTATTCATACGGAAAACCTGGTAGCTAAAAACATATCGCCTGTTCTAAATGAAGTACTACATTCAGAAATAAAGTGTATCAATGCTATTAGAGCTAATGCCAAATGTGACAAAAAAATGTGTGAAATCGCAATGCCCACATCAAAACACGATTTGTACGTCTATAGTAGTCACAATTTCCTCAGAAGAAGAAGCTGTGGTATTATAAGCGTTATCTGCATAACTTGAAAGATGTTATTTTGAATTTATAAAACACGTAAAACTCATTTCATAATGAAATGTTGGTTCATGGGTTCATAAAATCAATGTGATTGTAGAGATCATTTAAAAACACAGCGGCAGCGAAACTAACCGCGCATGAAGCGTCCTTCTCGTGCAACGCAGCACTACCGCGACTATGACGGAAATCGCGCTTGTTGATCTGAACATGTACATAAGCCGCCGTATCAATCGGTCCGCCGTGAAATCGCACTGTTGGCGGCAGCGAAACTTCCGCTCCAGTCTGTGAGATACTCACAACTGTTAAAAAACTAAAAAAAACTAAAAACTGTTGTAAAAGTCTCGTTGATTTAAAAAATATATACATTGTATAGTTATAATTGGTAAGTATTTGATTTTATTGTAATTTTAGAAGCATAACTTTCCAGAAAAAATTGTCAAACGGAAAAAATATGATATTTTGTGGCAACATTGTGGTAAATGACATAAAAAAACTACTACTAGATGTCAATAATATACCAATGAAAAATATAACATATTGTGCTGCAGATGGTTCCTAATATGTTGGGAATGAAAAATGACTGCTTAAAATTGATGAAAGATGAGAATCCAGAAATTATTCTTGTGCATTGTGTTATTCATACGGAAAACTTGGTAGCTAAAAACATATCGCCTGTTCAAAATGAAGTACAACATTCAGTAATAAAGTGTATCAATGCTATTAAAGCTAATGCCAAATGTGACCGTCTCTTCAAGCTATTTTGTGAAAAACAAAATGCAGACAATGTGAGACTTTTATTTCAGACTGAAGTAAGATGGCTCTCTAAAGGGAACTGCTTGAAAAGATTTATGAAACTCTTTGATACTCTTAGTGATGTTTTAAGCGAAAAACCTGAAATGAAGTATCTCGTAACAGTCGATGGTAAGGCATTTATGAGATATTTAGCTGATATCTTTGAAAAACTAAAAATATTAAATAACTAATTTCAAGGAGCAAATAAAACTGTTGTCGATGCTAAAGCGAAGATATTTCATTACCTTTATTGAATTATGTCAGAAATATGTTTACAACAAAAACTTTGAACAGTTGGCTCCAAAAATGTAAGGAAAATGCAACCGCTAATGAAATTAAAATTTCTGATTTAAAAGAAAGATTTTCTGATTTAATACAAATTGATTTTCCAGCATGGATCAGAACCTTTTTCCGGCCAATGTTAGTGGATTTGTCTGATATATTAAATATGCAGCATCAAGAAGAACTTGCAGAAATGCAAAATGACGAGTCAATTAAAACTTTATTTAATACAAAAGGAGCGATGGCATGGCTTTGGAGGAAACATAAATCAAATAGCCAAATTTAACCAAATGTGCAAAAAATCTATATTTTAACCGTTTCCACCTTTATATTTAGCTGAATGTGGATTTAGTGCTGTAAATGATTTACTGGTAGATTTGAGACGAGGAGAATTGAGACTGAAACTATCCAAATTGGAACCTAGCATAAAATCTCTGTGCAGCAAGCATCAAGCGTAATGATCTCACTAAATTAAAATAATAAATTAATATAGAAAAATCTTTACAAACATTATTTCGAATTTGAATTTAAGTTTTTCATTATATGTTTTGAAAATTTACTTACTGTGTTTCGTTAATAATTTCCTAGTTATTTCTTCCTAAAACTATTTCTTAAGTGTATAATCAATTTTTTAATATTAAAATTACGTATTTGTTACATGGGGGACATGAGAATTTTGGAGAGGCTTTGGTGGGGCATGGCACAAAGAAGGCTGGGAAACACTGATCTAGTCTATCCAATTCGTAAATTTATATAAAAGTCTCAATTTTAAATTTCGATGACGACCTGAAATTTTAGATACAATCTTATATTCTTTAATTATAATAGAAAATAGTTTCCAAGTATATACTGACTAGATCACTTTATGTACTATAGTCTTGTGAAATGTAGTTAGTCCAGCTAGTCTAAATTATCAAAGCCTCAAATTTGAATATCGGTAAATATATAAACCTATAAATATATAGAATAATTCTGTGAAAAATGTTTTGTTTTCAAAGAATCTAGGGAAGATTTAAAAATAAAATAAATCGTTAAAACAGCGGCATTTACATACAGTTTATATTTCAAGTTTTTTTACTGGAAAAAAGAGCTTCGTTCAAAACCGTTAATTAAATTTAAAAAAAAAACTACTAAAAAAAAAAAGAATAATTGTCTAAATTTGGGAAAAAACGGTTAAAAGAAAAAAAACGTTTTTTACGTATATTTTAGGATTCGTTTTTTAATTCTCACGGGAAGAGCGGATAGAAGAAACATGGCGGCCAATAGAGAAGCATCCCAATGCTCGGGGCATCAACCCTAAACCACCCACAAACGTTACATTTTTCATTTCTTAATACCCGAAAATATATGAAATTAATAAAATTAAATGACTTACCTCGTATTTCAATCCGGCAAGTCGCAGCCAAGTCTCCACCTTGAGGCAATAAGGCGACAAAGACGGTAATAACGGTGTGCGAGAGAATTGATAAAGATAAACCACATCTTTCTCGAAGGTGGATTTGTGCACTACGACTTTGGGTGGTGCAGGTTCTTTGCTCGCAGCAACCGGTGCCGCGTCTCCGCCAGCGTTCTCCTGTTTCGCCTCTTCGGCTTTGTTATCAGCAGCCACTTCCTCCTTGATCTCTTTCGTCTCAACAGGCACGTTATTCTCAACTTCTGTTGCCATTTTCGTTAATTAATATTTCAAGTCGAGCCCCAAAAAAACACTAAACTAATACAGTCCACAAAGACGAGAACGTTTCTTTTTTTTGTTTCTATTTAAAAACAAGACAAAACACACCGAATACAACGACAGCTCGGTCAGAAGTGTGCAGCCCGTCTGAAATCTAAAGCGCTGATGTCGGGTCGGCGCGTTGTGACGTCACTCTTCTCTCTCGGTCTTCGGCACCCCCCACCAATGTTAAGGCCATGTTGCCGTCATATCACCATGTGCCCCACCCTCATCATCTCCAGTGGCGTAAACTGTGGGCACATTCAACATCCATACCCAACCCCTATCAAAAATAGTTTACACGTCAATTATCATTAACTTACAATAAAATATCTTATAAATTATATATTAACCCACGACAATCAATTTCACTTTTTACCCTTACAAAAAATCATTATTATTTGCCTTTAAATTATGTTAATTTAACATTTTCATTCTTTTTTTTATATTTCTCTACAAAATTAATAAAAATGTCAGCGCGAATTTTATTCTAGATATACATAATGCTTTTATAGGCTGATTAACATAGGCTGATAGGCTTTAATAGGCTGACAATTATTTTTTACTATTCTCATTGTAAACAGATATTTGCCAATCATAAAACTAGATCAATAAATCAATTTCACTTTCAGAAATAAATAAATATATTAGCCAAGAAAATGCTTATTACACTAAAGTGACCACATTTTCATTAAGACAAAGCGGGACAAATGGGATGAAATGAGAATTATAATTTACTTTCGTAAGCGGACCAGTAATTAAAAAAAAATATATATATTTTATCTACTCATACACAAAAATGAACACATTAATGTATGTGAAGTATGTGAATGTATGTAAATACATTATTGTATGTGAAGGATACCATTATTATAATCGTGTGTAAAAGTATCCAAATTCTGCGTAAAAGTCCAATGTAAATCAAATTGAGTTTCATTATTAAATGATTTCTATTTGTTGTTACTATGGCAATAACATGCATCTGACGAAATTTTCTGACGTTTATTAGAATTGAATTAACTTTTCTCATTTGGAATCAAGAGTTCTCGGCCTCTCAGTCTGGATTTATCTGGTTCTAGTATAACTTAACTACTCTAGTATAACTTAGTTTTAGTATAACCTATTGTAGATTAAATCTAGGTTAACCTGGATTACATCGACAACGACCAAATAGTGTTCCCGTCACTGTGTGTTTTTACTAGTTAGCAATTTTTTCCACGTAGGCGTTAAACGTTCTAACCTTATTGTGTCAGCGATGTGATGCGCTCATGCGCAAAAGCCCTTCTTCACACACTAGTATCACAAACTACTGTTACTCGTATACTTGTCTATAAATATACAAAAATAGACTTATTATTAATGGATTATTATGGACTTATTATTATTATTAATTAGTGGTAATTATAAAAATATTTGTAAAAAAACCATAATTTGAACATTATGATTTTTAATTAATTTAAATTTTTTATTTAAAAAAAAATAATTTTCTTTCACGGTCAAATTTTTGATCCGAGTGAATACCCGGATCATTTATTAAAATATCATATGAAATTTCTCACATGAATTGGTCAAATTATTTTTACGCTTAATATAGATTTTAAAGTTTAATGTTCAACTGCGTTTTTTCAGTGTCCATATTTTATTGATACTGGAAAAACACTGTTTCTTGCTGCATTTGTTCATGGAAGGGAGAGCGAGTATTCCAAAATTTTCAAAATATTTTGATAAGGAATATTATTCTGTTTAAAATGAAGCAATTACTCAGTCCATTTTTGGTCTGTTTTCACATTTGCAGACCAGTAACATTTAATTTTTCATCAGTAACGTATCTTTTTACCAATAACACCACATTAATATATTCAAAAGATTTTTACACGTATTCCCATAAAATCTCCTTTTTTAATGTCACCAAATGAAAATTTCAGAACAAGGTACCTTTAAATGACCGGGTTTTCTGAAAGAAGTTAGAAATTTTTATAATAACTGCTTGGAATATCTTGAAGAATCTTCGACTCCATGATCGCAGCGACGCAGCGCCGGTACCAAAATGCACGGCTCTGTGGGGCCCAAGTGCCGGTCAACTTGGAATTTCAAAAACGCGAAATCCTGGTGCCCCAAATCCATATTCAAGTTTTTCTCTGTACAGATTAACAGTTATAAGTGGGCGTCTCGTGACGCGATTCCGCGATGTCCAATTATTGGTGTTGAAAGTCAAAATACCATTCAACAATCCACTGAAAAATCCAGAACATTCACCGGGCGACTGCAAAAGTATGGACGTTTTTCTTTCGTCACTTGTTACCTGCAATGCGACGAGTTTCGGCGGGCGTCGCGATGGTTGCAAACGATGCAGCGTGATGCCGCTTACACTAAAATATAAACCGTTCAATTCTCTGCCGGAATCGCGCAAAACCGTTCCAGCGGAGCTTTAGTTGGCGATTTTGTGGGAGTTTTCCTGGACGTCCTGACGTTTTTCGTTTTTATAGCGTCGCAACGCCATCTTCAACGCAATCGGGATTAAACTCCCAAACAAACTAATAGGTTCTATGCCCGATCGAACTGCGCTGGTCCCGTTTCGATACGTCAATTTGTTCGGACGTTCTAGGTACCGCCGTAAAACGCCTCTGGTTTTTTTCACTTCTTGCGCACTCTTCTTTTTAAACTGCTGCATATTCACATTGAATTGAAAAATTCACTTTGTTTTTTACCACACTTATATTATGTAAAAATGTTATATAACTTATTATTCACAGTTATATAAATTTCTACACATATCACGACTCGAGTTTGGAGTTTGTCGAGCTTGAAAATGACCGTCAAACGTCGAAACTCGAGTCGTGATATGTGTAGAAATTTATATAACTGTGAATAATAAGTTATATAACATTTTTACATAATATAAGTGTGGTAAAAAACAAAGTGAATTTTTCAATTCAATGTAAGTATGGATTACCAAGTAGTAACTGTCGCAACCATCCTATTCATGCTGCATATTCGCTCTGGAATAGTTGCGGGAAAGTGTTCTGAAGAGAACGAATCGAACCGACAACCTGGAGCTCTTTAAATAAGCGTATGACGTCCGTGGAAGTGATTGCAAAATCGACAAAAAAAAGTTGTATTTTCTCCTGCACCAGTTGAACGGGACGTCGCATAACGGCGAGCGAGGGCTGTAAAAACGTGGTGCGGCGGCAGTCAAACGATCCGGAAGAATTTTTGAGATCCGACAAAAAATGCGCCTCAAAGGTTCATTTCATTTGGAGTTCATTTGGAGGCTATTCTAAAATTTCATTGGTAGTCATTAAAAAAGGAGATTTTATGGGAATATGTGGACAAATTGTATATTATATATTACAGTACATTAAAAATAAGAAATACAGATATTTTCTAAAAAGCGGGACATTTTTAAAAAACCGGCGGGACGCGGGACAGGCGTCCAAAAAGCTGTCCCGCCTGTCCCCCCACTGTCCCGCCAAAATCGGGACGTGTGGTCACCTTATATTACACTGCAATTAAATACTTTAATAAATTAGCTAATAAATTTAGACTGCAATAGAAAAGTATTCAAGAAACTAGTTATGGATATGATCTGTGTTAACAGCAGGGAGCTCTTAATTAACCCTCTCTTTTGAATTAGAATTAAACGACATATTACTATTATTGTGATTATAAATTATGTACTTGTCTCACACACTTTGGTTGCACACCACGCCTTTCTGTGACTAATAGATTAAGTATTATCAAATGTAGATTTTAGATTTCACATTTCCAAAACACAGTCATAACACAATCACACGCTCATAACTAGAAAGATAAGACTGAAGAGACAAGACTACACATATAAACATAGATACTTCTGGGTTAGCCTGTTTCTTTGATTAGCTCTCAGCAGAGACGGAGTCCAGATGGGAGCGGCGCATAGTAGACAACAGTACTTAGTACCCACATTTGGCATGAGCCGTCCCAGGGCTGCAGCAGTTTCTAGCGCCTTCTTGGTTACTCTCTCCGTGTGCTGGTTGAAGCTTAGCCTTCGGTCAATCATTACCCCAAGAAATTTAT
Organism: Phosphuga atrata; assembly: GCA_944588485.1. Lineage (NCBI taxonomy): Eukaryota > Metazoa > Arthropoda > Insecta > Coleoptera > Silphidae > Phosphuga > Phosphuga atrata. Next base: position 44,937,865 of record OX155896.1, on the reverse strand, counting down.
CATCCCTTGGGACGATTTTTACATTTCTGATTGAGAATTGTACGGACCCAATCTTCCTTTAACCGGTTAGAAGTACCGCCTCTGTTTCTTCAGGGGCGAGTCTATAGTTTCCGTCTATAGTTTCAATGGCTTTGTTTGCTCGGTCCAATAGGCCGAGTCCGGTTTCAGCAGAGATGACGATGACAAGGTCATCGTCGAAGCCGACCATCTCCACACCTTCTGGTAGATCTAATCTTAGAGCGCCATCATAAAGAATAATCCAAAGGGTAGGGCCCTTAACTGATCCTTGCGGGACACCACATGTACAATAGATCTACGAAGGTCGCAGTACAAGTCGTCGCCACCAATACTACAATCTACACCGCATGTGACATTATGGTGTAGCATTGTCCCACTGGCATCGAGTTGTATTTTCCGATCCGACATGTAGCTGGAAATTATTTTAACCGGATAAGCTGGAAACTGTCTTTGGACGATCGCCGCGATTATATTGTGGCACGCTGCTGTGTTAAAGGCGTTTTGAACATCGAGTGTGATCAGGCCCACCATTTTCCTGGTTCTTCTGGTACCAGCCGAGGCATCTGCTGCGATTTTTGTCACTTTCATGATGGCGTCGATAGTGGTCGATCTTTCCTCACGGAAACCGTGTTGTTTTTCGGATAGATTTGATCCTTTCCGGAGTGCACTTTTGATACGGTCGAGTACGAAGTGTTCTAGTACTTTCCCGGAACAATCAAAGGAATGGACCTATGGTATACAACTATGGGGGTGTGCCAAACAAAGTAACATCGAAATCATACAAAGGTTTCAGAATAAAGTACTAAGGAACATAGTGAAGGCGCCTTGGTACATCAGGAATAGTGATATCCATAGGGACTTACATGTGGATACTGTGGATAATATTATTAAAAAACACGAGCAGAGACTCCATCGCCATGTGAATGTTGCGACAGTCCAGCTACTTGAAAACACGGACCTATTGAGAAGAATCAAAAGATCTAAACCCTTCGAGTTAGTGTTATAAATAGTGCTATGTTACAAACTAAGAACACATGAACGAAGTGATTCGCCTTTACGGATTCTAAGATGGCAGATAGGTCTGTATAAGTATGGGTCTTGGATGGGTTTATCTCCCCTTTTAAGCAGCAGCAGATTATTGCAAGGATGCATTCTGGGGTGGTTTCCACGGCAACCTTGATGGCTTCCGAATGGATACCATCAGGTCCTGGTGCCTTGCCGTCGCGTACTTTTCTGCTTGCCCTCCTAAATTCCGGGAGAGTGAACTCTTCGGTTGATGCGGGGGTAGTAAGTTGTGGCCAGTTTCGGCTTCATTCCATATCTAAGGGTTCATTCTGGGATGGTTTCCACGGCAATCTTGATGGCTTCCGATGGGATACCATCTGGACCGGGAGCCTTGCCATCGCGTAGCTTTCTAAATTCCGGGAGAGTGAACTCTTCGGTTGATGCGGGGGTAGTAAGTTGTGGCCAGTTTCGGCTTCATTCCATATCTAAGGGTTCATTCTGGGATGGTTTCCATGGCAATCTTGATGGCTTCCGATGGGATACCATCTGGACCGGGAGCCTTGCCATCGCGTAGCTTTCTGCTTGCCCTCCCCAATTCCGGGAGAGTGAACTCCTCGGTTGATGCGGGGGTGGTAAGTTGTGGCCAGTTTCGGCTTCGTTCCATATCTAAGGGAATTGGAGCATCCTACACCATCCATCCTTCCGTGCTCTGTTCATTCTGAATTTAGCAATTGCATGCCTTATTTTCTGACCACTTGTGCCAATTATGTACGCGTTTCTTCAGACATTTTCGTCTACCTTGCAGCACAGCGAAGAACAGTGCTGTTTTTTAGCCTGGTTTATTGCTCCTTGTAGGATTTTCTTTAAGGGTTTGTAGAATTCTTTTAATTGTTGAGTATTGTCGCTGCTTTTTTTGTTGCTTTAAAACATTTACGTCTTGCGGCGACGCAAGCTCTTCTAAGGGCAGCTATTACCTCGCTCCACCAATAAACACTCCTAGATTTGCCAGAGTTGGCCTTCCTTTTTAGGACAGCTTCACAGGTGGTGGTTATTGCAGTAATAAGTTCCTCTGGTGTATGTGGGCAATGCATGTTGACTTCCTTTGTTAGTCTATTGGAGAACTCTTTTACCTTCATGTGCCTTCGAACATGAAGGTCTAATCTCTAAATATGTGGAATGAAATTAAAATATTAATAACCTCCGTCAAAAAAGAATAACTAAGACCGGATAAGATGGTGAAGATACAACAGTGGATGACAAATTATATCTTGGAAGTTATGGAAGAAAGAAGAAAACACAGAAAAAGAGAAAATGTAAAATACAAGGAACTACACAGAAGAGTCCTAAGAGCCTGGCCTTTTAGTGATCCAATCTTGGATGTAGGCCTCTTCCCTCTTCTTCCACTCTTGGCGATCTTGTGCCCGTCTCTTCCAGTCTCGACCTCCGTGCCGTCGAATGTCGTCCGTTCAGCGCTGCGGAGGTCTGCCGCGCCCTCGAGTATCCGTTCTGGGTCGTCCAGCGACTCTCGTTAATTCTGGAAATGTGTTCTGCCCATGTCCACTTTATCCTTCCTATGACAGCTATGACGTCTTTCACCTTGGTTTTATTCCGGATCCATTCGTTACGTTTCCGGTCACGAAGGGTGGTCCCGAGCATCGCTCTCCATGCCCCTCTGGGCGACTCAGAACTTCTCGGCGGACTTCTGCGTAAGGGTCATGGTCTCTGTAACGTAGGTAAGTACGGGCATGACACACTACTCGAAGACTTTCACTTTGAGATCCAGGAACATGTTGCCACGTAGAATCTGCTTATTGGCACCGAACGCTGCCCAAGCCCAACGCTGATCCGTCTTTCCACTTCCGCTACCTGGTTCTCAAAGCCCAGTGTAACCTTATGCCCCAAATATATGTACTCGGTTACTTTCTCCACTGGAAGCTGGTAGTCTGTGATTTCGGGATTGTTGGTCATAATCTTGGTTTTCCCCATGTTCATTTTAAGACCCGTGTTCCTCGGATTCCACTCCAACATCCTCCTCCAACATCGTTATCATCTCCCCTAATGCTCTCGGAGACCAGAACCAGGTCATCAGCAAACCTCCGATTGGTCATTCTCTCTCTATCAATCATCAGCTCCTTCCCTGTCCATTGCATCTATAGATATATATATATATATATATATATATATATATATATATATATATATATATATATATGTTGTATTTGAGGTTTTCGCGGAGTTTTCCTGTGTTGTATTGTTTTCTCGGGGATTCCGCGTTGATGTTGAGGGTTGATCTCTGAAAAGAACCGGATTCTCGACGTTTCGGCGAACTAACATTCGACATTCATATATATATATATATATATATATATATATACACATATATATATATATATATATATATATATATATATATATACACATATATATATATATATATATATATATATATATATATATATATATATATATATATATTCTAGTGCTAGGGTAAACAGATTCGCTGATATTGTGTCACATAGCCCGACACCTCTTTCTAGATGAACTTTGTTGATTTTCTTGTGCAGGGAGACACAGGCAGTTGCGTTCTGATGCAGGTGGTTGAGGATCTGTATATACATTTCATCGATACGGCATTTAACTAGAGCTTCCTCTATTGCCCACCACTGTATGGAGTCGAACGCTTCCTCGTAGTCGATGAAGGCTAGGATAAGTGGTTTCCTGCACTCATTGCATTTCTCCATGACTGTTTTAAGAGTTTGAAGAGTTTGAAGTCATTGGTGCTGAAGCCTGAGCGATAGCCTGCCTGTTCTCTGGGCTGAAAGAATTCTAGCTTCCTGTCAAATATGTTAACTAGAACCCGAGAGAAGAGCTTGTAGACATGCGACAGTAGACTGATGGGTCCGTAGTTTTCCAGCCTCTTGATGTCCCCTTTTTTGTTGATTAGGGTGATCAATGCGGTTATGTCATGATGCAGGTACTTAACCTTCCAGGATGCACTTTGTTATTAGGACTGCCAGCACTTCACTAAGTACCTTGTCGTTGCTTTTGATCATATCTGGTAATATGTCATCTTCCCGAGGGGCTCTTCTATTCTTAAGTTGTTGTATAGCGAGCATTATTTCCTCTGGAATGACATCCGGAATTTCTTCGGATCCTATGTTTTCGACAGGTGGTCATGTTTACCCTCGAGCTGTCAGTGGCACTCGGTGATACTTTGCTTTCGTAGAGTGTTTCATAGAAGTCCTGTATTATTGCAAGCAGCTGCTCCTTGTTTGAAACTACTTCTCCATTCCCGTTGAGAAGCTTGAAGATGTGCTTCTTGCCCTCACTCAGCTTCAGCCTTAGAACTCTTCGGCTGCTGTTCTTTTCTAAAGCCTCTTGTATGAGACGGGTGTTATGGTCCAACAGATTGCTTCGGGTCTTCCTGCGGATTTGCTTTTGCAGCTCTCTGTATTCTTGACTACCCACTTTTCCCTCACTGCACAGACGCCGTCTTTGTTCCATCATCTTTATAGTCTCTGGTGTTAATTTCGTCAGTTTGTTTGGCAGGACACTTGGGGTTATTTCGTCAAGGCTGAGAGTTAATGCTGCAGTTAGCCTGTCTCTAATCTCAGCCACAGTCATGTTGACTAGGTGCTCACAGTTGAGTTTTGTCTCAACGCATTCTTGTACAGATCCTCGTTTGCTCGTAGTATTTTAAGTTTGGTATCAGCTGGTAGGTGTTTCCGCGCTGTTTTAAGCCTCACGTATAAGTCCACTCTAACCAGGCGATGGCCACTGCCCGTAGTGAACCTATTTAGCACATTGACGTCCATCTACGTTGCTCTTGTTTTTTGAAGAAGGTGTTCATAGCATGCAGTGAATTTGGTTGTAAGAAGTTGAGCAGCATCTGTCCTCGGGCATTTCGTACTCCGAGTCCGAATTTTCCTATGCTAATTTTGCCGCTGTTCTCCTTGCTACCAACTCTCGCGTTGAAGTCGCCCTTTATTACGGTATACTGGTTAGTACTTTAACGCTCAAGGATCTTAGGTCTTCGTAGAACTCTTCTACAGTTTCATACGGGTGATCCGATGTTGGGGCATAAGCTTTAAGTTTGTACATTTTGCTGAGTCTACAATGTAAGCAAGACGATGCGAAACGCTGTTTACTTCAATCACACACTCTTGTGTAGTCTTTTCTAATTCTATCTAGTCCAACCTTGTCTTGTCTTATATTATCTAGCACTATCTAGCCTCTTGTCTTATAACACTTTCTAGTCTCTTGTCTGCTTTATCTACATTACTTTCTCTTGTGTACTCTTGTCTACTTATCTACTCTTGTGTAGTATGTTCTAATTCTATCTAGTCCAACCTTGTCTTGTCTTATAATATCTAGCACTTTCTAGTCACTTGTGTACTGTAGTCTACTTATCTACTCTTGTGTGGTCTCTTCTAATTCTATTTAGTCCAACCTTGCCTTGTCTTATATTGTCTAGTACTTTCTTGTCTCTTGTCTTATATTGTCTAGCACTTTCTAGTCTCTTGTCTTGTGTTATATTGTCTAGCAATTTCTAATCTCTTATCTGCTTTATCTACATTACTTTCTCTTGTGTACTCTTGGTACTCTTGTCTACTTATCTACCCTTGTGTAGTCTTTTCCAATTCTATCTAGGCCAACCTTGTCTTGTCTTACATTATCTAGCACTTTATAGTGTCTTGTCTGCTTTATCTACATTACTTTCAATCAGATTATTTATAAGCGCAGTGGCACAAGACTAGAGAGACTGAATTAACAAAATAATGAATTAATGAATTAATAAAAAAAATGAATTATGAACTAATTAAACGAACTTAAATAAATGGCTAATCTAAAGAAAATGAATCTATAGATAAGCGAGATATTCAAATTACAATTTATAATTCCAATTAAATAAACGAAATGGGTTGTAAATTGTGTCAAGCTCAGGAATATAATATTGTCTTTGTGGGCTTGATTGAATGTAGGTCGTAAGCGATAGTTTCACTTATTAGCGCACGTTTTCGTTTTCTTGGGTTTATGGGATGCGTACGATGTTCATGTTCTTGTTTTGTATAAAATCTTCTGGCCTATATTATACACTTCCCATATTTTAATTAAAACACTTCTGGATACTTTCCGTTCCAATAAAAATAAACAAATCTGTCTTGTAAATATTATCTGCGTTTTATTAAAGTAAATAATGTTGGCTTGGAGATTACGCTTCGGATATAGATCGTACCAAGATTATTAAAATTTGTTATCTAATTGTAAGATTCTAATAAAAATATTTAGAGAGCACGGAAGATTATTCAACATTAAACATATTTATTTATTTAGAGCGTATTTTCTAAATATTGGAAAACGTTAAGCACTTTGACTCAATTCTTGACGTTCTCCTTATTTTTTTCTTTCATTCATTTCTTTCATTTTCTTGGAGAATGCCAATTTTCTTTCGTCAAATCATTTAGGTCTGTAAGGTTTAGGTTTTGGTTGCGCTGGTTGGACTTCCCAGTTGTTCACTTAGTTACAGAAGGATCTCTGTCTGATGTGTTGGTCATGTTAGCGGTTCGCATGTCTTTTTGTACTTCTTTCCATGGTGTTGTACTTTGTAATTTTGAGTGATGATATGTAATCTAGTATTCTTTTGGTTTGTCGGGTGTCCGGTAGTCTATCTATGTGCCCAAAGAATTTCATTCGCCTTTTTCTGATATCAATTTACAGAGCAGTATCAGTTGAGCTACTTTTCCAGAAGCCGTTTTGACTGTTTTCCCGCATGTTATTACTTTCCAAGAAACTTGATAATCGAGGCAGAAATGCCAAAATTTATGAAAATTGTCTTTGAATACAGATTGGACTGTAGTTAAACGGATCCCTGTGTGACCCTTAATTTTTGTAAATCGGGAAGGAATTTAATACTTTTAAATGTCGTATTCAAGCCGATATGGTATTCAGGCTTATATTGTAACTCAGGCAAAGTTATTGGGCACGTCAGCATTTACTGCTCTGCTGAATAGTTATATTTTTATGATCACTTCTCTACATTGTAATCAGGAGGTTCTTGAAAGTAAAGCAGCTAGGTAAAGCATTTGAATATTTTGATCACAAGCTCCTTCAACAAAAAATTGAAGATATTGGAGTCGCCAAGAACTGGATAAAATCTTTTTTTGCATCAAAGAGGACGAACAGTGATCTTACACAGTTCAAAATCAAAAAGAAAATTAAAGAAACGGGTGGTACGCCAACGCTCTCTAATGGGACAAACTCTATCTTTGATATTTGTTATGATCACAAGCTCCTTCCACAAAAAATGAAGTTATTGGAGTTAGAGGCGTCGCCAAGAACTGGGTATAATCTTCCTTGCATCAAAGAGGCCGAACAGGGATCGTAAAAGTTTCAAAATCGGAAAGAAAATTAAAGAAGTAGGTGGTAACCCAAGGCTCTCTAATGGGACAAACTCTATTCTTAATATTTGTTATGATCACAAGCTCCGTCCCCAAAAAAATGAAGTTATTGGAGTTAGAGGTGTCGCCAAGAACTGGGTAAAATCTTACTTGCATCAAAGAGGGCGAACAGTGATCGTAAACGATACAAAATGGGAAAGAAAATCAAAGAAGTGGGTGGTACCCCAAAGCTCTCTAATGGGAGCAACTCTATTCTTGATATTTGCTAATGATCTGGAGCAAACAAATAATGTTATATTTTGTACGCTGACGATAGAAATCACTTTAATATCTAACCCAGACTTACACGATTCAATTACAAGTAGCAATTTGAAATCAAAAACGTTAGAGGGTGATGTATAAATCTTTATTGGACTTTAAATATACGCAAAAATTGCTTCATGATTATAGTTTACTTCTAAGATTGGAAAGGGGCCGAATCAATAAAATGTCTAGGGGTAACACTTGATCAAAAGCTAAGGGACTATCATATTATACTAACATGTTCGACATTAATTCCTGTGTATTATTTGATTCGAAACCTAAGAGAATATGAAAATGTTGATTCTGCAAATATTTTACGCCATCGTTCAATCTAGCTTGTCATACGGTCTGATATTTTGGAGTCAGCAGCAAATATTAATCCGGTATTTAAAAAGACATTACGAGCGATGTTCAATGTACATCCTCTCTGTGCTTCATCAAGCACAACATTTTAACGCTAACCTCCTTCCTCCCGCGTGCCAATAAAAATTTCCAGGGTGTCCGATGTGGCACGCGTGCCATAGGTCGCCACCGCTGGTATAGAGAGATTGTTTTTGCATAAGCCAAGTGTAACTGGTTTCCAGACATTTTGTTTCTTGAGCTCTTTTTCCCATTCTTCCATGACATTATGCAAGACGATATTGAACAAGAGTTATTGAACATCTCCTTGTCGCACGCCTGTAAATTTCGAAGTTCCGAGATTTCCGCCATAAATTTTACTTTTGATTTTGTGTTGGTCAGTGTTTGTTAAGACAGTTTTCGTGTTTTGTGGTCTACTCCTCTTTCTTCAAGGATCTGGAAGAGTGATATCGATCAAGTCGTACGCTTTTTTGAAGTCTAAAAATGTACATCACTGGTTTATTTCGAATTGCTCGCATTTTGACAATTGTTTTTAACTTTAAGATTTGTCGGGGCAGGATCGGCTAGATCCGAATTCTACTAGAAACTCTGATAACTTTGGTTCGAGCTGTTTCTGTGTCAAGAGTGTCAAGTGTCAAGAGACATGCTGATAAAATTTTATAAGCGGCCGGAAGGAGAGAAATCCCTCTGTAATTGTTCAGATCTGATTTATTTCCTTTTTTGTTTAGTGGGTGGATAAGTGCTGTTTTCCAGTCATCGGGTATTTTTTCCGTTTGCCATATTTCTTGGATGATTTGTGTAATTTCTCTGAGTGCATTGGGTTCGAGGTTTTTAAGTAGTTCTGCAGTGATGCGGTCTTCACCTGAGGCTTTATTCATTTTGAGTCTGTTGATGTGGGAGTGGATTTCGTCTTGAATTGGTGATAATGATTCTTCTGATGTGTGGTCTGATTTGGGATTCTTTTCGTGGGTTCTGGGCAATTCAAAAGTCGGGAGAAGTATTTGGCTAATTATAGTTTTACGTTTTGTTTTCTAAAGCATAAGTTTTGTGGTGTGTACCCTTTGATTTGGTTGGCGAATGTTTTGTAGCAACCACGCGTATTATAGTTTCGAAAGTCGATCTCGATCGAAGTCAGTTGATCATTGATATATTTCCGTTTAATTTGTCTCAGAATTTTGGACGTCTGTTTACGTACCTCGAAGAAGATCTTCCTATTTTTCTCAGATTTGTTAATATTATAATTTTGGAAGGCAGTTTTTCTATTGTCTAGGGCGATTTCGCATTATTGATTCCACCAAGGATGTTTCGGTTTTTTAGTCAGGCGAATCAAGGTTTTGGCGGTCTCAATGATTTTTCTTTGATATTTTCCCAGTTTTCTGTGGGTTGTTCTTCCCATTTTTCAGCGATTTTGGAGTCTTTGATTTTGTTTATGTCGAATTTTGGGATCCCCCAATGATTTCTTGTAAAAAATTTCTTGGGTGTGAATTTGAAATCACCTACTGTTTTTTGATATTTTCGTTCTCTGCCTATTTGCGCATTGAAATCCCCGAGAAGAATTTTTACATCAGCATTTGGAACTTTGGACATTTCGTTTTCGAGTTTTTCCCAAATTTCTCAGTCTTTTCGGGTTCTTTTTTGTTGTCAGCATTTGTGGGTGCATGAAGGTGTAATTTTGGTTCGTATCTTTAATTCTGATGATCATTAGTCGGTTGTTGATGGGTTTCACGTCTGTTACTGAATTCGGAATTTTTTTGTCTACAATAAAGGCCATGCCGAATAACGATGCTCCTTTGCAAATTTTTTTGTTGGTTCCGCTTTTGTTGTTGGTTCCGTAATAGGTTATTCGAGTCAGGGAAGCGTGTTTCTTGTAAGGCAAGAATCTGTACTTTTTGTTTGGTAAGTTCTGTCGTCAGGTTATGTAGCTTAAGGGCCCCATGCACTAGTAACCTACTCAACAACCTTGTCGTCAACTTGCTATGTTGACGACAAGGTTTAGTAGTATATGGGCTGATTGAAGACAACATTTCAGGTTGAGTACAAAGTTGAATAAAATCAAAGTCATTTGGATTTTTGGTGAGCGGAATCTGATGTTGGCAACCATGTTGAGGAGCATGTAGGGCGGTTTAAGACATGGTTATAAACATCAGTTATGAACTTGTGAAGGTTTTGGAATTCTTGTTTGTGCAGGTGACTTGTTTCCGATTTTTACTTTTTCGGTTTTTTTTTAATTTTTAATTGTCCGTCTTAACAGTTATAGCTAATATACCAAATACTCCTGTATGAGTGGAATTTTTTGAAAGTTGTGGAAAGCAAAATCTGAAGTTTATAAAGATTGTAACAAGAAAAAGATTGCCATGGAAAAATTGTTACTCCTACGTTTGGCATGAGTTGCTGGATACCTGCTGTGTTCAAAGCTAGCCTTTTATCAATTAACACTCCGAGGTATTTGAGATTTTCTTTAGGTGTTATTATAGCCTCTTCCACTTTAAATGTTACGTGGCTAAGTTCCGTTAGGCCTATGAGGAGGACCGCTTCAGTTTTTTTCTAGAGCTAAACTCAGGTTCTTCGATTTCATCCACGCGCTGACCATTTCTATTGCTTGTTTTACCGTTCGCATCAACCTTTGTTCTGTTCTTGCTGTGACAACTAGTGCGATATCGTCTGCGAACCATTTACGGTGACCCCTAACCTAAGGCAGTCTCATTATAAGTTCTCCATCTATAGCACGTCCCACGGGATGGGGCCTAGTATCGAAACCTGTGGGAATTACACTTTTCTCTTTTTTTGAAAGGACCCATATCGTCCTCACACAACTCGTTCAAAACTATATACATCAAATCCTCACTTATTATTTTAAATTTTTCGTACAAGCTCTACACCGATGAATAAACCGAACAAAAGTAACGTGCAACTGATACCAATACCGATGTTTTCAACTTAGTTGTCTAGTGTGTGGGCAAGAACCTCAATCTTGTTGACGACAAAGTTGATAACTTTGTTGCAAGTGTATGGGGCCCTTTACCAGTTTGAACAAGTGTTTGAATGTTGAACGTTCCAATGTACGTATGGGTCTTTCCTGCGAGTCTACCAGAGCACTCCGACTTGCTCTCTCGCACAGGACCAAGCTCCCCAGAATCCGAAAGCTTGGTTGTCGTCTGATGACAGGTGGATCGTCCACCTGGAGTAATTTTTTTTTTGCTTGTACGAGTCATCGTTGCTTGTAATTAATGTCCAGTTTACGCTGGTTCTTTAGAACCAGGGGTTGTTAGTTCTTGGAGCAGTTAGTTCCAGGTTGACACAATTATTATCACCTTTTCGCCCTTTTTTCGGAAGAAGCAAAATTCAAAATCTGCCAACTATCAGAATTTCATGGCCTAACCATTAAATATATTATAAATACTAATAATTAATTTAATAATAATTAATTATTAAATATCTTGAGAAATTAAAATATATAAAGTCCATTTAAAGATACTTTTAAACAGCTGAACCTCAAAGAATTAAAATAACTTTTTCTTGATAGGAAATTTGGACAGATCTTGAGAAAACATAAAATGATTTGTTAGAGAATATTCGTTAACATATTTTATATCTGAAAGTTTTAGTAAGCTTTAGTTAGATACTTTTAGACTTAAATTTGAACGAGAAACAATATTTAATATCTTGCGGAAAACTTTAAATTTTATTTAAGGTGATATCTAGGTAACAAAATTAATTATAATTGACATTAAACGAAGTATGACGAAGTTATGTTCATAATTGATTGTAATTGAAATGCAGAATTGGACTTTATAGCTCAACTATGTACGTTTTTGCACACACCTTGCTATTGTCATTATAATTTCATTTATCATTTGACATATGGAAATGATACGTGGAAAATATTCTTTCGCATTTTGTCTCTTCTCATTGTGTAAATAACTTTCTTTCTGAACATAATAACTAAATTAGCAAATGGAAAACAATGAACATGGCTGTTATCAGCACTACGCAATATACTCATGTAAATATATTTTAATTTGTATCTCGCACATTATCGATGTATTTTGATAAACAACGAAATTAAAGATTAAACGAAAATGGAGATAAATCTTTATTAGTCCTAATACTGCAATTTATATTTTAAAGTGAAAATTTATATTTTAAAGTCAAGTCAAAGTATTTTAAAGTATAATGTGTACACATTGAAACTGTAATGTAATCTAATATAATCTTTTCCATATGATATCTACATAAAACTGTATACTTTGTGTCTTCGAGTTCTACCTGTATGTCCAGTTGATTCTAAACGCTTGTTATTCAAATAATTTAAGAGCGTAAGTTTAGCTAAGAATAGAACAAATATTATTGTATATAAAGAAAAAAAAACATAAATTAGTATGCACAGTCACATTGGGATCATAAATTCTAGACGCAGAATTATTAAATTTTTGAAAAACTGTTGGTTAATACAAAACAGATGTTTCAAAGTTTACAGAAGTTTTACAAATTAATATACCTAGTTAAAATTTTCAGAAATTATGAAATTTGGTTTAAATGTGATAAAAAATAAAGTATATTGAGATAAACAGGCAGAAAGACCTAGTGGTCGATAGCCTTTTGTTGACTTATTGTTTACAATAAATATTTATTCTTCTTCTATTGTGACAAAAACTAGTTTACAACTTAATACAATGTTAATAAATGGACTTTTCTAAGTGAAAGTTCAAAAATTACGTTTATTCTTGCATACAAACAATAATAAACTAATGTATTTCCTATGAATTTAATCCAGATAAATATTTAATAAACAACAATTAATTTATTCCGTGCAGATTAACTTGAAGCAAGTTTAACAAAATTACAATAAATTAACTTAATTATTTCATTCAGCCTATCAAACCAATCGTTAAGTGTTTATGAAAAGTATTACCACACCGACTAAATTTATACAATTTGAGCTTAACATAATGGAGATTTCTTCAACAAAAAAACTCAACCAGCATAACTAAACTCTAACTGATATATTATTCCTGCTCCACTTCAGAACTAATTTATGCAACGCTGAAATTAGTTTAATATTATTTACTCTTTTTTATGGTCTAATGCTATAATTTTTATTTATTTATATTTACTACTCACAAGATTAGACAGACAAGACTAGACAGATAAGACTAGACAAACAAGACTAGACTGACAAGACCAGACAGACAAGACTAAACAGACAATACTAGACAGACAAGACTAGATAGACAAGATTAGACAGACAAGGCTAGACAGACAAGGCTAAACAGATATGGCTAGGCAGACAAGCCTAGACAGCTTATTTTGTTGTTTTTTCATATGCAGGCATAAATACGACACTATGCTGGCTGTAACGATTTCTACTGATTGTAACGATTTACAGGGGCGTCTCTTGATCAAAATTGTTAACCCCTGAACTGACTGTTGTGGTCCAGTCTGCACAATTTCTTGTCGTGTTTATCGAATATGTACCACCACTTTTTGAATTTTTCTACTATACTTAAATCATCCTCATTGTCGGGCCAGGTCAGTCCATGCTGTTGCATTTCTGTCGCTAAGAATCGTCTCCATCTGGACAGGAAAATATACAGTGTGCCGCGTCGACGTTTTCCCCACACTCGCAGAGCGGAGAATCTTTTTTCCCAAATCTGTGGAGATATGCCTTAAAGTTTTTTTTTTGTGTAGGGGTCGTTTGGCTGCAAAGCCTTTCTGCACTGCGGCCAACTTGATCTATTCTGCTTGACCCTACTACAATTACTCTCCCAGGAATTCAGCTTCGTGAACGAAGTCTAAGATATTCCTGAGAGGCTTGCTACTCAGCTCCAAGGTGGTCATTCTTGCGACCCCGAAGTGGGCAAGCCTTATGTGTTCTAGCGCTACACAAGTGCACATTATGTGTTCATCGGTTTCTTCGTGTGATTCACATAATCTACAGGCAACTTCCTCTACCTTTCCCATTTTGTGTAGGTGATATCTCAAAGTTATGATTTCTCTTCTAGAGAAGCTTAACATCTGCTGCGTTTTTGCGGCAGAATAGTTTATGAGCATTTTAGCTTGCCTCTGCCCTGGTGTGTTCTTCCAGTTTGTTTTTGCTCTTTAGTAGTAGTTTTTGCAGTAGGTTTGTTTTTGCTCTTCTTCTCATTTCTTAGCCCCCTGCCTTATGTGGGCCTTTGTAAGCCCACAAGTTGGCTCCGGGCCAAAGAAGGGAGCCCCGCTTTTGGCAAGTGCGTCGGCCATTTCGTTCCCATATAGGGCATATATGGGTGACCCGGTGACTACATTAGCGTGAGTCTGTTACCTTTTACTAGTTGCTTCAGGGTTTGTTTACAGTTCCAGCTTAACTTGGAATTAAAGTTGTGGACTTTTAAATTCCTTAGAGCTACCTGGCTGTCCGTTAGGATGTGGATTTGCACTCCTTTAAGACGTTTCTTTAGGCAGATTTGTGCGCATATTTCAATGGCTATAATTTCAGCCTGTAGTACCGTGGGAGCCTGGCCCAATGCCGTGGACTCCCTGTGACTCCGGCTGTATATGCCAATTCCTGTACCCTTAGCAGTTTTTGATGCGTCGGTGTACCACATGGACGCTTTGTCTTTCAGATGTTCAATTCTTTGAACGCTGCTTTGGCGGTCATTAATGACCACTTCAACGGCTGTGTAAAAGTCGTATTCTGTAGACATAGTGTCCCAGGGATACTGCAGAAATTCCTTTACGATTTGTTCCCTTATTTCCATGTATCTCTAAGTAGGTGATGTACACCTTAGCCACAGAGCACTGAGAAGACCTTTTTTTCTACCTGTTTGTGCAGTGGGAGTAGGTCCAACAACTTAAATTGCTGTGGTTGGAGTAGATTGCATCGCTTCTGTTATACCCAAGCACGCGAGCCGCTGAAGCTTTTGTAGCATGCTTTGGGTCTTTGATTTGTACCAGCATACGAGTGAACCGTAGGCGTTAATTGGTCTTACCACTGCTGTGAAAGACCATGGGACCATTTTGGGTTTTTAGTCCCCATGTTTTCCCAAAAAGCTTACGAAAGATTCAAAAGGCCGCGGTGGCTTTTGAGAGCGCTTTGTTCAGATGCGAGTTCCAAGTGAGTTTCTTTTCCAAGGTTACCCCTAGATATTTCACCTCCTCGGAAAACTCTAACATCTGACCGTCAATGCTCGGAGCTTTCTGTTACTCTCTACTGTTTTGCTCGGGTTGACACTAAGGCCCTCCTTCTTGTTCCAACAGTTGGTGATGTTAAGTGCACTCTGTGTAAGGTTCATGATTGTACTACCAAACTTACCCCTTAATAGGATAGCAACCTCGTCTGCATAACAAACCGCCTTATACCCGTTCTTTGTTAACACATGTAGGAGATCATCAACGACCAGGAACCACAGCAAACGCGATAACGCCCCCCCCCCCCCTTGTGGGCAGTTTCTCTCTGTAGTTACCGTTCTCGTTGATCCCCCCAGTGAGGCGGTAATTTTATTTGTTTAATATGATTGATTTAATATTAATTTAATTTGATTGGTCAGCATGTCCTCAATCCACTCAGTGATAGTGTCTTCGATCCCTTTGTTGGTAGCTGCATTCTTTATTGATAAATGGGTTGTTTTGCCAAACGCTCTATATCTATCAAGATACTTACTGTAATTTCCTTGCAGTCCAGTGCTGCTTCCAATGTGGTCGTTAACTCGTGTAGAGCGTCCACTGCAGATTTTCCTGACAGATAAGCGTATTGATGCTTATGGAGAGGACTTCTTTTGAGAGATCCGCACCATATGTGATTGTTCACAATTTCTTCCATTGTTTTCAGGAGGAAGGAAGTGAGGCTAATTGATCGGTAGGGCTTTGCCAGGTCTTGAGGTCTACGCTCTGCCTTAGGGATGAATATTACCTTGGCCTCTTTCCATTCCAGCGGTATGTACGCCAGTCGAAAGCTGGCCTTAAATATCTCAGCAATGCATGGGGCTATGGTTTCGATCCCCTTCTGCAGCATTGCCGAAAAAATGCCATCGGGTCCGGCAGACTTAAATCGCTTAAAACTTTTCACAGCCCATGCGACTTTTTGAACAGTAAACATGGTTGTGGCCATGTTTTTGCAGATTTTGGTTGGGCGCTTCATCCGCGTTATCCCTTCACCAGTTATAGTTGATTTAGAGCAGAAAGTGCGTCTGCAGTAAAACGCTTAGACTTTCCTCTAAATCTCACCACTCGGTACTTACCACTCGGTGTCTTAATAAGCCCGATTTCATTTGAGTGGTCCTATGCCAAAACCTTTTGCAGCCTTGCCGTTGGGGGCAATTGATTAATGCCCTTAAGAAAGTCACGCCAGGTTTTCCTTTTCGACCTTCTCAATTCTTTATTGTAATCAGTAAGTGCTACTCTGTAGGCTTCCCAGTTGCCTGTTCTTTTCGCACCGTTGAAAGCTTTCCTGGTCGTCTTTCACGCCTTGAAGTTGGCATGGCCTGTTATAATTTGTGCCTGTTTAATTATTGCAAGGCATATAGTATGGCGATGAGCTCTGCCTGGAATATTGAGCAATAGTGTTCCAACCTGAGGAGTTTGTGGTGAACCTATGTATGAACCTATATATCGCTGATGGTGCTTAGACTCTGTATGTCCACAAGTTTGAGGTTTCCTTTCACGCCACATGACTTCTGCCAGATCGGACCTCCATATAACAGCGCGGATGATATCGATTTCGGAGAGTTCTGATCTTCCAAGACCCAATTCCCTCTTTGCAGCTATACCTAATTTTATACTCAGTTGTTTCATTTTACTACATGCCTACTTCATGTGTTCCTTAAAGTTCAAGAGTCTGTGTATTGTGACACCTAGATACCGGATATGCTGTTTGCATTTAATGTTTTCGTTTGCTAGAGTGAAAACGGGACTCCTTTGACTTGAGAATCTGCTGAAGTAGAGGGCTTCAGACTTTTGGTCATTGCAACTGAGCCTAGTTTCAGTTGCCCACAGGCGAAGATTTTCTAGAGCACGGTCATGGTCTCTTTCAGACCAACAATAGTTCTGCTTTTACAAAGCAGAAGAGTATCATCGGCATAAGCTATGATATCACACTCTTGAGGCAGATTTCTCTCAAAGATGATTCCATACAAAATATTCCGAAAACCTAGACCTAATTTAGAACCCTGTGGACATCCTTTGCTAATTCTTTTCTCTACGTACAAACCTGGTTCGCTGATAATGGCCTTGCGTTCTGAAAGTAGCTCCTGGCTAATTTGATGAGATTGTCGGGACCACCAGGCGTTATTGAATGTCCCACTAATATCTAAGGCTAAGTCGGCGCGAGTGGTGTAGTGGTGACGCTCGTGGCCTCATGTTAGAGCGCTAACTAACAAGTATAGAGGGCCCGAGTTCTATCCCCAGTGCCGGCCGCATTTGTACTAGAAGACAAATGTGAAAAATTAATTTGCGCAATTTATAATAACACCTAGGTTTCTGGGCCTATACGTGAATGTGGGCAAAATACAGTGATAAAATACAAATACAATGTTTGAAGGGTTAATACGGCATCCACATTGGATCAAACTTAAAAAAAATATCTAAGGCTATGGCAGAATAATAATACTTATATCTTACCGACTCACGTATTAACCTGACCGCCTCAGTAATAGCCTGAACTGTTCCAGCCCCTTTTCTAAAGCCAAATTGATTTTGGTTTTCAGCTTCTGCCGGTAGAAGTGATCTAGCACCTTTCCGGCAGCTGGAAGCAAACTTATGGGTCTGAAGTTCTTCGTGGATAGTGCTGGTTTGTTGGGTTTGGGGATGATCTTGATGAGTTGCTCTTTCCAACAAGATGGGAATATAGACTTTTTAGACACTCGCTGTATAGAGTAATGAATGTGTTTGGTGACGAATAAAAGGCAGCCAACACTATGTCTGGTGATATGTCGTCCAGACTAGGCGCCTTCTTCGGGCTCATATGACGCGTTCTATTTGAGAAAAGGTGAACTGAGTGTCATCAGATCCACCTTTTTCGACTTCCGCCTGTGCTCTGACCCGAGTGTGTTATTCAGAGTCGTCTTCATCGTCCTCTGGAAAGAATGTCTCTAGGAATTGTCGAGAGGTATCAAAAATATCTAACGATCTACCCCCAAAATTAAGGCTACTCAGCTATAATTATATAGATGTGTTGACGAGAAAGTTATTAATCATTATAAATTACTAATTTAAATCACTAATCTTTTACTCCCACATAAGACAATGAACTCATAAATCACGAAACCTTCGTCACTTTTGGCACACATTATTGTGTGAGCCGTTTTGCTACGTCAAAGCAAGTGACATGAAACGGTCAAGACAAAGATGTCAGGGGCTGAAGGCCAAAAGCGAATATGAATCGAAGATTAGATATTTATGCGGAGTAAGGGGGTAAATCTGATTCCATAGATATTTGGGAAAGTGATTCGTTTATACTAGAAGAACATAGTAAATTGATAGATGGACACGTCAATCCTGCCAAATGGTTCACAGTGTTAGAATCTTCTGTTGCGAAAAGACAGTCTAGATAAACTAGAAAATCACCCTTGAAGCCTTTTCGGGTGCAATATCTGAACAGAACCGTATCTAATTCAGCTTGTGTTTTTACCTGTTGTCTAGATGTCATAGACCAAGAGTAGCCTATCCTAGCAAATTGATTGCTACCAGGTCAATCTTGTAGTCTAGTTACTGCATCTCAGGATGTTCCGTCCAATATTTCTTGGACCATGACAAACAGGGGGTTTCTATTAAGTTCCCACATTCTCACACGTTGTACTCTGAATGCAACGGTGTTATTAGTAATGTTTTTTTGTTTTTGGAACGCCTTTATTAAGTTACCCACAGTAGAGAATTCGATTTTCGGGCTATATCTTTCGGGAAATATCTAGGGAATCAGATTTACCCCCTTACTCTGCATAAAAATCTAATCTTCGAATCATATTCGCTTTTGGCCTTCAGTCCATGATATCTTGGTCTTGACTGTTTCATGTCACTTGTTTTGACGCAGCGAAACGGCTCACACAATAATGTGTGCCAAAAGTGACGAAGGTTTCGTGATTTTTGAGTTCATTGTCTTATGTGGGAGTAAAGGATTATTGATTTAAATTAGTAATGTATAATGCTACTCAGGTAGTTTGTGGAGATTTTTCTCCCCCATATTATTTTGAAAAAGGGACCCATGGATTTCCAATTGAAGACTGTGTACAGAAATCTCTCCACTTTAGTTTCTTCGATTCCAAAATTGCATACTTATACTCTCTTGCCTTAGTGTTGTAGACTAATTTATTAGATAACCTAAGTTCACCTCTACTTTTTTGGTATTTCCGCCGTAACGCAGGGCAGTAAGCTCTGGTGTCCACCAGGGGACAGAGTTTCATTCATTCATATAACATTTCCTTTCTGAAAAAGTGTCACACGCAGGACTCATCATAGCCTGATTCAATCTAGTAGCAAATGATGAAATATGTTCGGTGGTGAAACATTCGTGTAGCTGCTGAGTAATGTCTTGTAGATAGAGTAGAAATTTATTGCTAAATTCTGCCCAATTCTGATACAGAAATCACTTTGGACTTCCGGAAGCTCGGTTTCATTTCCAATAGACCAACTGATATACCGATGATCTAACAAACTACTCTCATCGGGAAGGTGCCAAACAAAAATCATCCTGCTCGAGGTGGTGGTGCCTAGGTTAAGATCGATTAGGCTCTGTCCATTGTGTTTGATGAAGGTTGGTTAAGCTCCAATGTTCAGTATGGTCAGGTTATTGTCCAAATAACTTTCTAGATCTGCCCCTTTTCTCCTTCAAGGCGCTATCCCACGAAAAGGATTTTGCATTGAAATAATCGGCGAGTAATACCTCAGACTTGGAACTAACCTCAATAATTACTTTATTGGGGGCGTCTAGATTATTTTCGAATCTATCCTGTTCCGCCGGCCTCATTTGTGGAGGTAGATAGACAGAGATAACGTGTAAATTCAACGTGCAGAGAACTTGTGCATCTTTCATCAAGCTATTGGAGAAATCCGGATTAAGCATGGCGGTCATCCGTGAGTCGGTTATCACTAAAGCGGCTTTAATGGTTGATTCGTTTTGCTTGCGGGAGTCCAAAATTGTATAGTGGGCCGGAAATACTAGGAGTTGTCCTCGAAACCGCGTCTCCCGCATTGAAAGGCAGGTAAGACACACAAGACTAGGCAGACAAGACTAGACTAAACGGACAAGACTAGACAGACACGACAAACAAGTCAAACAAACCACACAGACAAGATTAGACAGACGAGACTAGACAGACAAGACTACACAGACAAGTCTTTTTTTGCTGGTTTTGGGGAAATTTCTCACTAAACCTCCTTTTCCACTTAACTTTTAGTATGCGTCACCCTGGTATCGCATATTTCTTATTCCCTCAGGGTGAACAGCCCGGACGGTTAGTACCGCCCTGGTTGAAAATGCCTCTGCCTCGGCGGAGGAGGACGAGTCAAATCTGTCTAAACAATTTAAGGAAGACCAACAACATGAAAGGGACGAACCTATAGACACGAGCGTAGATATACAAAACTCTACAAACAATAGTTAATAATATAGACTAGACCAGGTCATAGACTAGACCAGTCATAAAAAAGTTTACCACCCCTTTTTTATGACCGCGTGCTATTTTTAAAAAATGTTGACCTGCCAAGTAACTTTTTCAATGTTTAAAAATAGTTGAAAATTACCGTGAATATAAGTGTCATATTTGACACTTCAAATTGAGTTGCGAAACTTGCAAATTATTAATTCATTATTATAATAATTTAAAAAAACATTTGTAAGAAAACTATTTCTCTCGTGTGCCACTAATATTTTTGTTAGATGTGACATGCGTGCCAAAGGTTTGCTTACGCTAGACTAGACTATATAGCTAAACCGGAACAATTTGATACACAGCAATAAGCAGACAAGTCTGTACCTAGACTTAAACACGATACAGACAGGATAAACAATTGATAGCTAGATAGAAAACACTCTTGTCCAGTTTCGTCTAGTTTTTTATTTTTAAACATTAATTTAATTTTTTTTTATAAAAATAGTTCTCCAGAGTAGTACTAATTTTTTTCTACGTGTCAGCTGTGACACGCGTGCCAAAGTTTCGCCAACGCTGCAGCGCTATATAGTCTATATAGCCCTGGCTGTATAGTTCAGCGCGCTGAACTATATAGCCAGGCCTAGGGTTTATGCAAAAACCCACTTTTTGAAAAACCGGTGTTCGAATTCCAAATTTAAAAAAACCGGTCTTAGCAGGTTTTCGAATTTTTGTCAAAAAAATAGAATAAGGAAAAATATTTTATGTAATTTATATAAAATAACAACAAACGATATCAATATCAAAGTTAAAAGAAAAAGAAAAATTTTAGGATTACACATTCTGATACTTAATAACGAAAATTCAAAAAAAATTCTAATAGCATTTATTTAGTATATATTTCGTCCACTTTTTTATTTTTAAACATTAATTTAAAATTTTTTTTATAAAAATAGTTCTCCCGAGTGCTACTATTTTTTTTTTTACGTGTCAGCTGTGACACGCGTGCCAAAGTTTCGCCACCGCTGCAGCGCTATATAGTCTATATAGCCCTGGCTATATAGTTCAGCGCGCTGATTTATATAGCCAGACCTAGGGTTTATGCAAAAACCGACTTTTGAAAAACCGGTTTTCCAATTCCAGATTTTCAAAAAACTGGTCTTAGCCGATTTTCGAATTTTTGTCAAAAATAATAGAATAAGGAAAAATATTTTATGTAATTTATATAAAATAACAAAAAACGATATAAGTTAAAAGAAAAATTTTAGGATTACACATTACTTATTCAAAATAACGAAAATTCAAACAAAAATCTCTATTAGTATTTATCTTTATTTCACCAACTTTAACTTTTCCTAAGAAAATAGGAATTTAAAAAACTAAAATATAAACTGAACGGTGGCTAAGTCTTGTTCTTATTTTCAAATTCAAATCTACCTTCACTTGTTAATAAATTGGCATCTCGTCGCCCTAAGTCTTCAGCTGCTATACGAATCGCTCCCAAGACTTTCTGAAATTCAAAAAGTTTAGGATATTGAGCTTCCTTCCACATATAAGAGGACCCAATATCATTCAATGATAAAACAACACATTCTTTTTCTGCCAGCATCATGTTCATCTTTCAATCATGTTCTCTTTACTATCCCACCTTGTTTTGCAGTCAAGAATTCAATTTAATTTCTTTCCATTTTCATGTTTGATCTCCAGAATCGTTATAATCGTCTTCATTTTCCGATTCCTTGAAATACTTGAAACATTTATTCGGCTTCAGCCATTTCTCTATGTCTATATAATATATCAGTAAGTGATAAGTGGATGGTGTGTGAATACCATAGTTTTGCCATTTTTTTTCATAGCAGCAGCACCATCATTTGTTGATGCAACTATGTCAGTTTCAAGATTCAAGTAGAAATATTATAGCTTTTCAGATACCAATTCTAATGTTCTCTGAGCATCACAGGAACCAGCTATTGGCAGTAATCCCAAATTGAAATCTTCTGCCAAGTGGTGTACATTAATATTTAATTATATATTATGATTCTGCTAGTCCACTCGTCTATAGAGAGGGTAGGTTATAGAAATTTTTACCTATTCTTTCTTATTAAATCTAATTTAATAACAGTTTCATGTTTGACATTGTCATGAAACGCATGAATGAAATCCATTACTCTAGAGTTTTTTTCTTGGTATACTCTCGTGTGAGCTATTTGTAAAAATTATATTTTACGTAATTTGAATTCTTTGAAACCGGTTTTCTTACTTTCAAAACCGGTTTTCTTATGTGACAAATTTATTTTTAAAACCGGGTTTGAAAAACCGTCAAACCCTAGCCAGGACTATACAAGGTAGGCCATTGAAAACGAAACAGAGGGACTTTCGGATAGTTGGTTTCTCAAAAAACGCTCGGACACGTCAATTTCGTTTTTGAGGGGGACACCTTTTACTAAGAAAATTTATAGCCAAATCGCTTAACTCCTTCGCGTTGGGACCACAACCCCTAACATTTTAAATAGCACGGTGGGGTAGGTTATACCTCATTTGAAAGCCCGTTTAGCCCTGAATACTAAACGGCTAACATTTTCTAAATCTATCGATTTGTTTTCGAGATTATTTAATTTCATGTCATGAATGCGTTTTTAGTTTGTTTTTAAAAGAAAATGGTGATCGTTAATTAGAAGACCATTGGACTTTTTAACAAGATGGAGTGCCACCACATTATACGCAGGCTGTTCTGAAGTTTCTGGACTGAGTTTTCCCGGGACAATGGAATGGACGAAGGGGTGCTATGGAATGGCCGGCCCGCTCACCTGATTTAAGTCCTCTGGACTTTTTCTTGTGGGGTCATCTAAAGAGTAGAATGTATGCAAAAGAACCAGAATCTCTGGAAGAGTTACGTCGACGCATTATTGAAGAATGCCGTCAAATTACGCCACAGATCCTCCAAAATGTAAGAGAACGTTGCGAACGGAATTTGTATTTTTGTATGGAATTTAGTGGCGCACAATTTGAGCATTTGTTAAACTAATAAAAATCTTTTCTGGCATTGAATTGTGTTTTTTTTTCCTTCACTTTTGCAGTTTTTGTAACGACAGATTGAACAATTGGACTTCCTTTCAACGACATAATCGAAGAACGCGTTCGTACCTTGAAATTAAATTATCTCGACAACAAATCGATAAATTTGGAAAATGTTAACCGTTTAGTATTCAGGACAAAAAGGGCTTTCAAATGAGGTATCACTTACCCCACTTTGCCATTTAAAATTTTAGGGGTTGTGGTCCCAGCGTGAAGGGGTTAGGTGATTTGGCTACAAATTTGTAAAAGGAGTCCCCTTCACAAACGAAGTTGACGTGTCCGAGCGTTTTTTGAAAATTAATCTTTAAGTATCCGAAAATCCCTCCTGTTTTCAATGGACCACCTAGTACATAGCCAGGACTAAACCGATACAATTTGATATATGGACCGTTTACTTTGAAAGTGGTGCAAGTCCACTGTGAGATATGACATGTTACATGATTTGTCATTAGTTTAATGTATTTTTTTTATTTATAACTACATAGTTAATATTTAATATTTTATCTACGACCACTATTGTAAATGTCCATTATCGTACAGTTCGTGGACTATGTAAATACATCATAACACACACGTATGTAACAGTCCGCGATTAATGTTATGTAATAATTGAAAACACACATGCGCGTGTGGTTTACGATTCGTTGATTGGTTGAGAGTTGCACGATGATACAATTTTCAAATATAGTACTCCGTGATTTTCAAACAATCATTAAACGTCACATCATTCACTTAAGTTGTTAGAAGCTTTCATTCATTTCATTTTTTCACGTTTAAATCTAACGAAAACTACAAATAAGTACTAAATATGTAAAAAGGTATAACCATTTCCTTATATTTACCATTACCATGTATTTCTTTTCATTTCTATCAAGTTAAATAAGGTCGAGTAACAGTTATATATGAAAATACAACTGTTTGTTTATTATAATGTTAAATAATGTACCTAATAAGAAATAAATTTGTTACATCAAACATATTTTTCTTATCAAACAGAAACAAATTAGTGTCGTCGTAGATAAAGTATAGTAACAGTATAACAGTTGGCAGTCAGGGGTAGGCACAAAACACTAACCCAGTGATTCTCAACGACTGTGCCGCAACACTTTTATGTGCCGCCAAATTTTAGAAGTGCAAACAATAAAAAAACAGTAAAAATCATTAATGAAAATTAATTATTTGGTATGTAGTTTGATACAGAACGCTTGTATAGTTTGACAAATCTGGGGCTTGGTAAAAAATACGGGGTTTTTTGGAAACTTAGTATTGTGGACTTTTTACCTGGTGTAATTGTTGTTAAACGCCTTTGGCACTCTTTAAAAACTCTTTTTTCTTTAAAAAAAAATAATAAACGCCGCAACGTGAGCCAAGTTGCGTGCGCCTCCACTATTTGTTACTTTGAAAATGTCAATTTTTGACAACAAAAAATTGAATATTTATTAAACCCGGCAACGTAGAAGCTTAATTTTACTTTTCCTTCTTAGTTAAATAGTGCCAAAGACGATTAACAACAGTTAAAAAAAGTTTTAAAAAACCCGTATTCTTTACCATGCCCCAAATCTGGATTAAACACAGACAAAACTATTTACTAGCAGAGTTTTCGGCTAAAACGTAGTTCGATGTATGTAAGCCGTGGCAGAAATTAGAACTAACGTAAAAAGTATAATATTTTACTGATTTCACTTACTGGTTTTAACCTAGGTTAGATCAAAGGTTAAATTGGGTAAAATTAGAACAGATAGATCCAGACAATATATCGCGCTGTGGCACGACCTCTCGATCCAAAATAAGAAAAAAATAATTAAAACAATTTACCTTGCGACTTGCACGCCCCCCGTTTTTCTTGAAATTAAGGTTAAAATTACGGTTTAACTCGCGAATTTCAATTGAATTATAAACAACTATTATAATAACCCTAAACAACCCATAATAAACAACCATTAAACTTTATTGTTAGTGTTTTTTTGTAGTTTTTATTGTTGAAAGTGTACCGCAAGAGAAGGTTGAGAATCACTGCACTAACCCGACAGACTAGATAAACAATAGATGGCTAGACATCTTAACTAGCTACATCTACATCTACTAGCTACATCTGCTAGCGTTACTTCTAGTCTCGTTCAATATATACTTGTGGTTCTATCTGAAATGTCTGGTTTTATCTGATATATCTGATCTTGTGTAGTCTTGTCAACTCTTGTCTTGTCAGCTGAATGTCATCAATAGGGCAACCAAAAATATGCAAATGCGTATATTTTCCCATTCTACTTATAAAAGAATGGACTAGCCAAAAATGTGTTTCTGACCAAACTATGAATTTAGAGCTCTATTCGTAAGGGCATATTTTTGCATTTTTCACCAATAAGAGCATAAATTGCATATTGGCTATGATAAGACATATTTCGAAATAACTGCATATTTTTAGTGCATATTATGCTCAATTTGGTTAATACATTTATATTCATTGATCTGCTTTTTGACGGAAGTCTCAATACACTTTTTAAATACTGCAGTGCTAGACAAAAGGCAAATCATAGCACTATTGAATGATTCAATAAAAAATCTGGTTGCAAGGTTCAATCGAGATTCGATTTTACTCTTTATCTCAGCTCCATACATGGTAAAAGCAGCTCAGGCCATACAAACCAAAACTTTTTAGCCAAAAGTAACACATCTCACTTGCCTTGCACAGGGACTTCATGAGTTCAGAGTTTGTGAACAAATTCGAGGAATTTATACTAACGCCAATCGCCTAAAATTATTTTTGAAATCACCGTCAAAGGTAACGATTTTTAATGATTTGGCACCTGGAGTCGCACTTCCTCCGCAACCAATAACTACTAGATGGGGAACATGGATTAATGCCGCATTTTCTTAAGAATTTAACAATTTTTCATATATTTTATTTCAGATTTAAGAGCATATATTTTTTTAAATGCATATTTTTAATTTTATAGAGCATATTTTCATTTTTATGGAGCATATTTTAATTTTATAGAGCATATTTTCATTTTTATGGAGCATATTTTAATTTTTATAGAGCTAATTTTCATTTTTATAGAGCATATTTTCATTTTTATAGAGCATATTTTAAGCCCTTAAAGTGCTTTTATAAGAGCATATTTTTGGTTGCCCTAGTCATCAATCTAGTCTGGTTAATTTTTGCTCTGCAATATTATTAATTAATTATTATTAAAATTATATATTATTTTAATTATAATATAATTATATATTATTTGAATTATAATTATATATTTATATATTTAATCATATTATTAAAGTTATAAATATTATTAAAAAAATAATAAATTAAATTTAAATAATTTAAATTTCAACATTAGTTCAGGCGTAATTGGCAAGTAATAGGCAAGTATTGTTCATGCGTGCCACAATTTTTTTTCTACGTGTTAGCTGTGACACGCGTGCCATAATTTCGCCACCGCTGGACTAGATCAATCAATAAACTTATGATTTATACTGGATAACAATTTCGCGGAATAATTTATTGGTTGTGTTGTGTGTTGATCTTTTAGTAGATCTAAGAATTTTTTGTTTTTTGGTTTCACTTTCTGTACGGCTTGGTACAC
The DNA here is from genome assembly GCA_944588485.1 of Phosphuga atrata. NCBI lineage: Eukaryota > Metazoa > Arthropoda > Insecta > Coleoptera > Silphidae > Phosphuga > Phosphuga atrata. Next base: position 44,910,565 of record OX155896.1, on the reverse strand, counting down.
CCAAAACAAGTTTTAATGGTGAGACAAAGGTCACTGCCACGCTTAACCAGTTGAGTAGGTCTTATAATATCTTATATCTTCGGAGGTTTATCTTGAAATCAGAAACGTAAAAGTTTCGACCGAAAATAGTATAAAAGGAAAACATTTCCGCCTTTACAACAAATATTGATTTAAAAATTTGAAAAATTGTAGATTTTTTTCTATTAATAACAACAATTAAGGATTGAAACTAACAATATTTCTTTGTTTTTTTTAATATCTTACTTAATTTCTAAAACATTAAATTAAAAAGTTAATAAACAGTTAAAATGTTAACTAATAAATTAACACACATTGTATAATTGTTATTATACTTCACGGCCGCTGTTGCATGGCTCAGACACGGAAAATAAAATAAAACAAATAATCCTTCAACGAAGGAAAAAAGCAAAATTTTGATTGTTTTTAATGAATTGCAAATTAACGAAAAAACTAAAATAACTGCAAACACATTTTTATTAATTCGCATGATATTTGAATATTCAAGTTCTCATTGTACTTCAGCAAATTATTGTAACGATCTTTTCTCACGTAATTATGCAAATCCGCCGAAGGTTTATTTCACATAAGGACACAAATGTTCGCGTTTTAAATGTAATTTTACAATCATTTCTTGCATTTTATACACACAAATTACATAAACGCTTTAAATATTTTTGCAGAAAATTATCTACGAACTGAAATTGTCTCTTTAATGTTGTTAATCTTCTTTAAATTGCCTAGACATACACGAACACATTTTTCTTGTAAAGACACAATACACAGATTAGCGCTAGTGAAAATAAAATGTCGTCGAAGTGTTTGCACGAAGTGTCGGTAATGCGTCAACGAAGTGTCGTCAAAGTGTTTTTTAGGAACACAGAAATTTGAACGGTGAAGTTTCGCTTTTCGAAGTGTCGTTCAATTATTTTATTGTAAAGTGTCGATGAAATATCGGGGAAGTGTTGAGATTTACGCAATCGAAATTTCAGTGAATTGTCGTTGAACTATTTTATTTTACAGTGTCGATGAAGTGTCGGGGAAGTGTTGACATTCGCGCAATCGAAGTTTAAGTGAAGTGTCGTTGAACTATTTTATTGTAAAGTATCGATAAAATGTCGAGGAAGAGTTGACATTCGCGCAATTGAAGTTCCACTGAAGTGTCGTTGAACTATTTTATTGTGAAGTGTCGATGAAATATCGGGTAACTGTTGACATTTGCGCAATCGAAATTGCAGTGAAGTATGGATGAACTATTTTATTGTGAAGTGTCGGTTAAGTATTGACATTCGCGCAATCAAAGTTTAAATAAAGAGTCGTTGAACTATTTTATTCTAAAGCGTCGATAAAATGTCAAGGAAGAGTTGATATTCGCGCAATCGAAGTTTCAGTGAAGTGTCGTTGAAGTATCTTATTGTCGATGAAATGTCGGGGAACTGTTGACAGTCGCGCAATCGAAATTGTAGTGAAGTGTCGTTGAACTGTTTTATTTTGAATGTCGGGGAAGTGTTGACATTCGTGCAATCGAAGTATCATTGATTGTCTCATTGAACTGTTTTATTGAGAGGTGTCGACGAAGTGTCAAGCAAGTGTTGATATTTGTGCTACCCGACACTTCGTTCGTCTCGGAAACACTTTGTTGCACTTCGAGGACACTTCATACACACTTTATTTTCACCATGGAGGTCAAATATTTGATACAACACTTCATTGCACTAGATACAAGTAATTCTACTGAAGTAAGATAACTAAAAGTATTTTTATTTTCTTTCAGCCTGGATTTACTTCATGATTTCTTTATTCATGCAACAAAATGATGAAAATATATCTTATCTCATTTTTGGAGTCTTACAAAAATAATAATTTCAACATTTTTTAAAAAAGTATTGTTCACGCGTGCAACAAATTTTTTTTCTTCTACCTGTTAGCTGTGACACGCGTGCCATAGTTTCGCCACCGCTGAACCAGATCAATCAATAAACTTATGATTTATGAGTGGTAGTAATAATTCAAATTGTTTTTCGCAAAAATGCGAAAATAACTCGAAGAAATTTTGAAAAATATTTCGAATAAAATTTGAGAATTCAATTTTCTTCAAGAAACCTTGTTGTTTAGTAATTTTTTGTCTGTAATATTGGTAATAATAAAATATGAAACAGTCATTTTATTTCTCAAAAGTGCGAAAATAACTCGGAAATGAGACGAAATTTTTAAAAATGTTTCGAATAAAACTTGAAGACAATTAAATTTTCTTCAAGAATTCTTTTTATTTAGTAATTTTTTGTCTGTCATGTTGGTAATACAAAGAAAATTCAAAAATGAAACAAAGTCAATTATTTATTGAAATTTTATTTTTCCTCAGAAATGCGAAAATAACTCGGAAACTAGACGAATATTTTATAAATATTTGGAATAAACCTTGAAGAGAATTCAATTTTCTTTAAAAAACCTTGTTATTTAGAATCTTTTATCTGTCAAATTAGAAATAATCTACTTTGAATCAAAACCAAATTTGGTTTTTGTTTTACATTTGTCTTGTCTCAAAAATTCGAAAGTAATTCGTAAAGTAAGCGAAATTTTGGAAAATGTTTCAAATAAAACTCGTAGAGAATTAAATTTCCTATAAGAACCCTTGTTACCTAGTGATTTCTATCCGTCTAGTTGTTAGTAATTATTCTTGAAACAAAACCAAAACTTTATTTTAGACGCTTTTTGTTTCAAACGTGGCTACAAAAGCTAACTTTTTATGAAATGTAGCACTTTATAACTTGTGTTATTATTATCTAATAATACACACATCTATTATTTCCTCAAAAATATTTAAATAATTAAAATTTAAAAACCTACTCCAAATACAACAATCAAATTTATTTGATTCAATGAAACTTGAAATTCAATTTTATTGCACCATAAACACGATATTACTCAAAATACCATCGACTCCAAGGGGCTACATCTACCCCCCTATCCACCTTATTGGGAATACCTGATTTAATCTCTTCTTAATCGCCAGTTTTATTTTCTTGTATTTAAATTCCCGTCTAGAGTTAATCGTCCGTCTTTATAACAAGAGCATTTAATTCTCGAATAAATGATGTGCCCTAAAGCCTATAAAATAAATAATGTGACGCCACTGATCGTGTCATAGATCTTCTCGAGCGTTGGACGTTGACCCATCCCTCGTCCATCCGCTCAATCTAAACTGAAAACGGCTTCGCGCTACAAATTATGCTTAATTCGCTTTTTAAATAGACCAAGTGCATGTTGTATTCTTCGCTCGCCACCGACATTATCATTATTAATTGAAAACGTCCCCTCGAAATAAAAAAAGGGAACAAAGAGGAATAATTTACCATGAATACTGAAATTACACGGGCATGAGTCATGGACGGACCAACCCGCCTAATAAGCATTTAGACTTATACTTATGAATATTATCTTACATCATTTATAAAATTTTTGTTTATCTTAAATAGATTGAGAATATTTTAAATTGAATTAATATCTACACAGAAGTTTAATAAACTAATATTGGTTGGAAAATAGTTTATAGTAAACAATTTTCCATGCTACCTAATTGAGAACATTTTGAATATCGCGCTTTGTTCAATATCTACAACTTAATGTATACTACCCAACTAGCTACATTTATATACGGGGCGTTGCAAAACCTCAATATATACTACCCAACTAGCATGTTCAAATTAAAATACAGGGCGTCGCAACAAATAACTACAGGTACTCACTTAACGATTGCTCAGATTTGCAAGTAATTCTCTGGGCAAATTTTCTGTAGCAATCTCTTCATAAACTTATCACGTTTAAGAATCAAATAAAACTTAAATAATTTTGGTTGATTCGGTAATCAACTTGATATTAGAATGTATTTTTACGCACGTAGTGCATACGAATTTACGCACTGTGTACCTCATGTATCGACCAATTCGCTTAACGTCATATTTGAAACTCGTTAGTCGTTAAGTGAGGAATGGCTGAATATATCTGTTTAGGAATTGTAGTTGGAATTCACTTTTTATGTATTTTAGGTCGCATTTTTAAATAAAATATTGCAAACGAATTCACTTAACGGCGTTCAAAAAGTTTCAAGACTGATTTTTTCCTGAGTAGGGGGGTTGTGCAGACCGGTTTGACCGACAGGCTAAAGTAGTGGGGGGTGTCAGCTAATCGACCGCAGCAGCGGCCGTTGCCTCCGAGACCCTGGAGTGAGTACATCGCTACTGGCGTGAACGCGTGTCAGTGACCCCCTGTCGTAAACTCGAAGAGTAGAAAATGAAGAACCGCTACAAAGACTTTTGGTACGATTCAAGAGGCCCATAATGAAAAAGCCATGTCACGTGCAATGATTTTCATGTGGCACAAGAAGTTCAAACATGGCCGTGAGTTGATTTAACAAATTTAATGTGTACAAATTTTTAAACACTGACTGTCGTCTTAAGGCTAAGGTGTTAGATTACTTGCCGATGAAGTGAGATTTGGTTAGACTACGGTGTTCAAGCTAGTGAAAGAAGATTTGAAGATGAGAAAATTGTATGCTATACTTGTTCCCAAAGTTCTGTCGGATGAACAGAAGGTAGGCACCAGGCTGTTTGATAAGAAATGCTTGAACGTTTGCAAGTCGATACCAATTTTTTGATAAAATGGTGAGTGGTGATGAGATCTGGGTCTACGAGTGCGAACCTGAAACTAAGCACAAAGTGCGTAGTGGCTCATCTCCAAAGCTCGACAAAATTCGCATGAGCAAGTTACGTATAAAAAGCACGTTTATGTTTTTTTAATGCCCAAGGAGTTTGTTCCTGCCGGACTGTCACAGGTCGGTTTTACGCTGTAGTCTTCTGCCGTTTGAAGGATCGAGTCCGCCGCGTCCGCCCAGAGATCAAAGGCAGGTACTTCCCCACGACAATGCTCCCTCTCAAACCCTATTCGCTGCCTGTGAAGTTTTGACCTAGTCCAATGTGGCATGTGACCTAGTCCTAGCTCCCAGCGACTTCTTTTTATTCCCCCGAATCAAAAGAGACCTGAGAAGAAAGCGATTCGATACGATTCCAGCGTTTTCGTGCGAAGAGTTTCAGGGAACCTATGAACAATGGAAAAAGACAGCGGTGTATTGATGCCCATGGGTCATATTTCAGACTTTTAGTTTGCTGTAAAGAAATGTTCAATACAATTTCTGTTCTGGGACCAGTCTTGAAACTTTCTGAACGCACCTTGTAGTTGTATAAATAAAACACTTTAGTCGTTAAGTGAGTACCTGTGTGTTTGGGGTGTATGGGGTGATGTCGTAGAGGTAGCACCTTTTGTCATTGACGGTCGCATCAAGCGTCTCAGACGGGAGATGGGCAATGGAAACTGGTCCTCACGAGATCCCCAGCTCTCACGTATGGCTCCACGTGCCACACCCCGGGCAACTGCACCGACCTGCAGGCGAAACAATGATGAGGGTAGCCAGGTATGGCGAAGATCTGGTAGGAGGCAGCAGTCCTATCAACACTAATATAGGGCGGTCGAAGAATTACTTCCGCACGGCTTATTGAAGAACACTTTCAAGCGTGATTGTGGAACGACTATATCGGCTGGAATACTGCGGTCCAGAAAGACACGGGAACCTACTGCACTATGCTCCCATGAAAACATAAATGATATGTCGACTCCTATTGGAAATTTTTCGTCGGGCGAACGGACTAACGACCAGCGATGTTCCGCGTCCGGGGTAGCCAGTGTGACATAAGTTACTGGGCGTGTGGCAGTGGACCTCTGGACTCCACATCTGCGACCAGCGAAGGAACCCGTATAGCAACCTGGAATGTACGAGGGCTGTTGCAGACTGGGAAGCTTCAAATAATGGAAAATGAACTTAAACGCCGAAAAGATTGCAGGAATTGCGGAGCCACACTGGAGAGGCAGTGGTCATTTTTGCGCTGCAGTATTATAAGTGTATTTTTCAGGTTTGGAAGAGCGAAGTTACGGAGGTGTTGCATTGATGATACCTAACCGACTAAACATCGTAGTCACCGGATACAAAGCCATAAGCGAATGCATAATCTGCGTCCGATTTAATGCAGGCTCCCTGCAATGTTAACATAATCCAAGCATATGCACCTACAACAGAAGCAAGTGAGAGGAAGTGGAAAACTTCTATGCTTCCCTCGAAACCTTGATTAATGAAATACCAAACCGCGAGATCGTAATAATTCTGGGCGTAATAATCTAAATGCCAAGGTTGGACGTACGCGCGAGGACGATCACCTGCGCCATGTGGTAGGGAAATACGACATAGGAACCAGAAACGATAGGGATGAAAGACTGATACAATTTTGCATTGACAATAACTACTTCATCACGTATAACGAAAGAACAGTATACAAACAACATATACGTCGTCTATTCACCTAGACCTCACCAGATAAGAAGACCAAGAATCAGATAGACTACGTCTTAATAAGAGGACGCTGGCGAACATCCCATTTTATCGGTAGACACTCCCGGGAGCTGACTGCGGATCGGATCACCAACTTTTAGTGCAAATTCCGAATAAAACTCCAAGCATGCAAGAGATCAATCCCAAAATACAAGCTACCACTGATATTGGATGAAGCTTCCTTCAAGACTGGATCGCCTTGGATCGTAACATCGAGATTAATATACTACCAAAACAATACGCAAATCCAAACAAGATGTGGATGGACACAAAACACACAATAATATCAACGCTAGAGGCAACACAACGAAAATCAAACCTGTGAAGAAGCAACATTAGATGTCTGATAGCACGCTTGACATAGTTGAAATTAGGACAAAACTCAAAACCAACGGCGTTACCAACAAGGAACAGCAAGATGAGTGTAAGAAACTTTCAAAGCTCATTCAGGCAAACTGCAGAAAGGACAGAATGACCACCTCAACAATAACTGCAAAGAACTACCGCGCAAATTATAACTGGCCAAATATCCTTAAGGTAGGAAAATATGATGTCGTCGAGCAGTTTATATACCCGGGTGCTATTATTAATAACAAGGGATGCTGTGAACCCGAAATACGCCAGCGAATACAACTGGGAAGAACCGCCATGTCCCAGCTTACTCCAGTATGGAGGGATAGCATTATAACACGTAACACGAAGATAAACCTGGTGCATGCGCTGGTCTTTTCTGTATTTGGCTATGCGGCTTAGACATGGACACTATGTGCGGCTAACCGTCGTCGAGTGGATGCGTTCGAAAAGTGGTGTTGTAGGAGAATGCTTAGAATACCCTGGACTGCACGAAGTACCAATCTATTCTTAACGAGATCAAACCCAAACAACGACTCTCAAGTCTGGTTTACTTCCGCATATTGAAGTTCTTCGGACACGTAACGAGAAGTGACAACATTGAAAAATTGATCGTGCAGGGTAAGCCAAACCGCGGGCGAAGAAGACGGAGGTCTCCCTGCCGCTGGATAGATACCAACATGCAGCTTCTCCACACTGACATTGAGAGGGCTGTAGGTGGAACAGCTGACCGATCGCGATGGCGGGATATCATCAAGCAGGGGATCAAGACCCTTGAGGGAGCCTGATGGAGGCCGACATTCATGACCTGTCACTACACGTCTGCCAAGACGTTAGATAAAGAAGAAGAAGAGTTCCTGTATATACGAGTTTTGGAATGCTTGTTGAACTATCCATGTCTTTTTGTCGCATTTTTAAATAAAATATTGCATTTTTACAAAACTATAACTTTACAACACCCATCAAAATCTTCTAATTGATAAGTTTAAGTAACAAAGGTATTATTCCTGCCATCTAAAAACAAGTTACATTAACAAGTTTGGAATGTTTCTTCTTATAATTTATATTTAAATATTCATCTGCACTAGATTAATTAACAATCGCTTGATCAAACGGTTCAGCCAATCGATTGATTCATTGCGCTTCAATCAACCCTTCAATCTTTTTATTAAAACTCAGTCACGGTTGAGTTCCCGAGTTTGGTGTAATATCCATGGTTGTCCGGCGAGTGACTGACGTAAAGCTTGATCCAACTCCGCGTAGACGGTCAAACGCTTGAGTCCAGGGCCATCACTAGCTTTCTTGGGGCCCTGGGCAAGACCTTATCACTGGACACCACATAATTTTATGAATTGCATAAAACTAAATAACTACCTAAAATAATAGTATACTATTATCGGGCAATTTTCTTGTCAAAAAACGGTTGAAAGACGCACGTTTTTTTCTAATTCACTATGAATTTTTTTGAGCCCCTTTACGTACTGGGTCCAATACATGTGCTCCTGCCCAGTTATGGCCCTGATTGAGTCTTTATAACGTTCTAGTAATCACCGTCAAGGCTTCTTTGAAGCGTCAAACAGGTTCCTACACAGTCAATCATGTTTGATTCAAGCTTTTGATCAAAATGATTGGGGAATCTAGGGCCTGCTTAAGATATATAATATTTATTTTATTATTCATGCAAAAAAAGTATTATCCTTGGGCAGGTTTTTTTGTACGAGAAATGCCACTTTTGGTTGTATTACCACGTAACTTGGGTAACGTACGCAAATATTCAATATCGCTAGGTAACATTAAAAAAAAAACAAATAAATAAAATAAACATAATCAAGACCTCAATATTAAAAAAGTTACAGAAATTTTGTTTCATTACAAAATAAAAATTAAAGAAAACGTTTTAAAATGACTGTAAATTTTATGGTAATACCGGAGACTAAGGAGAGTTCTTATGACGAATCGACACAACCGGCGACAATTGAAAAAGCAAATTCTTAATTTTTGATTCAATTTTTTTTGATGGCACCTGGATTCCAAAGTTGTAAGATATACACCCTCGCATGAGTAATAAAATAGTGTATTAAAGTTCAATAAGCGCTGTTTTACAGCACGCGTCCATGTTTAGAAAACGACGAGCGAAGCGAAGAGTTTTCTAATGGACGTGCGTAAAACGCTTTGTGAACGAGTTTTTTGTACTATTTATTCTATTTTGCGCCCTTTTATACAGTTTCTAAATAAAAAAATCGCCGATACATATTGAGAAAATTGTATTGAACTCGGCGAGTCATAACCGCACGCATATGAGTGCTGTTATGAATCCATTAAAGACGCAAAATAGAAAAAATATTGTTTGCAACACAATGTCCGCACTCATTTCGTTCGTGCGCCCAATTTCGCTCTCGTGTCCAATTTACAACCTACCGCCCTAGTTACAAAATATACTATTAAGAACATGTAATATTTAGGATTGGTGCATGGGACGACAAAAATAATTATTTCTATTAATTTTTTAAACATCAATTTTAAACAGCAATTTAAAATTACCAACAAAAAAAATTGCTATAATTTACAAAAATTTACAATAAATTGTACAAATTTCGAGGACAACACATAATAATTTTAAAGAAAAATAACAAAAAAAATAAAGATGTTTGTAGAAGTATCAGGAAAAGTCTAAGAATAGATTATTTCATGTATAACATGAATTTATTTACATTAGGTAGATTTAGACTTCTACAAATAATTAAACTAGTTTACTAAAACCGAAATAAGTTGGAAATATTTGGGGGCGTTGTTTTATTAATATTTAATATTAATGAAACAACATTTCATACAGCCATAGGAAACACGCAATTTGGATTCAGATAGGACTTGGTACAGGAAGAGCCTCTCCTGTTTTAATTCAGTTTTAATGTGTTAACACAGAGATGTTCGGACATATGCTTGATGAATAACGTATGCTTGATAGACTACGAAAAGGCTTTCGATAAGGTGTGGCGTACCATACTTTATATAGATACTTTAATAGATCTACCGAAAAAATGAAACATAGACTCACGAGACATACGGATAATTAAAGCGCTCTACTGGAATCAAACTGCTACGATAAAATTAGATAATACGGTCTCAGATGAAATAGATACTCAGAGGAGTACGGCAGGGATGAATATTATATGAATATATATGAATATTATCCCCCGTGCTATTCTACCTGTACTATGAAGAGATTTTCAGAAAAGCTCGCGGTGAAGAATAAGCTGGAGTCATCGTGAATGGTCAATCAATAAATAATTTGAGGTATGCGGACGGCACAATCAACGACTAGCAATCATTATAGCGAAGACTCTTGAAAACCTACATAGATTAACAAATAAAATAAACTAAGACGGTCTGCAATACGGTCTTAACACCTAACCACCTGACATACGTCTCTCAGACCCAAAGTAGCAGTAATTTTCTCACCTGAGACGTATGGCAGGTGATTAAAGGTTAAGATGAACCTGAAAAAAAAACAAAATACATGATAATATCGAAAGCCCTAACGCAGTATCAAGCTGTATCTCGTCGGCGACACAAAAAAACCTCGTAACTCCTAAAAAAATAAGAGTGAGATAGTTATATCATATATTGCCATTTTTGGCCAATTCAATTCTCGATTTTATTTCAAGCGTCTATATTGTATGTTATCCACCTGCCAAGATATTTGTATTTCGATGTTTTTTGATATCTCAGTGTTATCGATATATCGTCGCGACACAAGAAAACCTCGTAACTCCTAAAAAAATTATAAGTGAGATAGTTATACCATGAGTCTGATCTCTGCAATACTAAATCCTCGAAAGGCCTAGGCCGCACTACGGCTAAATCGCCGTGGATTTTAATCGCGTGATTTTGTGAGTCAAGTAAGTTAATACAAGCGGCCTCACTTGCGGTTTTTTCCAGGGACTGATTTTAATAGCGTACCATATGCTTCTCGAGCGGTATCGCGGTTATAGGGGTTACCGCTCGCGGGAAAATAAAAACCTAAAAAATTCTGTTCTCTTCTATAAAAATCCTACAATAAATCTATTGCAGAGTTTTTATATGGATATATATGGTATAATTATCTCACTCTTAACTTTTTTAGGAGTTACGAGGTTTTCTTGAGTCGCCGACGAAATATCGATAACACTGGGATAGCAAAAAACATCGAAATACAAATATCTTGGCACATGAATAACAGACAATATAGACCAGACGATTGAAATGAATTCGAGAGTTGAATTGGCCAGAAATACATTTCTGAAAATGCGAACGTTCTTTTGTGATAGACAAACTAAAATAGACCCGCGTGCAAGAATGCTAAGAGGGTGCGTCATCCCGATTCTACTCTATGGAGTTGAGGTATGGGCATTGAGGCAAGCTCAAATAAAGAAGCTGGAGTCCTTCGAACTACGGTGCTATAAAGTTAAAGATATTCTGGATAGACAGAGTGACGAATATAAGGGTGATGGAACGTGTGAATAAACAGCTGGAAGTCATATCGACAATAAAAAGAAGAAAGTTGCAGTACCAAGGCCACATAACATGAGGGAAAAAAGCTGCTCCAATTGATAATGCAGGAAGATATTGGGCAGACGAAACATCGGTACGCGTAGAACGTCTCATGGCTGCGTAATCTAAGGGAATGGTATAACACAACATCCAATGAACTATACTGAGCTACTACATCTATGATCAAAATTGCGTTGATGATTGCAAACCTCCTGAAAGGAAATGCCACTTAAAGAAGATTAAATAAAAATAATACTATGCTTCTAAAACAAGTCTAAATATATAGACTAGCTTTTTTGTAATTCTGGATCACTCCAGAATTTCAGGTAATGGAAAGGAATTTGTGGACAATTAGTTTAATATTGAATGGCAATTTAATATTCCATTTCAAAACGCTCAATAAATTATATTTAAATTAAAACAGTTATTATTTGTAGAAGTCTTTAAGTAGTTACAATCTATCTAGTTAAGAACAATCTTTGATTCTTGTTTGTTTTCATGAGGTACACTGTATTTGTCTTCACATAAAGGTTGGATTTTTCGTATTAAAAGAAAAGAATAAAAAAACTTTTACTTTAAAAAATATACATGTTAATAATATATTAAATTTATTTAATTCACTTGGTTTTAGTATGAATTTTTATCACACTCTTGTCCTCCCCGATTCTCCAGCCAGTTTGTCAACTATCTAGAAAATTTCCAATATAATACATTTGATTAACTAGATTTTTACCCAACCACCAAATATTACACAAATATTTAAGAAAACAAAGCGAAAGCACCCAGCAAAAGCACAATACAATGCAAGAGAGCTTTATAAACTCATTCAAATCAAATAAAATAGCCCACTGTAAACTATATTTTTTTTAGAAACTATTTATGAGATGAAATGAAGAAATATGTCATTTGAAAGATAACTAGACGAGCCCAATATCAAAAGTCGCTTCAAGCGGTATATCAGTCGACCGGACAAAATGGCGAATGCTGAATCGCATTAGAACTGGCGTGACCCCCGTCAAAACCAACCTCATCAAGTGGGGCCTATTGGATAGAAATGACGACAAGGGCGACTGTGGAGCCATACAGGACATGGAACACCTGTTTACCTGCCCTAAAAGTCCACACAGTTGTACCCTCGACGATTTATGGACACACAACCAGCAACAATTGGACACAGTCCAATACTGGGCTCAGAAATTATAGTTTCCGGACACGAAAAAGTAAAAGTAAGTGAAAGATAATTTAATATGCTTTAATATGAATTTAGATTTATCAAGAATGCTTGTCGTTTATAGGCGTAGCAACCGGTAAAGAAAAACGAACGTATTTATGGGGTGGTTATAACATGAATAACAAACTTGTATGAATAACAAACGATAAAATAACAATTTTACATATTTTATGTACAATTGTATTTCAAAAAGAAAAAAATATGTACCTATATAGGTAAATGAGTACATATAATAAAATATGTATATACTAAGAACACATAGTATGTATTAAATATAAATAACTAAAAACATATTATAGAAAATAATCATTTATTGTTTTTTGTTTCTTTGCAACTTTTTTAGCATTAAAACATCAGCACTTGCTATGGCGTTTTCTTCTGCCCATTTCATGCAAACAAGTTCGCTGATTTGAAACACTAGTCATCGTCATCAAGTCATCGTTAGCTTCGACGTCATCCGTGGAACAAACTTGCCTGAGGATTTCCTCGTCAGAAAGGGACTGCAAATTTCCCTCGCTTGTGTCTTGAAGTAATTGTTACTTGCAATACTTTCTAATCCAGGTGTCTAATTCTCCAGCAGTGCAATCATTATGTCGAGAGTTCGCACATGAGGCATTTGATCCAGGTTCCTCTGCATCTTCCGAGGCAGCAGCTTCATTTTCTATCAATGCATCCGACTCACTGTCTGTGTGAAACAGTAATATCTCATTATCACCTGAATCCGCTGGATTATTCTTAGCATTGGTTTTATGTTATCGTTATATGCTGCAATTGATGCTTTTATTCCCCTGTTCGATGTTTTTCCTTATTTATCGGGCCGATATCATAGGGAGACACCAGATTTCGACTGCTGCGAGAGAGCCCAGAAGATTTCGTTGAAGTAGCATTGACTATGCAGCCATCTTTAACTGCATCCTGTTGCGCAGCTAGATAGTCGACCGTATTAGCCTGAATTTTGCACGTCTTATATTTTACACTTTTGATGTTGCACAAAAGTAGTTTGAGAAACTTAAAAACTTCTTTTAGAAAAGGTAAAGTTAAAAATAAAGGTTATAGTTAAGAAGTTTATAAGGCAAGCGTGAGAAATAAAATTAAACAATACAATATAAAACCTCTAATACTTTCAAACAAACATTTAGACAATGTATAAATCTGCCAATCTTTTGTCATCGTTTGTCAGGGTAACACCCACTTCACATTTTCTGGAGAGGTCTGAAAAAAAAAATGAAGACAATTATTGTATAGTGCAGTTAGCTTGCTCAGAATTTTTGATCAGGTATTCAGAGATATTCAAGAACACTGAATGATGTCGCTTTTTACATTATTCCAGCTGTGCGCCATCGCTAGCTCGAAAATCATCTTTCTTGGTTATTTTTTCGTAAAATTGTTTTGCCTTTTCACGGAGGATCTTATGTAGACCTCTCGCGCATACTTGTGGAACGTATCGTCACACTAATATGCGGGACCTAGCAGTTTATCGCCGGTTCCGAACGGCACTATTTGAGAGGTTTTCTTGGCAGAATTACTCGTGGTAGTTTGCCATTGCTTTCCACGAGGTGGTCACAGCATAGTGCCGTGAAAAATTTCATGGTTTGTCCGGGGATTGAACCCGGGATGTCAGGTATAGCGAGCGGATGCGTTCACCACTACACCTCTGTGACCACAACGGAGTATATCTCCCGATAAATGGCGTATGCCGACGCTCTTGCATAAACCAAATAAATAAAGAATTTTCCATTTCAGGACAATCCTGTTTTTGATATCTTTCCTTCAAGTCCCCCTCAGCAGTCCTGACGAATATGAGGATTTTCTCACGGTGGACTTTGATGTCGAAGATCGTGGATCTTCCAACGCCATAAGTGCGTGCGAGGTTTGTCGTGGGTTTTCCTTTATCAAGATTATTGATGATCTTCTGCTTTTGATACAAACTTGGAGTGACGTGTTTCCGTTTGGTTGATATTGCACACTAAATAACTACATACACTAAATACACTCGATAAACGACAAACCAATAACTAAACAAGATGTACTGGAGCGGCGAATAGAATGAGTAGATAGAGAAGGAGTGGTGGGAGCTCGAGCGGGTAAGTTTACTTATATGTATACGGTGCGGCGTGGCGAAAAGAAAAAACAAGTGTTTGTCCAGACCGCCGGATTACTGAACGTGGACTAATTGATGTCTTGATCAATTAGTCCACGTTTTTGATGTCTTGATCAATGTCTAAGAACACATAGTGATTGCTCGGGCAACTCAATAATATGGGATCCTTTCTTTGCAATGACAACCTGAATCTGAAGCTAAGACAACGCATGGTTGAATCCTATGTATGGTCGGTATTGCTGTACGGAGTTGAGACGTGGACTCTGAAGGTCAGGACGATGAACCAAGTGGAGGCTTCGTATTCCGTGGACACAAGATGTTACAAACGAGAATGTACTACGAAGAGCAAACATTGAGACAACTTTTGACGACCGTAAAATGCCGAAAGACGTCATATCTTTGACATATTTTGAGAGGTGATAAATAGCGTGTATTACAGCTCATACTAAAGGACAAGATTGAGGGGCGCCGTGGAGTTGGAAGAAAGCAACAGTCGTGGCTCAGAAATATTCGGGACTGGGCCGGCAAAAGAAGGGCTGGTGAACTTTTTCGCCTGGCGGAGGACCGTACAGCTTTGCGATGGTGATCGCCAACGTCAGGAGACCGGACAAGACACATGAAAGAAGATCAATGTCTTGATGTTTATAATTGACTGGACTTAGCCAGCGAACTGTTGCTCGACAACTGGATATGACCCGCGCGGCGGTTCGAAGAGTATTTCCAACGTTATGAAACTGGGAAACTGGATCCTTTCATAGACGACCTGGTACAGGCAGAAGGAGATTTACAACGGCTCGGGATGACCGCTTTATTGTGTCAACATCATTAACAAATCGTCACCTTAATGCTGTACAACTATGTACGGCTATTAGTAAGTGGACAGTAAGAGGAAGACTGCAGGAAAGTAACTTGATCTCTAAGACAGTGGTGCGCAAACTATTTTCATTTGCGACCCAACATAATTTTCTATAAAATTTTATAGCGACCCCTGGATAGAAGTAACGTGAACATTTGTAATTCCCAAACAGATGTATCAACATCTCTACAAAAGCTTAAACAAATCCCTAAATTTGTTTTTGAGAAAATTAAGTTTGAAAATGACAATGTTTAGAAATTTGATTTTCAAGGTGGAATTTAAATTAAAAAATAAAAATTAAAATATTTGGAAAATTTGCAACATTCCGGAAAAGTTCTAGCAACATCTCCACAAAATTTGAAACAAATCCCCAAATTAGTTTGTGGAGAAAATTGAGTTTAAAATATCAATGTTTTTTTAATTTCTTTATATTTCATCCAATACTTACACACGAAATGCCTTAATTTTTTTATGAATTCGACGACCCAAAAAGATTCTCTATCCACCCCTCTGAGGGTCGCGACCCATGGTTTGCACACCACTGCTCTAAGACACCTTCAGTTGTCAAAAACTTACCCCAGCTCAACGTCGAACACGCCTGCGTTTTGCAAGGAATCATTTAAATTGGACGTTGGAACAATGGGGATCTGTTCTGTTCTGAGATGAGACCAGAATATGACTCTATGGTTGCGACCGAAGAAGAAAAGTGTACCGGAGAGCAAGAGAGCGATTTGCAGAATGATGCATTGATGAGCGGACTGCTTATAGAGGTGTTTCCTGTGTGATCTGGGGTGCAATTTCTATGAGAGTACGAACCGACTTTCATCATGCTCTGCTTTCATCATTAGGGGCGCACGTGGTCACGGGAGACGAGGTTCTACGGGTGCTACCTACATCGAGAATATTTTAGCAATTCATGTGGTCCCTTATGTCGAATAGATTAGAGAAGAATTTATCTTTATGCATGACAATATGAAGCCGAACAGTGCAAGAATCGTACAAGATTACATTATAGAAATCGGTTCTTGGGTTATGGAGTGGGGATCATGCAATCCCGAGCTAAATCCGATAGAACATTTATGAGCTTAAACGAAGGATTCGAGCTAGACTTCGTGCCCTAACCTCGATCCCAGAACTTATTCTCGCAGTAGAAGAAGAGAAGTCCTTTTGATTTTAGTTGAACAAATTTTGACTGTAGTAGTAGTGTTCCATTTTTGAAATGAGTAGAGTCTAAGATTTTCCTCTCTGCAAGGAGTAGGCTGATTGGTGAATTTTTTGCCAGATAGTTCTGTCTTATTAGGTTTAGGAATGAGTTTTATCCGCTACACTTTTCGTAGATGTAACTCAAGAAATAATTTTGTAGCGGAATAGAAGGCGACTTGAACGATATCCGACGAGATATAGTCGATTTTTGGCGTCTTCTTTGGATTCATTCTTGTTATAATTCGATCGACCGCTCTATCGTCCGGTCCTCCTCCCTGATTGCGAATCTTCTCAGATTCGTAGATGTGTATTACTTGCTTGGATTGTTTTGGACTAATGCTTGGATTGTCTCTCGCAGGTCTCCGAGTGTCGAGTCTCCGACTTTTAATCCAGTGAGGTAACCTGTAGAAGACTTATTTCCTGAGTCCCAACAACAGACATACGCCTTGACTCCCCACCAAAATTCTTGGTATAAATTCAATCTCATTAATTTGTAATCCACTTGAAAATGACCTTAGGCAGTCGAAACTCGAGTCGCGTAGTGTGTTAAACTTAACAAGTTATATAATATTTTCACAAAAATTAATGGTAAAAACATTGTTTTCGGAAAAATGATTGACACTCTCATTAATTTGTAATCCACTTGAAAATGACCTTAGGCAGTCGAAACTCGAGTCGCGTAGTGTGTTAAACTTAACAAGTTATAAATATTTTCACAAAAATTAATGGTAAAAACATTGTTTTCGGAAAAATGATTGACACTAGCCAACAATTTCTCAATTTAGAGTAAGAAACGTTTTTGTACAAAAATGATTACAGCCATTAAAGTGAAGCAAAAAATTGACCGTAAGTAAAGATCTCAAATTGAAAATTTTGTAAACTGCAGAAATATCTAAACCAAAATAAATAAATAACGGTTTAAAGGAAAGATTTCGTCCGAAAAAGAACGTGAATTGTTCACAGAAACAGTTTTTGTACAAAAATAATTACAGCCATTAAAGTGAACATCTGTTGAGAGCGTAAAAAAATATTATTCTATCACAAAAAATAAGTAGGACACATAAATGGAGAAATGCATGCACATGCTTTAGTAATTAGTTAACATCAATTAGTATACACAAGAATTCTAAATGGAACATAAAAATAAAAGCAGCGTTTTCAAAGATAAAGAAATATCAAGATTAATAAACCAGACAGATGCATTTCGAGAGTTTGAATAAGTATTAAGACAAATGAAGTGCAGAGGGGAAAAACCACACATGTCCACCTAGATTTGTTTTGGGAAAAACGAAATTTAAAGTTTAAAGTCGCTTATCCAATATTCTAGAAAGAAAAATATTCTAGAGCAAACTGTTTCTAAATATTATTGTTTACTGATATGTAAAATTGTGTGTCTTAGAAATATTAATACTTAACTAAAAAAAGTTTATAACGTCTCGAAATACCTTTTCTGTAGGGAAAAACCACGGAAGTCCAACTTATAATCCACCGAATTCCAAATTAAATACCAATAATTTTGAACTGTGTTTAAAACAGGTTCTAAAATTATCTGATTCTACATACCTTTTTCTACATATAATATTTTCTAATCAAATTCTATATATAATCGACCTTGCTTGACAACAATGATTTGTTGTTTTTATAAAACATAAACTTTTGCCTTCAACCAGTACCCTTTCAAAATATTTTTTTTCGATAGATTGAAACAAGACAAAATAAACACCCTAATTAATTTTTTTATATTTTTACAGAAATTTATTCAATGTGGTGGTTTTTGTCTTGTTTCAATATTTACGATATTTAATTCAGCATTAAAAGAAGAAGTCTCTGTTTATTATACATAAAAATAATTTTACACGAAACTGCTTGAGATGTTGAAGATGATCGTACTTCTTTTTTGCTATGGGTAACTTTTCTTTGTTTCTTTTTATTTCTCCGAGTTGGAGACTCCCAATTTATACTAGAATCTTTATTTTCACCCAAAAAGTTGCTTCTATGCGTTACTTATGGCGAGGAAGTGATTTTCAAACACCGGATTTTCCTTTTAGGTAAGGGGCATTTTTTTATACGGTGGGTTCAAAAACCACCACATGATTTGAACAGATCTTGAGTGCACTCAACGACTTTGAACGGTGCTGGATTTATTCTGTTACTTTGAATAACATCCCTCCACTCCGATGGAACTTCTCTTCGTAGCTTTTTTGGTCAATTAACCCCATATCTTTATCACGTTCAAGGTATGAATGACCTCTCATTGGAAATAATACCTTAAGACAATCATACCTCTTCATCTTGAGACTAAGGTTGCGATGTGCATCACCGCACTTCTCTTGCGCGACATGGACTACCGTGGATCTTCCATAATATTCAGTACTTACATTGTTTTTCCCCTGGATACCTATTTTATGTCAGTTTTATAGGGCCTAACGTGCTTTTTTCGCAATCTTATACAGTTGAGTGTAAAGTACACTTCTAATACTAACAAATGGCAGTATCAGTTTAATATTGACAAAAAATGGACTTCCGTGTGTTTTCCCCTGTACCCTTCAAATATGATATATTAGAAGAATATAAATTTATAAACAACATTTGTTACTTTACTCATCAATACAGACGGCGCGATATTAAGGGCCCTTAAATCGGTCAATATAATTGCTTCTATATCGTATTCTAGATAGTAGCGATCGTATCGCATATATTCTATATGCCAATTTATTGACCATCTGAGGGGCATATTGCCTCAGTAAGCTTGACTTCAATTCAATTGCGACATATAAAATAAATTGATTTTTATTGGAGCTCCTTTAATGTATTGAAGCTGTGTATTGAAGCAATATTTATTCAATATCGCATTTATGCCAATTTATTGATCATCTGAGTGGCATTTGTGTCAGTAAGATTGACTTCAATTAAATTGAGAATTCAAATAAATTTGATTTTTATTGAAGCTCATCCAACGTATTGAAGCTGTGTCAATATATATTGTCCATGAGATGGACAATAAATATTGACACAGCTGATGGATTGTCCATGAGATGGAATTGACAAAGTTTTCATCATTGTGGTATCTTTTGGAAACAATCTTTCATTTGTTTAAATGAAAAAATAAACAAGATAGTCCTTCTGCATTCTTGCATTCACCAAGTCTTTCTTTGGTGAATGCAAGATTGTAACTGACAAAATATTGAAGCAATTATATTGACCATGTGAGGGCTTCTTTATCATCTTCAGAGAGCATATACACGTCCAGTAATTGGGCGGTCTGGACACCGCTCGCGCTCATCCCTCCCAGCACTCTTTCTTATAATCCGGCGGTTGTCTGGTCCCATATGTGTCGGATTATCGAGATAATACTGTATATATATATATATATATATATATATATACAGTATTATCTATATGTATATATATATATATATATATATATATATATATATATATATATATATATATATATATATATATATATATACAGTATTATCTCGATAATCCGACACATATGGGACCAGACAACCGCCGGATTATAAGAAAGAGTGCTGGGAGGGATGAGCGCGAGCGGTGTCCAGACCGCCCAATTACTGGACGTGTCGTCCGATTACCCAACGGCCGAATTATGGAGATTATACTGTATATAGTTTATATATATACACATATATATTTACATACATACATATATATATATTTATATATACTGTATAGAAGATAGTTTTTAATGACTGGCTATTTAATACAAACGTTGTAAATTTTCACAAGTTGGGCAAAAGAAAGAGAAATTTTTACTGTTAACCTCACGTTAGTAAGTAATTTTATAAAACCTGTCTAAAGACCATGTGAGTTAACTAATAAATAAATTTTTGTAGTTGTCTTGATAGTTATCTTGATAAACATTCCCGAAAGCTCGAGTATATAACAAAGAGTTTCTTTTGCCCAACCAAAAGTTTTGACTGCATCCTCATTAAACTTATATATAATTTCACTTGTGAAAATATACAACGTTTGTATATATATATATATATATATATATATATATATATATATATATATATATATATATATATATATATATATATATGGTATAAATTGAAAGACTTGTGAGGGCGTATATATACGCTTTTTGTCTTGTATATACGCCTGTCAAAGGGTTAAATATTTTTAAACATAACTACCTACATGAATAGAGTGTTATGAAACATACAAATGATATTGAGCTTGAAAATAAGATTGTACTGAAATCAATAAATGATCTATTTAAGTTTAGTTTAATTGTAAAATTTGCAAATGTTAATAAAGCAGCTTTTATTGAATTGTTATTAGATATGGAAGAGGACTCACCCCACTAACTCCAGGCATATTTAAAAACGTTCCGATTATGGGGACTCGTCGCAAGAAATTTATGGCTACTGGGAAGAATCCACTGAAGAAAAATATAAATAATTACATTAATTACACAACAAAATACTACGCAGACAATTTCAGCACAAAATGTTAATAAACAAAATAATATTAGAACAAAATAGAATATGATTAAAAAATTATAGTGGAACAAACTATTTATAAACTATCTTGTCTTATTCTCTTTGGGTTTAGTAAGTTTTTTATCTATATAAGCAACAAAGTGTCATGTCTCCATACTATCTCCATACTATCAGGTCAGTTGTAGTCTTCTCTGTTTAACCTTGTCTGTCTAGTCATCTAGATATTGTTAATATTCTAATTTTAATTCTCTAGCGGAGTTTATCACGTTCAACCTGATGTAGGCTACTGGTGGCCCTCCTTTTATCTGATGGCATGTACCAATGGCAGCCCACACTTGAGTTCATTTGGATTCAAGTTTAATTTGGATTCAATTTTGGGTTCAATCATTTGGTAGAAAAGTGCTTTAATTTCGCATGACTTCTAACTTTCTGTAGATTGTAGATCTGGTGGTGACTTGTACTGCGACCTTCATAGATCTACCCCACCCTCTCCCTCTAAACGTTGGTATACTTATCCATTTAGAGCGCCTTCTCTAGTCCTGATTCCTTTAGGAATTTCAGGATTTATGTGGGAATCAAGGACTGCAACTCCTTTACGTTCAAGCAGTCGACCCCAAGGTACATACAGGTTTCCAACTTTCTACAGCAGAAAATCAATTGGGTGTCGTGAAGCCGCTCAACCGATGCTCCCAATAATAAAAAGATTTCCCAAAAGCTTTTCTTCCAATTGAGATTCTTCGCTTTTCCTCATTTGATCCACAACATATTTGGACTCCTCCTCCTTGTTGATACCCGTCGCACATTGGTCGGAAATCCCAAAAAGCTGGTCAAAAATACAAACTAATATATATGTTCTAGTGATTTTTAATGGTTGGAATAGTTGTAATGGCACACCTAGTATGTATTATGACCGTTACCGGTACACTAATTATATTGTACACCATTATAATGATCGTCAGCGCCGCACGCTCCGGGCCTACCACAGTGTATGCTCATTGCTCGTCCAAAGTAACAGAATGTTCATATGCGTCTAGAATCGCGAAAACTTAACGGATTTGGATTTTGCAAAATTGATTCTTCTCCAGATAGTGCTTATAATTTGAATGTGTTTCTCGAAATTTATATTAGCTATGTATGAAATTATAAGTTATTAATGAAAATAATGGTATTTTTCTTGGTCATGTTCTATTAGAAAACGCAATAAGTCAAAAGCCTTGTCTACCGGGGCTCTTAAACCGATTGGAAATTGTTGCTTAGACATTTCTTCAAAACATAACCACAAATTAACTGCAACTAGATGCGACTTCGTTATCGGTTATAATTTTTATGCGATGTTATGTTGTGCACTTTCTGTAGTTTTTCGTAATTTTTGCGCCTGAAATATTGCTTCTAGGAAATTTGTCAACATAATTCTCCTATTAATATTATTCTTCCATTTCTACAGAAACAGTGGATAATTTCGAAGAAATTTCTTTCACAAGAAAGGAAATTTTCATATTTGTGAAATGGGTATTAAAAGAGAAAACCAACTTCATCATCATCAACTAAAATTCTTATTAGCTATACTGGGGCCGCGATTCTTTCAGTTTCAACTTCAGTTTCGTAATCAGCAACCTCAAAACCACTACTTCCTGAGTTTCAACAAAATTTGAATGCCTTTTTTCTTAAAATTGCTGGCCATATTGCTTTCGCCATTTTGAATTTCGATATTTTGAATTCATTTTCGTGAACAGCGATCTCAAAAACGCGAGGAGGCAAAAATCACGATATTTGAACGATTCTTTCATATTTTGGCCAGGTTATCCCAAAAACCTGAGCAAAATTAGAAGGAATCGTTAAGGGATTGTCAGGGAAGGAATCGTCAAATATCTAGATTTTTGGTCTCCTCGCGTTTTTGAGGTCACTGTTCACAAAACTGAATTCAAAATTTCGAAATTCAAAATGGGGAAACCAATATGGCGAGCAATTTTTCGATTGGTGGTATTTGAGGTCGCTGATCCGACCACTGTGCGTCGACCCTCCGTTTCTTGCATTTCACTGACGGACACTCGGTCAACATAATCGTGTGCATGTCGATATAATCCTTTTCCGAGTCGGTGTTATCAAAAACTTGCTTGAAAGAGCACAGAGACAACAGACTGATCAGCATTGTGACTGGATACGTTAAGAAGAATATCGCATTCAAACAGAATTCGGTTCTTTTGTTTTGACAAAAAAAATCTTGTCTGTCTAGTCTTGTCTGTCTAGTCTTATCAGTCTAGTCTTGGTTAGAACCTCTCACTAAACTCTCTTTTCCACTTTTTTATTAGAATGCGCCGCATTCCTTCAGTGAGGGCAGCCCGGACGGTAAGTTTTAACAAGCCGCCCTTGTTGAAAAAGCCTCCTCGGCGGGGAATCGAACCCGGTCTTCAACTTGTCAGGCGGGTATGTTGTCCACTTCACTGCCGAGGAGGACACTCTTCTCCGTCTAGTCTAGTTTATCTAGTCTTGTCTGTCGTCATGTCTGTCTTTTCTCTCTTGCCTTATCCGTCTAATATTGTCTGTCTAGTCTTGTCTATCTAGTCTTGTCTATCTAGTCTTGTCTGTCTAGTCTTGACTGTCTAGTCTTGTCTGTCTAGTCTTGTCTGTCTAGTCTTGTCTGTCTAGTCTTGTCTGTCTAGTCTTGTCTGTCTAGTCTTGTCTGTCTAGTCTTGTCTGTCTAGTCTTGTCTGTCTAGTCTTGTCTGTCTAGTCTTGTCTGTCTAGTCTTGTCTGTCTAGTCTTGTCTGTCTAGTCTTGTCTGTCTAGTCTTGTCTGTCTAGTCTTGTCTGTCTAGTCTTGTCTGTCTAGTCTTGTCTGTCTAGTCTTGTCTGTCTAGTCTTGTCTGTCTAGTCTTGTCTGTCTAGTCTTGTCTGTCTAGTCTTGTCTGTCTAGTCTTGTCTGTCTAGTCTTGTCTGTCTAGTCTTGTCTGTCTAGTCTTGTCTGTCTAGTCTTGTCTGTCTAGTCTTGTCTGTCTAGTCTTGTCTGTCTAGTCTTGTCTGTCTAGTCTTGTCTGTCTAGTCTTGTCTGTCTAGTCTGTCTAGTCTTGTCTGTCTAGTCTTGTCTGTCTAGTCTTGTCTGTCTAGTCTTGTCTGTCTAGTCTTGTCTGTCTAGTCTTGTCTGTCTAGTCTTGTCTGTCTAGTCTTGTCTGTCTAGTCTTGTCTGTCTAGTCTTGTCTGTCTAGTCTTGTCTGTCTAGTCTTGTCTGTCTAGTCTTGTCTGTCTAGTCTTGTCTGTCTAGTCTTGTCTGTCTAGTCTTGTCTGTCTAGTCTGTCTAGTCTTGTCTGTCTAGTCTTGTCTGTCTAGTCTTGTCTGTCTAGTCTTGTCTGTCTAGTCTTGTCTGTCTAGTCTTGTCTGTCTAGTCTTGTCTGTCTAGTCTTGTCTGTCTAGTCTTGTCTGTCTAGTCTTGTCTGTCTAGTCTTGTCTGTCTAGTCTTGTCTGTCTAGTCTTGTCTGTCTAGTCTTGTCTGTCTAGTCTTGTCTGTCTAGTCTTGCCTGTCTAGTCTTGTCTGTCTAGTCTTGTCTGTCTAGTCTTGTCTGTCTAGTCTTGTCTGTCTAGTCTTGTCTGCCTAGTCTTGTCTGTCTAGTCTTGTCTGTCTAGTCCTGTCTGTGTAGTCTTGTCTGTCTAGTCTTGTCTGTCTAGTCTTGTCTGTCTAGTCTCGTCTGTCTAGTCTTGTCTGTCTAGTCTTGTCTGTCTAATCTAGCCTTGGTTGGAACCTCTCACTAAACCCCCTTCCTACTTGGCTTTTAGAATGCGCTACCCCAGTATCGCGTATTACGCATTCTCCAGGGTGAGCAGCCCGGACGGTTAATGCCGCCCGGGTTAAAAATGCCTCTTCTTTGGGGAATCGAACCATAGTCTTCACCTCTTTAGGTGGGTATGTTGTCCACTACACTATCAAAGAGGACAGTCTTCTCTGTGTAGTCTTGCTAGTCTGGATTATCCAATAAAATCTTGTCTGTTTAGTATTATCTATCTAGTCTTGCTTGTGCAGTTATCTAGTATAGTTCTACTACTTATTCATATAAACAACTCATTGTCTCATATTAACAACTTAAAGAACTAGTTATAAGCTGTGTACTATTTTTGTCTGCTGTACATAAACTTAATCTGGACTAGTTGAACAATGAATTATCAAATCTATTTACACAGTAAACCGTGAGATCTATTGGATAAAATTGATTGCATGAATGGAACAATGTGAGGAAATACAACAGGCCAAGAGGTTCCACAGGGGTTTAAGGGTTTACCCCCTAGGCCAACATTCGCTGATTAGAAAAAAAAAATGTCATAGAGAGTGAGTAAACTGTCTACATGATTATACTACACTTGAGATCTTCAAAGAAGTTCATTCATTTCTGAGTCCGAGACACCAGTGTTTACATTCAGGCCCTTCCTCTCCAATAGTTGGCAACATCTATTGTCCTGTCATTTGTCACAAATAGTGGCATGTTGGGACATCTGAGAAGGTGGCTGTCATTCTAAAGCCCCCCACATTCTCACAGCTCGTCATCCACAGGCATTCCCCATCTCATCCTGTTCGATTTGCAGCGCGTCACTCCTGTCCTTAGTCTGTTCAGTGATTTCCATGTCGCGTATTGTAAAAGTTTTCCTGGTGGCAGCTTCTCCCTGGGTTTGGGTGTTGTTCTTTCTATAGTTCTATGCGGCGTTATTTTGGGCATGTCTGCAGTTGTTGCGTATGTTGGAGAAAGCTCTTCCTTGATTTGAGTCGTCGTCTTTCTGGTTGTTGGTCGTGCAGAGTGTGCCGAATAAAGATCGTAGTATTGGTGATGACGACTTGTAATGGGACCTTCGTAGATCTAAGGTGCCGCCTATCTCCGATCTGCTTCTGCCACTTTGTTTGGGATGCTACTTTGCGTCTGTCGTGTGCTGGGGCAATTCTAGATAAATGGTACAGCTTCTCGACAGGTGTCGGTTTGGCGCCTGTTATAATCCTGGACGTCTCGTTGAAGGCCACGTCGACATATCTTGCGTGAACCGAGTTGTACCACACTGGTGCCGCATACTCGGCAGCGGAGAAACAGAGAGGAAGGGCTGACGCACGCAGCACCTCAGGCTACACTCCTGCACTCTACACTCATGTTGTGCCAGTGAGCTTCTGGATGATATTATTCCTAGCACAAACTTTGGCCTTTGTATTCTGGCAGTGTTTTTGGAAAGAAAGTGTGCGGCCCAGTGTCATGCCCAGGTACTTTGGAGTGTCACATGTTACGAGTTCTTGTTCTCTCCATGTGATTTGAACCTTCTTATGTGCGTTCTTATTTCTCAGGTGAAATGCACATACCTGGGTTTTGCTGGGGTTCGGCTTCAACTGGTTTATGTCGTAGTACTGTGCCATGTTTTCTAAGGCTGTAGTTAGTTTATTCTCAACTTCTTCGAAGCTTTTCCCCTGTGAGGCTGTGTCATCCACATAGATGAAGCGACGTGTCTGTTGGTTGGTCATTTGTGTATACGTTGAAAAGCACAGGAGCCAGTACACCTCCCTGTGGTAGACTGTTCCTCTGGTCTCTACATCGACCCTTTTTCCCCTGCAGTGTAACATATAACTGCCTATTCTGCAACACAGTTTTCACCAGTCCAGCTAGGTGATAGTACTTGGTAAGATGATACAATTTCTCCACTGCTTTTTGGTAGTTTATGGTATCATATGCCGGTGTCAGGTCTCTAAAGGCTACACCGGCAGTTAAGTGAAAATATATTAGTTAGTATTTACTAGTTAGTTTTGTCTAAGTCTAAAGTTGAGTCTAAGAAACTAGATAAGGAATTTGCTCTGTAACCATCGTCAGTTTTAGGAAATTTGTTTCATATAATTTAACCCATTAACCAGGTGTGATGAAATCTTTCATCATAGGAGAATTATTTAATAAAATATCATAATGAAATAATTATTTAAATTTGTTTAATTAATTCTTTGTAAATATGTGATTTATATATTTCCCAAATTATCATGAAATATATTGTATTAACTTGATTTTTGTCAACTTAATTCTCTGGTTAACAGGTTAAAATATAAATAAATGTTTAGTTACCTAAATAATAATACAAAACCATAAGTCTCGATCAACATTCCAATTAAAGGAAATCCAATCAAGACTACAACGATTCCACCGAAAAACGCAATTGACGCTTTGACTTTGTGCCTTTGGAAGAAAAACCGGAACGTTCGTTCCAAACCAATAACACAGGCTAACCCACAGATGAATAAGATCTACAAATGGGAGATTTTAAAACCAGAATTTATAATACTTGCGGCGTTTACATTTCCCAAGGCTAATAAACTTTTATCAAAGAGCAGTAAGACTCCTAGGAAGAGGAAAAACATACCAAATCCAGCCAAACCAACCCCGATTTCTAAAAAGAAAATTAATTAGAACAAGCAAGTATTGAATAGTTTTTCGTGACTTACTCTGAGTGTCTGAAACTTCGAACATTTCGATTCGGCTTTCAATAATATAATTCTTGATTAAATTAAAAATCTGTGACTGTGATTTCAATTAAAACATAACCTAGATAAATAGATCCACGTCACTAGCTAAACCTACTTTGTTCCACTTAGATTACACACACTATTATAACTAAGGCTCAATGTGCTTGATACATCCTAATTCCTTCAACTATTCTTGCATTATTTAAAAATAGGTTAAAAGCCCCTATTTATGTTTAAATCTGTGTACCAGCAAGTGTTTGACTGGATGAATATAGTTAAAAGTTATACCAATTACTACGTATAGATGGTGCCAATAACACAATAATGCAACCATATATACAATAAAATTTAAATTTTATAAATACAGGGTGACTAAAAAAATGTACTAACACTTTGACTGTAGTTAAGCAGCTTTTGTGTTTTTGCATTTGTAGCTTGGAAGAGAGGAAATTTGTCCTGAAATGTTACTGGAAGACTGAAAACGCCACGGAGGTTCAAAGACGGTCAGAAGAGAATTTGAGAAACTGGCACTAACGCTTCCCCGAGAAGCTGGACCCATTGCTCGCATCAGAGATAAATTTGAAGCAGATATAACCGTTCCCAACGTCTACAAGGAACGTTCTGGACGACCACGGATATCCACGAGCCCTGGAAAAGAAGAGCAAGTGCAGGAAATAATCTTCTTCGGTCCCAACAGAAATCTCTTTCACAAACTGCTCGGGAGACACACATATCAAGAGATAGCGTCCATCGCATCAGGAGGCGTCTGCGCTGGAAATGCTACATTCCAACATTAATCTATGCTCTCGAAGATGAACGAAGACGATCCTGATTGGAGAGTTCAATTCGGTGAATGATACCTGGCAAAATGTGCAGAAGATGCAGAGGGTTTCCACACAAAATTGTTTGAAGCGATGAGGCCTTCTTTAAATTAATCACCATAATAGGGAATATGCCAGAAATTTAAATTTACTTCATTTTTTTATCCCCGATACTTTATGATCTTGACCATACCATTATTTTCTCATTTAGTTTGTATTTAATTCCAAAAATTTAAATCAAAAAGTCCAAAATATGCGAGCAAAATTCAAATTTGGGAAACGCATCACCATTGCTCATAGTTATGTGACGTGCACGTTGACATTTATCGGCCTCGATATTCACAGATATGTAGGTAGGATGGACTATACACCTCGATAGGGACTTTATCAAACATTTTATCTGGTGTACTTATAATAGTGTTTTTGCATTCCGGTACTATACAATATCTATAAAATGGTTTTTTAGCGTTTTCCATTATCGAAATAGCAAATTCAAACTGAAAATCCTTAACTGTGTTGCATAGCATATTTGCATAGACAGTTAAGTTTTAAAAACCATTTTATAGATATTGTATAGCACCGGAATGAAAAAACACTATTATAAGTACACCAGATAATGTGTTTGATAAAGTCCCTATCGAGGTGTATAGTCCACCCTACCTACTTCTGTGAATATCGAGGCCGATAAGTGTCAAGGTGCACGTCATATACTATGTCCAATGGCGATGCGTTTTGATTAGGTCAAATTTAATCGGTATTTTATATATATATTTTCTAAATTAAATGAAACACTTTCAACAGTATTTATATTTTTTACTATGTTAAAACGATGTAAAAAGTGAATTAAGCAAATAAAAAAATTGATGCATATTCCCTATTGCACGTACTGGGCTCCTGTCCTAATCCTAATGTAACAGTTAAAACTTACCAGGAGTAATATCTGCATAGGACCATTTATTTATGGAACTGTCACTGATGAGAATTACCTCACCTTGCTGCAGGAGATTGTTGGTCCACACATTACAGACATGTTTGGTGATGACGACGAGATTTACTTTCAGAAAGATGGACCACCTCCCCTACTACCATCGCGATTTACGAGCTCACCTCGATGCACCTTTTCTAGATACATGGATTGGACGAAGGGGTAGCATTGAATATCCTGTGCGTTCACCAGATCTCACGACACCAACAATCACGACACCAAACCAAGAACAATTGAAATTGGAAATTGAAAAACAATGTCACGAAATTTCAAACGATCTGTTTCGAGACCTTTGTGAATCCCTTGGAGCGCGTTATCAGAGTTGTTGGAACAATATGGTCATCAATTTGAACATTTGCGAACATGATTCTTCAATTACATTTGTTTTCTGTACTTGAAGCCTTTCAACTTCTTGTTACGTTCATAAATAAACGTTTTTCTCGGCATTTGAAGTGTTAGTACATTTTTTTGAGACACCCTGTATTTTGAAATTACCTTACATTTACAACTTCGATTTTTATTCACTATTGGCCCCACTTTATATTTGAGGCAAGAGTCTCAAAATTAAAAGGGCGTTGCAGTCTCACATTATTGTTTCAAAAATACAAAATTTATTCTTATTCGGTTACTTTAGATTACAAATATTATCACATTTTGTAAAATATTTTTTGAATAAAAAATTTTAAACTAAAATTTAAATTATTGCTTATAAATTTTCCAAAGGACTATAATATTAGCTAAGAAAGCAATGCTAATACTAGCTATTACGAGATTCTTCCTCTTTTTTGAGGTTTCTTTCCTTGGTTCAAGACATATCATCTACAACACAACAAACAGAATAATTATATATTTACAATTCACAAAACAATATTAAAGAACTTAAAGTGAAACTTAAACAAACAAAACAACAGGAGGTGCTCTAAATGGGTTAGTAATACAAACAGGAGATAAAATCTGAGTATAACATTAGATAGCAAACTCCTATGGAACAGGCATGTTGAGGAAGTGGTAGCTAAAGCCAAATGCGCTCTAATGCTTCTGGTGAGCAGAAATCTTGCAGGGAAAACGTGAGATTCTTCTTTTTAAGTACCATGTCCTTCCAGAATGTTGGCCACCAACAAGGCTATCCTTACTCTGTCGACGGCAAGTCTGAACAGAGAGCTTAATTTGATTTTGTACCAGTCACGTAGATTCTTGAGCCATGATGTTTTCTGCAGCCTGGCTTCTTTTACCAGAAAATTTTCCCTGCATGATGTCCTGCAGTAATAAATATTTTTCGCCTCCCATAACATGCCCGAAATTTTCTTTGCCCGAAAGTTTCCTCCTTTTGATGATGGTAAGAATCTCCATGGATTTACTCAGTCTTTGGAGTATTACCAAGTTGAATACTTTTTCCATCCATGAAACTTTCAATATTTTTCTGTAAGCCCACATCTCAAGGCTTTAAGTCATATTTCTTTGTATTTGCATATTGTCCAGGCTTCCAGACTGTACAGAAGCGATTCTCAAAGTGAGGGTTCGCTAGGTAGCCTGGAAGGGATATAGGGGGCGTTAGGAAAAAATGTTACTTTTTAAAAACATTTTGGCTTGTCGTAAATTTGATCTACTCCCAAATCTGGTAGAAATTCAGGAAACTCTAGAAATATCTGATGAACATATTCTAATATTCACAAATAATTTGGACCTGTTACACAATGACATGAAAAAGAGAATCAATTTTTTTTTTTGATTTGGAAGTTCCTGAATAGATAATAACACCATTTCCATCTTATGAAAATGTAGAACCGGTTTTGCAAGAAGAGTTGGTCAGGTTGCAGAATGATATCATGTACAGAAGAAGAATTTTGGTTTCATTGACCACTATCCATCTTTGTGGAAAGTCGCTAAGAAATTATTAATTGCTTTTCCAACAATATACTTTAAGGGGACCATCAATACTGTAAATCACGGATTTTGATGCGTTTCAAATATGTTGTAGGGGTATATGCCCTGAGTACCAGGCTATCTGCTTTTCATCAAACGGGCCTTGGTTTTCGAGAAAATTGATTTTTAAATTTTCACGCCAACTTTGTATACCCGTAACTTCATCTATTTTCCAACCAAGCGTCTGAGCGCATTGGTTGAAGTGTACGGCTTCCGCGGTACCCAGTTCAAGTCCTGCGCGAGCTATATTTTTGTTCAATTTTGTTTTACAGATTATCAACAAATAGTGTAAATTATAGAATATTGTTAAGGAATATTGAATTTTCAATTTTTTTTAATATGCATTTCGTTCGTAGTTCGTGGTTGAAGTTTCAAATATTTCAACCACGGTTGCTACCTACACCCGATCTCTGTTATGTTTATTCAAATATTACAGCTCCATGTATTTCACGGGTAATGTTAAAATTTCTTTTTCCAATTATTTTAAGTCCGTTTATGTTCTATAGGATGTTATTTTACTGATTTCAACCCCCTTCCCTCCCAATGAAGCCGACAATTTTATGGTATTTGCTAACAACACGATAATAAATGCAAATTCGAAAATTACGGCCGATTGTTTATTTACATTAGGGTAAATGTTTTCAATGCTTTGATGAGGGTTTTTTTTTAAACAACCACGAACTACGAACGAAATGCATATTAAAAAAAATTTTAAATTCAATATTCCTGAATAATATTCTATAATTTACACTATTTGTTGATCTGTAAAACAAAATTGAACAAACAAAAGCATCGCTCCAGCAGGACTTGAACTCGGACCTCTTCCGCGGAAGCCGTACACCTTAACAACTGCGCTAGGCACGCTTCTTTAAATAGATGAAGTTACGGGTATACGGCGGGAAAATTTCAAAATCGATTTTCTCGAAAACAAAGGCCCGATTGATGAAAAGCAGATAGCCTGGTACTCAGGGCATATACCCCTACAACATATTTGAAATGCATCAAAATCTGTGATTTACAGTATTGGGGCCAGTAACAAGGGGCCATTTGTTAGTCGAGTTAAGAAATAGACTGGATATTTTAACTTAAACAAAAATTGTTTAAACCTCACGAACATTGAACAGCAATTAGGTAAATGGATATCGTAACATAAATCTCCTCCTTCATATTTGGGGGGTGTTTATTAACTTTAGCATATCACAGGTGGGCGACGAGACATATAAGTTTGAGAAACACTGCTGTACAGCAAGGTGGAGAAGAGGTACCATCTCAGCAGTCGAATTCTTAGAGTTCAGATCTCGATAAACTTCAGATCTCTACAGCACAAGACCCTACTCATGTTTCTAAATGCTGCTCAAGCCTGCTCAATCCTAGATTTTATTTCAGTGTGACTATCCGCACTGTTAGTTATTATGCTTATTTTATTTGAATCACTTGCTTCAATAGTTCAGCCCCAAGTATTATGTTAGATATGATATTAGATTGCTTGCTAATTAGTAATACTTTTGTCTTCGCAAACTGTGAGGTATTAACTCCACAATCCTGCGATGTATGTACACCATGATAGTGAGACCTGCAATCACTTATGGGGTAGTAGCATGGAGATGTAGAATGAAGCTGGTCTCTATGAAGAAGCACCTTGCGAAGATTCAAAGACTACCATGTGTCTGCATCACCGGGGCAATGGGGTCAGGCTCAACAGCAGCAATGGAACTACTGCTGGATCTGACTTCATTGCAGCTTGTCATAACCGGAGACCGCCAGATTGGCGATTGTAAGGTTCAGTCAGGAAGGAATAGGCAGAGGTAAAATAATCTGGAAAAGAGACCATAATAGCATTGCTGCCAAGATAAAGAATATTGGTGTGACGAATCCTCAGCATACCACATTGAACTTAGGGTGACTAGAAGCAAAGCGCCAAGGATCGGAAGCAATAGAGACAGATTGGCGAAAAAATACCTGTCATAATAAACTAAACGTGATTTACCTATGCATAATATCAAAATTATATGAACGAATACTAGAAGGAAGGTTAAGGAAAGAAACTGAAACACAACTAGAGGTCTCGCAGTGTGGGTTCAGGAAAGGCAGAGGGGTGCAAGACCATATATTCTTCATAAAACAATTGATAGAGAAATATCGCAAGGACAAGATATTCGTGGCTTTCATAGACCTAGAAAAAGCATTCGACAGCGTCACAAGGAAAACTGTGTGGAACAGCTTAAAAAGGAGAAGAGTGAACAATAAACTACAGCGATGCATACAAAGTATATATGGGAATACAAGGAACATTGTAAGAACAGGAAACCTACAATCAGAGGAGTTTACAACTAGGTAAGGTTTAAGACAAGGAGGAATCCTCAGCCCAGCCTTGTTCAATATAGTTATGGATGATATTATAAAGGAAGTAAAGAGTAAAGTGAAGAAACTAAAGGTCGGATATAAGAACATGCAAATGGTAGAAGTATCAGAGAGTGCATTTGCTGATGACCTGGTAATATATGCGAAAAACGAACAAGATCTGCAATATAACCTGAATATATGGAAAATTGCACTAATAGATAAAAAATTATTTAATAGATAAAAACCAAGGTAATGGTGATAGGAAAGGAAGACTTGGAAATATCAATAAAATTAGATGGAAAAAAACTAGAGCAAGTGCAAACATTTAAATATTTGGGAGTGAAGATTCACAAAAATGGAAAGATGGACGCAGAAATAAATGATAGACTGGAAAGTGCTGCTAGGTTATATAATTCACTGAAAAACGCCTTCATAAGGAAAAAAGAAATATCTAGCAAATCCAAAATTACAGTATTCAAAGCTATTTTTAAACCCGTATTAACCTACGGAAGCGAGAACTGGGTGTTATCCAAACAAGCAAAAAGCAAGATCCAAGCAATGGAAATGAGGTACCTACGAGGAGTGAAGGGGATTACATGAAAAGATAGAATCAGAAATGATTTAGTAAGAGAAGAACTGGAAGTATAACCCATCATAGAAAGCATCAAAAGAACAATTAAAATGGTTTGGATACCTATTGAGGATGAAGGAGGAAAGATCAACAAAACAAATATGGCAGGCAAGACCACACAAGCGCAGAGCAAGTGGCATACTAAGAAAAACATGGGATGAAGCGGTGACAGAAATTTTAAGCGAGAAGGGACTGTCGTGGAATGAGGAAAAAAAGGATCAGTAAGGACAGAAAGGAATGGGCTAGATTAGTCCACAACTAATATGAGTTTGTCATTTATGTAATACTGTACCTGAGTCTATATAAATTATTACCTTAACACTTAACGGTACTCTAAGGTTTGGAATAAAAAAAAAAAAAAGAATAAAAAAAAGTGATTTACCTTTCGTTTGAGTGCTTTAATTTCGTGTTTCATGCTAGTAATCGAGCCCAGCAAGCTTTCTGCGGCTTTATGCAAATGAACATTGCAATTTATAACGTCCTCTCTATTTGCAGCGCAAAACAAATTTGCGTTGTGCAGCTTCAACTGATTTGATATATGCAACAAAGCTATGTCCATGTATTCCGCATCTACTGAGATATTTATTTTCTTCCTACAAGAAAAAACATTTTATATTATTAACCCTTTGCGTACATCTGACGGCTGAGATTCATTATGCATATCTTTCACTTGTCTTCCATTCTCTAAATATGTACCCAAATGATGTTCTAATTTGACTTTTCGCGGTTAAAAATTAATTATAATGACGTATGCATGTTGTAATTCCCAAGAAGGCAATGGTTTATCACTTTTGTAAATATGTTTGTCATGGAGTTCAGGAATGTTTATTTACTTGTTTTTGTAAATAATTTCCTATTATGTGGAAATTATTGTGAGTTCAAATGAGTTATTAATAAAAGTATTCGCATGCAATAAGTTTTTAAATGGTCTTTATTCAACAAAGAATGTAAGTCTAATCTGGCTTTCTTTATTATGTGCAAAACAATTATTATTAATTAATCTTTATTGGTAGGATACATCCTAATATAAAGTACAAAAATCATTTCATTAAGCTTAGACTAACAATAAATAAAAATATAAATAACTAAGTTATATGAATCAATTATAATGATGAATATATGAATTATAATGAGCAACTTCTAGAAAACTTTCACACAAGGAATATGTGCAGACATATATGAGTGTACATTACTCTTCCCTAATAACATTTATAAAGATGAGAAAAAAAAATTAAAAATAAACAATAGTGATAAAATAACATATGACTTATAAATTCATTTGAAAGCATGATTCAGTTTTAAACAGTTAATTTTATTCAGTTAAGAATCAGTTTTAATATTTGAAATTAGGAGATTCTTAAAGTCATACAAGGATTTCGATTCTTTGATGGAGGTTGGTAGTTTATTAAACTCATTGAGGCCTTTATAAAAAAGTGATTTCATAGAAGAGGACATATTCTGCCTTGGTAAGTGAAGATTATTGTTTCCTTTACTATAATGTTCATGTATAGTAGAATTGTACGTGATGAATTCGTCAAAATATGAAGGTAGTTGTTTATTCAATATTTTATAAATAATTATCATTGATCGTAGATAGAGTCATTGCTTTACAGTCAACCACTGTAATGTTTCAAGCATCGGGGATATATTGGTGAGACGATTACACCTAAGGATGATACGCATTTCACGATTCTGAAATTTTTGTAATGATGATACTTTATTTGCATCAAATAAATACAAGATACTGGCACAATAGTCGAAGTTTGGTTGTATAATAGAATTGTATACTGTTATTCTCGAATGCGTTGACAATCGTTGGGACATTCTTGAGAAGGAGTATAATTTCTTTGCTATTTTTTTGCATATAGTCAAAGTGAGCTCCAAATGATAAATTATTATCCAACATGAAACCCAGATATTTGAACTCTGTGACAAAGTCAATTTGGCTATTGTCAATAATTATATTATGATGATTGAGGTTGATGTTTTTATAACTGTATGAGGTTGTAAGTATCATTGCCTTAGTTTTTTCAACATTAAGTTTAAGTTTATTAGAGTTCAAGTAAATCTGAACCTGCTGCAGTGAGTTATTCATTTTGTTTATGGCATCATCCAAGTTGTCACTAGAAATTGACAAAATATACTATTATATATATATATAATATATATATATATATATATATATAATAGTATATTTTGTCATATATATATATATATATATATATATATATATATATATATATTACTATTCAGTATCATCTGCGAAGAGATTGACGAAGTCACAAGAATGGAACTGATTTGTATCGTTGATGTAAATTAAAAACAAAAGTGGCCCCAGAACACTCCCTTGGGGTACCTCATAATCATTTGCAATGGGTGGAGATAAAACCTCATTGACTTTAGTCATTTGTTTATGTTCACTCTAGTAATCTATGAACCAATCCAAAACTGTACCATCGATGCCAATTTTTAAAATTTTTCTTATAAGTAAAATAATACCCAATTCTTTTCCTGCTATATGTTGGTGATCTCCCGGAGGCTTTGGGACCAGGGCTGGTCTATCAGTTTGCAGATGATACATCGGTAATAATGTCCACTCCTGGGCTTGCAGAGCTCTCAGGGGGATTATCAGATATAGCAGAGAACATGTCAACATGGTGTACAAAAAATGGACTTAAGCTTAATACAGGGAAAACAGGGCTTATATCATTCTCTAGATATCAACTTAGTCAAGAGTCTATCTATGTTAGGCTAAACTCCAAATCCATTCCACTAATAAATGAAATCAAATTCTTAGGGGTGACAATGGAAAGCAGTCTCAGTTGGGAAACACACATAAATATTCTAAATTCTAGACTCTGCTCTTTATGTGGAGTTATTCGAGCTCTACAGGATCAGGTATCAATAAATAGCCTCAAAATATATTACTATGCCCATGTACAATCCATCATACAGTATGGCATCATCTTCTGGGGAAGTTCCACCCACTCAGAAAAAATATTCAAAACACAAAAAAGAATTATTCGATCTATGTTGAAATTACCATATGGAACATCGTGTAAATCCCACTTTGTCAATTTAGAAATCTTAACAGTACCATCTTTATACTTTCTACAACTAGTAACATTTGCCAAAAAACACTATAATATTTTTACAAGAAACTGTGATTCATATTCAAACCAAATGACAATCAATACAAGATATAGAAATGAACTCAGGATACCACATCACAACTCATCATTTTTTGAAAAAGGAACACAGTATAGAGCAATCAAAGCCTATCACTCTCTTCCTATTGAAATTAGAAATATTGTACACACAAAAAAGTTCAAAATTTCAGTCACAGACTACTTGAAAAAAAAAGTCTATTACAATTTCAATAGCAGCTAAGAGATGAATTTCAATATATCTATATGTATATACGTGTCTGTATTATGTTTGTGAAAATATGTGTTAGGTGCTTATTTTATATCTATATTTATGTAATTTTGAATTGTGATTAATTCCTTCTTGTACATTTTATTTATACTTTAATTTGTATATCATGTCTGATAAACAACCCTTCTCTGTAACCTAAACCTATTTGATGTTGCTATGTCCGCTTGTAGATTTTATGGCAATAAAGGATATTATTATTATTAAGTATGGTGCGGTCAATGGTTTCAAACGCTCTCTTTAAATCCAGAAATACAGCTACGATGTATTCACCTTTATCGATAGACTATTTCCATTTAAAAATTGTCAACTGTAAAGCTGTTTCACATGAGTGATTTTGTCTGAAATCCGATTGATTTGTTATTAATATTTTATTTTCAGATAGATAGTCTGACAATTGCTTGTACACCATGAGTTCTAGTAGCTTTTCAGTGCTTGGTAGGGTGTTAATTGGACGAAATTCCCATGATTTATTTGTATTAGATACTTTTTGGATAGGTACAAGTACACTTGTTTTCAGTTGGTTGGGAAATTTTCCATAGTTCAGTGAAATATTGATAAAATGCAACAGAGCATGACCAATCACACCATATGTTTGTTTGAGAAATTTATTATCTATCCCTAGATGACTTGCTATCCATAGAATTTATTATTTCTGTGAGGTCCTTTAGTTCGATTTGTTTGAACTCTAATAATCTACTTTGGATATGAGTTTGTTGCCCGTCATCAATAGTAACATTCTCTATGGTATTTATTATATCCCTAATGCTATCCACATAATAATGATTGAAATATTCAGCAATTTCATCATCCTTCCTCAACACCCTCAAGGTATTATTGATCCTGAAATGAATACCATTTACAAAACATGACTCATAAGATTTTGTACTCACTAAGGATTTTAAGGTTTTCCACATTACATAAGGATTGTTTTTATTCATATCTATTTTCTCAAAGTAATATTCTTTTTCTTTATTCCTCAATAAACTTAAATATTCATTTTGCAAAAGCTTGTATGCCTCCCAATCTCGCTCTCTTTTACTATTTTTAAATGATTTATAAGCTGAATCTCTTTCTTTTCCTTTCATTTTTAGTTCTAAATCATACCATGGCACTATTTTCTTTACATCGAAACGTTTTTTTTGGAGCTATTATGTTGACAGTTTTTTCACATTTGTTTTTTAAATCTTCATAAAATATATCCACATCCACACAATTTAATAAAAAGTTACATGATATTAATTCAAGATTTATTTTATTTAAATTGTCAACACCTAGATTTCTATATTTTTTTGACTTATTTATTGAAGAAGGAAAGTTATTCCCCTTAAAGTCAACCGAAATTACTGAATGATCCGATATATTACCTACATCATGCACTTTCGTTGAAACGTCAAAATTAGTGAGTACATAATCAATAAGAGTTGCAGTACATAGTTAGCAGTATATCGTGTGGGCTCCGTAACACATTGTTGAATGCGAAACATATTAAATATATTAACAATTTTAGTTGTATAGAAATTATTATTCAGTAGATTCAAGTTAAAATCCCCAACTAGTATGACTTTAAAAACACCTCCAAATAAATCATCACATATATTTTCAAAGTCTGAGTGGCTAGCGCTTGGTGAGTGATATAAACATCCCATTAACATTTTTATTCCATTGTGATTTATTTTAATAACTTTGCACCAATAATTTTTTTCGAGTACAAACGATTTATAAATTGAGAAGCTTATATGACTTCTAATATATAATAATACCCCTCCAGTATGTCTGGATGCTGAGTTACATCTTATTGTGTTATAGTTTGGCATAGATATTTCTGAATTTTCCATATCGTCAGTTGTATGACTTTCACTGAACAGCATTATCTTAGGATTACAAGGTACTATACTGATCAGAACCTGAGCTTTATAAGCAATAAAACTCTGT
Source organism: Phosphuga atrata (assembly GCA_944588485.1). Classification (NCBI taxonomy): domain Eukaryota; kingdom Metazoa; phylum Arthropoda; class Insecta; order Coleoptera; family Silphidae; genus Phosphuga; species Phosphuga atrata. The sequence continues at coordinate 44,870,827 of OX155896.1, read as the reverse complement.
ATGTTACTATATATTAGATCAGAATTGAAAATTGAAATCATATTAGGATGACTTACGTGTTTTTTTGTCTGTTTAGTGTTTTGCTAACTATTTTATGGATATTATTAACGAATCTAATTGTTTTAGAATCATCCCCTTGGGCCACTAGATCATCTAATCTGCTTTTCACCAACAAATAGTATTCTCTCTGTTTCATTGTTTGATCACCAAATATTCGAATTCCTGTAGCAACATTTCCTCTATTCTTCAGCACTTCTATAGCGGAGTCCCTGTTGGGCAACACCACCTTCAAAAGTCGAATCTTATTTGGCTGTACTTGGCCTACTCTGAAGACTTTTATGTTGGACATATCAATATTGAAATCTTTAAGTAAACTTCTGACACTCCATATCCTCTTCCTTACGCTTCTGTACATTACCATTTACGGGTTCCTTAAGATTTGCTATCATTATATTGGATTCTCTTTTCTGCCTTTCTACCACCATTTCTTGATATCTTTCATCCCCTATTTCCTGCCTATTATTCTGACTGCTACTACTAGTTTTATTGTCAGTAACAAATGACTCAAAGTTATTCTTTAATTCTTTCAGCTCATCATTTTGAAGCACTTTATCAAGTTTGGTTTCAAAGTCTCCCAATTTATTTTCCAGGAACTCAATTTTCTTTTGCAAAACTGGAAGCATTCGCAATCCCTCTTGACACCATTCACAGAAAAATTTTAGAGTTCGTTTGGATTTCAGCTGAATACATCTTATTTCAGAAGCAGTCAGATCCGAGCAGCTCAAGTGTAATTGTTTTCTGCACCCATCACATTCGCAGAATTGATCATCTGTAATTTTTTTATCACATTTGAGGCACAACATTTATATTGATCCTTATCACCCGTACCATGAACGCCACTCGTAATAGAGAAATAAATATTCCGATCACCTTATCTTCTCCTTATCAGTGGGACTTTTTTGCACCTTTTGTTTTTGTACCTCGATGAAAAAACCAAAACCAAACCATTAATTATTATTGTTTTTCACTATTACACCTTAGATTCAAGTCAGAATCAAATAACACCTGGTCAGATTATAGCTGAGAATATTCCACGCAACTACATATAAATTTTGTCTTTTAATTCGACGTTTTTACCAAGAACTTTGCCTTAAACGGGGAGCAATAAAACTCACGTATACACAGTTTGGGAATCAAAAAATTATATGATAATTATATTATTCAGTAACAGAGCAGTGGTGCATAAAGTAAGTTTAGTTTTGTTTTTATATATATATATATATATATATATATATATATAATATATTATATATATATATATATATTATATATATATATATATATCTTCTTTTCCCTGTGGTGCTATGGTGCTAGTGAACTTTGACCTCCCCCTGTCTATACTTGTGCTTGGTGTCTAGATCTTAGACACAAGTATAGGCCCTTTATACTAAGTATAGGCCCCAAATTAGAGACCGAAATTACAGTTTTTAACGTGGGTGGCGAGCCACTATTTTAGGGGAGGTTTTTTTCATGGCAGATTACTGTGGTGACCCTGTCATAGCCATGCACAGAAAGACGGTGGCTTATTTCCATACGTGTGCCCCGGGAATTTGAACCTGGGACTTAGTTTTCCGACACCTTGAGTAATAGGCCATTAGTGCATTCCTCTCACTCTATTTTTTTAATACAATAAACAAGACTAAGACTTATTAGTATACTTACTCGGAAGTGATCATTAAATTCTTAGTTTGTTCCAAAATCTTGCTCCGTTTTTCCTGGCTATCTACACCAATCATTTCTAAATCCTTGTCAGAGAGGACTTTAATGCTCTTGGGATCGATCCCTTCCGCGCGAAACTTCTCTAGATACTCATCAGCGTTTGCTGTTTTTAAAATAGATTCTAGCAAATCCATGATCGCTATTTACAAAATATATTTTGATAAGATATTTCTGCACTTATTGAGGTTAGTATAACTAAATACCTCACCAACTGCAACGGTACAAACAAACTATATCTGAACTATATGAAAGCTGTCATTTGTCATCCGATTGTAAACAAAAACAGATTTAGTTTTATTTTAAATCGTTAGATGGATCATATCTACAAATGATTTTTTTCAAATTCAAATTTGTAATGTCTGTATGTAACAATAAATACTAAATTTGATGAAATAAACTGACACTGTTTTGTCTCTCTATATTTGTTGTTTAGTCTAAACTGTTTGTCTATTCTTAGCACTGTAGCAATCTAAATACTGTTGTCTGACTACTCTGCCTAGCTTTGTCTGTCTAGTCTTGTTTGTCTAGTCTTGTCTGTCTAGTCTTGTCTGTCTAATCTTGCCTCTCTAGTATTGTTTGTCTTCTTTTGATGCTGTCTTCTCATTGAAGGTTGGCGACCACCTTTCTGAATGCGTCTCTGTCTCTTGCCACATGGAACAGTTCTTCAACGTTCATTCCTGTCCACTCTCTTAGCGTTGCGCAGAATATGACTTATGTTGGACAATTGGGGTGAAATGAGAATAATAATTTTATTATGATATCAGATATCAAACCAATAATTAAAAAAAATGTATTTTATCTACTGGCACACCAAAATGAACACATTAGTAAATATATTATTGCATGTGAAGGATACCACTATTATAATTGTGTGTAAAGGTATCCAAATCGTGCATAGAAGTCCAATCTAAATCAAATGGAGTTTCATTATTAAACGATTTCTGTTTGTTACTATGGCAACAACTTAAGTCACTAGACAAAAAAAAATAGACTTATTGTTAGTGAAAATAAATTTACTGAAGTATTTATTTTTCCTTTTTCTTCTTATTTCGAATAGGCCTACTTTGGACCACGCTTGTTCAACTGTTGGGCTTTGACCATTGCCCAGTATTGTCGTATCTTCTGCCGGTGTTACTCCTTTCTCTCTTCTGTCCAGGGTGTACCTTTTTTCCCTTACGGGTTTTTTCCTGAAATCCACGGACAGCGCCGTCGTTTGGATTTTGAGGCCCCGGGCAAATATATTGAGGTGGGCCCCCCAGTAAATACAGAAAGTGAATAAACAAATACATTCTTTCATTTTTAATATATACAAGAAAGGAACATATGTATAGAAGAAATATAATATATTAATATAAAAGAAAAACAATATGGAACTTTATTTTCCTTGCTTTAATGTCAGCAAAATAGGGGGGTCCTCAAAATGGGGGGGGGGGGGGGCGGCACAGCCTCTTTGGGGCCCCCGCTAGCCTGTGGGCTCCGGGCAGTCGCCCGATTGACCGACGCTAGCACCGCTACTGTTCACGGACTTCCTTCAGGGTGCATCTCACACAGACTGTCTGTTTAGGAGATCTGTTATTCCCACTTCTTTAATATCCTCGGTTTCTGTAAACCAAGTGGTACGAACCTTCTTGTTTTGCCAGAAGATGAACAGACGGTTGGTTAGTCGGTTTGGAGGCAATCTTGCAACGTGGCCATAAAAAGCTATCCTTGCTTTCCTTGCACAGTCAGAGAGCATCTCAATATGTTCGTAGAGCTCAGAGTTATGTCGCCTTCGGAATTCCCCATCTTCCTTTACCGGGCCTAGGGTATTCCTGAGGATTCTCCTCTCTCTGATTTCCACTTTCTCTACTAGACCTATTCGGTTCAAGGAAAGACACTCCATGGCATACAGGGCTTCTGATCGTAAGACTGATGTGTAGTGCTTAAGTTTCAGGTTGCGTGACAGGCATTTCTTATTGTGTTCTAGTGTTCTTAGTCAGCCGATAGGCTAGTTCTAACTTGCTGACTCTCTTGGATAATGATGTTCCTTCTGATAAGTTGGGTTCAATCCATTCGCCGAGATACTTAAATTTCTCAGTCCTCTTGATGTTTCCCTGTTCTAGTAACATCTCTGTTTGCTTCTCTGATATTGGTGAAGAATTCTGTTTTCTCCAGCGACACTTGAAGACCCACTTTGGCAGCCTGTTTTCCGAGGCAGTTTACCTGGATTGTTGCCATCTCAAGAGAATCAGCAAACAGTGCCATGCACGGGCGTAGTCAGGGTTTAGTTTCGGGGGGGTTTAGAAAATTTCCAAAAATATTTTATTAAAACAAAATTTTATTAAAACAAAATATTGAACATTTTGCTTGTAAATTTTAAATTTTGCTTGTAAATTTTAAATGTTGCTTATAAACTGAACATTTTGCTTCCAAATTTGAAAATTTTGATTCAAAATTTTGGATCTAAATTGAAAATTTTGCTTCTAAATTTTGTTTCAGATTTGAAAATTTTGCTTCTAAATTTAACATTTTGCTTCTAAATTTTAGATTTTGCTTCAGATTTCAAAATTTTGCTTCCAAACTTATCATTTTGCATCTGAATTTTGGTTCAGATTTGAAAATTCAGCTTCTAAATTGAACATTTTGCTTCTAAATTTAAAATTTTGCTTATAAATTGGGGGGGGGGGGGGGGTGGGGGATGCTAGATTAGTTAACAAAAGATCCACAAAGTTTAATTTTCCTACCTACTGCCTACCTGAGATATCGTGTAAAAAGCAAAAAATCTCAAAAACAAAGATATCGATGTTTGAACGTACCAACAGCTTAGTAACTAATTGCGCTAGAATGTTTTAGTTTCCTCTAGTTAGTAACTCAATTAGTTAGCTTAACATCCAAAAGGTTTAATTTTCCTAGCTAGTGCAATAACTCAGATATCAACTAATAAGTAAGAAATCCCAAAAACAAAGATATTAAAGTTTGAACGTCAACAGCTTAGTAACTAATTGCGTCAGAATGTTCTAGTTTCCGCTAGTTAGTAGCTCAATTGGTTAGCTTAACATCCACAAGGTTTAATTTTCCTAGCTGGTGCAGTATCTCAGATATCAACTAATAAGTAAAAAATGTCAAAAACAATGATATTAAAGTTTGAACATCAATAATTTAGTAACTAAGCTAGTATCTTCTAGTTTTCACGAAATAGTAGCTAAATTAGTTAAATAAACGTCTTAAAAGTTTAGTTTTCCTACCTAGTGCACTAACGGAGATATCGTCCAAAATGTAAAAATTCTCTAAAACAAAGATATCAAAGTTTGAACGTCAATAACTCAGTAACGAATTAAACTAGAATATTCTAGTTTTCCTGGGCAAGGATAACAAGAACATGGAAATTGAACGGAGAATTAGACTGGGTTGGGCGGCATTTGCAAAACTCAAAGGTATACTAACCAACAAAAAGATACCCCTACGACTGCGCTCAAGGCTATATGACCAATGTATCCTACCAATAACAACATACGGTGCACAAATATGGACCTTAACAAAACAAATTGTGAACAAACTAAGAGTATCTCAGAGGGCCATGGAGAGAAGAATGTTGGGTCTATCACTACGAGTTAGAAAGAAAAACGAATACATTCGAAACAAGACCAAAGTGACCGACTTAGTGGACAGGGCATCTCAACTCAAATGGGACTATGCAGGACATATCGCCCGTATCAAAGACAATAGATGGAATGGAAAAATATTGCGTTGGAGACCATGGACAGGTAGAAGATCAAGAGGAAGACCAATCTTACGGTGGTACAATGATCTTAAGAAAGTGGCAGGACTGCACTGGATGAGAAGTGCTCAAGACCGAGACCGATGGAGAAAACTAAGAGAGGCCTATGCTCAATCCTGGGCTCATGACGGTTGAAAGAGAAAGAGATTCTAGTTTTCACGAAATAGTAGCTAAATTAGTTAACTAAGCGTCATCGATGTTTAACGCTCCTAGCTAGTGCAATATTTAGATATCGACTGGAATTTTAAAAACATCAAAAACAAAGATATCTAAGTTTGAACTTCAATAACTTAATAACCAATGAAGCTAAAAGCCACTAGTTTCCACTACGTACAGCTTAATTATCTATCTAAACGCTCACAAAGTTTAATATTTCAATTTGGTTTGTTAACCAAGTTATTAAGCAAAAACCAAAAGTAATTATTTCGCTTTTAATAATAAAATCGAAATAATCTCTGTAAAAGTACATATGTTGGTTACATGGTCGTAGCCAGGGTTTAAGTTTAGTTTAAGGGAGGGGGTTGGTGGTTTGAAGAAAATATAAAAACAAAAATTCGAACCCCCAAAACCTCCCTCTTGGCTACGCCCATAGTACCATGTCATCTGCAAAGGCCAGGCAATCTACAACCAGTCCATCATTCTTCCGTCCCAGGTAGATACCACTCTGAGCACTCAAATTATTCAGTTCCTTGCGCCATTTTCTCATAACCTTTTCAAGGACACAGTTGAAGAGAAGTCGGGAAAGTCCATCTCCTTATCTCACTCCAGTTTTTATTTTGAAGCTTTCTGAAATCTCGCCTCTAAATTTAACCTTGGAATGGGTGTTGGTCAAAGTTTCTAGGATTAGTCTGCGGGTTTTCTTCTCTAGTGCTAGTTCCTGGAGTACTTTGTTAAGCGTTTCTCTATCAATGGAATCGTAGGCCTTCCTAAAATCAACAAAGGTGACGACCACCTTGCGGTTTCTCATTTTGGAGTATGCAAGTACAGTTTTTAGATTGAGGATCTGTTCAACACAGGATCGGGTATTCCTGAAGCCCCCTGGTATTCTCCCAATTGACTATCCAACTGATTTTCTGCCCTTTTTTGTAACGCCTTCGAGGGAATCTTGTATGTAACCGGGACGAGAGAAATTCCACGGTACTTGTTTAGATCGCTAAAATCTCCCTTTTTGTGAAGCGGATAGATCAGAGCAGATCTCCAATCGGGTGGCAATTTATCTGTTTCCCAGATGTCCTGGATGATCTCAGTTAGCTTGCGCACGGCATTGTTTTCAGCACCTTTCCACAGTTCAGCAACGATAGAGTCCTCTCCAGCTGCCTTATTATTCTTAAGAAGTTGAATGATCTGGCCAACTTCTTCTAATGAAAGGGGAAGCCAGTGCGGGTTTGGTATGGTTTGTTTATAGCCGAAATCTTCGCTGGGTGGGTCACAGTTGAGTATATTTTAATAACTGAGTGTACTGTAACTGAGTACTGTAAGTACTGAGCAAAAAGGTGGCAGTTATCCTTATCGTTACGAGCCATTTGCCTTGTGAGTCTCTGAAGTGTAGGCTTGGCGGAGCGTATTTTCTGAGTGCCTGCTTGAAGGTTCCAAAGAAATCTCTGGAATTATTCTTAGCAAAGCTCTCTTCGATTTGGGTTAGTTGGTTTAGTGTGAAGATTCGTTTGGTTCCTCGAATTATCTTGAATGTAACTGTTCTTTGTTCCAAATTTATGCCAATTTTCCTTGGTCTTTTTAGAATTCCACTTCACCCAGGCTATCTGTCTTTGGGCTATTGCATTGTCACAGTCTTCAGTCCACGACGGATGCTTCCTTCTTCTAGCGAGAGGTGCGAGTTAATTGGCCGCTTGAAGTTTATTAAAATATATTATTAAAGTAAATTTTTTTGAAGTATATTAAAATTGAATCAATTTTTCTTATCTTGAATCAAGAAGTCTCTTAATAACTTAACCTAACCATAACATAATCTATATTAAATCTACTCATTGCGATTAAATCACTAGTCTTCAGCTCGTGCTTTAAACTTCGCAACTCATGCACAAAAGCCCTAAATATTTGCGTGCGTTACCCAGGTTATGTGGAAAGACAGTGCGAAGTGGAATTTGTCGTATTAAAAAACGTGCGTCAGGAAATACGTCGCGCGCATGAGTAATATAATAGTAGTTTATGATACAAGTGTGTGAAGAAACACACTTGTATCATAAACTACTATAATAATTATATTACTCATGCGCGCGACGTATTTCCTGACGCACGTTTTTTAATACGGGAAATGCCACTTCGCATTGTCTTTCCACATAACCTGGGTAACGCACGCAAATATTCAATATTGCTAGGTTACATAAAAAAAAACAAATAAATAAAATTAAAATAACAACAAACAAGACCTTCATAATAAAATATTTGTTAAATTTTCCTAAGAATCTTCATATTAAAAAGGTGACGTGAACTCTCAGAAATTTTTTCATTTCAAAATAGTAATAAAAAAACTCAAAATAAAAATATTGGATACTTACGTACTAACGCCACCGCAGTTACAAATTTGAACAAAATGGATGGTTAGATTAGGTTAAACGGAGCAGATAAATCAAGACCAACAGAAAAAATATTGGATAAGAGTGAGAAAAGGTTTTATTAGCAGATAAATCCAGATCACACATCGCACGGTAGCGCGGCGCACTCTGCGGTGGCGTTAATGCGTAAGTACCAAATATTGTTTGTAATACGGGCGGTATTGTCAATTGCCCTCTCGAACTCACTTCGATCGTGCGCCCAATTTCGCTTTCGAGTGAAATTGACAGCTTTCCGGCCTAGATACAAAATATACTATTTTACGCTTAATATACATTTTAAAGTTATGTTCAACTGCGTTTTTTCAGTTATTACATATATTAATGATCATTATTACATATTTTAATGATACTAGAAAAAACACTTTTTGTTGCTGCATTTGTTTCTATGCTGCGTATACAACAAGTTTCAAAATATTTTTATAAGGAATATTATTATTCCGTTTAAAATGAAGCAGTAACTCCATCCATTTTTTGTCTGTTTCCACATTTGTAGACAATCAACATTTAATTTTTTCATCATTAACGTATTTTTACCAATAACGCCTCATCAAAAAAGTTCATTTTCATAAATATTATTTTTCGGAAAATGGTTAGTAATGTATTCAATAGATTTTTCTACATATTTCCATAAAATCTACATTTTTAATGTCACTTAATGAAAATTTCAGCACAGGGTGCCGGTAAACACCTGATATTTTTCGGATTTTCTGAAAGAAGTCAATTTTTATAATAACTGTTTAAAATATCTTGAAGAATGGACAGTTTTATTGTAGGATATTAAAAAATTTCATTGGGTGACATTAAAAAAGGAGATTTTATAGGAATAGGTGGAAAATTCTTATTATATATATTACAGTACATTTAAAATAAGAAATGCAGTTATTTTCTAAAAAGCGGGACATTTTTAAAAATCGGCGGAACGCGCGACTTTCCTCCAAAAAGCGGGACTTTCCCGCCAAAATCGAGACGTGTGGTCACGTGTGGTCTTTACCTGTGTATGCTGTTTTACGTTTCTTGATAATTTTTAATAGTTTCCTTTTATGTCCGGATGCGCCTTAGTACTTCTTCGTTCGTTATTTTATCTACGACCACTATTGTAAATGCCCATTATTGTACAGTTCGTGGACTATGTAGATACATCATAACACACACGTATGTAACAGTCCGCGGTTAGTGATAAGTTAAGTGATTGATAACACACTAGTGCGTTTGGTTTACAATTCGTTGATTGGTTTAGAGCTGCACGTTGCGTTAATACGATTGTTAAATAGTATAGATATAGATTGTTAATAGTAGTACTCCGTGATTATCAAACAATCATAAAACGTCACATCATTCGCATCGAAGCTGTCATCCATTTCATTTTTTCACGTTTAAATCTAACGGAAAGTAACAAATAATAAGGTATGTAACCATTATGAATGTATTTCTTTTCAATTCTATCAAGTTAAATAATGTCCAGTGACAGTTATATATGAAAATTCAACTGTTTGTTTATTACAATATTAACTAATGTACCTAATAAGAAATAAATTTCTTACATCAAGTACATTTTTCTTATTAAATAGGAACAAATTAGTTTGGTCGTAGATAAAGTATAGTACATGACTCGAGTTGTAAGGCAGTTACGTACTCGCGGAATTACGCACTCCCCGCTACGCGAGTCGTGCGTAATTGTCCCGCTCGTATGTAATATGCTTCTTACAACTCTTGTTCCATAATATACAACTGTATATTATGTGTCCAGGGTATCTTTAGCATGCGGCTATATATCTACATCTCGAACGCTTCAAGCGTTTTGATAGTTTGGGCTTTTAAGGTCCAGGTTTCCACCGCGTACAGTAACACTGACCACACATAACACTCCATGCAACTCTAGTCTAATTCACAGACACATTTCTATTTGTGAACATTGAAGAATATGCAATAAATTTCTTTCCAGCCATTTCTATCCTGATCTTGATTTCTTCATCTGGATCTAGTAGGTCATTAATGACTGTTCCAAGATATTTGTATTTTTGAACCCGCTCTACTTGCTTTCCATTTAGTGTGATGACAGGGTAAATATTCAGGCTTTTACTTATTACCATGAATTTCGTTTTTTCTATGTTAATGGTACTTCTTCGCACGCTTGGTTAACTATCTAATAGTGTTTCGCAATAATAGTCGTCCGCGAATCTAAGATTATTAATTAGCGCCCCTCCAATATTTACCTATTCTCTTCTCTCCTCCAGCGCCCTCCGCAACACAAACTGGGAGTACAAATTGAACAGTTGCGGGGACAGGACGCAGCCTTGTCGGACGCCTTTCTGCATTTTGATTTCGTCCGTCTCCATATCTTCAACCTGCACTATTGATGTTTCGTTAAAGTATAACTTTTTTATTAATCGTATGTCGCTTTACCCCAGATTAAAACTTTTTAGGTTCTCGATAAGATTGTCGTGTCGGACTCTATCAAAGACCTTTTGGAAGTCGATGAAACAGACGAATACATTTTTATTGTACTCTCTACATTTCTGTAGCATTACTTTTAGAGCAAACAGATCCTTTCTAATGCCCCTCTGAAACCAAACTGAATCCCATCCAATTGTTTTCACATTTGCGGTATATTCTCTCTTGGATATTTATTTAGAGGATTTTTAACTTGTGGCTCATAAGGCTGATCATCCTATATTCGCCACATGACTTAGGATTGTTTTTTTTAGTTAGCGGAATAACCACTGATTTAAGCCACTCTCTTGGAATTTCACCTGTTTCCATAGGTGGGCATTAACGCGTTAATCGTTAATTAACGAAGTTAAAAAATGCTTAACTGATTAACTTTTAAGTTAACTCAAAAAAATGTTAACGCTTTTCTTAACTTCCGTTAAATTGATCTTCCGTCAACTTTACGTTTACTACGTTAACTACGTTTTCGACTACATTGGTTGTTTGTTGACATATTGTCATTTTTGTTTTTTTAATTATGCGCCACGCAAAAGAGCAAAAATTCTTCTTCCATAGTAGGTGCGTATATGCTCTGCTACCCGTGCGAATTTAGGGTGGGCCGCAAATGTCGCTTGTAATAATTAAATCAATTAATCTATATACTTGCTTTTGTTTTATTTACCGATGTATCCCATCCCAAAAGGTACCAAAAGCAGTATACGTTTTGGATGGTTAACTTATAACGGTTAACTTTAACTTGCGTTAAATTTTCGAAATTTTAACGCCTTAACGATTACCGAAGCTAACTTTTTAATTAACGAGATAACGATTAACGAAGTTAACTTTTGGATTAACTGTGCGCACCTGTGCCTGTTTCATATATTCTATTTAGAAATTCTGTAGGGCTGGTAAAGTTTCTGTCGTCCAATGCTTTCTTATTTGTTTAGTCAAATCAAATCAAATTTTGTCTAGTAATGCCTTGTCTGTCTAGCGTTATCTGTAGGGCTTCTGAATATCCGCATTTTTTCAAAACCGCGGTTTTTGAAAATTAAAAACCGCGCTTTCGGTTTCGGGTTCGGTTTTTAAGAACTTTTGGTAGTAGTGTCTGATATTTAAACGAGATCTTAGTTTTGTACAAAAGTTGCCGCTTAGGGAGTAGGTCGATGAAGCTTTAATAGTAGAGAGTGCTTGAAACAAAATATTTAATCTTTTTGTTCTCTCAGAAGTTCTTTTATATTCAGCAAACTCCTTTTTCATAGAATTGGGATATCGATTTGTTTGCAAATAAGTATTTTTGTTTAATTCTTCTTGAATAGCTTTTTGTACTTGCAAGGAATAGTTTGGACTGGTCACTATTTTTTTTTAATTTGCCAAATATTCACCTTCGACCTCAACCTTGTTGTTGTCTAGATAAATTACTTTTAATTTAATCTTCTTCGACGTAATACTCATTATCCACATCTTCTTCTTGCGATTCTTTAGGAAATAAATCTTCATCTTCACTGCTGCAGCTGTTTTCTACTTAAGATGATTTCTTGTAAAAAGTGTCGCACACAGCGAGATGAATTGTATGGTTTTGTATGGAATTGTGTTTTTTTTTATTGCAAATTTTTGGTTCAGCAGGGCAATATGTACCATTTTTTTAACTACCCGGGCATCGTCATATATCGTGTAGTATCTTACTCAATAATAATCCCACGGCAATATATCCCAGACTCAATCAAACTTTGAGGTTTTTGCAACCAGAAGTTAAAAACCGCGTTGAAATCGCGAAGGCCCGTCAAAGTTAGATCTACCGAGGATTGGTTGCATTTGTTTTTTCGAAATTCCGCAGCTGCCGCAACAAATTCGACGTTTTGTTAGAGCAAAACGTGATCGGAAAGCGAGACTGAAAACCGCGTTGCGAAATCTTTAACAGCGGTGTCGCGACGCCACCGGAAAGTTCAATTTCCTAATGCGGCTGCTGGTTTTTCCGCCGTAGTTTTCGTAGTTTTCAAGCTAGCGAAACAAGTTTAACGTTTTCTGGAAGGGAAATCTTGGCAGGATGTATTGAGGTATTGAAAACCGCGTTGCAATATCTTTGACAGCAGCATAGCGACGTCGCCGCAAAATTCGACTTTCTAATCTAGGTCGAATTTAAGGTAATTTTTAAGGTAATAATTTTAGGTAATTTTTCCGTTGTAGTTTTTGCAATTTTGCAGATAGCGAGACAAATTTGATGTTTTGGTGAAGGGAAAGCTTGTGGTAAAGCGCGACTAAAAACTCCAAGTCACCCACAATATCATTTCTGAAACTGATACTAAATGAATCTATATGTTTTTCAACACTTATTACGATATTATTTGCAGAACAAGCTACTTCAATTCACAGAAAGCCTAATTTCATGAATATGAATGTTTAAGTATCTTCGGCGTCTCAAACTAGTCCACTAGCGTAGTACTCATTTTTTGTCCATTTGATTTTAATTCTTGAAACTTTAAAATCATTTCTTTCTTCGTATTCCTTTTGAATTAAGGTCATAACACCTGAAGAACATTTTGGCAATATTTGGTTGGGAAATCGGCCAGCTATTGCTTTCCGAATAAATGCAGATTTTGAAATTGCTCAAAACCATCGATGGTAGCCATTTTTGCAACAACAAAGTTTGAAATGTTTGAAAGAGCACTAATTCAATATATTTGATTTATCTTTAGGTAAAACCGAACACCGCGTTTTTTTATGACGGTTATGTTTCGGTTTCGGTTTTTGCACAGAAATCCGCAGTTTTGCGGTTCGGATATACCAGCAACCCTATTTGACTGCCAATGCTTCTGGCTGTTTAGCGAGGATTTGGTTTCCATTCGGCATTTTCGTGTTAGTCTTAAAAATGCCGCATGGAAACCAAATCCGAGCTAGAAGTAAAGTACCTGGGCAAGCAATGAAAACAGGACTATCTGTTAAGATCCATAGAGAGAGTGGCATGATCGATGGGATAAGGCTACAACTGGACTTTTGGACCAAAAATTTTATTCCTGCAATTGAAAAATGGAAGAAAATTGATATAAGATTCACACATCACATGGTTCAACTGATAACTATCCATGGTAATTTTAACGATTATCTACCTAGATTCAGGAGAGGCTGTCTCCGCTATGCACATGCGGAGAGGAAAATACAGCCGCTCTTTTACTCTTTAGATGCCCGCTTACAGAGAACTAGCGACAACAAACCGAAACAAGCATGACTAAGGCAGGACGTCCCTGGCCACGGAGCGAAGAGGACCTCATCATACTTGAGAAAAATAGTGAATGGTGGCAGACATTTAATACAAACTGTGCAAAATGAAAAAGACTAGATTAAGAGTTTAAGACTAAATTACTATTTAAATTGTAAACTATTATTGTAATCGATAACCAGCATAGTGTCCGTCTGGACGGAGTGCTGGCCACATAAGTTATAATAAATAAATAAGATGTCTAGTCTTCTGTAGTTTGTTTAATCTAGTCTACTAACTTGAGATTGTTCTATTTAAACTAACTTTATCTGGTCTATTTGAAATAACTTAAAATCCAGTCTATTTAAACTAACTTATTATTTGTTTTCTGTTTAGTCTATTTATTCTAACTAACGTTAGTTAGTTTAAACTAACTTAAAACTAACTATTAAATTAAATATTAGTTACTAACTAACCTAAAATCTATTCGATTTAAGTAACTTAATATGGTCTATTTAAACTATCTAGTCTGTTTCAACCAATTTATTGTTTGTTGCCTGTTTAATCTAATCTATTTAAGTTAACTTAATCTAGTTATCTTATTAATTTAATCGAGCCTATTTAGAATAATTTATTATATATTGTCAGCTTAATCCAGTCAAACTTAAACTATCTTAATTTAGTGTATTGAAACTAACTTAATGTAGTGTACTTGCTTTAGTGTAACTATCTAAATTAATTGAGTCTATTTAAACTGAGTTATTCTAGTTTATTTATATTTGTGTTGATTGTATTTATTCTAAGCATTTCATTTATTAAATAAGTTCTGATAGCACATACAAAATATATTTACTAAATCTATAGAAAATATTTACAAAAAAAATAAAAAATCTTAAATATCGAACAAAATAAAATAATATTAAAAACGTTCATAATCTTAATTACTGAAGTTTTGAACAGAATGGCAGTTGATGGCCTTAATACAAAATATTGAGATCTCGAACCTCTTACGATAAAACAAACATCTTTTTTTTTATATAAATATTACAAATAATTAAAAGACATATATAAATTGGTGGGAGGAATCGGGGGGTTTGGGACAATTATTTATAAATTTTACAAACTTACAATTTATTTTAAAGCCTTCTTTCGCTGAATTCATTTTATTAATTAATATTGCTATCTTGATCCTTAACAACTCTTAGTATCACATGTACAAATTTAAATAAATTTTTTTATTTATGTATAAAAAATATCTTAAAAACTATTTAATAAAATCCATTTATTATTTTGTTAAATTAAATCTTGTACTGAAAGTTTTTTTTTTTAATTTTTAAATAATTGGTTTTATTGAATCATTTGCAAATAACGATTTTCTTCTAATAGTGAACTTAACGAGGACGTCATGTCATTGATTATCATGTTGGAGCTAGTGTCAGTGCATTTAGCTAAAGGATGAGTGCTGCTGCTAACAAGCTCGTTATTTCCAACCCAAGATTGGCAATTTTGTACGTACTCAAGCGTTCTTTGATAAGTATCTTGTCGCATGCCGAGATGTTGATTTGTACCTTGTTGGTTTGCGTTTTGGGTGACAATACCAGGAGACATTTGTGATTGACTGATGTCTTTGCACTGAATCTCACTATTAGCATTATTGCACTGATGGAAACATTTATTCGGATAGAGATGATTAACTTTACGACAGTTGCATTGATTGTTAAAACTTTGCGGTCTGAAGCAGTTCTGTTGGTCGTAATGTGTGCAAGGCCGAGTCATTTGAGCTTGTTGCGGTTGGTTGACCATGTCATTGGGTGCAGGCGAAGCTTCGCTCATATTAGGAACACAATTATAGCCAGGGCTTTGCATTGGCGGATACGTTGAACCGTTACAATAATTATTTACGTGTTTTGGCTGGCACTGATTAACGAATCCGTTTTGATTGCAGACTTGGTAGTTGTGAGAGTTGCACTGTCCATTCGTCATCGACATCGCTGAACTCATGTAGCTGCCATTAATTTGCTGCCGACACGGATTGTAATCCATATGGGAATTCCTAGACTGACACATAACTTGGTTTTGATTCTGACAAACTTTCTGATTCATCTGATCCCAATTATTTCCATGTTGCACAAAACACATATTCTGATTCACATTATTATAACAACTCATATTATTCACCATTTGATTATAACCGTTGCAATTCGGATTCGGACTTGGCATTTGATGGTGAGGCGACTTAACCAATTGACTAGGGGGAGCCATTTGATTTGTACCTGGAGACATCATCTGCGAATGGCAACGAACTGACATTGGGGAATGTGCCATTTGATTTAGATTCGAAGCTGGTGAATGCACCATCTGGTTAATACTGCTTGGAGCTGGCGACATCAAAGGATTTTGAATATTGTAGTTTGATGAAGGTGATGGCATCATATTGTTAAACGTTGATGCTGGCGAAGGCATCATATTAGCTGGTGAATGCATCACCTGGTTTACATTACCAGGCGATGGCAGCATTTGGTTGATGTTTGACGCTGGTGATGGAATCATTTGCACAGGAGATGGCATCATTTGATTGACTGTTGAAGCAGGAGATAGGACGTTGGTGTTGATTGGATTGAAGGGTTGAGGAGATGGTAGGATTTGGTTAGGTGAAGGTAACATATGGGAAGAAGGTGATGGCATCATTTGGACTTGCCCAGGACTTGACAAAGGTTTCTGAACGTTATTTTCACTCCATTGCATATTAAAATCTCCGTTCTGTGTATCAGCCACCTGGTTTAAATAGTGAACCATCTCATCAGGAATAACCAATTTGTTTTCAACCATTTCTCCTTCGCCAACTTCATCAAGGACCACGGCTTGATTCGGGTGCAATTCAGTGCAACTTCCTTTAAGAGGAGACAAAGTAACGGAAGCTGGACGAGGTGGAGGACTCTTCCTATCTGTTAAGGTATGACAAGGCTCCGACATTCTCCTTGTATCCGTACTATTGTTAGTCGTGCTGGATTGACGAATGGTTGATAAATCCGTGGACAACCAAGATTGTTGAAGCGCCGTTTGTTGCAATGAAGCATTCTGTGTCTGAACAAATAAATTATGTTTAATTGAAGGAACTTCTTTTTGCTTGTACATGCATTACAGCAAAGATCACTTTTAATATGTTATTATTTGACATTAAATAGATTTTATTTTGACTTACTACGTTTAGTGTGAACAATCATAAGCCTTTTATTAAATTTGTCGTGTAATTACCTGTAAAACTAGATTGCTAGTATTTTGTTTATTTGGTGAACTTTGTAGTCTTTGGAGTTGCCCAGCGAGAAGATGGGAAGGTGGGGGAGGAGGAATAGAAATTCCACCGGTAGTGATCGTCGATAACTGGCTTGATCTTCTTGAACTGCCAGCACTAATTGGATCGTAAAATGAGTTTGGTCCTGCACCAGGTCTCATACTTGACGCCTAAGCAGATAAAACCGAATGAAATTTATTACCTACTTACACAAACTAAGATAATTAATCTCGTGTTCTTACCTGGGAAGCCACACTGCTCTTCCTACTCATATCAGCACTTCTCATGCTTCCATAATAAGAACTAACCGTCGAACTGCTATCTCTCCTAATTTGGGTTTGAGTATGTCCCAAAGGTTGTAACCTCGACTGCAAATCGATCAGTTGCGTCTTTGTCTGGGGTCCTGTGACACCGCCTTCCACTTTCAAATCAGTAATCCTCCTATTCAAATCGGTGATAACAATGTTTTTTCTTTGGGCGGTTGGAACAAGAGCTTGCAGATTCGAGATCGGTTTGGCTTGCAATCTCGGTTTCAGTCGATTTCTGGTTAATCTATCTTGGACGGCAATACCACCAGAACTTCCTCGTTCTGGTCCTATCTGCACCATCGCGCGCAGAACCACTGGTAAATCATCAATCTGAAATTGGAAATTGTTGTTACAACTGTGGTTTTGTTGATTGAAATCTTTACTTCAAGATCTTCAGCGTCGTAAGGCCAGGCCGGATCATCTATTGGTCCTCCGTTTCTTTGAACGGTTGGAGCAACATCTGAAGACAAATCGTCGTTGAATCCCCCAGCAAGTTGAGTTGCACCGAGAGGACTACCTTGTTGTTGATGTCCAGGAGAATTAATATCAGACTAATGGAAGGGGAATTATATTAGTGAATTGAAGGTTTATTATCAGGGTTGAAGTAAATACCTCTGATTTGATACTCGGACTACTAAGACTAGCAGTTTTATGACTTTGCGTGTCTTCACTCCTTGGACTCGAATCCAAACCAGCTGGGCCATCATCGGATCCACCATCAATTCCTTTATGTTTTTTATTAGCGTAGAACTCTGCCCCGTGGACAGTTTTCACGTGTTTTCTCAAAGAACTTGGATCTGTATAACGTTTTGTACAACCTGGTGCTTTGCATACGTAAGGTTTCTGTAAAAGGAAAACAACAAAACTGAGAATTTAAATTAAACAATTTAAAATATGCACAATTTACTTACTATTCACAGTCCAATAATTAGTTAAGCAATTAAGAAATATTTCTGTAGATTAAGGCGAGGAAAAAGTAAATTTCTTGTTACATACCTCATTGCTGTGAGTTCTATTTTGGTGTTTGGCTCTGTCTGATGCATTGCTGAAAGCCTTCGAACAACCGGGATATTCACAGGTGTAAGGCTTTTCTCCCGTGTGCGATCGCAAGTGAGTCTTTAAGTTTTCCAGTCTTGAATATGCTTTAACACAGCCTTCAAACTGCACAAGAAAAAATAGAATTAGATATTTGTCTTGGTTTGTTGGCTTAAGGACTTACGGTGCATTTGTGAGGTTTTTCTCCGGTATGCCGTCGCATATGAACGACAAGCATGTACTGAGCTTTGAAAGGCTTTTCTGCCCTTGAACAACCTTCCCATCGACATACAAACGATTTCTTGTTTGCATGAATGTGATCATTATTAATATGCTGGAAAATAATATTGGATAAAACTTAATATTTAAGTAAACTAAAGTTAATAATATCTACCTTGACTAAATCATCTTGTGTAGGAAACTCTGTACCGCACTCTCGCCAATGGCAATTTGTTTCGATGAAATCTCCAGGTTCATCTTTAAGATCTGTTGGGTCGTTTTGCCCATCAGCATTCGTCATACATTGACCCGTAATGCTAGGCTCTTTTTTAATTCGCGTCTTTCTGCT
The DNA here is from genome assembly GCA_944588485.1 of Phosphuga atrata. Classification (NCBI taxonomy): domain Eukaryota; kingdom Metazoa; phylum Arthropoda; class Insecta; order Coleoptera; family Silphidae; genus Phosphuga; species Phosphuga atrata. Next base: position 44,851,895 of record OX155896.1, on the reverse strand, counting down.
AGCAGCAACATCATCCACAGAAATTATAGTTCCCGCATCAGATTTCTTCCTAGCACTTAACAACTAAAATAAAAATAATGATTTTCATTCGAAAAGTTGCTTCATTTAGATTGCAAAAGATTCTTTTATTTAAAGTAAAACTTCTTTAGGCGCGACTTGGGAGTAACTCCGATCTTTTTTCAATCGGGTACAACGTTGTGTAAAGTTTATATTCTGCGTACGCGGTATGAGGTCATTTACCTAAGGTTAGGTTAAGTCTTATATACATAGATGTTACAGAAAACAATTTGTAAAGGTCAGCAAAAGCTTGTCTAAATTGATATCAATTTCGGTTGGGTTACCTCTGGAAAGCGTTTTGGTCCCTATCTTGTTTTCTATATATACAGGAAATCTGATAGGCTACAGGTCGCGTTCACAATGTTTCAAGACTGATTTTTTCCTGAGTTTCCTGATCAGATCGGTTCCACAGACAGGGTAAAGTAGTCGGGGGTGTCAGCTATCCGACCGCACCAGCGGCCGTTGCCTACGAGACGTTGGAATGAGTGCCTGTCAGTAACCCATGTCGAAAACTCGGAGAGTCGAAAACGCAGAGTCGTTAGGAGCAGGGTTATTTGATAAACTTCTGTGCGAAACTGAAGAAAACCGCTACATAGACTTTTGCTTTGATTCAACAAGCCATGTCACATGCAATGATTTTCATGTGGCACAAGAGAAATGTTCAAAGATGGCCGCAAGGATATTAAAGACGATGACCATGCTGAGAGACCTTCAACTAGGCGAACTCGGCAAAAATTGTTGAAAGTGTGTGAACTTTTGAACACTGACCTTCGTCTTAAAGTTAGATTACTTGCCGATGAACTGGGATTGTGTCAGACCACGGTGTTCAAGCCAATGACTGAAGATTTGAAGATGAGAAAACGGTGTGCCAAACTTGTTCCAAAAGTTCTGACGAATGAACAGAAGGTACGGCGCCAGGCTGTTTGTGAAGAAATGCTTGAACGTTTGCCGATACCATTTTTTTAGATAATGTGGTTACTGGTGATGAGATCTGGGTCTACGAGTACGATCCAGAAAGAAAGCGGCAAAGTGCGGAGTGGGACACCGCCTCATCTCCAAAGTCCAAGAAAGCTCGTATGAGCAAGTCGCGTGTGAAAAGCATGCTCTTTGTTTTCTTTAATGTCAAAGGAGTGATCCACAAAGAGTTTGTCCTCCGCATCCGCCAACGAAGTTTTACTCATTTTTTTCTTTGTTATATTTACCTCAGTCTTTGAAGAATTATGTGATGAAACATGTAGTGGATGATGACCTAGAGAGTACATAGGATGAGGTGGTGTGGGAGCAGGTGGTAAAGGTAAAAGCGATCCAGCACTTCTCATCAGATGTGCCTGAAGTTGCTGGAGGTGAACGCCGGGGTGCATGCTAAGTGCAGGACTAAGAGCTCCTGCAGAAAGATGTCCATAGCTGCCGCTGGCGCTCGACGACCTCGATCCGTTTACAATGGAAGCCAAGGAATTTGGGGAGAAACGAATCATGGAGTTTATATCGAACGAGTCTGAGTACGGCGACGAGCTCAGAGCTCTCTTCCTAGACTGTCTGATGCTTCCAGGTCGAGGACTATTCAAACGGGAACCATCTATACTGAAGGGGTATTCGCTGCTGGCTAACGTCGAAGTTGGATGAAGCTCTGTTAGTCCTCTGGCGCTCAAGTATTCTGGAGACAATCCCAACCCTGTTGAATAAAAAGAATTTATTATGTTTGAATGAACAATTTAAATGAACATAATACACGAACAACAGTTAAAATGGTCAGCAAATTGTCAGACAATTTTTATATTTAAATATTCTACAGAGAATTATGTTTTGCGAGTGATATATCGGGGCATTGAGTTAGTCGGGTTTAAAAATAAAGTCGGCGCACGTTCAGCCGTTAAAAATTTCTAACGGACGATTTACTCGGAAAATTATGTTTCCTCGTTACATTCGCACGACAACACATCATATTAATTGTTGCATATGAAATGTAGATTTATTATTTTAAACGTTTATTATTTTGTTTCAACACAAAATTGCTACTTACAACACATAACAGGTTAAATCAAATTCAATGTATGTACAATACTTCTATTAAAATCAAAATTCGGCTGGAATTCAAAATCATTTTTTTATTTTCTGAAACGTTTTTTGTTCTAATTATAAGAAAGAATTCGTCAATTATTGGTAAGCAAGACAACAATTAAATTAGATATTTCCTTAAATTTGTTATCTACTCACACACCAAAAGGAATACATTAATAAGTAAATTATTGTATATGAAAGATGCCATTATTATAATCGTATGTAAAAGTATCTAAATCGTGCGTAAAAGTCCAATGTAAATCAAGTGGAGTTTCATTCAATCATGAAGCTACAAGAAAGTTTGCAAAATTTTTTGAAGCAAATGGAAAATATATAATTGATTAAAGTGTGGGGTTTTCATGCTAAACCGAAATTACTTTCTTGCCAACCCAACAGCTAGTCGGGGGTTACCAACAATAGCACGAAATAGTTCAAAATTCATGTTATGAGGAATGTAAGCGGGCAAAAAGAAGTGCCGGACGTGAGTGACCCAAGTTTAAAGTTGGAAGGTGCATATGTGCAATATAAACACAAATTGATTCATTCCATTTAATACTTGATCTTTTGGTATTTTTTTAAATTAATTATGTTGTATGTTTAAGTCCAAATTATAATTACTACCATTAATTATTCAAAATTGCAAAAATAAAATTGCATACATTTTTTACAAACCTAAAGATTTAATTTTAAAACATTTCTTTGTAGTTTGATAAAAACAAAGGGAGTCCTCATAAAATCCCCATATGTTTCCAATTCTAAGAATAGTCCATAAAACATGGATGTTACAGTTTTAGTAGAAAGTGGTAAAGCTGTCTTCAGCAATAAAAATCCATTCCACGGATAAGTAAATAGTCAGTTGATGGTGTCAGCAGCGGCACCGAAGAAAAAGAGTTTCCGTGAAGTTGAAGGATTGGCATACAGAAAGAGATAATTTAAACATTCAAATGTAATTAATGAGACGGGCACGTTGACGGTTCTCACTCAATCAGTCACTTTTATTACCCGACTCACTTTCATTAAAAACCAAATTTAATTAAAAACACATTTTTTTTTCAATTCACACTGAGAATATTCTCCTAGTTTGAATATAAATAATTAGAAAATAATATTATTATTAAAAAAATAATCGGTAAAATTATACATTTTTTTTATGTGTGAATATCTTTATCTTTCAAATTTATCTAAATAAAATGTGTTTGAAGAAACTAAATATTTTTGGAAATATATCATCGGCAGTTGGTGATTTTCACAGTTACACAGAGTAGCACCGACAGTGTCTTTAATGATTTATTTATCTTACATCTATATTTATTATCTCTGCACTGTTTGGTTTATTTCTACACGGCGCATGTTTATTTTCGTTTCCGGCGCCTTTCACAAAATTAAACCTGTCTACTAGCTGCAAGAGAAACACCACAACTCAAGCAAAATATTTACAAAATGACGAAGACAATCGTAATCGGATGAAAGTCGCGAACTTTTTTTAAACATCAAAAGCTCAAAGTAAATCAAAAAAACATTAGAATTTAAAAAAATGTTTCGAATAAAACTTGTAGAGAATTTAATTTTCTATAAAAAAACCTTGTATTTAGTGATTTTTGTAGGTCAAGTCGGTAATAATCGACTTTGAGGCAAAGTCAAATTTTTTTTTTACATTTTTCCTATCTCAAAAATTCAAATAAAACTTTCAAATAAAACTTTTAGAAAATAAAATTTGCTATAAGAAACCTTGTTATTTAGTAATTTTTTGTCTGACAATTTGGTAATAAACAACCTGGAACAATGTCAAAACCTTGTTGTCGATTTTATTTATTTACACGAATTGGCCAACTATGGACCGCGTTACAAATTCTATTTCACATTTTGCTTTTTTCTTCTTTCTCTTCTCTAAGGCTGTTGTTCTTCCTGCTGCCATTTTATCCAGATGTTCTGCTGTTAGTTTCCTGTTGGTCTTAGTTTTTGGAACCTCCTGAAAAACCTCTAATTCATTTATTGCTTTTCTGTACTTATGCCTGTCCATTGAGTCCATTTCTGCAAGTTTAAGTTCGGTGACGCGTTCTTATTCTTTCCAACCAAGAGTTGGGTGTTTCCCTTTGTTGACTTATGTTGAAGATCATCCATTCTCACCGGATGACCGAAGAACATCAGTCTTCTCTTGCTCATTTCTGTTTTTTTATTTATTTCGTATGGTAAAATCGACATAAACCATAGAAAACAGACAGTTGTAATTGACAAACTTAAATATAGTCATGTATATGACGAACACACAAGTATAAAACATGTATAAAAGAATAACAAATAAAACAATGCACACAAACATCAACTTATAAACAAAAAAAATAGCCCTTCATGGATTTAAAGATTTATTACCAAAATGTTCGCGGCATTAAAACAAAATTAGTTAACTTCTATAACCAATTATCATCCTGTGATCTAGACGTTATATTTCTTACTGAAACATGGCTAAATAAATAACTCTGTTCCTGACTCTGAAATCTGTGATCTGAATAAATTTTGTGTTTATAGGCGTGACCGCAACAATCATAATAACTCGCAAGGTGGTGGTGTGTTGATCTTGGTCTCCAAGAAATTCATCTCTAAATTACAATTAAACTGGTTCTCATCAGCTGAAGATGTTTGGGTAACATTAAGTGCTTCGAAACATTTAAAAATTCATTTGTGCTGTGTATACTTTCCACCCCTCAGTGACTTGCAGACTTATGAGAATCATTGCAACAAACTTATCAATCTGTCAATGAAGCATTCTAATGATGACTTCATAGTAGTGGGTGATTACAACCTCCCTGAAATTGATTGGGTTTGTTTAAATGACAAGTTAATTCCCTCATTCCGCAAAAGACTGGACACTCACTTAGAAGTTACTAACACAACAGCCTTGTGTAACTTAAATCAATATAACGGTATATGTAATCAAATGAATAGGATATTAGATCTGGTGTTTTGTACAAAAGTAATTAAAATTGACTCATCTCTCACTCCAATAAGTAAAATCGACTCTTATCACCCTCCATTAGAATTTATTTTTCATTTAAAAAAATACGATAAACTGTTACCAAATTTGTCATCTTATTACGATTTTAACAAAAGTGATTATCATGAGTTGATTTTTAAACTTTCCTGCATAAATTGGTCGACAAGACTTAACTATACCGATCTCGATAAGAACGTTGATTGTTTCTACAGCATATTATATAGTTTGATTGATAAATATGTACCACTTAAAACTCGCAAATCTTGTAATTACCCCCGTTGGTTTTCCAAATCATTAATTAAAATAATAATTGAAAAACACAAATATCATAAAAAATGGAAAATATACAGTAATCAGTCAGATTATCTCACATTTTCATTGTTGCGACGGAGAGTAAAAGTCAAAATGGATGCTGATTATAAAAATTATATAAATGTTGTGGAAGCCAGAATAAAAAATAATGTCAAAAACTTTTGGAGTCACATCAACACCATAAAGAATAATAATGGTATTCCAAATACTTTAATTTACAATAACATAGAAGCCTCTTCAGGTGCTAAAATTTGTAACTTGTTTGCTGATCATTTTGAGTCAGTTTACTGCACTAATAATAATACTGTCATTAACAGTTCAACAACTGAAGCTGATCATATTCTGGCCACTGTAAATTTAAGCTCTTTATATCTCAGTAAAACAAAAATATTAACTGAACTTGAAAATATAAATATTAATAAAGGATGTGGACCAGATAGAATACATCCCAAATTCATTAAAACGTGTGCCCATTACTTAACAGAACCGCTTTACATAATTTTTAACCAATCTTTGAATTTGGGGTTGTTTCCCACTGTCTGGAAAACGTCATTTATAACACCAATTTTTAAATCGGGCAACAGATGTGATATTTCAAACTACAGACCAATATCTATTTTGTCTATTTTTAGCAAAATTTTCGAGTCATTAATAATTCATGAAATAAAAGATGATGTCAATAATATAATCATTCCTGAACAAACTGGTTTCTGTCCAGGCAAATCAGTCCTGAATAACCTAATTCCATTTACTGAATTCTTAAGTAGCAATATGGATGTTCGTAAACAAATTGACGTAATCTACACAGATTTCAGTAAAGCTTTCGACAAGGTACATCATAACTTATTGTTGCATAAACTTTCTTACTGTGGTATTCATGGATCACTTCTAAGATGGATCGAATCATACATTAAAAATAGATCTCAATTTGTTGTCTGCAACGGATTTCAATCTAGGCAAATTTATGTTACTTCTGGGGTACCTCAAGGATCTCATTTAGGTCCCATACTTTTCAATTTGTATATCAACACAATTTTAACAGTTTTCAAAAATAGTAAATTTCTTTTGTATGCAGATGATTTAAAGTTTTTTAGGGTTATCGAGAATAATATGGATTGTGTCTTACTGCAGGAGGATTTTTCACGTTTATACCGTTACTGCTATGCAAACTATATAACCTTAAATTTAAATAAATGTTCTGTTGTTAGTTTTAGCAGAAATATAAACACAATCACGTATCCTTATAACATGAACAGCATAGCTCTAACTAGGAACAGCAGTATTTGCGATTTAGGTATTGTTTTCGACCCTAAATTACTTTTAACTGGCCATATAGATAGTATAACTAGAAAGGCGTATAAATTATTAGGTTTTGTGTTGAGATCTATTAAGTCTTTCACTAATATTGAAACAGCAATTATGTTATACACCTCTATAGTTCGATCACAACTAGAATACGCTACCACTATATGGAATCCACAATATTCCAAACATAAATCTAGAATTGAATCCATTCAGAAAAAATTTGTTACTATACTCTGCTTTAAATTTAATATACCATACACTAACTATGGCGATATCTTACAAAATTTCCGTTTGCTAACTCTTGAACAGAGAAGAACAAATGCAGATATGATTTTTCTTCACAAAGTACTGAACAATCTCATTAAAACTGAATTATTTATTACAAACCTGGATTTTTTTGTTCCAAGGAGAACTACCAGAAATAATAATTTGTTTTATATCCCTCCTATTAAGTCTAACTCATATGGGAACTCTCCTTTAATAAGATTAATGACAACGTACAATAATCATTTCCAGCATTTCGACTTCTTTAGTTTAAATTTAAACCAGCTTAAAAGACAGCTTATTGTTAACTGATTTAACCACATCGTTCTTTATTTTGTTTACTTATTTCTTTTCTTTTTGTATCACTATTTACATTATTTACCACTTTGCTCTGGATATTGTTAATGTGGCTTCACTATTTATGTATATATGTATGTTTGTATGTATGTTTGTAGACGTTAATACTTTATATTAATAATCTGTACTAAGTTCCTTTGTTTTATAATCTGTGGAAGCTTATAATTGGGCAACCGTTAGCTTCCCCTGAAATGTAAAAATAAAACAGCAGAGTGACAGTCTTTAGATTCGGATGTCCAAATCCTTCATCCATCGAACCACATCAGCTCCCGTTTTGCGCAGTTCTTGTATTAGGCCGGGATATCTTTTGTCGGGACACTCCAGTGCAATATGCTGAGGTGTCTGAGAGGGATCACCGCAGCTACAGCCGGGATCCTCAGCAAGTCCCCATTTATGCTTCCAGTACTGATTCCTGCCGTGGTTGGTTCGTATCCGGTTTAGAGACGACCAATCCCTCCTGCTGAGATCGATTCCCAGGGGGCGTTCTGATGGTTCTGAAATTTGGTGCAGACTGTCTGGATTTGTCGTCGTCCACTCCTCCCTTCAAGCATCAGTCGGGTTGAAATTATCATCAATGAGTTGTTGAGCGAGTTTCCATGGAGGTTTTTTTCATTTTAGCCTGGCCGTTACATCTAAGCAGTCCTGGTGAATAGGGAGTAGAGTGTTACTGCAGCACTTCTTCCACTATCTTGAGAGCGCTGTTTTGCGCCGAATATCAGGAGGCGGAATATTAGCCAACACCAGTAGCCATTGGAGGGAGGGAGATTTTATGGTACCAGTAATAATCCTCATTGATTCCCTAAGCTGGGTGTCGACAACATTAGTCTGGTTGGTTACGGGGCAGCAGTACTCCGCCACTGAATATACCAAGGTAAGCGCTGATGTCCTTAAGACAGTCGCATCTACTCCCCAGACACTTTCAGATATTTTATGTTATATCTTCTTCGAAAATTTCACTTTGAACTTGGTATCTGTCAATGTTTGCTTCACAATCTCTTTGGTTTTTCTATTACTTCCTCCAGAGTTCTAATTAGGCTTTCTCTCTCTATTGAGTCATATGCGTTTCTGAAATCAATAAACGTTGTAACATGTGGTTGGCCAGCACGTGTTTTTCAGATTCTAAATCCACCTTGGTATTCTCCTATTTGTCCAACGAGAACTGGTTCCGGCCTGTTTAACAGTATTTTCGAAAGGACCTTGTGTGGAACAGAGGAGGGAAATTCCGCTATAATTGTTCACGTCAGATCTGTCACCTTTTTGTGGAGCGGATGTATACGTGCCATCTTCCAATCTTCTCGCCAAAGAAATTTGGTTCGCCAAATTTTCTTAATAATAGTACTGAGGTGTAGTGAAACTTTTTCCTCGCCTAGTTTTGAAAGTTCAGCTGTGATTGCATCTTCACCAGGAGATTTGTTGTTCTTGAGGGATTTTATCGCTTGCTGGACTTCATCTGCAGTTGGTGGATGTGATTCTGCAGGAATTTCGTTTGGAGTTTTGAATTCCGGTTTCTCTGGGGGCGATTTACAGTTGAGAAGGTTTTCGAAATATTGTGCTAAAATTTTTCTTGGTCATTCGTACCCATTTTCCCTGATTTGTCACGAAAATTTAAATTGGGTGGATCATAACCTTTCAGGTGTCTTCTGAAGGATTGGTAATAGTCTCTGGATTTGTTTTGAGTGAAGCGCACTTGTATTTGTTGAAGGTATAGTTTTTTGTATAGTCTCTTTTCGTTCCTGATGGTATAAGATGCTGTTTTTCTACCTTATCTGAACCTTTTTAGGTTGATTTGTGTTGGGTTCGATTTAAGTTTTTGCCAAAGGTTTTGTCTATTTTCCAGTGCTTCATTGCACTTGTCATTCCACCAGACATTCTTCTTTTTAATTTTAGTTGGAAGAGATTCTTCTGCAGCTTTCATTATTTGACACTTTATTTCTTCCCTTGTCTCGCGTTGCAACTTAGATTTGAAGATACCTGCTTCAATATTCTTAGTTTCAAAATGCACTTAGGTTTCTTATTATTTTTATAGGAATTGGGATGAATTTAATTTTAGCTTTAACAAGGTAACGATCTGAATCTGTTTTGGCTCCGTTCTGAACCTTAATATTTTGAATTGCCTTAAATTCTCTTCTAGAAATGGCTATGTAATGTTGATTAGGTGAGCTGATAGGTGAGCTTAGGAGCTGATTTGGTGCTTTCCAAGTCTTCATTTTCTTGGGATGTTTCTTGAAGAATGTGGTCAACATTTTGAGGTTGAAGATTTGAGTTCCACAAGTTTTATTCCATTGTTCGTCCTCTTATGCGCTGGATATTCTTTAATGGTGTTTCTGTATTTCTTCTCCTTGTCGAGCTGTGCATTAAAATCCCCGAGCAGAATGATGACATTATCTTTGGAATCTTATTAATTGTGTCTTCTAGGTCGTCCCAGAAAGTCTGTACTTTGGCCGGATTTTTTTTACTGTCAATATTTGTTGAAGCGTGAGCATTGACTAGAGTGTACATTTTGTTTTTACATTTCATCGTCAGTGTTGAGAGCCTGTTGGACGTAGAGTTGAAGTTTGTTATGGACTCCTTTACATTTTTTTATAATGAAAGCTGTGCATAATAAGGGGCATTTTACAATGATGTATTGCTGATGTATTGCTGATGTAACTGCTGGTTTTCCTTTATAAATTCTGTAGGTCAATTTTTCTAAAGAATTTTCAGTAAATCAGTGTAGCGAGTTTCTTGTAGAGCCAGTATTTGGATATTATGGTGCTCAAGCGCTTGAGTCAGTTCTTGATGTTTTCCTGTTTTTATCAGCGTGTTAATATCTATAGTTCCGATATTGTATTTTTCTTGAATTTGAGTATCGCAGGTTCCTTTGATAAAAGCAGAGCAGAAAGTGCAGGCTTTCCAGAATCCGAAATACCTGCTTGCGACCTAAGATCAAGAGATTTTACTGCCTGGGGTAATTTGTTTTCTTTTCTACTCATCCATAAAAATTGTGATGTTGGAGTGGTGGAGCTTTCTGAGGATTGCTCTATATACAACTGGAGTGTTAATCCAGAGGTTTTGTGTTTGGTCCGCGAGAGCGGATAGTTGTTCTAATGTCAAATTTGATACTTTTTTATTATTTTTATTTTCGTTTTTATAAAATAAATAAATTGTATTTAGTGATTTTTTTCCCAACAAGTTGTTAATAACCAAACTTGAACACAAAAACCTTGTTTTTGTTTTAGTAGTAAAAAACAAACGTATTATTTAGTGATTTTTTTTAATGGAAAACCTGAACAAATCTCAAAACATAATTTTTGTTTAGCATATTTCTTGTCTGAAAAATTTGCAAATAACACGGAAACTAAGCGAAATTTTGAAAAATGTTTTAAATAAAACTTCTAGACAATTAATTTTGCTATAAGAAACCTTATTTTATTTAGGTCCATTTAGTAATTTTTAGTTTGTCAATTTGGCATTAAACAACCTGGAACAACGTCAAAACCTTGTTTTCGTTTTGATCAAATAAAAAAAACTGTATTTCGTGATTTTTTTCCATCAAGTTGGTAATAACTAAACTGAACTTGTTTTTGTTTTAGTAATATAAAAAAACTTAGTATTTAGTGATATTTTGGAATTGAAAACCTTAACCAATTTCGAAACATAATTTTTGAATCGCATTTTTCTTGTCTGAAAAATTTTCAATAACACGGAAACTAAGCGAAATTTTGAAAAATGTTTCAAATAAAACTTTAGAAAATTTATTTTTCTATAAGAAACCTTGTTATATAGTAATTTTTAGTCTCTCAATTTGGTAATAAACAACCTGGAACTACGGCTTCACACGAGACGAGATAGGGTGAGAGTTTCAAAAATCTCGTCTCGCTCTCGTTAGTTTTGAAAAAAAAATACTCTCATCTCAGTCTCGCTCTAGGAATCGTTTGTCTCGTCTCGCTAATGCTCTCGTAACTATTTGTCTCGTCTCGTCTCGTCGCATCTCGTCAAATAGCGTTCTTGCTAGTACTTATTGTTACGATAGTCCAAAACTAGGTAATCATTAATTTTATTGTAATTAATATATGCGTGATTAATTGTTATATAGATAATTATTTTATAATAAAATACAATTTTACAATACTATTTGAAGTTACAAGTTACCAAAAAATTAATAATTTTTTAATTTTTTTTGATAAATTTTGTATTTTGCGTTTGTAATGGACTCATAATAGCACTCATATGCGTGCGGTTATAGCTCGGCGAGTGCGATACAATTTTCTCAATATGTATCGACGATTTTTTTAAAAGGCATAAAAGGGCGCAAAATAGAAAAAATACTATAAAAAACTCGTTCGTAAGGCCTTTTTCAGCACTTGCCCATTAGAACCAAACATGGACGCGTGCTGTAAAATCGCGCTTACTGAACTCGTCCTTATAATATACTATTAACTAACTGAAATTTTACACTTTAAGTCACAAAATGACCCAGTAATGGCAACTTGTCCGAGGCCAGTACTAGCAGTCATTTTAGTCCCGAGGCCAGTACTAGCAGTAATTTATGCATGAAAATATTACGGTTGCCCGTGTCAGAGTCACAAATTGAAAAAGAAGTATGAACGAGATCAGAAATGAGACTCTCGTACGCTCACACGTACGCTCTCGTGTCTCGCGAGAGCGAACCCACATATGCTCTCGCGATGCCACATCCACATATGCCACATAGCTTTTGCGAGAGCGAGACCGTATGTACGTTCTCCATGACCGTATGAATAATTTTCAAAACTGTGTCGTCTCGGTCTCGTCTCGCTTTTACGAGACGAGACGAGAAAAATATGGTACTCATGTGAAGCCCTACCTGGAACAAAGTTTTCGTTTTGATAAAATAAAAAAAACTTTGAATTTTGTGATTTTTTTCCATCAAGTTGGTAATAACCAAACGTGAACGCACTTTAACCCTTGTTTTTGTCTTTGTAATAAAAAAAAAACTCAATATTTAGTGATATTTTCTAATTGAAAACTTTATGTCAAAACATAATTTTTATTACTTATGCGTTAAAAGCACCATCTTGGAGCACATTTTTTTGTGCGACAAATGCCAGTTTTGGCTGTATTACTACATAACTTGGGTAACGCACGCAAATATTCAATATCGCTAAGTTACATAAAAAAAACAATTAAATAAATAAAATAAACCTCACAATCAAAACCTCAATATTAAAAAAGGGACAGAAATTTTGTTTCATTACAAAAAAAAATTAAAGAAAATTTTTTAAAATGGGTGCAAATGGTGATACCGGAGAGATTGATGAGAGTTCTTATGACGAATCCACATCACCCAACACAATTGAAAAAGCAAATTCTTCATTTTTTATTCTATTTTTCTTGGAGCATGAGTAATAACAAATATCTGCAACACGGGCAATATTGTCAATTGCCCTCTCGAGGGAATGTGCGCACTTAAAAAACAACTTACAAAGTTGGTAGAAGACAACTTACCGCCCTAGTTGCAAAATATACTATGTTGTATCGCACTTTTCTTTTGTGAAAGAAAAATTTGTAAATAACACGGAAATTAAGCGAAATTTTGAAAAATGTTTCAAATAACAATTGTAGAAAATTAAATTTCACATTAGAAATCATTTTCAATAAATATTTTTACTATTTTATAGACTAAACTAACAATAAACTTACTTTATTTATAAACATTTGTTGATAAAGGAGAAATTAAATCAAATTTAGCACTTTTTTGTACTATTGTAGTATATTTATAAGCCCATGTTATTTGTTTGTATTTCCTGTCTAATCATGAATTTGAATAAAACAGAACTGTAAAACATTTACACTTAAGCAAGCCAACAAAGGAAAAAAATGTTAATTGTTTGAGGAAGTCGGTTGAAAGTTTGTTTAGAAGTTTCAGCACGCATAAAATGTAGGAGAAAATGTATTTAGAACTTGCAAGAGATGATGAAAATCCTATACGGTTTAACAGCTTGTCGTAAAAAGGAAACTATGTGGATACATTTTCAGAAACGGAATATTTCGCTATAAATAAAGCTTTATAATTTACGGCGTTCGCAATTAAAAGTAAAATAGCCGGACGGACCGGTTCAATTAAAAAAAGATTTAAAACCGAAAACGTTCCGAACTATATAAATACATTTTAGATCAATTAAAACCTGAAATATGCTCATAATTTAATTCGGCTGTAAAATGACTTCCTTTTGTCATAGATTTTAATATATAATAAAGAAGGTAGAAACAGTAGTTTAGTTCATTAGAAACAGATGTAGGTAAGTGCTGGAATTCTTGACGATTTACTTAATGAACCGTTGCCCTCGCTATTTTCAGTTTATATACCAGCTTGCTTGGCTTGAGCTCGGGTTAAATTTAAACATCGGCTCAAGACATACGTCACGCATATGTCCAATCGCCCAAATAAACAGATTAAGTAACTTATTCCACAAAACCAATAAACTTACTACACAAATACATATTTATTTTACTCACAAAAATTACAAAAACGAATCTTAATACCAAAGATGATTATAAAAACGCTTTACACATTTACAATTCAAATAAATAATTGTCAACCTACATAAACAATTTATATATAACATTTCGAATGTGCTTTTCAAGCCGATACAAAGAAAATATGAAATAGAAAGGTCTCTCATTGTTACTGCGCTAAAATAGCTCTCGCTTTTAATATTATTTATCGTAATAATAAAGACAATAATCGCGAAAGAAATCCGTTTTATAGGAACGTGTAGAATAGATAACAGGGCGTTTCAGTATTTAAAAAATGTTTTCGTTTTCTGTGTCATAAATGTCGGCATGTTTATTTTTTATCGCCGTCCGACTCGATATTTTAATATCTAATAAAATGACACAACATTCTCTCAGCTTGATTCCAAACATGGAGCAGGATCACATAAAATATCTATTTTATTAGTGCACTCTAACGTTTATACATTCAATCTATATTTTAATCTATTTCATAAAAAAAGGAAATGTATTCGTTTGGGATTACATCCAGATTAATAAATTCCGAAAACTTTCTTCTTCACAATTTCTTTCTCACAGTTTTGGTAGAGTGGGCGGTCGATAGATTCCCTTTTGTAATAACCGAATGGATTACCGTATTATTGTTCAACCCGTATGTTCAAATTACTGGAGGACTTTTTTGTCTTGATTATATAATAGTCGGGTGAACAGGATGTTGCTACTTGAAGAGATGTTAACCCTGTGTGGATAGATGCCTCTTAAACTCGTACATTTCGAGCTCGAATTAACAACATCTTGTTGAACAAAATTGCGTTTGTTCGGTTTAAGTGGAATAATTATTACGGACGAGGATGTAATTTGTTAATTGAGATGTTTAGTGTCGATTCGCTTTAATTAAATTGATTGAATTGTTTAGAAATTTCCTTTTACAAAGACAAGGCTATTGAACAACAGTGTTTACGGTTAAACGTCGATAATTTGAATCACGTTCTGTCTAGAAACTCGATAGCTCAAAATCATTTCTTTATCTCATTTATATAGGGTCTTTCATTAAGCGCTTCCCATCTTTAAATTTAAATAAAACAAAGTATGTGTGAGAAATCATTGGAATTTTGTATTTGTTTGAAAGGTCTATCGATGCTATTATGTATGGAATATAAAATCCTGCAAATGTCTGCTGCGGCTTCGCTGGATGGCGCGCACCCGAAATGTCCATTTTTACATGAGTCTGGCGTATAAATCAGGCTGAATCTGACCGATGGCATGAGTTATGTTGGCTTTGAGAGCCGCTGTGGTTTGTCGCTCATTGGTAAAGACATTCGACTTAAGAAGACCCCACAAGAAAAAATCTAACGGGGTCAATTCGCACGATCTCGGTGGCCAGTTCACCTCCACGTGTCATCTCACGTGGAGGTGATGTGCCCTCGAATCGTTCGTGCAGAATGTTCAATGTGGCAAGAGCTGTGTGGCACGTGACGCCGTCCTGTTGAAACCACATGTTGGTGTCTATATTATCCAATTCAGGCCAAAAGAAGTTGGTAATCATCGTACTATGGTGCTTGCGGTTGACGGTGATGGCCTGGCCAACTGCGTTCTCAAAGAAATATGGACCGAAGACGCCGCCAGCCCAAAATACACACCAAAATGTGACTTTTTCGGGATGCATTGGACGCTCTTGGATCTCATGTGGATTGGCATCGTTCCAAATTCGAGAATTTTGTTTATTGATGTACCCATTCATCCAGAAATGTGTCTCATCGCTGAAGATAATTTTTTTATGAAAATCAGGGTCAGTTTCCAACTGCTCCAGGGCACATGTCGCACGTTATCTATGGTCGTTTACCTTCAGCTCCTCGGTCAGATGAATTTTGTACGGGTGCAGGCCCAAATTACGACGCACAATTGGCCATCTTCTGGTCTGCGAAAGGCCGAGTTCTTGAGAGCGACGTGATTCTTGTGATTCTCCTACACACTGTCATGGATAGCGGCGATGTTTTCGGCAGATATTGCGTCGTCGTACTGGTGTTGGTTTATTGTTTGCTGAACCAGTGGATTCAAATTTATCAACCACACTGCGAATAGTCCTCTCGGTAGGACGATTATGGCGACCGTAAAATGGGCGCAGCGCGCGTGGTGTTGCTCGAACAGAACACACATTTTGATAAAACAATTTTATCATTTGCACGTGTTGTTGAACGTTACATCCATCCATGGTGATTTGGCAAAACACACTGAATAAATGAGAACCAATTCGACGGGTGTAGCTTTAACATTATGGCCGCTACCAACTGTCAAAGTTCGGAAGACCCTATTGGAAAACCCTATAGTTTACTTAAATATGAGACAGCACTATACGGCGTAGTAACAATGTTGTTACAGACGAAAAACTCGATAACTCGAAACGCAGTTTTAGTGATCTCGATAACTTGAAAAAATGTTATCCCTTTGAAACTAAAGTTCTAAATATAATGTGATTATTATGTACGTGATTATGGTTTTAATGGAATTAGTTTAAAATTTTCCTATTAAATAAGGGGACGTTGCATTGTCCCATTTATAAAGAGACGTTGCCACTTTATAATGATATTGCCACATTTACCATGAGAGCATAACACCGTAGTACCACATGGACTATGTCACAATGGCACCATGTTCCCACTATATAATGTTGGCATGGTTACAAATGGACCATGACACCATGAGGTGTCATGGTCCATTTGTAACCATGCCACCATGTTCCCACTTTAAAATAGTCGCAGGGTACCATACCATATGAACCATGACACCGTGGCACAAAATTCCTATTTTATAATGAGACATTGTCCCATAATTTTAAAATATTTAATACCAACAGGGAAAATTAAAAATCTTGTGATTGTGAATGTTTTATGTAATTTCTTACATAGATTGAATATTATAAATAATAAGAGAATTAATCACAGGTAGTCAGGACATAGAAATCAGAACTTTTTTTTGATTTTAGTTGAACGTTTCGTCTCATTTCATCTTTATTTTGTGACTTCCTCAGCAACTCAATCCTAATAAAAGTTCAACTAAAATCAAAACCGAATTCTGATTTCTATGTCCTGACTACCTGTGATTATTTCTCTTATTATTTATTAATTTAAACTGGAAGTGATTCAATATATGAATTATGTTTACTAACCGTGAATTGAGTTGGCGGTTGAGTGTTGCAAAGAGTAAAGGTACTCCATGTGGGGCGGCAGACGATAGGCGGGGTGCAATTCCCTTCCTAGAAGCTGGAGCCCACCTCCAGGAGTTCCGCTGACCCTGAAAGAAACAAAATCTCACATTAAAACGGAATCAATTAAAACGAAAGCCGGTACCAATAAAATCCTCGATTTATTATTAATGATGCGTGTAAATATAAACAACGGGATGTTGGAGCTACTTTCGTAATCCGAGTTAACTTTTCTATGGTATTAATGTTTCTCTTGCTTATCGGGTAAAATCTAAACGAAATTAATCCCGCACAGAAACCTCACCCAGACTTTTATGAATAATTGAATAATTACGTTTGTCTCTTATTTACAAAACTAAACAAGCACCAAGGAATGATAAATAATAATACAATTAATTGAAAGTTTAATATATCAATTAGACCATATTTTTCATATAAAAAAAATTATTATTCAAAATATTTATATCTAGCCAAGGCATCTTATAAAGTTCGATATCTTCATCGGACTAAGCAAAGCCGTGTTTTATATGTGTTTGTTTATTATACTTTACATGCTAAATAGCGTAATTGTAATATTTGAGAAACTGAATAGCTGATAGTATTCCTTATTTTGGATTTAATATAAAAACTTGAGCCAAATTAAATGACAAATTGATCTTAAGTGTGCAAAAAATAGAAAAGGCTTTGGACAGTATAATTGTCAAATTTGATATTAGCACTTAACTACAATATATTGACGTTGTTTTCGTGAACGCCCCACGCCGCTATTTATAGTCAAGATTATCATATATGGAAAAACCCATGGAACATAATTGCCAAATTTGACATTAGCACTAATCTATTTTGATATTATCTTCGTGAACGCTCCACACTTTTATTTGTAGTCAACATTTTCATATGCGGTAAGTTCGGCCCAGTGCGCGCGCGTTTTTCAATAGTACATTTTCGAATGAAGCTGTAGCCCTTAAAATTTTAAATGTATAGACTTTAAACATTGTTCTTCTTGGATCGAGAAACAAAATATGAAATATAAATGGAATAACGATAATTAAATTTTTTTATTAAATGTGGCACACTGATGTGTGCCACTTCCCCGGCAAAGTGGGGTACGTGCGTAGAATCAGCAATTCATCTTGAAAAATAACCTCCAAAAATTTTAAAATTTGATGCACGGATAGGCTTAAAATGAACTTGGGAAAGGACAGTAGCTGGCCATAGGCTTTGCACTATTGCTTGGCCAACCAAGTAAATTAAAAAAGATAGATTTGTTTCTTTTTTTATTGTATTCAATCATACTTAAAAACCATAGATGGTGTGGGACCTTAGTGTATGTGTAGAACTAAGTATGAGAGAGGCGTAGCCGTTTTTAAAGATAGAGGATGTCCAATTCTGGCACTGAAAACATGTTCCTAGTTTTGCTGGTCTTCCTTGGTTCATTAATTTGGGAAACCACTGATTCCCATTGGTATTTCAGCACATTGGGTTTGTCTGGCCATTTCCAAAGGCGACCACTCTTCTCCCTAGATAAAATTGTGACAAAGCCCAATCGCTTAATTGCCAAATTTGACCTTTGCACTATACTATTTTGACGTTATCTTCGTGAACCTTTTTTAATTTATAGTCAACGCCTTTCATTTATAGTCAACATTAACATATATGGAAAAGCCTAATCGCTTAATTTCCAAATTTTACCTTAGCACTAAACTCTTTTGACGTTATCTTAGTGGACGCTCCATGCTTTTATTTATAGTCAACTCGGTAAAAAATATTTTCTCATTTTCAGTGTATTTTAATAAATTCGTAGTTGTTCCTTATTTATAATCTAGAGCCTAAATGCTTGAATCGATCTCGACAAATGAACTATCGTTGGATTCGACTTGAGATTGTAATTAATATAGGATAGGACATCACAGACTAGACAGACAAGATTAGTCAGATGAGACAAGAACTAAGGCTTCCTAAAAAATATTAATTAGCTTCCCAATCCTCTGGTCGAGCGACCAAATTTCGCTCGATTTTGCCAATTTTATCAAGTCATATATCGCGAACGAAAGCAACTAGTAAGTTGCTATTTATATATTTACAACCAGCAGGGAAAACACTTTCAGACACACTTTGAAATTTTCCATTCACTTGACAAATAAAATAACAAAAACAATTTATTGGCTTTGTTCAAGGATCATTATTACCAATTTGACAAATAAAAAATCACTAGATAATATAAGGTTTCTTATAGAAAATTTAAATTTCTACAAGTTTTATTTGAAACATTTTTTAAAGTTTCGCTTAGTTTCCGAGTTATATTCGCATCTTTAAGGCCAAAAATATAAATCTTTCTTATTAATATTAAATCTTTTTTAGGTTGTATTTTTCCAACCTTGCTTAATACCTATTTGACAGAATACAAATCACTACATTATAATCTTTCTTATAGGAAATGTAATTCTCTACAAATTTTATTTGAAACATTTTTCAAAATTTCGCTCAATCTCCGAGTTATTTTCGCATCCTTGAGACGAAACAAATATAACTAGGGCTTCAGAGGAGAACGATATTTTTCTCGTCTCGTCTCGTCTCGTAAAAGCGAGACGAGAACGAGACGAGACCGCATATGGTCTCACTCTCGTGAGAGCGAGAACGTATGTGGTCTTACTCTCGCGAGAGCGAGAACCTATGTGATCACGCGAGAGCGAGAGCGCATGTGGTCTCGTTCTCGCGAGACACGAGAGTCTCGTTTCTGATCCCGGTCATACTTCTTCTTCAATCTTTGATTCTAATACGGGCAGCCGTAATATTTTCTTGCATAAATTTGAGCTGCGGGCTCGGGCAAGTTACATTTCATTATATAACAATTGAAAGAGTAGATTTCGTAATATGAAGTAGACAATTTCAAATTATGTTCGTTTTTAGGGTTCCGTACCGAAAACGGAACCCTTATAGGATCACTTTATTGTCCGTCTGTCTGTCTGTCTGTCCGTCCGTCCGTCCGTCTGTCTGTCTGTCAAGACCATTTTGTCAGGGACGCGTAGAGGTAACAAGTAGAAATTTGTATCAAATACTCGGGTCTGCAATCTCTTTCAGCTGTGAAAAAATCAAACTTGTAAGTCAACGCGATCAAAAAATATGACCGTTTATGTCGCATGTTTTGCGATTTCACGTTGACCTAGACCCGTTGACCTAGAATCATGAAATTTGGCAAGAAGCGGTGTCTTACAGCACATGTAAAGGGAAAAATACCCTGAAAACGTAAATATGTAGTTTAATTACAAGAAAAATGCGAATTTACTATTAGAAACTTATGAAAATACACTAATGTGTTGCGTGGTATTGTCAGGCAGCAGAAGCATATGGATTGCATACAGTTAGGTCCTCCTCGGTTAGGTCCGAAGGTTAAAAAGTATGTGTCGACACCAAGCTGTTTATTCTGACTTTTCTTTGTTTATATTCGTTATGGATTTCATCACTTACGCTCTATATACATAATATATACATGGTATATATTATGTCTAAATTTTGCTTGTTTATAACCGACATGCGACATACTCAAGTTCCGTAACATCCTGTATATATTATATTTCGTCTAATTTTTCTTTATAATCTACATATACTTAAATCACCTACGCCCTATATTTTTTGGTAGTCAATTGCCCAAAAGCAGTCAATTGAACAACTGAATGTTAAGAGTATCGAAATAGATCTAGAAATAGTTAATATATTAGTTTATAATATATTGGTCTAGAAATAGTTAGATCTTAATATCTTAATCTTAATAAGTGTAATATTAAAATAAAGTTTTCTTTTTATAAGTTTAAAAATATTCGCGTTATTTAAAAAATATACCCTGTATACCTTTATACAGGGTATATAGGTATACAGGCAAAATTGAGCAGTAAAAACAAATAGTGAACTTCCAGAACCCCTAAACACTCATAGTGAATGAGGGATGTATGGTAATAAAATATAGGGTAGAATTCCATCGTACGACAGCGACATCTTGAGGTTATGCTAGCAGCGGTACTAAGATGGTCGTGATTTCAGGAGGGCCACTTGTCAAGTTAACTGAATGTGCTTGCTACGTCCTCCACAAAAAAAAAGATACCTTATTTAAAAGTTTGTACAGAATCCTCGGTGCGGGAGTGACAACTCGCACTTGGCCGGGTTTTTATTATTAATTTTAAATCGTCAACGAAATAAAAGGTTTATATAAACAGACATTTATGGTGTGTTATCGCTACATTTTCATGTGGATGGAACAAAGCGAATTTAGAAGACATTAATAGTAACCAAATAGAAAATTTATGTAAAGAGATAGTAATTAGTTTACAATAAAATGAATGATTACCTCGTTTTGGACTATCTCACAATAAGTTCTAGTAAGAACGATATTTGGCGAGATTAGACGACACGAGACAAACGGTAACGAGAGCGAGACGAGACAAACGGTTACGAGAGCGAGAGCGAGACGAGACTAACGGTTACGAGAGCGAGAGCGAGAGCGAGACGAGACTAACGGTTACGAGAGCGAGACGAGACTAACGGTTACGAGAGCGAGAGCGAGACGGGACTAACGGTTCCTAGAGCGAGAGCGAGACTGAAACGAGAGTAATTTTTAAACAACAAACGAGAGCGAGACGAGATTTTTGAAACTCTCGCCCTATCACGTCTCGTGTGAAGCCCTAAATATAACAACAAAAACAAGCTTTTGACTTTGTTCAGGTATCATTATTACTAATTTGAAAGCTTAAAGATCACTCGATAATAAGTTTTTTTAGCAAATTTTATACTAAACAAGTTTTATTCGAAACATGTTTCAAAATTTCGCTTAGTTTTCGGATTATTGGCGAATTTTGGAAACAAGAAAAAATATGAATTCAAAACATAACATAATATCTTCCCCATTAAAATATTGGTGTATTTGAAAAACGATTTTTCTTTTGAATCAATCTGTTACCCAGTTTATTATTTGAAATTTTGGTTAATTTAATGTTGAGCATTTTTTTGTTTATAATTATGACAAAACTAATGATATGGGAGTAAGTGTTAGTGTGGTCTGTAGTAAACTGAAATAGCTTTCAATTCGAAATCTAGTTTAGAAACGTCGAAGTTTATGGTCATTTCTTTAGCTCAAGATAAGTTGGTAATTGGCAGGAGTATGTAGTGTCGAGCATTCAGCAATCTCTGGTTTCCAATCGATGAATTAAATATTCATGAATGGAGACATACACACACTCGCACCAACTTATCCTTGTTATTAAACACGTGAAAGAAACGAAGCTAAAAGAAAAATACAAATAATTTATCACCTAACAGGGTCGAATTAAAATACACGTGGGAGACGCACAGATTTTTTTTTTCAACACGTTTACAGATTTTCTTTCTTTTGAAAATATTTTTCACTCAATCAAAACTTAAAGCTAATTTTTAGTTTGAATTAATTTTCTTTATTTGAAAACTATAAATAAAAGCATGGAGCGGTCACGAAGAGAAACTATAGAAACTACTAGAGAAACTATATATATTGAGAAAAAATCTCAAATTTGGCAATTATTTTTGAAGATATTTCGCAGTCATTAAAAATTTATAGCTTATATTAAATTTGAACATATTTTCTAAGTCTTAATTTTAGTATTTTTATTCGAATTTTGTATAATCTCGTTGCAAATAAACGATTCTTTATTCGCCGACGAAAAAAAGATTTGCAAGAAAGTATTGAGACGCTTCGTGCGCTTGTTAACTGAAAACTTATCTCGAGGCCGCGCATAAAATTAATCGCACTCACTGGCAAATAAATTGAATTTCAATCGCGTCTATCGATCTCGATATTTTTACAATCAAGAGCACGGGGTGTAGAATTACATAAATAATGAGCCGGACTAACGGCCACGACGTCAAATAATTAACTAGAGCGTATTTATTGTTCACATTTTCATACGTAATATTAACTCTAAATTTAATTCTTGCAATATTAAATAAACCAAACAAAATAAAATTAAAAATTTTAAGAAATACCCGACACGAAAAAAACCATTAAAAAGTAAAAAAAAAAATTTCTATCTTGAGCTTTTATCTTGCCCTTCATTCAAAGTACCTATTAATATTTGGATGATGAGCGTCGTCGCGTCGGGGGACTGCTATGTGAAGACCGCTGGAAACCAAACTATTGGATATTGTTGTTTTGTTATTTACGTATATTGCTTCCAACACAGAGTAGGTCCTTGTATAATCTATACTTTATCATTATCAATCTTCTTTTTATTTCTTTGCATTCTGGTTTTATTATTTGATTTGCTTACTGTCTAGTAATGTCAGTTCGTCTAATCTCAGCGCACTGAAAACTGTAATGATTTGTCTTCCTCTAGAGCGCACAGTGTTATTATTGTGAGTCTACTCAGGTAGTCACAGACAAGACTTCATTAACTCTACTCCGAGCCCTCAAGATGTCCTACTCACATGTCTAGTCAGTTTTAATATACGCTGTTCACACATAACAGTTATCATTTAAATATCTCTCCACTGGTTAGCCACTTGTCTCCCTCCCCATCACGGGCGTAGTCAATTTAGTTTCGGGGGGGTTTGAAGAAAATATAATAACAGAACTGCGCCAATTTACTTTCTAAAACTGACACAGAAGGGTTTCTAAACTCCACATCTACCATGCTCTCTTGAAGAGAGTCGTCTCTCCTTATTTCAATATAATATTTATATTATATTTTGGGGAGGGAGGCTGGGGCGGTTGAACACTGGGGCGGTAGAAAATGAGCTGATGGTCATCAAACGCATAAACAGGACTTCATAAATTATAGTTAAGAACCTCCTCGATTACGTCAGCTTTAAAAGAAAAACGCATCAAAATCGGTCCATTCGTTTAGGAGCTACGATTCCATAAACAGTCACATATACTGACAGACGGACAGACTGACATGCAGACAGACAGGCACGTCAAACGTATAATACCCATCTTTTTGGGTCGGGGGTTAATAAGAAAAGACAAATTTATAGAACTCAAAATCAGTAGTACGCAAACCGTGGGACGCGACCCCCAGAGGGGTCGATAGACAATTTTTTTAGGTCGTCGGGTTCATAAAAATGATTTTTAGCGAATTTGATTTCCTATATGAAACCGTCTGTCAAATTGGAATAATCAACCTTCTTTTCGGCTTTTTATTTTCTTGGTTTCGAAATTGTGAAAATAATTCGGAAACTAAGAGAAATTTTCAAAAAAATTTCAAATAAAACTTAAATTTAAAGATTTAAATTTAAAATTTTCTATAAGAAATTTTGTTACTTAGTGATTTTCTGTCTGTCAAGTTGGAGTAATTAACCTTGAAAATTAACTAATCTTACATGTAAGAAACATAACTACAAAAGCAAAAATAGCCAAACATGGTTACAAAAACAAAATAGACAAACATGGCAGCAAAAGTAAAAATAGCCAAAACGTAGCTTCAAAAGCAAAAATAGCCAAACATAGCTACAAAACCAAATATGGCTACAAAAGAAAAAATAGCAAAACATAATTACAAAAACAAAAATAGCCAAACATGGCTACAAAAGTAAAAATAGCCAAATGTAGCTACAAAAGCTAAAATAACCAAACATACCCATAAAAGCAAAATACCCAAACATGGTTACAAAAGCAAAAATAGCCCAACATGACTAAAAAAGTAAAAATAGCCAAACGTAGCAACAAAAGCAAAAATAACCAAACATAGATACAAAAACAAAAAGAGCCAAACATAGCTACAAAAGTAAAAATAGCCAAACGTAGCTACAAAAGCAAAAATAGCCAAGCATAGCTACAAAACCAAATATAGCTACAGCAGAAATAATAGCCAAACATAATTACAAAAACCAAAATAGCCAAACATGGCTACAAAAGTAAAAATAGCCAAATGTAGCTACAAAAGCAAAAATAGGCAAACATAGATACAAAACCAAACATACCTATAAAAGCAAAAATAGCCAAACATGGTTACAAAAGCAAAAATAGCCCAACATACCTACAAAAGCAAAAAAGGCCAAACATGGCTACAAAAGTAAAAATAGCCAAACGTAAAAAGAGCTAAACATAGATACAAAACCAAACATAGCTACAAAAGCAAAAATAGCTAAACATTGTAACAAGAACAAAAAGAACCAAACATAGTTACAATAGTAAAAATAGCCGAACATGATTATAAAAGCAAAAAAAAACCGGCCAAGTGCGAGTTGTAACTCGCGCACCGAGGGTTCCGTACAAACTTGTAAGTAAGGTATCTTTAGGAGGACCTAACTATATGCAACCCATATGCTTCTGGTGCCTGACAATATCACGCAACACACCAGTGTATTAGTGTAAGTTTCTAATAGTAAATTCGCATTTTTGTTGTAATTAAACTACATATTTACGGTTTTCAGATTTTTCCCTTTACATGTGCTGTAAGACACCGCTTCTTGCCAAATTTCATGATTCTAGGTCAACGGGAAGTACCCTATAGGTTTTGATTCCCTTGTGAAATCGCAAAATATGCAACATAAACGGTCATATCTTTTGATCGCGTTGACTTACCAGTTTGATTTTTTCATGGCTGAAAGAGACCGCAGACCCGAGTATTTGATACAAATTTCAGCTTGTTACCTTTACGAGTTCCTGAGAAAAATGGTCTTGACAGACAGACAGACGGACGGACAGACGGACAGACAGACAGACCGGACAACAAAGTGATCCTATAAGGGTTCGGTTTTCGGTACGAAACCCTAAAAATAGCCAAATATGGCTAAAAAAGCAAACTTTTGGATAAATATCGATAAAACTCGTAATTGCATCCAAATTCTAGGCACAAAACTCATGTTCACTTGCTTTCGTTTTAAGAATAACAAATTTGAATTTTAATGATCGATGTTTGAAAGAAATTGCAGCAAACAACAATTTTACGAATCCTCTTGCTTTAAAATTGAGTCATTAAATTTAATAAGACAACGCATTCTTCGAAGAAATCCAGCTGGATGCCCAAACAAATATTTTACTTATTTTTTTGCCAAGCCGTAATTATCACTGATTATCTAACCCTCTTGAAGAAGAAGGTAGAATCCCTCAAAATTGCATTCGTTATCATCCAAAAAGGCCCAAAATTAAGCCACCATGAATGAAATAAAAAAATGTATAAGATTAGAAAATATCGTCGAGAGCATTGTCTACCTGTTCAATTTATTTTTAAGGGACAGAAACCCTTATTTCGAAACGTCGCAGAAAAGATGTTTATCTGATTGAGCCTGCTGGGCTGGTCGTTAGCCTGCGTAGATGTTTATAATGGGTTGGTGTAGGAGTCGGCAAAGATTGTTTTGTTAAGGCCCGATGACACAGTGTAAATCAATTACTGTTTATATTTCTTCAAAATTGATTATCCCATAGGTGTGGATGAAGCGAGAGTTTATTTAAATCCACGATCGTTATGTTACAGTTAAGCTGTTTTTTCTGTTCGTTTTTGGAGATTGTGTTGTGACAGTTTCGTATGTAATAACAATAAAAGAGTAAACGCCCACGGTTTATCTAACATTCCGTTAATAGATAAAAATATATCGTTATTTTGTATTCCAGTGTCGTAAGTGTAAGTGTAAATAAAGTGGAGGATTACATTGAAATTTAATATATGATATCGAATAGAAATTTTTAAGTTGGAATCAAAGTGTCCAGTTTGATTTTATTTTCATGTCAATTTTGAAATTCATTCGTTAGTTTTGAATAAAATAGCTTTACATAAAATAATTTTAATATACCTCTAAATAAAATAGTACGGTGCAGTAATAGTAAATTTTTAATGCGTATTCGTGATGTTTTGAATTTTGATTCTAAATTTATTTGTTTCCAGCTTTTGAAAAATTGTTTAATAACAATTTCCGTCACTGTTCACGAACATTGTTAAAAAAATAAATTAACAAACTTAATTAACTCGAAATTTATAACTTCTTCTGTTGCCTTACACCTATGTGCGTTGGCGAATTATCATTTATTGAATATTTGTTAATGTTTTGTATATTGCTGCTTGGTACATGTCTCCAAACTTTTTGATTCCGGACCAGTTTCTAATGTTCCTAAGCCATGATAGCTGCTTACGTCCGATACTCCTTCTGGCTTCTATCTTTCCTTCGAATATGAGCTGGAGAATTCGATATTTTGGCCCCCTTAGTATTTGACCCAGATACCCGATCTTGCGCTGCTGTATGGTATTGAATAGTAATCTGACCACCCCTGCCATTAGCAGCACCTCCTCGTTGGCAATGTAGTCTACCCATGGGATACGGAGCATTCTTCTGAGTGTGCACATCACGAACGCCTCGATATTGTTAATGGATGCTACGTTTTTCGTTTTACGTAGCATTTTACCATTTTGTGGCGGATTTCTAAATTTAGTTTGTTGAATGCCTGTCTGGCTTGTTCGACCCTACTCTTGATCTCTTGTAGTGGGTCCCATCTGTTGTTCGTCACTAGTGTGCCTTGGTATTTCGTGCTCGTAGTTTCGATTGTTTCCCCTCTATCGTGATTAGAGCTTCACACAAGACGAGATAGGGCGAGAGTTCAAAAATATCGTCTCGCTCTCGTTTGTTGCAAAAAAAATTACTCTCGTCTCAGTCTGGCTCTCGCTCTAGGAACCGTTAGTCTCGTCTCGCTCTCGCTCTCGTAACCGTTAGTCTCGCTCTCGCTCTCGTAACCGTTAGTCTCGTCTCGCTCTCGTGACCGTTTGTTTCGTCTCGCTCTCGTTACCATTTATCTCGTCTCGTCTAATCTCGCCAAATATTGTTCTTGCTAGAACTTATTGTTAAGATACTCCAAAACGAGGTAATCATTCATTTTATTGTAAACTAATCACTGTCTCTTTATTTAAATTTACTATTTGGTTACTATTAATATCTTCTAATTTCGCTTTGTTCCATCCACATGAAAATGTAGCGATAACACACCATAAATGTCTCTTTATATAAACCTTCTATTTTGTTGACGATTTAAAATTAATAATAAAAACGAACATAATTTGAAATTGTCTACGACATCTATTTCATATTACGAAATCTACTCTTTTAATTGTTATATAATGAATGTAACTTGCCCGAGCCCGCATACGCTCTCGCTCTCGCGAGAGCGAGACCACATACGTTCTCGCTCTCGAGAGAGTGAGACCACATGCGGTCTCGTCTCGTTCTCGTCTCGCTTTTACGAGACGAGACGATACGAGACGAGAAAAAAATCGTTCTCGTGTGAAGCCCTAATCGTGATAGGCGCTCCTGCCTTATTTTTACGGCATGAATTTTGTTTTGGATCTGTTTCTTAGTCCGGCTTCTAACACCTTTCTATTTATGTTGTTCATTTGTAGGTCTTGCTGGTTGCTTGCTAAGATCTCTGTGTCGTCTGCGTATCTTGATTATTGTGGTACCGTTCACGGTTATTCCTATTTCTAGATCATCTAAGGCTTCCGAAAATATTTGTCCGACGTAAAGATTAAATAGCATTGTAATAAAAATAGATGACATTATGCATCCTTAAGGTACACATCTTTTTATCTCGATTTCTTCTCTCGTTAATTGGATGTTGATTCTGACGTTGGCCGACTGTTGCCAGTACTGGTTTTGGATTATTTTTACGTCTTTTTCACATATACTAGCTCTTTTCATAGTCAATGAAACACAGGAAGATGTCCTTTCGTTGGTCAAGTAGTTTTGTACCAATATGTTTAGGTAGAATGTTGGTTTTCGTGTACCGGTGCCGCTCTTAAATCCGAACTGAGGGTCTCCCCTTAGCCCTTCAAGTTTATTAAATAGCCTGGTGTGTATGATGCGCAACAATATTTTTAATGCGTTACTCATTGGCGAGATTGGACTGTCATCTCTGCGTTTGTTTGCTTTTTGGGAAGCATTATGAACGTGGAATTTAACCATTCCTTTATAAGTTGTTAGATGGAAGTTATTCTGCGTAGATATCCTCTGGAGCTGGTGTTTTGTAATTCGCTTTTATGATGCTTGGCCCTGTGAGGTCATGTTGCGTTAGGCTGGTTGTTGCATCCGGCCTGTCATCATCGTAGAGCGTTTGACGTATACCCGCCATAGATTCCATTTATCCATGTCATTAGTTATGGCTTCGTTTTGGTCATTTGTCATGTTAGTCGGTGTTCCCCCTTTTGAATGGTCCTGTTATTTCTTGATTTTTCTGTGTAGATTGAATAGATCGCCTTTTTCTTGTAATTCCTCTACTTCTATACATCTTTGCTGCATCCAGGACTGCTTTGCATATTGCTGATATGCATTGCTGATTGCTGAAATGCATCACTTTATACTCGGCCTGTTTTTGCTGAGTTTTTAGCCCTCTGCATTGTTCCATGAGCAGAAGGATTTCTTGTGTCATCCAGTCCTGGTTTTTGTTGCAATGATGTTGTGTGCTTCCGATGTTATCACTTCTTTGAGGTGTTGTCATGTGTCTTCGACTGTTTCCGGTTAGATTATCCGGTTTCCGGAAATTTTTATAAAGAATCACAAATCTCTAAAAATGTGCAAGACTACGTTTACATGAGAGACATTTTTTACAAAGTTGGAAATATAAGATTTGTTCGAATTGAACTTTCTATTTATTTGCCAGAATAAGTAAAATTTTTACGAAGCTTCTAGAAAGACGAAGCTTTTTCCAAAAATTCTAGAAAATCACTTGATAAAGATTGTTTATAAAAAGTTTAATTCTATACAAGTTTTAAAACTTTTTTCGCAATTATCACACCTATTGTCTATTCTTATGTCTATTAATATTAAGATATAGAATAAGTTCAAGGAACTAGCACTATTCAGTCAATTTTGTTTTAAAATGAGTCTCCTTGAAAATAAGAATTTCCATGAATAAAAGTTATAAATCCTAAAACGATGATTTTATAAAGAATATTCAGTTTCTTACTTAAATTTACAATATGACCAATATTAGCTGAGGTGGCCTTTATAAAGCCGTTATAACACAATATTTACTTGATAAAATTAGTTTTTAGTAAGAATCAATAGACAACAATATAGAAACGTCGACCGTGTGCTATTTTGGAATTATTTTACCCCTATGACGTCACAAACAAGACGACCAATCATGGCGCGATTGGAGCCACGAAATTTGATCACTTTTAAATAGTTTATGATTAATTGACTTTCAACTTTCTCGCATCGAATTTCCAAATTATTTATAAGATTTTAAAACATATACAAAAATCAATGATTTTTTTCAATTATCATTTTTACGAAAATAATGAAGAAATGTATTATTGATTAAAAAAAGATTTGATTGAATATGATAAATTATAACATTAACAGAGTAATCAAGTGCAAATATTTACAAACACGAGCCAGAGATCAGAAATAACGACTGAAGCCACTAACTAGCTGAACATGTAAACTAAGCCGTGAACGATGCGAACGTAGCGCAGTGGAATAGCCGTCCAGAGAACTTCTCCAGTTGTCCAAAGCAGAAGAATTAGCCAAAGCGAGAGCTTGGGCACCTGTAATCTCATCAGATATGGGCTACTTGGGTATGCCAATTAAGAGACCCACCCTACGCTAGATTGGTCCAAGTTCTCACGTGACTGTAGGTGTTAATAGGTTTTATCAAGTATTTATTTCCTCTCCATATTTCAAGCGGAATTTATAATATGGAATAATTTCTCCGTTTTTTTTTTATTCTCGTGAGAACAGCTTGCTCAATCAGACGGCCACCTCATCAATATACGGACTAATCCATCGTTTATCAACGCTAAAGGGTTTATCATCCTACGTGGCTCACACTCGCAATCGACGCGTTCAAGACTCCAGACAAAAAAATTCATCTTCTGTCCGACAAGATGACAACGACACTTAATTTATTTTTTTTGTCACGGTTTTGTAAGAAATGTATGGGATTGTATCTATGTGACAAATTGATCTTTCTTAATTTACACTTGGAACAATAAATATGAGATTTTAGCTTATATGATATAGTAGGAAAACTTCTAGGTTCTACTTAAGTTTCATTTCTCCGCTCAGAAATCAAGTTTGAATTAATTTAGAATATAAATAATTTGTAAATTTTCAATAATTGAATACAAATTGCAATTTTATAGTTTTATTTCTAAAAAAAATATAATAATTAAAATATCTTTTATCTACTCGCACACCAAAAAGAACATATTAATAAGTAAATTATGTGAAGCAAGTCATTATTATAATCGTGTGTAAAAGTATCCAAATCGTGCTTAAAAGTGCAATCTAAATAAAATGGAGTTTCATTATTAAACGATTTATGTTTGTTGTTACTATGGCAACAACTCGCGTCACTAAAAAAAAGTGAAAATAAATTTTCTGACGTATATTAAAATTGAATTATTTTTTCTTATTTTTAATCAAGAAGTCTCGGCCTTTAAAAGTTTGGATTTATCTGGCACTAATATACTTTGAGATGACCATAGATTAAATCTAGGTTAGGTTAGGTTTTTTCGATGTAATCTAAATTACATCGACAACGACCAAAAATTGTTCCCGTCACGGTGCGTTGTTAGCGTTTTTACTAGTTAGCAATTTTTATTACGGAGCGCTGAACATTCTAATCTTATTGCGTCAGTGATTTGAAGTATTTTGTCTCTTAAAATTACATTTTTTTAATATTATTGGTAAGAAACAACTATTTTCTTGTAGATTAAACAGAATTTTAACATGCTTCGTATATAAAATAATGTATAATACACGTGCGTGAAGAAGGGCTTTTATGCACTCATTTCAATTAAAGCACTCCCCTTCGGCTCGTCCTTTAAACTTCACAACTCATGCATAAAACCCCTTTTTCACATATAAGAAGACAAGACGAGACAGAGTGTGCACTCATTGTGATTAAAGCACTCGCCTTCGGCTCGTTCTTTAAACTTCGCAACTCATGCAGAAAAGCAATTCTTCACACACTTGTATCGTAAACTACTATTAATTCACATGAAATCCATTTATAAGCAATAGTTTTCAACACCTTAGCTTTTACTTACATTTCTTATATGAACTGCGAGCATAAAACATAAATATTATGAATAAATTGATTTTATTTGCCCTTATTTATAATATTTTACAAAATAATGCAGTGGTAATGTCTACAAGAAATCAAATACTTAATACTAAGACAAAGGCAACGCTTATATTTTATACGCCTGCACTATAAATAGTTTATAGGAAATAAAAAATTATTATTCTTGTGACTGGCGTAACACTTATTTCAATTAGAAATGTAAATAGGTGTTTCGTTTTCCCACGTTTTTAAAAGGTTGTTGAAACTTGCAGAAACTTCCAATTGGAACAATAGTAGCAGCGACAAAACGTCTCTCCTCTTGTTTTATGCACAATTCAAATGCGACTCCGCATTCAATTCGCTCTTTTCTACTATTTGTATAGGGAAAGTCATTCGTATTTCCTCGCGTTGGTAAACATTTGCTTATACAATTACTGTTTGTAATAATGCAACGTTTAGGTAGAGACAAGGAACAAGCACTAAGTAAAACTGACACTTAAAGAGTAGAGTTTCTAGTCTCCACGCCTTCCTAGGACGTGTAGTATGCAAATGCTTCAGACGTGCATTTGAATATGTATAACGATACCAACCATTTCACGAACCTAACCAACCGACCGATCGTATATTAATTAATTTAAATTACTGCTGCTAGAATGACCAACTACCACTCAACATATAACTTTTTAATTAATCTTGATAAAATGCACGACGTTCGCATAAAATCGTAAATATCATAAAAAAAAACTTTGAAGAATGTAAACGTAAATTTCTTCAGAATTGTTAAGTGTAATAAAATAAAAAACATTTCTTTATTTAAGAGAATGAATAAAATAATTCCTGAATTTTTTAAATTAAATCTGGTCAATTTGTTAAAATATTTCTTACGAATGCACATTGAAAATATATAACATATTTTGTCAGTTTAGCCCTAGTCTTGTCTGTCTCGTTTTGTGGAGGTCGGACAATAATCTTGGCTGGTTTTAATATTTTTTAGCCTTCTATCCATTTTGGATTCATTTGCTAATCGAATTTTTTCAAAAGACCTTTTTACGGTTAGTTAAGCGCATGTTTAAAAGGAGGGAATATGAAAGTTTCGTACACATTTTGTTATTTTCACTGGTTATACGTCAAAAAATTTGGGGCACTTTTTTGACGTACATGGCAAAAATTGACGCATGCGAACAAAAAAAAGTAAAAGGTCCCATAATAATGTGTTTTTCAACAGGGACGATATGATTGGATGTGATGGCGAATATTTACGATCGGATCAATATCACTAGATGTGATTTATATTTGACTTTGACAAAATTAACAGCTAATAAGTAGGCTAATATATAGTGTAATATGTTGTCTAATATACAATATAATATGTAGTCCAATAGGCGGTCTAATATACAGTCTAATCGCGATCAATTCCAAAGAATCAAACCATGAACGTGGAAAGTAGAAAAGAATGATGGGAAAGTCATAACCAACATCGACAACGTGGTAGAGGTATGGCGACAGTACTATGAATACCTCTACGCGGATGAAGGTAATCGTCAGTTGGTCTACCATCCATCACACAAGTAGAACAGGAACCTAACATCTTAAAAGTTGAAGTTGAACAAGCCATCAACATGCTCAAGTACAACAAAAGTACAGGGAAAGTGATATCAGTGGAGAAATGTTAAACCAGCTGTCGCCAAAAGGCATCCACCACTTGTGGGCAAGCTGCAACAAGGTATGGCACTCAGGGAACAAATATATCTTCATTTCACTGCACAAAAAAGGATCAAGCCAGAAATGCAGTAATTACAGATCTATCGCATATCTCTCACCTAAGCAAGGTCATGCTCAGAATTCTGCTAAAACGACACGGAAGCTTCTTAGACCGACAAATTCCACTGCAACAAGCTGAATTCGTGGCTGGCAAAGGCACTCGAGAGCAGATCATGAATGTACGGCAAATTATTGAACAAGTCAGAGAATTTGCAAAGCCCACATATCTATGCTACCTCGACTACAGCAAAGCGTTTGACGGTGTAAACTGGCACCAATTAAGGAATGCTCTCTTAGACATGGGAAACCCTCCCCACCTTGTCGTTCTGCCAAAAACTTTATATGACAACGGCAAAGGAATCACCAAGATCGAGGGAAGAAACTCAAGACCCTTTAGGATAGGACGAGGAGTTCGGCAAGGATGCGTCCTATCACCCTTACTATTCAACATATGCGGTGAGTTTATACTAAGAGGAGCTCTGGAGAACTGGGAAGGCGGAATAGTCATTGGCGGTAGGAAAATAAACAACTTACGGTTTGCCGACGATACCACAATCATCGCAAACAAACATCGCAACAAAACGAAGAAGAAATGACCGAACTTCTGGGAAGAGTCGAGAGATAAAGCTAAAAATTCGGACATAAGCTAAATCGCCAAAAAACAAATCTGATAGTAGTAGATCGTGGCCACAGGAGAGAAAATCCACCCAATATAAAGAACGTAGAAAACGTCGATAAGAAAAATTATCTAGGCTCCTGCAAAAATAGTGAAAGCAACACGTCCACATAAATTAGAAGACGCATAACTCCTGTAAAAGCAGCCATGACGAAACTAACCAAAGCATGGAAAGAGGACCATATCACGAAAGAAACAAAACGAAGGCAAGACACTGGTGTTTCCAATTGCACTATACGGAGCCGAGGCATAGACTCTGAAAGCAGTAGATCGGTAGAAAATAGACGCTTTCGAGATGTGGACGTGGAAAAGGCTACTAAGGATACCTTTGACAGCGCATAGAATTAATGTATCTACACTAAAAGAACTCGACATTGAAATAAGAATATCAAGCGCTATCAATCGACGAATACTTAAACATTTTGGACACGTCTGTCGTGGAACGGGTGACAACCTCGAAAAACTGGTCATCCAAGGGAAAATTGAAGGTACGCGACCTCGAGGATGCTCTCCAAAACGTTGGGTCGACCAGGTGCAAAAGATCACCGGGACACCACTACAAAAATCATAAGCACGGCGGTAGGTAGGGATAAAAGGAGGAAGATAGCTCACTCCGCGATGACATAATAAAACGCCAGCATGGGATCACAACACCTCAGCCATGAAGTAAACGACTAGAGACATACACTCTAATATGTAGTCTAATCTACAGTATAATATGTAGTCTAATCTACAGTATAATATGTAGTCTAATATACAGTTTAATATGTAGGTAGTCTAAGACAGTAGATATATGTTAATGAGATCATACACAAAACAAATAAATAAATAATATTTTTATATGTTGTTACATTATGAAAATAGTAAACTTATTAGTGTAATAAAATTTACCGAAGGTTATATTAAAGCGAGTTATAATAAGAATTTAAGTGCGGCATTGCGTTATTATGAAAGCAATAAATAGAACCATAAGCGCCTACAGATCCAGAACACCTACAGAAACCGATAAATGACAAAATGTCAACTAACAAGTGTGAGTTGTTATCAAACCGATGACCTCTAACCCCTTCATCGTCCGTATATTATAGCTGCTCCAAACTAATGCACACACATAAATTATTAAATGCTTCAGTCGTAAATTCAGTTCTCTTACTTGAAAAAGTATACTATTACTGAACTAAGTGAAGGTAATCGGCAAGGTAAAATATATTAAATATTAAACTGTAATTAACATTTTACTTACTAGTTTCATGTTTTTACATCTATATGCAATATTAATAAATCTTGTAAATTCCTAACTGCTTTTTTTACTATACATAGTTTTACTCATTTACATATGTTTGATTTACTAATTAAGTTGAGACTAAATACACAAATATATTCATTAGGATTTCCCTCAATATTTTATATATTGGACAACATATTAGACTGTATATAACAATACATTTATGAGACTGTATATTAGACTATACAGGGTGTTGGGTAAATATATGGCAAAAATTCAACGAGATATTCCTTGGCATATTCGAGAATATTTGGTCTTATAAAAAATTCTCCGTTTCATAGATACAGGGTGAACAAAATTTGCGACAGTAACAACATTTTATCAAGAAGTAGATGTAAAGTTGCTCAATCTACAATAAATGTTCGAAATGACTTCCTCCAGCCTGGATACAAACATTCAATCTTCCCGTCATTGAGTACCGAACACTTTCAAACACACTAGGGTTGTTTATAATTGAGTTACTCCCAGCAATTATCCGATTTGGCAATTCGTCTAAATTCTCCACTGGAGTAGCGTAAACAATGAGTTCAGATAGCCCGATAAGAAATAATCCAGGGGTTTAAGTCTCGGTATCGAGCAAGGCATGGGTTTGGCACATCTCGATCAATCCCGCGATCTCCGTATGTTTCTCTTCAAAAATCACGAGCAACCAAACTGAAATGTGGTGGTGCACCATCGTGCATTAATCACATTGCAATTTTTGTCGCCAATGGTACATCCTGCAGAAACTCCGGCATTGTTTCTTCCAAAAAGTTGCGATACATCTCGCCAGTAAGTCTTGCTGGTAGAAATACCGGTCCAATTAGATAGTCACCCACAATTCCAACCAAAACATTCAAGCAGAACTGATGTCGACATCGATCTTCACATACCTCATGCGGATTTTCATCTGCCCAGACATGTTTGTTATGAAAATTCCTTATTGCATTTCTTGAGAAACTGGCTTCATCGGTCAAAAGAATTTGTGTCAGGAATTAAGGGATTAGAACTAATATTTGTAAAATTCATTGTTTAATGAATGCAAAACGTTTAGAAAAATTTTCGGTCGGGGATATTACGACTAGGAAACCGTTCAAGGTACAATTGTCTAGCTTGTAATGAATTGCCATCAGCAAGTTCATACATGAAATGCATGTCAGTCATCTCGGCGTTCGTATACATCAGTGGTTCTCAAACTTTTTTTGCCGCGGCACCCTTGTCGAGCTGAAAAAATCTCGCGGCACACCTTTGGGTTCGTCCATTAATCACGTGATGTTTTTTAGCAACTTTTTAAAGTTTGTCATGTTCATCTTTCCAAAGTGAACCGTTTTTGCAGAATAAATTTATTCGCAAACTTCTTACCGCGTTCTCCATTTAAACCCATGTAAATTGAAAATCGAAATTCAGAGAAGGATGGTTACCCCACTCTGTAGAAGGTAAATTTTTTTGCATTTTTTACTTTTGTGACTAAATCGAACGATTTTACAAAATTTGCAAAGAATACTTATTTGTAGACACGGACAAACTACATACGGAATCCCGGTCGTAATTTTCTATTTTTAGGCGTTGGCGAGAAAAAAAAAGCAAAAAACCATTGAAGCAAAAATTATTCGCCACGCTGCCCCCATTGGGGGGCGGAGCTTTCAAATTCAGTCAGCGGGTACTTCTGGTAGATACCCATATTCAGTGAAAGTTTCATTGAAATCTATGAAGGGTTAATACATTTTTTCGCTATTTTTGAATATTATGATATTTTCGAGTTGGAATTCGTGATTGTTAAAAAAATATTTTATTAAGTTTCACACTACTTGGAACAATAAAACTTTACACATTTGTAGAGAAAGGATCATTCTATCAAAACCCCTTGTGTATTTTGCAAAATAATTGATCTGACGGCAGCCGCCGCCCTCAAATTCAAAGAGGCCCAGATGGTAAGATATTTAAATAACTATATTTTGAAAGATTGCAAACTTTTTGCAATGTCAATTTTTTTTGCAAACCTCCAACCGCGTTCTCCAGTTAAACCCATGTAAATTAAGAAAATTAATTAAGGAAATTACGAAATTCAAAGAAGGGGTATTTTTTACTTTTGTGACTAAATGGAAGGGTGCAAATTAGGATAATGTGTCAAGGGACCGTTGGTTTAACCCAGGTCAGATTAGGTTGCCCACCGCGAAGCCGCATATAAAACATGACCACATACGCGCGGCAGCGCGAACTCTCGATACAATATAGGACAATGTGGCAAGGACCGTTGGTTTAACCCAGGTTAGATTAGGTTGCACACTGCGAAGCCGCAGATAAATCATGACGACAAACGCGCAGCAGCCCAAAATATAGGACAATGTGACAAGGACCGTTGGTTTAACCCAGGTTATATTAGATTGCACCCAGCGATGCGACACATAAATCAAGATATCACAATCGCGCGAACTCCAGGCCCAAAATGAGGTAGATGTGGCAATATACATTTTAATCGAAACATTACTCTACCGCCTTTGTTCATTCGCAAACAGAATTGCGCGATATTAAAAATAGAACGGGATTTGAATGTGATATTCATTCAAAAATTCTATTCCTATGCAACGTTTTCTATAGCGATTTCATTGGCATAATCTGGCAGCACATTTACAAATCACTATAGTCTACCATGCGGCAGCAGGTGGCGATGAAAGCGCCAATGTCGTGCACCTTTAAATTTTCCTGGTATCAGCATCCTTAGATTGCCATGAAACCATGTCACTCTTTCAGCGTCACCAGTGGCGTGCATCACCTTTCCGTTACAAAGACCCAGATTTTAGCCAATTGTGCATAATTCTACAATAAAAGAAGGAACTCAAATTCGTTTACCTCCTCATGTATTTTTCTATTTACATTTTTTTACATATCTTAATTATTACTGCGGCACCCTAGACATACGCTCGCGGCACTCCAGGGTGCCGCGGGACCCAGTTTGAGAACCTCCGGTATACATGGTAGATGACTTCACTAACTATTAAAGACAGGTCAAACAGCCAAACGTCACTCAATGTAAACAACTGCGACCAAATGAAATCCACCAAAATTCAAATGAAATCCACTTGTACGTTAGTAGATAAAACAGCCGTTCCCAGTTATCGTCAACAATTTTTTATACTTGATACACATGAAATTTTTGTACATGATAAACTCATTGGCGTATACCAAACTTTTATTTGCATTAATTATTTCTACGAATATGGTTGTCGCAAATTTTCTTCACTCTTTATCTTCGAAACAAAGGGGTTTTTCAGAAATCATCATAGACAAAAGACAAAATATTCTTAGAATAGGTCAAGGAAAAACCCCTTGAATTTTTGCTGCATGTTTATCTAACACCCTGTATATTAGACTACATATTAGACTAGACTACATATTGTTACTGCACATATAGGGCTGTATATTAGAGTAAATATTAGGCTGTATAATAGAATACATATTTTACTGTATATTAGACTACATGCTACACTGTATATTGGACTACATATTAAACTATTTATTATACTGTATATTAGACAACATATTGGAATTTGTATTAGACTGTATATTAAACTACATATTGTATTGTTAATATTGTCAAAGTAAATAAATCACATCTATACTCGGACCAGCGAGAGAATGCATCTCGACAAGTTTAGCATTGTTCTGCGCATACCCCCACATATTCCGAGCGCGCGGTGTTTAGTTGTCCGCACGTGTTTGAAAAACGTAACTAGCGCATGTTTCTTAACTCAAACTATATAATAATACCAGTGTTTCTGTATGAAAATAATCTATTCGTTAAGTAAAAATGTAAGTAAAAATGCAGTCAATAATGGACTTGAAAAGACTGAATTTGGCGCGCACAGTTGGGCGCGTCCCTGGCCCCGCATACCTCGGGACAGTACAACTGCATTCTCTCGCAGGCCCCGAGTATAGAGACATTGTGTTAATTTAACATTACATGGTTCGGTAGTATTAACAAATTGACAGACTATAAATCACTAGAAAACAAGGTTTCTAATAAAACTAAGCTTCTAATTAAACTTCTTAAAACTAAATAAACTTCTAAGTAAAAAATTTAATTTTCTACTAATTTTATTAGAAACATTTTTCCAAAATTTTGTTTAGTTTCTGAGATATTTTCGCATCTTTCTGACATGAAAAATGTATAACACAAACAAAATTTGCAAAATATTCATAAATTAAACAAAAGTTTCCATCAACCCAATCGATCAACATAATGTATGTTTGAAGCAGTAACAAAACAGTTTCTAATAATTGATTACTAAATCCAACAATGGAGAAAATATCTCAGTTGAGATTACCAACAAAAGAAATAAAGATACACATCTGTAGGTAATTTATCTTAAAGTGAAATGTATGTAGATTGTAATATGATCACACGTTTATAATCGTAGAGTCATAGACAAGTCGGAATGGTAGAAGAGAGCGCGAGCGAGATAGGAAAAGAGTGTACAATGGAATTATAAATAATACAAAGTGATATCTTAAATAAGTGTATGTGTTGGTATAAATAAACGGAAACACGTTGTGTATCTGTTTGCGCGAAATGGAAGGTTTGTGTATACATATAGATACTATCGACCAAAAGACTTTACTTAAGAGCGGTAATCCTTTATCGGCAGGTGGTATCGCCCACACTAGTAATCTTCAGACCTTTAAACTCTCTGAAATGTACACTCTAGACTCGATACTAAATCTTACGCTCTCTGTTCACATATCTCTCTATGCTTCTATACATCTCCATTCTCTTTTATTAAAATTAACAATCCAATATTTATTTGTATTTATATATTTTACCACTCAAAACTATAGATATTTTAAGAGATTTACACTAAATTAACTACCTCTGTATAGTTACACTTCGTGGCCAATAACATTCTTCCAAACCAATTATCTTTTAATACTATCTGCTTGATTTATTACATTCTAATTTAATACGCACTTAATCCCAACTCAATTTCTTGTCTCGAAAAAGAATGGGCATGAGTAATAGACTATTAAATACGAAGAAAAGAAAGCAAGAAGTTTTCTAGAAATATTGACTGTAACTTTAACTAACTACTTTTTGTATTCTACCCATTTCAGTTTTCATTTAAGCCGAAATTAAATTTACAAAACCGACTTAAACTTGCAAAAACTTTTTTCCAGAACTAACTTAACAATCAGGTGTGATATAAAATATACTGCCTTTAAAAAAAAAATCAGAACACCAAGTATTTATTGGACGATTTTAATAAAATTTACAGAATTTGATCATATAAATGAACTGCATTGATGATCAAAAAATCAATTATTTTGCTTCCTATTTAATGGTACTGTAGCGGCAACGAGCCGGACAATTTCCGAAAATATTTTATTAGGGATGGTAATGTAATCCTCGAGCAGATGAAGAAATATTTGTATTTTTAGTTTTACGAGAGCATTATGGTAATTACCCAAATATTTTCGGACAAATTTCCGAAAAAAATTTATTAGGGTCAATGGTGTAATCCCCGGGGAAATTACGACAAGATGTTTTCCCCGAGTATAGAAAAATAATCACCCCCAGCTGAGGGACCAGTATACCTGGACATAACATAAATACCTGGACACCCGAATAAACAAAACAGTCTGGCGCAACCAGTCAGCAAGTCGACTCCAGTTCATTTCAATAGTCAGGCGCAACCAGTCAGAAGTCGACTCCACTTCAATTCAACAGTCGGGCGCAACCAACCAACGAGTCCAGTTCAGTCCAGCCAGTGGACTCAGACACACCAGTCCAGCCAGGGGACTCAGTCACACCGGTCCAGCCAATGGACCCAATCAACCAG
This sequence comes from Phosphuga atrata, assembly GCA_944588485.1. Classification (NCBI taxonomy): domain Eukaryota; kingdom Metazoa; phylum Arthropoda; class Insecta; order Coleoptera; family Silphidae; genus Phosphuga; species Phosphuga atrata. The sequence continues at coordinate 44,810,320 of OX155896.1, read as the reverse complement.
ACACAGCCAGAAGCCAGTTCAACCGGATTCAACCAGCAGTCAGTCAACCAGACCAGTCGAGTCCAGTTCAGAGAGTCCAGCTCTAGTAATTACCGCAACAGTGTTTGTATCTCTTGTACATTCGTCCATGTAAATAAATTCCTCTTCAAATCGTGTGTGATACATAATTCAACCGCGTATCACACCATAGTATTTTTTCATGATTTCAACATTATGAAGAGCTGACGATTTTTAATGTAATTGCTTCTAAAATCCAAGTAGCCTAGGCGTGGGTTGACGTTTCAGTTTGTAAAACTTAAACAGATGCCCCGTGTTCGTCGCCATGCACAATATCATCATCTAATAGACCTTTTTACGGTTACTTATGCGCATGCGCATCCGCCAAGTTTGGAAGGCGGGAATATGAAAGTTTGGGGCTGATATATAGTTATTGGTCAAAAAGTTTGGTCAATTTTGACGTATAACATGGCGGAAATTGACGCATGCGCACAAAAAAAATTCAACTATGAAAAGTTCTATTGTAAATGATTTTGAAAGGGGTCCCTTTGGATTTGATTTGAAAGGGGTTATTGGTATGCGAGAAGCGGGTTTTTCGGTTCGTGCTATTGCTGAAAGGGTACGCCGTAGTGTTCGGTGATAGTACGCTGCTGGTCTAGAGGGTCCGAAGTTGGGGAGGATCGACGTAGACTTGGATGGACCAAGAAGCACATACTGAGTGTGAAAATCGAGCTCTTCGTCTTACAATTTTAACGCTTTCGTGCATAATTTAAAAAAAAATCGAAATTATATTTAAACATATTTTTGGTTTAATATTCGTAAATATAAAGCAGCAAGTCAATTTTGTCAATAAATTGTTTTTTTGTTGTTTTTTCTAAAAAATTATATCTGGCCATTGTAGTGGACACTGCATTAAGTAATTGAAACTAAAGAAAATTATTAATTTTTATTTTCGTGGAAATATTTAAAACTATCAGGGCATAGTTTTCATTACATTTTATGCAAATATATTTTGTTTTCTATTTACAGATGTCTGAATGGCATCTTCTAAAATTTTTGCATCTGTCAATTTTGGCCAAATCCATTTTGCTTTACTTCCAGAAGTACACGATGGACCGGGAGACGCTTTTTTGTTAAAAATTCCTGGGGGTGTTGCTGACCGAGGTCTTCCCCTCTTGTTTTCTTTATTCACACCTCGATTGATTGGTGCTCTAGCTACGATGGCTTTAAATTCGAGAAAGTCTGTATTGAGTTTTTCTTTCTTCCAACTATTAACAACTGCCACATCAATGAAATGCATGGAAACTTGCATATTCCCCCACTTGTTCTTTCTCCTCAAAGGGTACAACGCCAACACCTGGTCTAACAAATCTACACTTCCCATGTTTGCATTATATAATGCCACCATGGTTTTTGTTTTCTTGTTCCACCGTTTAACAGTATCTTGAGGTTCTATTCCTGCACAAGTTGATGCAATACGAATCGGCTTATTATAATACCATGTTGTAACGGTTATATTACATACTGTAGATTTTGCAACTGAGGTGCTGCTTCTGCCTCGATGTTTTAGATTTTTTCTGACTGTAAACATGAATTTACATTTTGCAAGCGATTTTGCCTCGTTCCAGTTCCCCAAATTCCTCTTCGTGTGAGTTCCTCTAACAAAGGTATGGAGCAAAATAAATTGTCAAAAAATATAAATTGAATATAAAATTCAGTTAGACGAAGTACTACATCAGCACATGCTCGGCAATTAGAAACTTTTTGCCTGCCACCTTGATAAATCTCAAATTGAAACATATATCCACTAATGCCAGCTCTTACCCATACTTTTACCCCTCATTGATAAGGTTTCTTTGGCAAATGTTGTTTTATTTCTAATTTTCCATTTAGTGGAATAGGTAATCTGTTCCTCGATTGACTAATATTCTTCGTTATCAGCGGCATTAAAAAAAATTGCTTTTAATTTATCCAGAAACAGATGCATTTTCTTCATTTTGTCGCCATTATTTGGATCAAGTTCTAAGATATTCACAAACTGCAAATGTCTCAAAATTGATTCATATCTGCCTACTGACATAGCCTTTTCTATTACATTCATTCTTAACCCTTCATCACTAGACCAATAAAGCCTTCTTATCCTTGGATATCTTATGTATGACATAACTAAATTTATCCCCAAAAATACATATAGCTCGTCTTTCGTCAAACCATAAATGTGCTTATTATTTTGAGATGCATATAGGTTTGTCTGATGAACTATGTTTTCTTATAAAACATCAGCAAACATCGTCAAAAAATAGTCCACAGGTTGATTACTTTCAACGCGAATGTCATTAGTCCCAAAATATGGGGCATAGTACCGGGACCATACATATCGACCATAAATACATATCGTCATACGATATCGTGTCCTTCTTTCCATTTCAAGGGAATTTTGTTCTTTTTCAGTAAATGCAATAATGGTAAATCATCTTCCGAATCATAATCAGATTCTAGGTTTATATTTTCAATTTCCGATTCCGAACCTTCAGGTAAATCAAATAATATGTTCTGGTCGTCACTGAAACCTATATCTTCATCAGCGACGTGAACTTCTTCCGTTTCAAAAAGAACTCGCTATAAAGCAAACAAAACATATGAATGAATAACAATAATAACAAGCTCAGGATCCTTCTCAGCACATTCGAAACGTTTAGCAGAGATATCAAAATGTCATTCAGGATAGACAAATGCGCAATCATTAATATCAAAACAGGCGCAGTCAATAGGGATGGGGATGAATCCCATGGGATTTGCGAGCTCGAGGATGGCTCCCTTTATAAATATCTGGGAGTATAGCAAAATGCCAAAATGGACCACAAACGGCTGAAGCATGATTTCGGAGAGAGATACAAAAAACGTCTGAGAAAAATCTACAACAACAAGTTAACAGGCAAACGTATAGTTGACTCCATCAATACCTGGGTTGTACCGGTCCTAACATACTCGTTTGGGATCTTAAAATGGTCCAATACGGACTTTCAACATTGTTCGTAAATTCCTGAATTAAACAGGGGTTTGAAGTAAATACAATAACAGAAATCTTATTTATATTATCAGTGTATGCATATTATCAGATAATGCTTCTTAAAACTGACACACAAGGGTTCCCAAACTGCACATCAATGAAGAGAATCAACATGAAGAGAATCGTCTCTCCTCGTTATATTTTGCATATTTCGGGGAAGGTTTTAACAAGTAACTAGTTAACTAGTTCTGCGTTTTTTAGAAAAGTTCCTCTGTATTACATGTACTCATAAGGAATAATTTTACAGATTTCTATTTTGAAATTTCAGATTACTTTACAGGTATCTATGTTAGACACGAACATTTGAGATGTCCACTGAAGTGGACGCTGTGCACGAGAGTGTTAAGGGATAGATTTACAACGTCGCGGGCATTAGGAAATGAGTCTAAATGGCTCTAAATGGCCAAAGAATATTGCATATTTTTTACATTATTATTAAAAGAAGGTTACTGTTTATAGAATAATCCGCAGTTTTGGTATTAGATCCTACCTTCCACAATAGTGTGTACCTCTTACTCCGCATCATCGCACAGCAAGACTTGATTGGTGCAGGGAAAGACAACATTGGACCCATGAATGTAATAACATTATCTGCAGCGATGAGTCTCGGTCCTGTTTCTGGGCTCATGCTGGTCCAGAGAAGTGAGACGTCGACGCGGTGAATGCAGAATTTTACAATTTGCTGTTTGAAGACATACGGTCCTTATACAGGAAGTTATGGTTTGGGAAGTGTTAGCGTATGGTAGTCGGTCTCCTCTAGTTTTTTTAGAAGCAAGTCTTAACGCGATTTGGTATCAAATTTGACAACATTTTACAGCCAGTGTTAGTGCCCTATGTAAATGCCTTGCAGAACCCCATTTTTAAGCAAGATAACGCTCGGCTTCACACAGTTGCCATTACAAGACAGTTTTTTAATAGTGACGAAACCAATTTGTTACCTTGGCCATCTCGTTCTCCAGGTCTATCGCCGATTGAACATGTTTGGGATATGATAGGTGTTAAAATCAGTAACTTACAGCGCCCCGCCAAAACTACAATATAATGGAACTAATGGAACTAATGGAACGTCAAATTAACAAAGTTTGTAATGAAATACCCCAAGTCGATATTGATAGCCTGATTTCTAGCATACCTTGACGTGTTAAAGCTTGGGAAATCGTGGAGGCGAACACATTATTTTTTTATTTGTTTTTGAAGTTGAATTTTTGTTCATCGATGCAGTTCATTCACATGATCAAATTCTATAAATTTCATTAAAATCGTACAATAAATACTTTGTCTTCTGTTTTTTTAAAGGCAGTATATTAGCACTAAAGATAAGTGAAAGTCTTTGCAGTTTAGTCCTTCAGTAAATTTCCAATATATTAAAATTGCAAATTGTACTGATATTGATTTTTTATTACTCATGCGCGAAAGGTACTTCTTGACGCACGTTTTTTAATACGAGAAATGCCATTTCTCGTTGTATTTCCACATAACCTGGGTAACGCACGCAAATATTCAATATCGACAGGTTACATTAAAACAAACAAATAAATAAATAAAATAAATACAATCAAGAACTCAATATTAAAAAACTGACGTGAAAGTGTCAGATATTTTTTCATTACAAAATAATAATAAAAATTAAAGAAGACGTTTTAAAATGAGTGTAAATTCTATGGTGATACGGGAGACTGGGGAGAGTTCTTACGACGAATCCACACCACCGGAGACAATTGAAAAAGCAAATTCTTCATTTTTGATTTTATTTTTTTTATGGCCCCTGGATCCAAAACTTGTAAGATACATCTCCTTGCATAAGTAATAAAAAATATTGTTTGTAAAACGGGCGGTTTTGTCAATTGCCCTCTCGAGCGAATGTGCGCACTTCGTTCGTGTGCTCAATTTCGCTCTTGCATCAAATTGACAACTTACCGCCCTAGTTACAAAATATACTATTAAAAGCTTATAACAAATTTAGATAATCAAATGTTTGAAAAAATGATAATATTTCTTTAATATCAATATCAAAAATGCAATAATAATGAATGTATGTAGATGCAAGGAAAACATTCTTCTTCTGTTGTTGAGGAAATTTTATTTAATTGGAGTTAAAAAATGTCGAAGCTTCCAATTTAAGTAAAAAAAAGATTTGTGGAGATAGAGGCCGTTGTTTCTCTAAGGTAGGAGACTTTTTATCACATTTTATTTCTATGTTAAAATCGGACTTTTTCTCACATTTCATTCAAGGTAATAAATATAAAGAAGAAGATGAAAAAAAAACAACGACTAGCAGGTAGATTTTTATGTTTCCTCGAGAACACAACAAGAACAAAAAAAGCGGAGAGAGATAAAAATAAATAATAAAGTGAAATACGGGATACGAAATCTTCAAATTATTATATAAACTTATAAGTATAGAGGTTTACTAATCAACAGTATTTTAATTGCTTAGTGAAATACTATAAGGCAATCTCACATCATTGAATCATCTAATCACTAATTACACACAATATTTATTAATTTCTTTTTGTAATAAATTTTTATTAAATTTCATGAAATTATATTTTTTTTCACGAGGGAGATCGGATATCAGTTGGGCGGGTCAAGTTAAGATGATAAACGACTTTATTATGCCCTCGCGAGAAAACCGGATTTTGTAATTTCATCATCATTTAAAGCTCTGGCACTCTCCTCTCGTTCTTTTATTTCGGGTCAGAGCAAACACATTTTCAACCTTTAAGAAATTATCAACTCCAAAAACCAAAACAGAAATAACTAAAGAATTCACACACACACACACACACACACACACACACACAAAATCTATGGTTTATCGGTAAATGCTATCTTATCTTTTAGAATTATTACCTGTCTAATACCTAGTTTCGCTATAAAAAGGGTAGATAAAATCACATAATCTATATTGTTTTAAAAGGACAAGGTTTTGCCAAATATATAGGGGAACTACAAATTAATACTAGCAGTTCAAAACTAAGCTGGAATATTTTATTTATTTCTAATAGTAAATATTTAAATTTAATTGTACTTTAGTCCCTTACAAAAAAGGCAAGACTGGAAAAGCGAGACTAAACAGGGAATATAAGACAATCAAGGGCATCCAGAGAATATTTGTCTTGTCTGTTTAGTTTTGTCTCTCTTAGCTATGTTTTTAGATAACTTGAATTAGATTGATAGAAATTAGAAGCCGCGGACTGTAGCTAGTATCTTAATACTTATGTAAAATTAAAAATACAAAACAAAATTAGTTTAGACAAATTAAACAAGTTTTGATTGTATTATCTAGTAAATTTGGAATGTATAATCTTATATCTTAATATCCATTTTTTATCGACAATTATGGTCGTCTAGTATTACCTGCCCAAAAGCTGGATGTTCAATATTTGACAAGCTAATAATTCAATCCACATAATTTGTATCTTATTGCCTGTATAATCGGGTCCGTCGGAGTTTGGTAAATAAGAACGCAGTCTAGAAAATAAAATATATTTGAATTATTTAGCAGTAAATTCAATTTAATTGTTATCCCTCGCAGGCTGTCCATCCTCCGCCTATTAAAAATTCCTATAATGTCTGGAATAATTAATGCGTAGGATTTTTGAATATCATTAAATATTCATTCGATAGGTAATATATACATAATCCTTCTATGATAATTAGTATCAACCGAAAGGGGATTTAGACGTCTCTCTGGAACGAACAAAAATGCATTTCCAGATTGATTATTTAAGATAAAGATTACTTAAAATATAAACTAAAATTTGATTGATTGATTACTGAAGATAAGTTAAAACACAAAGTAAACTTTCTAATTATTACAATGAAACCTGATAGATGGAATTCATTGATAAGGTTTTAAAATCTTCTCGATTAGCATAAATTATAGAAGATATTGTAAGAAGTCTTAATTGAAACGTATAGTAAAATTAAAATTATCTACACTTTATTATATATAAAACATCTTGTCTGTTTTGTCTAGTCTGTCCAGTTTCATCTGCCTAGTCCAGTCTATCTAGTCCTGTCTGACCAGTCTTGCCTGTCCAGTCTTGTCTGTTCAGACTTATATGCCCAGTCTTTTCTGTCCAGACTAGGGCTTCACACGAGAGTCTCGTTTCTGATCTCGTTCCGGGCAGCCGTAACATTTTCTTTATAAATTTGAACCCGAGCAACCCGAACTTGCCCGAGTCCAGAACGAGCAGTTCAAATTTATGAAGAAAATCTTACGGCTGCCCGTATCAGAGTCAAAGATTGAAGACGAGATCAGAAACGAGACTCTCGTGTGAAGCCCGAGTCCAGACTTATCTGCCCAGTTTTGTCTGCCTAGTCTTGTTTATCCACTCTTGACGGTCAAAGACAAAAATTGGACAGACAAACTGGACAGACGAGACAGGACAGACAAGACTGGAGAGACAAGGCTGGACAGATAAGACTGAGCAGACACAACTGGACAGACAAGACTGTACAGACAATAATGGACAGACAAGACTGGACAGAAGGCTGGGCAGAGAAGACTGGGCAGACAAGACTGGACAAACAAGACTGGATATACAAGACTGGACAGACAAAACTGGACAAACAAGACTGGACAAACAAAAAGGCAGACAAGAACTAGGCAGACAGGACTAGGCAGACAAGACTAGGCAGACAAGACTAGGCAAGCAAGACTAGACAGACAGAAGAGACCACACTTCTCTTGTCTGTTCAGCCACTAATATACATTTATTTTCTTAAACGTAAACGTAAATACCTTAAGTGATTTACTGGGTTTTGCCTGAGAGGATGATACAATCGCATTTCTGTTGGAACTACTGCATGGCATCTTCTTTTGTTAGACTGTGTTGGAAACCGACCTTGCCAACTACTGTCCTGCGTCTGTGGGCAATTTGGAATCCGGGCCTTCCCAACACTGCGTATAAGTCCAAACGATAGATACCTATGCTCGGGGCGTATTCGATGCCCCAATCGATGTGTTCTTGGCTATCAAGGCCAAATCTACCAGATGTTGAGAAGTTGCCTCTAAGAAATTCGCATTTTCTTACTTTGAAACGCCTTTCGGGAATCTCGACGGCGCTGGCTCCTCGCACTGTGCAATGGACCGCAATCTCTTCATTACAAAGAAACAAACAGTGTCTCGGGCCTTGAAAAAGACGGGTTGTTGTCTTGTCAATTGTTCCAATACTTTGGCGGCTTTGTAATCCTACCACCACACTCTCCAACGCACATTTTGAAGCAAAGCTTGCGAATCTGAAGATCGCGCATCACATTCTTGGAGTTGCCGTCGATCTCTTTCTATGCTACGGGCGCCATGACTTCTCCTAGAATGAAGTCTAGTCTGTATAGCCTTGTCTGTCTAGTCTCGTCTGTACAGTCTGGTCTGTATAGTTATGCCTGACTACTCTCGTGTGTCTAGTCTTGTCTGTCTAGTCCTACCTATCTAGTCTTGTATGTCTGGACTTAGTTATCTAGTCTTGTTTGGCTAGTTCTCTCTGACTAGTCTTGTCTGTCGAGTCCCGTCTGTCTAGTCTTGTCTCTCTAGCCCTGTCTGTCTAGTCCTCTCTCTCTAGTCTGTTTAGTCTTGTCTGACTAGCCTTGTCTGCCTAGTCTTGTCTGTCTAGTCTTGTCTGTCTAGTCTTGTCTGTCTAGTCTTTTCTGTCTAGTCTTGTCTGTCTAGTCTTGTCTGTCTAGTCTTGTCTGTCTAGTCTTGTCTGTCTAGTCTTGTCTGTCTAGTCTTGTCTGTCTAGTCTTGTCTGTCTAGTCTTGTCTGTCTAGTCTTGTCTGTCTAGTCTTGTCTGTCTAGTCTTGACTGTCTAGTCTTGTCTGTCTAGTCTTGTCTGTCTAGTCTTGTCTGTCTAGTCTTGTCTGTCTAGTCTTGTCTGTCTAGTCTTGTCTGTCTAGTCTTGTCTGTCTAGTCTTGTCTGTCTAGTCTTGTCTGTCTAGTCTTGTCTGTCTAGTCTTGTCCGTCTAGTCTTGTCTGTCTAGTCTTGTCTGTCTAGTCGTGTCTGTCTAGTCTTGTCTGTCTAGTCTTGTCTGTCTAGTCTTGTCTGTCTAGTCTTGTCTGTCTAGTCTTGTCTGTCTAGTCTTGTCTGTCTAGTCTTGTCGGTCTAGTCTTGTCTGTCTAGTCTTGTCTGTCTAGTCTTGTCTGTCTAGTCTTGTCTGTCTAGTCTTGTCTGTCTAGTCTTGTCTGTCTAGTCTTGTCTGTCTAGTCTTGTCTGTCTAGTCTTGTCTGTTTAGTCTTGTCTGTCTAGTCTTGTCTGTCTAGTCTTGTCTGTCTAGTCTTGTCTGTCTAGTCTTGTCTGTCTAGTCCTGTCTGTCTAGTCTTGTCTGGCTAGTCTTGTCTGGCTAGTCTTGTCTGTCTAGTCTTGTCTGTCTAGGCTTGTCTGTCTAGTCTTGTCTGTCTAGTCTTCTCTGTCTAGTCTTGTCTGTCTAGTCTTGTCTGTCTAGTCTTGTCTGTCTAGTCTTGTCTGTCTAGTCTTGTCTGTCTAGTCTTGTCTGTCTAGTCTTGTCTGTCTAGTCTTGTCTGTCTAGTCTTGTCTGTCTAGTCTTGTCTGTCTAGTCTTGTCTGTCTAGTCTTGTCTGTCTAGTCTTGTCTGTCTAGTCTTGTCTGTCTAGTCTTGTCTGTCTAGTCTTGTCTGTCTAGTCTTGTCTGTCTAGTCTTGTCTGTCTAGTCTTCTAATTTTTTTCTTCTAATTACAGTATGATCATCTTATATTTATGAATGATTAGGCGTAAAGCACATCTTACACAAAGCAACTTTGCACATTGTACACAAGGTTTTGGTTCGCGTTCCTTTGCCCTTTTCTGAACAGTTTGCGCATCTTCTTCTGAAGCTACCTTCAACTGGGAGGTGATCTCCAACATTGAGCATAACATTTCATTGTTTTGAACGTCCAAAAGATTTCTTAGGTTTGATTCCACTTGCTTGTTTGCCCACAGCCATCGCCTGTTCTGCTAGAGGGACAACAGACAACAATAGTCTTGTCTGTCTAGTCTTGTTTGTCTTGTGTATCTAGTCTTGTCTGTCTAGTCTTGTCTGTCTAGTCTTGTCTGTCTAGTCTTGTCTGTCTAGTCTTGTCTGTCTAGTCTTGTCTGTCTAGTCTTGTCTGTCTAGTCTTGTCTGTCTAGTCTTGTCTGTCTAGTCTTGTCTGTCTAGTCTTGTCTGTCTAGTCTTGTCTGTCTAGTCTTGTCTGTCTAGTCTTGTCTGTCTTGTCTGTCTTGTCTTGTCTGTCTAGTATTGTCTGTCTAGTATTGTCTGTCTAGTGTTGTCTGTCTAGTCTTGTCTGTCTAGTCTTGTCTGTCTAGTCTTGTCTGTCTAGTCTTGTCTGTCTAGTCTTGTCTGTCTAGTCTTGTCTGTCTAGTCTTGTCTGTCTAGTCTTGTCTGTCTAGTCTTGTCTGTCTAGTCTTGTCTGTCTAGTCTTGTCTGTCTAGTCTTGTCTGTCTAGTCTTGTCTGTCTAGTCTTGTCTGTCTAGTCTTGTCTGTCTAGTCTTGTCTGTCTAGTCTTGTCTGTCTAGTCTTGTCTGTCTAGTCTTGTCTGTCTAGTCTTGTCTGTCTAGTCTTGTCTGTCTAGTCTTGTCTGTCTAGTCTTGTCTGTCTAGTCTTGTCTGTCTAGTCTTGTCTGTCTAGTCTTGTCTGTCTAGTCTTGTCTGTCTAGTCTTGTCTGTCTAGTCTTGTCTGTCTAGTCTTGTCTGTCTAGTCTTGTCTGTCTAGTCTTGTCTGTCTAGTCTTGTCTGTCTAGTCTTGTCTGTCTAGTCTTGTCTGTCTAGTCTTGTCTGTCTAGTCTTGTCTGTCTAGTCTTGTCTGTCTAGTCTTGTCTGTCTAGTCTTGTCTGTCTAGTCTTGTCTGTCTAGTCGTGTCTGTCTAGTCTTGTCTGTCTAGTCTTGTCTGTCTAGTCTTGTCTGTCTAGTCTTGTCTGTCTAGTCTTGTCTGTCTAGTCTTCTCTGTCTAGTCTTGTCTGTCTAGTCTTGTCTGTCTAGTCTTGTCTGTCTAGTCTTGTCTGTCTAGTCTTGTCTGTCTAGTCTTGTCTGTCTAGTCTTGTCTGTCTAGTCTTCTCTATCTAGTCTTGTCTGTCTAGTCTTGTGTGTTTAGTCTTGCCTGTCTAGTCTTGTCTGTTTAGTCTTGTCTGTCTAGTCTTGTCTGTCTAGTCTTGTCTGTCTAGTCTTGTCTGTCTAGTCTTGTCTGTCTAGTCTTGTCTGTCTAGTCTTGTCTGCCTAGTCTTGTCTGTCTAGTCTTGTCTGTCTAGTATTGTCTGTCTAGTCTTGTCTGTCTAGTCTTGTCTGTCTAGTCTTCTCTGTCTAGTCTTGTCTGTCTAGGCTGGTCTGTCTAGTCTTGTCTGTCTAGTCTTGTCTGTCTAGTCTTGTCTGCCTAGTCTTGTCTGTCTAGCCTTGTCTGTCTAGTCTGTCTAGTCTTGTCTGTCTATTCTGTCTTGTCTGACTAGTCTTCTCTATTGAGTCTTGTCTGTCTAGTCTTGTCTATCTAGTCTTGTCTATCTAGTCTTGTCTGTCTAGTCTTGTCTATCTAGTCTTGTCTATTTAGTCGTGTCTATCTAGTCCTGTCTGTATAGTCTTGTTTTATCTGTCTAATCTTGTCTGTCAAGTCGGTCTAGTTGAAGCCAATGTTTAACGATAATTTGAAGCAACTGGATATGTCTTAAAAAGTTATTAGCTCAAGTGGGAAAGCCAATTTAAGCTTGTTTGGGAATTAGCAATAAACTGTTTATTATAACTTTTGGTTGCTAGCTTTAGTATGAGGATTGTGGAGGCAAATCTCCTATTTAAAGTTAGAGTATATTGTTGATACTACAAACCAAATTAATATTTGCATAAAGTTTTAATTAGCCCAAAGAAGTCTTGTAGCGAAGTTGTCTTGTAGCGAAGCAAACAAGTTAGTGACCAACTAATCTTATTTAACTTGCAAATGTTTGCATTGTTGAAGACTAAGTCAATGTTTAATGATGATTTGAAGCAACTTAAGAATTTATTACCTCAAGCTGGAATACCAAATTGAAGCTTGTTTAGGAATTAGTAGTAAACTGTTTATTATAAATATTTGTTGCTACTTTTGGAATAGGGATCGTGGAGGATTTAAAGTTAAATTTGTTGAAGGTATGGGAGATGATTGTTAGGCGAATACAAAGAAAATCAGGTAGTTGAAGAAGAAACTTTGTCGATTACACTTTTAAATCTGTTAGTTTGAGCCGAAAAACTTCTTGGTTTTAGAAAATCCGCGTGAAACGATTTTTGCCGTCGACGGTTTTAACGGTTGCAATAAATTTTGCGCTGGTTCATATTATTACTTCGAATATAAAATTTTATTGTTTTTGGATTAGTTAATGGCACAATGAGGACTTACGTAGTCGAAAAGCAAAGAAGAAACAATTTTATCCAGCAGAGACAGCAAAATATTTAAAAGTTGGAGGCTCCGGGTTCGTCGCTTACACTGTCATTCAAGTCAAAATAATTTAGATATTTTTGTTAAGGCACTGAGAGTTTTAGACTAGATGTTTAGATGAAACTTAATATTATTATCACAATTTGGTTTTAAAACTAAGTGTATTGCACGAGAGGGTTGTGGAATATGTTTGTTTATTTGTATCACATTTGCACTTTGTTTTATTGGCGTGTTGTTATGTCATATTGATGGTGGTTGTTGGTAATCATCGTTTAACAAACACGTAAACTGTAGAGAAAGCAAAGAATGCCATCACCAAAGGCACAAGGTAGGAGATACGAATCGCGTGTAGTAAGATGTAGAGAGTCTGAAGTCAAACTGAAGTCCTCGACGAGCCGAACAGGCGGGGAGAACGACCACCCAAGCGGATAGACCAATCTCTGCACAGAATGTCTTATTCTCGAACCGACAATATAATAAAACACAATCACGACGAAATAAGACCGCGGAGGATGATTGAGCTGTGAGTGCCCGAGGCTGGCAAGATGGCGTTGCCACTTGCACCGGACTCGCAATTTCGGTAACAGCTGGAATTATTAAATGATGAAATGCAAATTTCCTCCACTCGACAACTAAACCTAATCTTAATAATAACAACGTACGCGGCGAACATTCTTAATTACTTGTCTACAACGCAGACCACAAGATAAATACCAACATTATTACAAACAATGAGCGAACAAGGTATTTGACATTGACGGACGCCTGCAACGAAAAAGAACTCACGACGTGGAGAACAAACACAACAACGTCAAGCCCAAATTATAACTATCAACAAAAAGCCGCAACAATATTGTAACAATATTTATTATCAAGAACAACACACCAAGGACATACAAACCACAGCTTCAATAGATATAAGGAATTTTTTATTTTATTTTAAAATAAATACCATTTTCAAAAATTCTGTTAAAAATTACTATAAAACAATTTATAATTACAATTTGTGATTTTACAAAAAACTTTTCAATTTTCACAAATTACACTATAATTTTTCCCGCTTGGATAGAACAAGATACAATTATAAGATATACAAAATATCCAATAATTATTGGTTTATATTATAATGTTCATATTGCAATATTTTTAAAAGAAAAAACAATGCAAGAAAATAGTAGTGTATGATGCATGTGTGTGAATAAGGGCTTTTGTGAATGCGTTGGGAAGTTTAAAGCACGAGGCGAAGGTAGTGACAGACAAAATACTTCAAATCACTAATACGATAAGGTTAGAATGGTATTGCGCCTGCGAGGTAAAAATTGCTAACAAGTAAAAACGCACAGTGACGGGAACACTAATTGGTAGTTGTCCATGTAATCTAGGTTAACCTAGATTTAATCTGGATTATATATACAGCTTAAATATCGCTGCAATTACTGCAAATAGCTGCAACTTCAAATCATATCGTGCCTACAATGAATTGAAAAATTCAATATGTTTTAACCACACAACCCAAATGTGGTTAAAACATAGTTAATTTTTCAATTCAGTGTAAGTATGGAATACCATTAACGGTCGCAACCATTCTATTCATATCGTGTCGATTGACGATACCTCTATATGTACAGGGTGCTAAGTAAACATGCGGCAAAAGGGGTTATTCCTTGGCCTAATCTAGGAATATTTTGTCGTATGATAATTTTTGAAAAACCCCTTTGTTTCGAAGATACAGGTTGAACAAAATCTGCGACAACTATACTCGATATTTGTTTAAGTCATTAATGATAATAAAAGTATGGCGTATGCCAATGAGTTTATCAAGTACAAAAAATTGTTGACGATAACTTGGAACGGCTGTTTTATCTACTGAAGTACAAGTGGATTTCATTTGAATACGTCTCGTCAGTGATCATCACCTGTATCGTCGCAGTTATTAACATTGAGTGATGTTTGGATGTTTGTGTTGACGTATCTTTAATAGTTAGTGAAGTCCTCTACCATGTATACGAACGCCGAGATGACTGACATGCATTTCATGTATGGACTTGCTGATAGCAATTCATTACATGCTAAACGATTGTACATAGAACGGTTTCCTAGACGTAATATCCGCGACCGAAAAATCTTCGTGAAACAGGCACATTGATACGAAATATAGGGCCAGGAAGATTAATTACAGTAAGAACGATACAACTGGAACAGAATATGCTGGACATTATAGAGGAAGATCCAAGTACTTCTACACGACAAATTGCCAATACTTTGAATGTAAGTCATTGCACAGTTTGGAAAAATTTTAAGAGCAATTTGTTGTGTCCATACCACATTCAACATGTTCAGGCAATAACGCCTGCTAATTATAGTCCACGTATTGAGTTATGTCAATGGCTTTTGCAAACATTATTTCTAATCCCTCAATGGGCATGACGACAGTAACCAAGAATCACAAAAATATTTTGTTTATCTAATGTGATGGGAATAATAGATTGTGAAAAATGTATTTAGTTTCATATTTAGTACGAGACTGATAATATTTTTAATAAAACAAAACTACAAAATAGTCCGCCATGATAAGTTGAACACCAATCAGAGTGAATTACGTCACGCGTTAGTAAACCTCGTACGAACTTGGACGATCCCTGCACTTTCAAGTTAATAAAACATTTTGTTGTAATAATTTTGTCAGTTAATAAAGTACGAGAAAGGCTATGTGATACAATAGAAAGATTATCCATGCGCAAATTGCTGCTGAAATACAAAGAAAAGTCCTGGGGAACTTTCTTTCAAAAACTTGTATTGAGTGATGCAGATATAACAAAAATTGAGGAAGAGACAAAACATAAGAGCTGCCTTTGGCATGAATTAAGATATGGCAGGGTGACGGCTTCACGAGCAAATGAATTTAGTAGGTGCAAAACCAATGCGCAATGAAGCGCGGTAGAATGTTTGAGGATGAAGTGAAGAAAACCGTCAGTGCCACACCGGGAAAAAAAAATAGAAAATGTGACCTTATGGTATGTAAAAAATATCCCATGATAGCAGGATCACCTGATGGGAACTGTGAATCCAGCATAATAGAAATAATGTGTCCAGTAAATGGGAAGACTGAAAAATTATGTAGAAAATGGGAAACCGAGCCAAAAGCATGTGCAGATGCGGGTATAGTAAAGAATATGGTAGGCTCCGAAAATCGGGTCTCTAGTTTTTTTTACCTGATTTAAGCGCGGAAAAGTAAAATGAAGCTTCCAACTCGTCCGGATAAAGAAATTTTTGGGTTTTTGTAATAAAAAAACTGACATTTTAAACACAATAACTGACGTGTATGACTGGTCACATAACTAAGAATGGTAAATGGTTAACTGGGTAAGCGGTGACAAATTTAATTTTGACAATTATAAATTTTTTGAATTTTTCTGCGTCATATGTTTGTGTAAAGTATATACAAAAATGGTTTCCAGAAAATATTTGTACATTCTGGATAATCAGAATGTTTTAAGAGATCCCGACCAAACAATTCAAAAATTTGTTGAATGGAAGTTGATACCGGCCGAGGGGCAGTATATGTGTCCAAAATGTGAGTTGAAATGTGAGTTAAATATGACGGTATGTTGATACTGAGTCAGGATATTTATAGGTTATTTTTTTTATTATCATATGTTTAGTGGCTTCTAATATATTCTTTTATTTTGATTGGAAGACATAGTAATTGTTTTATTTCAGATTTGATGGTTTTCGATGGGTCTGTCGTCATAAGGTGATATAGCGATCACTGTCAATGATACACCCTGTACCTAAAAAAGAGGCAAACCCAAGTATCTTCAATAATGGCAATTTGTTCCTAGCAAAGGAGGTACCCTCGCGAAACTCAACGGTGTGGTCACACATTTTTGGTTCTTGCTTTCATCACCTTATGACGACAGACCTTATACACTTTAGAATTCATATTTAACTCGCAAAACAGCTGATTTCTTTCTTTGACTCCCTAATGTTTTTGGTCTATTTACTAACAGCTGACGTCACAAGCAGACGCCATGACACCTGCGATGGTTTTCGAGCTCATTTTAACTTTCAGTTGCTTTTTTTTCTAATAAAACTTTGTTTCGAAACTTTTTGGAAGAAATCTCGGGCATTGTTTTCTTGAGGATATACCATTGGCGACAAGAGTGGCAATATACTACATGCACGATGTTGCACCACCACATTTCAGCTTGGTTGATCGTGGTTTTTTAACAGCAACATACGGAGATCGGTGGATTGGCGGAAGTGGGCCACACGTATGGCCCGCTCGATCCCCAGACTTAACCCCCGGATTACTTCTAATGTTGCTATTTGAAGTCATTAGTTTACGCTACTCCAGTGGAGAATTTGAAGGAACTGCGAAATCGGATAGTAGCTGGGAGTAACTGAATTAGAAACAACCCTGGTGTGTTTGAAATAGTTCGGCAATCAATGACGAGGAGATTGTATCCAGGCTGAAGGAAATTATTTCGAACATTCATTGTAAATTGAGCAAATTTACATGAACTTTTGATAAAGATATGTTGTTACTGTAGCAAATTTTGTTCACCCTGTATCTTAGACACAAAGCGTTTTTGAGAAATCATCATACGACAAAATATTCTTGAATAGGTCAAGGAATAACCTCTTGAATGTTTGCCGCATGTTTACCTAACACCCTGTATACGTGTAGATACAATCTGGTACCTTTAAATAACTTTATCGAATTATATGAAATTATAACTTGAGGGGGGCAACAATAAACATAGTCGGCCCTATAAATATCGTTCTGACCACGCTCGAAAAAAAAATCCACCGCATTAAAATAAATCATAAAAGTAATCTTGTGATAAAGATCTATGCTAATCAATATACAATATAGATATTAATGGCTCTATACATGTTAATTAATATGTCCAACTACCAAGCCTTAATAATTATTATATTCTTCAGCCGGTTTTGATCCTGTATCGAATATCTAAACAAAAATTTAATAACACAATATTTACAGTAAAGAAAAATATTACATATTATTATTATTACTTAAAACAGTAGTCTTGTGTTTAATAGTAGTCAATTTCATGTTGCAAAAATAATAATTATTATTATTAGAGGGAAGTTTTTAATTTGTCCATATAGTTGCTTTAAAGTGTATTTAGTTTAATCTGTTTTGCAATGGAAATAAGACTTGCAAAAGGGAAATCATTCATGTTGAAAAACAAATTAAGTTTTGATCCAATTTTAATATAAGGTTACCGTCGCCACCTGTTATACAAACAACTTAAAGGCTCGAGAAACAAAAAGGCGAAACAAGACTGCGAAAAACTGGATTCGGACCGTGGGCTTTTTTGCGAGCTCCATGCAAATTTTTTTGTTTTTTTTTGCTCGGTTTCGCTTTTTCATTCTAAACAAAGAACTTTACTCTTATAACTCTGACAGCATTTAAATTACAAAACTTACGTCTCGAATATTCACCGCTTTCATTCCACTCAATGATAATTCTTTTTTATTTCAAAAGTCTAGTAAGTAAGGACTAGCCTTACTTATTAACTTTCTTATTTTATTCATCAACCTCAACCCAAAAATATACAAGAGCTATACAACCATATAGGTACAAACCTATACATATATAGATAACTCAAATAATTACGAATAGGATGGTTGCGACAGTTACTACGTGGTAATTCATCCATACATTGAATTGAAACGAAATACTTTAGGACGATACTCAATAACTTTACAAACTAATACAAAATCCGCCCACCTGCTCTTTCCATCTTTTCACTCTACTTAAGAACGACAGTCCCTTACCGCTTTCGCCCATGCATTCACTCCATTCCTTCCCTAGCGCTCTTTCCTGGTTATTCCACTCAGCTTTCGAGCATTCTTCCAATCAATGTTTCTAAATATCCACATTCATCCCGCATACACTACTCTCCTCATTCTACTCTCCTCATCCATCCAATCCCTCCTTCCACGACCTTCACTGCCACACCTGAATCTTGCTAAAATTGACTTATCCTCCGAACCTTTAATTCTACTCAAATATTTAGGTAACCATCCGGCAGTTGTAGCTGTTGATAGTCTTTATGAAATCTCCTACTATCTATTTTGGATTGTAGCCCTTTCCAGTCCACCTATATTAGCCTGTTCCTTAGCATCACTTTCCATTGAGCGACAATAATTTTACAATTTAAAAGAAGCTCTAAATCTACCCGCCCGCCTGCATTTTTCATCTTTTCATTCTATTTAAGAACAACAGTCCTTTACCGCTATCGTCCATGCATTCACTCCATTCCTTCCCTAGCGCTCTCTCAGGATCTTTCCACTCAGACTTCGAACATTCTTCCAACCAAAGTTTCTAAATCTCCACATTCATCCCGCATACACTACAACTTCTACTTTCCTCATTCATCCACTCCCTCCTTCCACGATCTTCACAACCACACCTGAATCTTGCCAACATTGAATGATCCTCCGACCCTTTACTGCTACTCAAATATCTAGGTAACCGCCAGGCACTTATAGCTGTTCACAGACTTTGTGAAATCTCCTACTATCCATTTTGGATTGGCGCTCTTGGCAGTCCACCTGTAATAGCCTATCCCTTAGCATCATTTTCCACTGAGCACCCTCTCTTTGAGCTCTTTCCAGCCCCCGGAGGAAATCCCGCCTCTCTCATACAATTTCCTTTTGTTCCTCCTCCAAACACTCACTCCTACCATTAATTCACTATTCGAAAAAAATCTTATATTATCCCCATCTTTATTATTATTATCCTCATCTTCATTTCATCTCCCATTCCATCCGATTACCGCCAATTTACACGCATTTACTTCCTGGAGAACAATGCCACTTGGAACCGACTTGTCTAGTATCAATATTTTCTTAGAAAAATTTTGCTGAACTCTTTCGATCTTGACCTCCTCTTTCGTTCCCCAGGCTTCACACGAGAGTCTCATTTATGATCTGGTTCCCGGGCAGCCGTAACAATTTCTTAATAAATTTGAACCCGAGCAATCCGAACTGGCCCGAGCCCAAAACGAGCCGTTCAAATTTATGAAGAAAATGTTACGGCTGCCCGTGTCAGAGTCAAAGATTGAAGACGAGATCAGAAACGAGACACTCGTGTGAAGCCTTACCCAGACCTCACACCCATACAATAATACACTTCATACACATACCTTGCATATCATCGCTGCTGCACTAGTAGTTGTCGATAGTGAAAGTTATGTAGAGATGATACGTTCTTAATAATGGATGACATCGCTCAACTCAGATTACCAATGAACGATATTTGGTATCAGCAAGATGGTGCAAGGCCTAATGTATCCAACATGTCCATGGGAGTGTTGCGAGAGTTCTTTCCTGGTCGTATGATTTCCCAGCATGGGGATCAGTTCTGGCTTCTTCGCTCTCCGGATTTGTCGGCTTTGTATTATATCTTATATCTAGACAAGACTAGACAGACACGACTAGACAGGCAAGACTAGACTGAGAAGACTGTCCTCCTCGGTGGTGTAGTTGACAAGATACCCGCCTTTCAATGCGAGAGACCCGTGTTCGAATCCTGGTCGGGGAGACAACAACTAGGGCGGTTTTCACTAACCGTCCGGGCTGCCCACCCTGAATGAATGCAAAATATGCAATACCGGGGTGGCGCATACTAAAAAGCCTAGGTGGAATAGGGGGTTTAATGAGAGCTTTCCCCGAACCACTTTTTAAAAAGAAGACTGAGAGGACTAGACTGAGAAGTCTGTCTAGGCTGACAAGAATAGACAGACAAGACTAGGCAGACAACATTAGACGAGATAAGACAGAGAGAGAAGAGAGAAGATAAGACAGACAAGACTTTTGCTGTGGTAAAATGTCATAAATGACTGTCACATAATGTCAAAAAACACTGTCACAAAGTGTCAAAAATCCCTTTTGAGTCCTTTTTCACAGGTTTGACATAAATTTCTGACCATGTCAAAAATAATAGACAAATAATGTAAGAAATAACCTGTCACAAAGTGTCAAAAAATACAAAATGTCAAAAAATGCTGAATAGGTTGAAAATGAGTGTCACATAATGTAAAGACTGACTGTCATAAAGTATCAAAAAGGATTGTCACAAGATGTAAAGAATTGCTGTGACAAAACGTTAAAAATGAGTGTCACAAACTGTAAAAAATTATTGACAAAATGTAAAATGTCAATAGAGTCACAAACTGTAAAAAATGACTCACATGAGTGTCACAAACTGTAAAAAATGACTGACATGAGTGTCACAAACTGTAAAAAATGACCGACATGAGTGTCACAAACTGTAAAAAATGGCTGACATGAGTGTCACAAACTGTAAAAAATGACCGACATGAGTGTCACAAACTGTAAAAATGACTGACATGAGTGTCACAAACTTTAAAAAACAACTGACATAATGTCATATTTCAAATGTGTAATGCTTTTCAAACAAAACGTCAAAAATGTTAAGAACACCATAAATGTTAAAAAAAACGATTTACCTAAAATGTCAAAATCGATAAAAATGTAAAAAAGACGAAATTTAGAAAATGTTTAAAACGACTTAGTGTCTTTTAACATTATGTCAAAATAACATTGTTAACAAAATGTTTCTGAAAATGTCAAATTTGTCAATAACAAAGTCAAAATGTTGCCTTTTATTCCTGAATAACATTCGTATTTTTTAAGACTATACAGACAATACTAGATAGACAAGACTAGACATACCAGATTAGACAGACAAGATGCACCAGACGAACTAGACGGACTGGACGTACTGGACGGACTAGATGGAGTAGACGGACTAGACAGACAGGCAACGACATTCACTAGACGTTCTTGTCTGTTCTTTGTTGTTTCTATTCTTCTTTTTCTTTTTCTTCGTTGTACTCTCTTCGTCTGTCTAGTCTAGTCTAGTCTAGTATGTCTAGTCTTGTCTATCTAGTATTGTCTGTCTAGTCTTAAAAAAAAAATACGAAAGTTATTCAGGAACAAAAGGCAACATTTTGACTTTGTTATTGTCAAATTTGACATTTTCAGAAACATTTTGTTAACAATGTTATTGATTTTGTTATTGACAGAGTCGATCAGATTTTGATTGATCTGAAACCCTGAAAGACTTAAAACTAAACATACGACAAGCTATTGGTGAGCTTTCGCCAGAAATGTGCCAGCGTACAATACGTTTACCCTTTATTTAAATATCCATAATTTTACTGTAAATAGGTTTGCTTTACTGCAGGTTTGCTAATTTTAATTATGAAATCTGAACCTTATATTGTTATTAATTCTTTCTTAAATTTTATTTATCAAAAATAATTGTTCTAATTTTGTTGCGACTGCTGTTACGTGGTAATTCATAATTACATTGAATTGAAAAAATCATTATTTTCATCATTATGTTTCAAGTGTTGTAAAATCAAAATGTAAAATTACTTTAGTAAAATCTAATGTAATCATCTAATTTCCTATATAATTGTTAAATAGATTTGATAGAATCTGAAGCGTTGAAACCCGGAGGCTACTGTTGCCTCCACTAATTAATATAATTAAGAGAAATAACAGAACTACAATAACACCTATCCGCGTCGAGTTAAGGCCGCAACATGTAAAAAGTCGCCTCGTCTCGCTCTTTCTCTCATTGTTTTGATTTATTACCACGGGCCGTGATTAAAAACTAGCAGGTGGTTTTGCTCATTATCTCGCCTGCCTTCCCGAAAAATATCATCTCGTAAATTCGAACCGCAAATATTTTCTACAAATATTAATCATTCGCCGAAAGGGAAAAACATGTCTGGATTAGGCAGACAAGTGTAAAATAATTGGATTGTATTGAGCAGACTAGTGAGATGAGATCGTGTTCCAACCACGAATGATTAAATTATATTCAGCAAATTATATATAAAAAAAAATACTGTAAATTAACTTGCAATCAAGAAAAAATACTTACAATGTTATATTGTAAGTAAAAAAACTGTATATAAAAAGATTATTTTATTTTATTAATTGGACATACAAAAATGACTCAATAACTTCGATAATCTACAATTTTAGGTTTAAAAATCTGTTTTTTTTTACAATTATTACTAAAGCTAACAAAGAATATCTGCAAGCTTCAATTAATTCCGTCCGTTTGTCTCTCTTTTACGAATTTTCGAATTTCTGAAAAACTTGAAATCCCATGTGTCTTAAAATCTTCAATTTTTGGTTTAATAATCTGAATTTTTGTACAATTATAACTAAAGCTACCACAAAAACAATTTCTGCAAGTTTCAATTAATTTCGTCCGTTTATCTGTCTTTTACGAATTTTCAAATATGTATTGATTTTTGCCAAACTTGAAATCCCATATTTTTTATAATCTACAATTCTTAGTTTAAAAATATGAAATTTTGCACAATTATTACTAAAGCTAATATAGAATAGCTGCAAGTTTCAATTAATTCCGCCCGTTACTCTGTCTTTTACGAATTTTGAGATTTCTTGATTTTTACAAAACTTGAAATCCCATGTTTTTTTTAATTTTTGGTTTAATAATACAATTTTTGGTTTAAAAATCTAAATCTTTGTACAATTATTACTAAAGTTAACACAAACAATTTCTGCAAGTTTCAATTAATTCCGTATGTTTGTATTTTATGAATTTTTAAATTTCTTGATTTCTTTAAATCTACAATTTTTGGTTTAAAAATCTGAATTTTTAAGCGATTATCACAAAATCTAATACAAAATTAATTTCTACAAGTTTCAATTAATTTCGACTGTTTGTCTGTATTTCACGAATTTTTAAATTTATTGATTTTTGCCGTCAAATACCATATATTTTTAAATCTACAATTCTTGGTTCAAAGATATGAATTATTGCACAATTATTACTAAAGCTAACACAAACAATTTCTGCAAGTTTCAATTAATCTTGTCCTTTTGTCTGTCTTTAAAACGAATGTTCAAATTTCTTGATTTTTGCAAAACTTGAAATCCCATATTTTTTTAAATCTACAATTCCTGGTTTAAAATTCTGAATTTTTGTACAATTATTACTAAAGCTAACACAAACAATTTCTGCAAATTTCAATTAACTCCTTCTGTTTTTCTGTCTTCTAGGAATTTTCAAATTTCTTGATTTTTGCAATACTTGAAATCCAATATTTTTTAAAATCTACAATTCCTGGTTTAAATATCTGAAATTTTGTACAATTATTACTAAAGCTAACACAAACAATTTCTGCAAGTTTGAATTAATTTCGCCTATTTGTCTTTCTTCTGCGAATTTTCAAATTTCTTGATTTTTGCAAAACTTTGGGTTAATTTGGGTTAATTTACACTATGTTAAACACAAGAAACCGAAATAAATTTTAATAAATATAAACTCATATTAAATTGTCTTTCAGACGGCATATAATTTCTTTATATAATCTCATAAATAGTTTCTAAAAAAAATGTTAAAGTCAAAAGTTTACCGTGGGTCGATTTCTAGGCACGCAAGTGTATTTTTTGCTTATTATTTAATTTGTTTGTTTGTTTCGATCTGTATTTCCGTTTGTTTCGCTGAAATAAATTGTGAAAATAATGAGTTTATTAAGGAAGAAAATGTTTGTTTGTTGCAAAAAAAAAAAAAAGATTTTTGTAATGCGGTTAAATCTGTCCGAGTGTATAATATAGTAATTGAGATATGAAGAAATGAGCTCGGTTTCGTTGAATCTCCCTAAGCTGTGGTTACATGGGCGGTCTAGAACCACGATCCAAAACCCATAATTGCAGCAATTTTGTTTTCTCATACTTCATTTCACTCCGCATGCTCGTTTTGTTTCTTGTGTGAGCGCGTTGCCTGATGATGACGCCTTTCAGCTCTCGCCGGACGAGATTTCGTGAGGGCCATTCTCCCTCTAATATTACATTTAAAAGTGTTTTTCGAGACGCAACGGGTTTTTTCTTCTTGTTTCAGGCTCGCTTAAATGAAGTAATCTGTGATGTGGTCGTCGGCTTCTACCTCAATACTAAATCGCCCCGAGCCACTAAACCTTTCTAAACTATTAACACTTGCTTTTGTCTAATACTAGTAGCTCATTTATTACAATTTTTCTTATATTATTCGATAATTTCTTTATCCCACTTTTAATAAATATCAACGCAATTTACAATAGTTAGAAATAAACTCATATTACTCAAAATAAATCTAGCAAACAACTATAATATTGTAACAAAAAACGATTAGTAGAACAGACTAGACAGACAAGGCTAGACAGACAGGACTAGACAGAAAATACTAGACAGACTGACAGACAGGACTAGACAGATAAGACTAGACAGACAAGACTACACAGACAAGACTAGACTAGACAGACAATGCTAGACATACAAAACTAGACAGACAGGACTAGACATAGAAGGCTACTTAGACAAGGCTACACAGACAAGACTAGACAGACAAGACTAGACGGACAAGACTAGATGGACAAGACTCGACAGACAAGACCAGACAAACAAGTCTAGACCGACAAGACTAAGCTAATATTGTTATAGACTTTGGGTCTTCAGTTTACATAATTTTTATCAACACTCGTCTATTAAAAAAAAGCTAATAACTTAATTAGAATTTCATTTGATCTTTTCCCTATTCCACCGAAGAATTTCCATTCAAAAGAAAAAAAAAGCTAAATATACTTTATTTATTCAGTATTTTTGTTGTATACGAAAATCCTTGATTTTGATCGGTAAACAAGCTCGAGAAATTCTTTCGAGAGATTCTTACACACACACACACACAGAGCAGAAGACCTGACCTGGTCGAGGGAATCGAGCGGCCAGTTTCACTCCATACGCGCGTCTCGGCTCTTCGTGATTGAGATGTATTTAATAATTACTCAATCATAAAACTCGAGACTAAAATTGCACCTTTTCCCATCTTAATCCAAACATAATTGAAGCCCGAAATATCGCACATAAATATAGGAATTAGCTATAAATTGGAAATATCACAACGACAATACACATTGACCTTAAGATTATAATATAAGATATATAAAGCTAGTCTAATAATGTAGACTATCATTATTAGACTAGCAGTACTGATTATAACTGTAATAAATTTTACTATCTATATCTATATTATGTATCTATAAATATTTTTTCTGCCCTATAGAATACCGAGTTACTCCCAAGTCGCGCAAGAAGAAGTTTTACTTCAACTTTACATTCAAAAAAGTTTGTTTAATCCATTAGCATTATTTGTATGGTATTACATAATTAGTGTTGGTTGTCTAATCCATGTAGTTTATGATTATTTATTAGCAGGAAATAGACGGTTAGGTGCTTTATATGCAAATAACAAGAGATATAAAAACAAGGATTTGAAAAAGGGATTGAAAATTTCCTGTGTCCTTAAAAATGAAAAAACAACAAACGTCTGTTTTACGTGTAGTTTATACAAATCGTCGTTTAATTTCTGAAACCGTGAGCTAATTGTCATGACTGTCCGACGATTGTGACCAAACAAAAGATCACATGATCCGCATATTGATAAGATTATATCAGCGCTTATTGTTACTTACAAAGCACGCATAGCTCATCATAGAATATTTAATTTGTCATTCTAAATATCATTATTACACTCAAAGTACTTAAATATTCTCTCTTTAATCTTCAACCGCAACGTTTTAAAACTTCAAATAGTAATTGATAATTTGTATAGTTCGTCTTTAAATGACACGATTAGTCTACTTATGTCCTTTCTAATTCCACAAAAAAAGCTTTTCCTAACTAACAATGAAGATACTACGGACATATTTAAAGTAGCACGTCAATCACTTCAAATTCATACATACAAGGTGGGCCATTGAAAACGAAACAGAGAGATTTTCGGATAGCTAAAGGTGGTTTCTCAAAAAACGCTCGGACTTGGCAATTTTGTTTATGAGGGGGACACCAATTACAAGAAAATTTGTAGCTAAACCATTTAATCCCTTCGCGCTGGGACCACAACCCCTAAAATTTTAAATGGCATGGTGGGGTAAGTTATACCTCATTTGAAATCCCGCTTAGCCCTGAATTCTAAACGTTTTCTAAATCCATCGATTTGTTTTCGAGATTATTTAATTTCAAGTTATGAACGCGTTTTTAGTTTATGTCGTTGAAAGAAATTGGTGATCGTTAACCCCATGACAGGCAATGACGTCTCTGAGACGTCATGTATATGTGATAAGATCACATGAAAATGGACATGTCAACGCGCATTTTATTCGTATGTCAAGGGGTTAATTCTAAGACCATTTGACTTTTCAACAAGATGGAGCGCCACCACATTATATACAGGCTGTTCGGGAGATTCTGGAGAGAGTTTTCCCGGGACAATTGAATGGACGAAGAGGTGCTATGGAATGGCCGGCTCACCCGCTCACCTGATTTAAGTCCTCTGGACTTTTTTTTGTGGGGTCATCTAAAGAGTAGAATTTATGCAAAAGAACCAGTCTCTGGTAGAGTTACGTCGACGCATTATTGAAGAATGGCGTCAAATTACGCCACAGATCCTCCAAAATGTAAGAGAACGTTTCGAGCGGAGATGGTATTTTTGTATGGAAGTTGGTGTCGCACAATTTGAGCATTTTTTTAACTATACAAATCTTTTCTGGCTTAGAGTCTTTATCACTTTTACAGTTTTTGTGTGGACACATTGAGCAATTGGAGTTCATTTCAACGATATAAACGAAGAACGCGTTCATAACTTGAAATAATCCCGACAGCAAATCGATAAATTTGGAAAATGTTAACTGTTTAGTATTCAGAGTAAAAACGGCTTTTAAATGAGGTATCACTTACCCCACCGTGCATTTAAGATTTTAGGGGTAGTGGTACCAGCGCGAAGGGGTAGTGTGATTTGGCTACAAATTTTCTTGTAAAAGGTGCCCTCCTCTTAATTTTTAACTATCTAAAAATCGTCAGATATCTATCAGATAAGTATATATATATATATATATATATATATATATATATATATATATATATATATATATATATATATATGTGTATATGTATATATATATATATATGTACCAGTTTATACCAGGTGGGCCACTGACAACGAAACAGTCGTCGTCAATGGCCCACCTGGTATAAACTGGTACATATATAAACTCATCTGATAGATTAGACAAGATATTAAGATAGTAGCAAACATATGCAATTTTTTACATTGGCAAGAAACTAGATAACGTCTCAGTTTGGAGATGTTGATGTTTGAAAGGCTATAGCATCGTTAGTGTTCTAGATAGAACATTCTAGTTTTCGTTATTATCTAGGTAATTTAGTCGACTATCAATCCTATAAATACCTTTGACTAATACTTTTGAATACCTTTGACTAACCTTGTAGATTATCTGAGATATTTAAGGCAGTCTATAATACATCGGGTTTAGGAAGTTCAAAGTTTAAAAAAGAGAAGCTCGGTTAGTTATCGGGATAGAATGTTCTGGTTTGCATCAAAATCTAGTACATTTAGTTGACTTAGGACCTCTTTTAACATCTCTAAGTAAAGCGTCGATTAGTTACTTCCCAGTTAACGTTAATCTGCAAGTAAAAGTTACGTGTATCTTTTGTCAATTTCACAAACGAAAATAAAGCTTCCAGTAACAACTTACGGGTTAAGTGGATGACGTAACAAATTTACGTCACAGTCGTTCAATATACGTCACTGTTACTCGTCAAACGTCATTGATAGTTGTCAGCTGTCATTTGTAGTGTTTTTGTGTCTGGTTTGGAAAGCTAATTTGTTACTTTATTTACCAATATTCCTGTTTTAATTAGAATTGTAGTTTTTTAAAAAAATTTACATTTCAAGCATTTGGTCTTTAACAATGGGGGTTTTTTAAACGGGCCGCGGATAATAGATCCTTCCAAGTATGGATTATAAAAAATTCAAGATGTTTTTAAGAATTTGTAGTAGATATTTTACGATGGGGTTTTTTGTATAATTTTGTATAATCTTTGTATAATTTATGTTTTATTAAGTTAAGCACTTGATTTACTGCATATTTCGATAGACGAAATCTGGCAAAAAAATCACTTTCATCTAGGTCAGTAAAATAATCAATACGCAATTTAAAAACACGAATCCTAGGTACTCGTTGCGTCCTAGAATGTTCTAATTCATGCAATTGATGATCAATCAAATCAATTAAATCCATTTTTATTAATAAATTTTAAAATATTCGTTGGCATTATGATAAATACCTACACAAAATGACAACTGACAATTTTTAACTGTAAAGTATACCCACTAATGGGCAGATGTCGTGGCAAGTAAGTTACGGATCGGTTAATTTTACGATTAGTGCTACTCGAACGTCGTGAAACTCGCACATGGAGTTACGGGTGACTTTAACTGGCGGAAAGCCTACTCAACGCTTTACTTGAGGATGGTGAAAGAGGCCCTAAGTGTGTGCTTACAATTTTTAGTCTTATCTAATAGATTAGACTAGATATTTAGTTTTTAGTAAACATATTCAATTTATACTAAAAATCTACAATCTACATAAATTAAAAATCTACATAACGGGTCAGTTTGGAGATGTTGAAGTTTGAAAGGCTATATATACCCCGTTAGTGATCCAGACAGAATATTCTAGTTTTCATTATTATATAGGTAGTTTAGTCGACTATCAATAATACAAATATCTTTACCTAATTTTGTAGATTAACTGAGATATTTAAGGTAGTTTATAAGACATCGGATTTAGTAAGTTCAATGTTTTAAGAAGGGAAACTCGGTTTGCTAACTATATAGAATGTCCTAGTTTGCATCAAAATTTAGTTTATTTAGTTGACTAAGTGCGTGTTTAAAATTATTAGTCTAATCTGGTAAATTAGACAAGGTATTAAGTTGTTCGCAAACATATTCAATTTTTACTTTGTTAAAATCTAGATAACATGTCAGTTTGGAGATGTGGATATTTGAAAGGCTATAGCCCATTTAGTGTTCTAGATAGAACATTCTAGTTTTCGTTATTATCTGGGTAATTTAATCGACTATCAAAGCTACAAATATCTATGCCTAATCCTGTAGATTATCTGAGATATTTAAGATAGCACATAAGATATCGGATTTAGTAAGTTCAAAGTTTAAATAAGAGAAGCTCGGTTAGTTATCTAGATAGAATGTTCTAGTTTGCATCAAAATGTAGGTTAATCAGTTTAAAAAGTGTGCGCTGATTCAGAAAAATTCTGAGTCTTATCTGGTAGATTAGACAAGGTATTAAGATTTTAGCAAACGCAGACAATTTTTACTTTTTCAAAAATCTAGATAACGTCTTAGTTTGGAGAGGTTGAGGTTTGAAGGGTATAGACCAGTTAGTGTCCTAGATAGAACATTTTAGTCTTCGTTACTATCTAGGTAATTTAGTCGATTATCAATCCTACAAATATCTTTGTCTAATCTTGTATGTTAAGTAAGTCTAGGCTATCTAGTCTTGTCTGTCTAATCTTGTCTGTCTAATCTTGTCGGTCTAGTCTTGTGTGTCTAGTCTTGTCTGTCTAGTCTTGTCTAATTGTAACATTGGTAGAGATCAGTAGACTAAACTTAATCAATTATTATAATCTAAGCATGTTTATTACAAATTTATGTGTAAAATGTTGTTAATTATTATTTTTTTGTTATTTTATATTTATTTACTTCAAGATATAATAATAAATAATATTACCTACTAGTTTCGGCTTTATTAAAAATTAGCCATCTTCAGGGTAAAAATGAACAAATATATATGAAAATACAAAATTACATAATTTTAATTACATAATAGGTAATTTTTTATTTTCATATATATTTGTCCATTTTTACCCTGAAGATGGCTAATTTTTAATAAAGCCGAAACTAGTAGGTAATAATATTTATTATTATTTCTTGAAGTAAATAAGTATAAAATAAAAAAAAATAAAAACCAAACTTCAAGATGGTCAAATACACAAATATTGTTGTTAATTATTTCATATTGTTTAATTTCTTTGGCCCAGATTAGTAAATTCTCCTAAAATGTCTAAATTATTATCTGCCTATTTGTTGGTGGACATTAGATTTAAGATTTTATAATTCGGACTATTTTAGAGAACTGCAATAATTATTATAATAACTTACACGCAACCATCCAGTCTAGGCATGTTTTTAGGATAATTAGGCTTGCTTACCTGAAACAAAAGAAAATTATATAAGATGTAGAGAAAAAAAAACTGTAGGTCTAATTAAGCCAAGCACCTGCAATTTCAAAATGTTATTTTCCAAACTAAATGTAACAAATTTAATTTATTGAACAAATACAGAATTACGAATTTGTCTAATTACAAAACACTTTTGAATTTCAAACTTCTGATATTTTTCAAAATATCAACTTTATTCTTATTTTATTATACCATTTATTATTAGAATTATATTTTACAAAATCAGATTTTCTTCTCATCAAATTTTCTTAATTTAAATAATCGATAAAAACTAAGTTAATAGCTAGTTAACTGAAGTTGAATTAATTAAATAACTTAAAGTTAAAGTTTAACAATTTCATTAGATTTTTCATATATAAGATAAAGTTTTAATTCAGCTTTAGTAATAGTATATTACGTGACGAGAGTTGTAAGAAGCATATTACGTAAGAGCGGAACAGTTACACACGAACCGCGTAGCGGGGAGTGCGTAATTCCGCGATAACGTAATTGCCTTAGAACTCGAGTTATGTACTATACTTTATCTACAACCACACTAATTCGTTTCTGTTTAATAAGAAAAATATGTTTGATGTAACAAATTTATTTCTTATGAGGTTATGTTTATTTAATTAGCATTATTTAACATTATAACAAACAAACAGTTGAATTTTCATATATAACTGTTACTCGACATTATTTAACTTGAAAGAAATGCAAAGAAATACATTCTTAATGGTTACATACATACCTTATCACTTAGTACTTATTTGGGTTAAACTGGAATAAGAGTGTTCATAGATATAGGCAACCCTATGTATCCAATGTCAATTTCCGTTAGTTTGAATTGTGGTACGGGGGCGCTGAACGTATGAGCACGTAATAGCAGCTCTCAACCAATCGACGAATCGTAAAAAATCAAACGCACGTGTGTGTTATTAATCATAACTTATAATTAATCGCGGACTGTTACATACGTGTGTGTTATGATGTATTTACATAGTCCACGAACTGTATAATAATGGGCATTTACAACAGTGGTCGTAGATAAATTTATTTATGCTGCATGATTTATACCTTTCCAGTTTTATTATCAGCTAATATAATCTAATATAGCTAGATCTATTTAATTGGGTTTAATGATTTACCTTTATTAAATTTACTAATATTGCATGAATTACATGTTCCAAGTTATAACATAATATAAGCATAATCTAATTTACTTTGAAGCGACGTTGTCTAAGAAAGAGGCAATTATCTTGTGTAGATTAGTGTGATGTAGAAGGTAGAAAAAAGGCTCCGTGAAATTAAATAAATAAAATCTTAATTATAAGAAAGTTAATTAGACGATCGTAAATTTGGTTTGAAAGTCATCGAGTTGATAGAGTCGGTAGTAATTGGGTTCGAGGCATAATGACTTATTGTATTATCTTAGCGAGCGCATGCTAATTTATTACGCCACAATCAAATATTTGCGAGCGGCGAGTCGAATGTTTATTTAATTTGCGGGCTTTTCAAGTTTTCGCCTCGCCAAACACTTTGTACACATCCGAAATGATTAATGCGCTTAATTAAAATAAAGGACTTGAAACTCGATTCCGGCGTTCTCTTTTTTATTATATCATTTTATTTCGTCTTGTTTTTATTGCAGCCCATAACATTTTTGGAGAAATTATTATAACGACGCAATGCATTACCTAACTTGATGGCACACATCATTTTTAACACTAAGAAAAAAATCTCCTTGTTTTATTATTATTGATATTGCCATTAAGCTTTCGTATCAAGATTTGTAGTGTGTAATAAAATAGCTATGGTCGTTAAGGCAGGGATTAAAACTATTAAACTAAGCAGACAAGACTAGACGGACAAGACTAGACAGACAAGACTAGACAGACAAGACTAGACAGACAAGACTAGGCAGACAAGACTGGACGGACAAGACTGGACAGACAAGACTGGACAGACAAGACTGGACAGACAAGACTGGACAGACAAGACTGGACAGACAAGACTGGACAGACAAGACTGGACAGATAAAACTGGACAGACAAGACTGGACAGACAAGACTGGACAGACAAGACTGGACAGACAAGACTGAACAGACAAGACTAGACAGACAAGACTGGACAGACAAGACTAGACACACAAGACTAGACACACAAGACTAGACAGACAGGACTAGACATACAAGACAAGACTAGACAGACCAGACTTAGTTAATCTACAGGATTACGCAAAGATATTTAGGATTGGTAGTAGGATTGGTAGTCGACCATATTACCTAGATAATAACGAAAACTAGAATGTTCTATCTAGAACACTAACTGAGCTATAGCCTTTCAAACCACTACGTCTCCAAACTAAGACGTTATCTAGATTTTTGTCAAAGTAAATATTGTCTGCGTTTGGTAAATTCTTAATACCTTGTCTAATCTAGCAGATAAGACTGAGTTGACTAAGCACACGCTTAGTTAACTAAATAAAATAAATTTTGATGCAAACTAGAACATTCTATCTAGAAACTAACCGAGCTTCTCTTGTTTAAACTTTTTTTTTTCTTGGCGCTACAGCCCTCTATGGGCCTTGGCCTGCTTTACAACGTCCCTCCATATCCTTCTGTCCTGTACTGTGTGGGGCCATTGCCGTACCTCAAGTGCTTTCAAGTCTTTAATAACGTCGTCTCTCCATCGTATTCGTGGCCTGCCTCTCGATCTCTTTTCGGCAGGCAACCATAGCGTCAGAGCTTTTGGGCTTCGGTCGTCCTTCATTCGCATGATGTGCCCGAACCACCTTAGCCTCTGCGCCTTCAAATGCCTCACAATGTCTCTTCCTTCGAGTATTCCATCTATTTCTGCGTTGGTTCTTATTCTCCATCCTTCCTCTTCCTGTATCCTTCCATATATTTTTCGCATGATGAAAATGATATTTCTTTCGCATACTCTTAAAGCTTCCTCACCACTTTTGCGTAGTGTCCATGTTTCCCCCGCATAAGTGATTATTGGACGGATTAGTGTTTTGTACACTTTCAGTTTACCTTTTCCGCTCAGTAGTTTGCTCCTAGCAGCTTCCTGTTGGCAAAGTATGCTTTCCTCCCTAACATAATTCTGGGAGCGATTTCCTAACTCATCTTATTTTGGCTCGTTAACTTAGCCCCTAGGTAGGTAAACTCGGTCACTTCCTCGTAGTTTCTACCATTTACTTGAATTGGTCTTAAATCTGCCACTTGCTCCCTACCACATCTCATGTACTTTATTTTCGTTTATTATCGGTCGGCATAGTTCAGATTTTTGTTCAAGTCTCGTTGTTATTTCTTTTAGGTGCTCCCTACCTCTTGATGCGATGTATATATCGTCAGCGTATGCTCCCACTTGCGCTGCTCTAGTTTTTAGGGTGTCTGTTACGTTCACCTCTCTGATTACTGCCTCCAGCAGTAGGTTGAACAACATTGCAGATAAGGCATCGCCCTGTCTTACTCCCGTTCCTATTGCAAAGTCGCCCGTGAGCTTGGAGTCTATTAGGACTTGCGCACTTGATTCAGTTAGTGTTAGTCCTACAAGTCTACCCAGTTTCATGGGTACTCATAGTACCAGTAATTGTCTCATTAGCTCTTTTCTGTAGACACTATCAAACGCCTGTTTGTAGTCAATATATATGCTATACAATGTTATGTTATGCTCATAGCATTTTTCCATTATTTGTCTTTGCGGGTGAATTTGATCTATGATCGACCTGTTGCTTAGGAATCCACACTGGTAATCGCCTAATATTTCTTCTGAATATATTGCAAGACTTTTGCATATTACTGCTGACTGCACCTTGTAGGCTATATTTAAAAGAGTGATCCCTCGGTAGTTAGCGCAGTCCTTCTTATTTCCCTTTTTATGGATTGGGCATATGATGCCTTTTTTCCATTCCTTAGGCATGGTTTCCGTATTCCATACCATGACAATTAATCCGTGGATTCGTGTCCACAAGTGTTCTCCACCGCTTTTTAAGAGTTCTGCTGTTAAGGTATCAATTCCTGATGCTTTATAATTTTTCAGCTTTACTATTACCTCTCTTACTTCTTGATAGGTGGGTTCCGGGATTTCTGGTTGTGTGATAGGCGTGATAGTATTTTGCGTCTTCCCCATTGTTTTCATGTTCTTCGTTTCACGTTCTTCTTGTTTAAACTTTAAATATTAAATAAATATCTCAGTTATTCTACAAGATTAGACAAAGATATTTATAGGATTGATATACGACTAGATTACCTAGATAATTACAAAAACTAGAATGTTCTATTTAGAACACTCACTGGGCTATAGCCTTTCAAACATCAACATCTAAAAACTGTGACGTTATCTACATTTTGGACAATGTAAAAATTGTACCGGGTTTTCAATAAGGACATAACAATTTTGTATTTAAATAAAACACAGAATAATTGAGATATCGGGCTGCAATTTATTCCATGTGTAGCACACATGTTACATTTATGTATGGAATTCGACGTGGGTCATATGATCACCAGGAGCACGACGGCAGCGATCGATTATTTAGATCCAATTTTCAATCACCCTTTCACATATGTAAGGCGGAATATTGTCAATTTCGCGTTCGATATTGTTCCTGAGCTTCTCTAACGTTGTTGGATTGTTGGCA
Source organism: Phosphuga atrata (assembly GCA_944588485.1). Classification (NCBI taxonomy): domain Eukaryota; kingdom Metazoa; phylum Arthropoda; class Insecta; order Coleoptera; family Silphidae; genus Phosphuga; species Phosphuga atrata. The sequence continues at coordinate 44,775,031 of OX155896.1, read as the reverse complement.
TAAACCTTCGGTAACCCCATACTTAAGGTAACCCCATAAGAAAAAATAGAACGGGATCAAATCTCATGAACGAGGTAGTCATTCGACTGGACCATTTCACGAGATCAAACGATTACCAAATTTTAGTTTAAATAAATCAATAGTTTGACCAGCTATGTGGTATGTAGCACCATCTTGTTGGAACCCACATATCGTTGATGTGAAGTTCATCCAATTCTGGCCAAAAATAGTCTTCCTACATGGCATCTTCCTTCCTACGTTCCAAGATAGCTATAATAACTAAACTCCATAGCGATTATTTTCATCGACGAAAAAAATACGGTCCTATCAAACCTCCGGCATGAAATCCACGCCACACGCTTACTTTTTCTGAATGCGATGTAGCTTCATCGCTAAAGATAATTTTTCGTTGAAATTCAGGATTTTTTCCAAATTCGAAATAGAAAATCGAAAACACAATCGAATAAGTTTCGGCGGTTTAAATGACCCAGATGTTACAGTTCTTGGGTTTAATTGATCTTGTTGGGGTGTAGCTGGAGATCTTTAATCAAAATTCGTCATAATGCGGACTGAGAAATTCCCAATTCTTGTGAATGGACTTCTTTGGTTTGGTTTCTTGTTTGGAATCGACTCGTTTGGTTCATTTTGAACTGAAGTTCTTACGACAGCAATATTTTCAGCACTTCGACTGGTGCGTTGTCTCACTGCCACAGCAACAATAATAGTGAATATGTTGATTCAAATTTATTCACCATCGCACACACAGCTTGACTTGTGGGACGATTATTGCAACCAAAAATTGGAGTAAGGGCTCTTAAAATTGGCTCAGAATTTGTGTAGTAAGTTTTAACGATTTCCAAATGTTACTCGTCCGTGAGCTTCACTATGATAAAAATGAAAGCCTTGACAGACGTTTTGACTTTTACAGATCTTAAAAAAGTTTGTAGGTTGTGTTCCGTATTATAAAACAAATTTGTTATGTTTCTATTAAAAAGCCTTTTATATGTTTACTAAAATCTTAATACTTTCTCTAATCTACCAGAAAAGATTAACAATTGTAAGCACGCACTTAGCCAACTAAATAAACTACATTTTTATGCAAACTAGAACATTCTATCTAGATAACTAACCGAGAATCTCTTGTGTGAACTTTGAACTTACTAAATCTGTTGTGTTATAAAATACTTTAAATATCTTGGTTAATCTACAAGATTAGGGAAAGATATTTGTAGAGTTGATAGTCGAATAAATTACCTATATTATAACAAAAACTACAATGTTCTATCTAGAACAGTAACTTTCGCTATAGCCTTTCAAATATCAACATCTCAAAACTGAGACGTTATCTAGATTTTTGACAAAGTACAAATTTTTATGTTTACTAAAATCTTAATACCTTGTCTAATCCGCCAGATAGGACTAAGACTTTTAAGCACACACTTAGTTAACTAAGTAAATTAAATTTTGATACAAACTAGAACTGTCTATCTAGATCATTGGTGCGTAAAACGTGGGTCGCGACCCCTCGGGGGGTCGCGAGAGAAATTTCCGGGGTCGCCTAATTCAGAGCGAGATATTCTCTATTTCCCTATCCCTATTCAATGCGACAATACAATGAATGTGTGAATGATGGACCAACGACTAATAAACTTAGAAAAACCCAAAACAACAATTAATACAGTGGCACTGTTTCTACTTAAAAAAATATCGAATGAAATGTGTTATCAGTCTGCAGGACCCGTGAGTCAGACCCGTGATCAGTCTGCAGGACTCATAGATAGCACATCCACTTGTCTGGCGTGTGCTGCCTTGCACCACAATAGGCAGGGGTTTGGCACCCCAAGAAACACTTGGTTTGGCATCCCAAGAACTGCTTCTTATTTTCCGTAGTGCTGTTTGTAGGTAAGGGCCCTGTCCAGCATAACTCCGAGGTATTTTGGGTTAGGGCAATGTTCCAGCAGCACTCTGTTTCATGTTACCTGTAGCTTTCTGGAAGCCTGTTTGTTTTGCGAAGGTGAAAGGCTCATACTTGGGCCTAACCTGGTTTTTACTGTAATAGTGGTTCAGCTCTTCCAGTGCCTCAGTTAGACCCTGTTCTATATCCTGTTTTCTATTCCGGCATTCCTGTTTTGAGGAAAATGACCCCACGCTCATTCACTAATGAAGATTGGCTCGGAAAACTAAGTTACATGTTTGGCATTTTTGAAACACGATCTGAATTAGAGTTTACATGGAGAGAGTACAAAAATTTTATTATTGAGCAGTAAAATTGAAGCTTTTAGAAAGAAGCTGATCTTTGACAAGAAGAATTTTAAAAAAGCAATACAGATATGTCCCAGTACTTTTCATAATTTACTATAAGAAAATAATACATTTCCAGTTATTTAAAAACACCATTTCCTATCATTTAATAAAATTGAACAGTTAATTGACATTTCAAGCGACGAAACACATTCGCATTCAATTATCGATTGGAAACGAATATGCCGATTTGAAAAGAAAGGCAATCAATATTTTAATTCAGTTTGCACCTACCTACTGATGTGAATCCAGCTTTTAAAAACTATTTGCCAATAAAACATAATATCGAAATCAATTGGATCCTGAGGATGACTTAAGGCTTGCGATTTTCAATATAAAACCGAACATGGAAGCAATCATAAGCTCGTTGCAGTCGCATACTTCACATTGAATTCTTATTATGTAAGCATGTAATGTTTTTTAAAAGTATTTTTCTTAAAAAAAAATTTTTAGTTTCTTTAACAACTTTTATAGCATTCTTATGACGAGTCTAAGTTTCTGAGCTATCTTAAAAAGGGTGTATTTTAACCAATAACGTCACCAAAACTCCTGTAAAAACGCCCTGTAAACGCAAATCTAAAAAAAAAAATCAGTTTACCTACGTTAACGATGAAAAAACGGCTACTATCGATCTCGCCAATGAAAAAAGTTTGCGCCCCACTAATCTAGATAACTAACCGAGCTTCACTTGTTTTTCAACGTTTGAAGTTTGAACTAACTAAATCCCTCTCATAGAATACCTTAAATATTTCAGTTAATCTACAAGATTAAGTAAAGATATTTGTAGGATTGATAGTCGATTAAATTACCTAGCTAATAACGAAAACTAGAATGTTCTATCTAGAACACTAACTTGGGCTATAGCATTTCAAACATAGAACACTAGACTAAACAGACTAAATTTTGTGTCACGAAAATAACGAAATTTTGAGAAAAAATAAAATTTGAAGAGAATTTTTTATGAAATATAATCGGTTTGTAATTTTCTAGTAAATTGTGTTACATTCTTGTTGAAAGTAAGTGAAATAGTGGTGATTACGTTGACTGTTGCTCCTCGCATGATCGCACCGTAGAAACGTAATCAGCGTCTGCAAGTTCAAAGCTGCAAGCCGGTGCTCTAAAAACGTCGCATCAGTCGCCGCGAGCCGCTGAACACATGTAATCGCCTTCTCTGTAAGACTTTTTTGCCTTCATCAAGTACACAACCTTCAATTAGTAACCACGACGCACAGACCTAACAAATATTAATAGTTATATGAACTCCGTTTACTATTTTCGCAAAAAAAAACGTTTTTCTATTATAGACTGGCTTTGAGAAAAACGTCCTCTCTTAAAGTTTCTCTTTACACACATTAATTTTTTCTTTGTTAAAGAATTATTTGAATTGACAAAAACTAATCCTATTATAAAGTAATCCAGTTAGAAAAATAGAAGAGATTTTTGATAAAAATGCGTCTACTTCGGCTCGCATAAGTGGACATAGACCGGTTTGCTGGGTATACTAAACTAGTTTCCACCAAGTCGGCCCTTTGATCATCCTTCTAATAGACATACCCTGGCTTGATTTTTTTAGTCAGTTCGTCTCACAGCGGGCTACATGCACGCTTTACTTTCAAGACTTACTCATTCCTCAACTATTACTCGTATACTCTTTTTTTTTTAGTAACCCAGAATTAATAATATAATCTCAATAAATACGTATCAATATCTTCATACACTTCACAGATTTAGTAATGCCGACAATAACAAGAAATTTAAATATTTTCAAACTGAATTGGTTTTAAAATTTGAATCTCTTTGACATAACAAGTCTATCGTAACTTTTGTCTGTCTAGTCTTGTCAGTTTAGTCCTGTCTATCTAGTCTTATCTGTCTAGTCTTGTCTGTTTAGTTTTGTCTGTTTAGTCTTGTCCGTCTAGTTTTGTCTGCCTAGTCGTGTATGCTTAGTCTTGTATGTTTAGCTTTGTCTGTCTAGTTTTGTCTGTCAAGTTCGGCCTGTCTAATCTTGTCTGCCTAGTTTTGTCAGTTGAGTCTTTTTGTTAATATTTACAATAAAGAATATTTTTGATAATTGGGTTGTTGAAACAAAAATTATCGATTTTTTAAATAAGAATAAGTATTTTAAAACCTTATTGTAAATAATGTGGATGTTCAATGCGAAAAAGTTGAAATTTGTTTTTTTCAATTAGTTATAAACAATTTAAAAGTGATAAAATTATGAATTGCTATTAGTAAAACATCAGAACATATTAAATTTCTAAATGAAATGTTATTGCACTTGGTCAACAGTAAATTTGAAGTGAAAAAAATCAAATTTGAAGTGAATTGACAAACAAATGCACGGGTTAGAAATTACCTTTGCTACGTCACACCGTGTTTTCGGCCTTTTTAACTTTTTAATTACAACGAAAAAACCAAACAAAACATTGTGTTGTTATAAAATTTATATACGATATTTCGATTTATGAAAAAATAAAAAAAAATTCAAATACCCAATTATTGAAGATTTTGTTTAGAATTTTTTTTCATTTTCAAAACATTCCATTTACGGTTAGAGTCGTTAAAAAAGTTCAGGGAAGAAATCGTTTAGATAAAGCCGTGATGATAAAAAGTCGAAAGAAATATAAAACATATATAAAGTTAGAAACGGAATTTTTTAATAATAAAATTTATGAACTTGTTTCATGACAATAAAAAGTGTTTAATAAGTGGACGGTGTGTATTTTTTTGTGTACGCCTCGGACGAAAGGTAGTCTCAGACTATTCGGCAGAGAATTAATCACTTAATAAATAATTCAAAATGCGCCTTGGGCCTCGGCCACAGACTTGGCAGTCTGTTTTATGACACGTGTGAATACTCGTTTGCCCGCTCGCTTCATCTCAGATTACAGACCAACGCATGAATTTTAAACAGAAACCAAATGATATCTTATTCTTATAACACGCATTTACCATTAAAAAACGAATATATAAATACACCGAAATTAACTTTAAATTAAAAGCAGAATCTATTGCTCCAATGAAATAAATTTTGTAGAACATCATTTCTGTTTATTTCATATTTCGCTTTATTTATAAAATATAACAATAGTAGTTTATGGTACAAGTGTGTGAAGAAGGGTTTTTGTGCACGAATTTCGAAGCTTAAAACACGAGCCGAAGACGAGTGCTTTAATCGCAATTTTTTTTATTCGTGTCAGGAACACTTACATTTGCAAATAAAGTAGCATGAAAGGATACAATTGAAACAATAGATATAAAAAAGACGTGTAGTTATTTGAGATCCCACAAGTATAACACATAGTTTTTAGGTTACTGCCGCCCAGAAGTTGGCAACCTCTAGTGCATTTGGTGAGGCATGCAATAAGTCACAGCACATGTTGTCGGACACTGTTTACACTGGAGCTGATGGGAGGTCGTCTGAATTTCCCCACATTCACGTAAGTCATACCAGGTCTCCACATGGAAACCACATTTTATCAAGGTGGTTTTAGATCTTGCTACTCCTGACCGTAGAATGTTGAGTGATCTCCAAGTACTCCATTTCTCTCTGTAGCCAGGGGGTAGTTTCTCGCTTGGCTTCGGCCAGTCTTTAGAGCTATTAAACCTTGTTCACCACAAAGCCACGCGGGATTGCTTTTGTGTGCCGGCGAGAGTCACTGTTGAATTCTGGAAGCTATTTCTTGATTTGAGACGTGAATTTGCTGGGTGAAAAAATCCATATAGAGGGTGTGTTTCAGATGGTAGAGTCTTCTTTTTGTCATAATTGGCCGCAATCTCTCGACGAATGTCAGGTGGAGCAATACCAGGTAAGCTGTATAACTTCTTATCCAGTGGAGTGAATTTAAGACAACCGGTGATGATACGGCAAGTATCATTGAGAGCCACATCGACCATTTTGGCGTGGCTAGATCTGGACCATACTGGGCACAAAAATTCTCCAGGTCGATGTGGCTCTCAATGATACTTGCCGTATCATCACCGCCGTTTCGGATGGTGCCAGGGTGTACTCCCTATGTTGTGGCAGTTAGCTTCCTTATGATGTTATTTATGGCAGCCACTTTTTGTTTGGTGTTCAAGCAATGTTTCCTGTAAGTTAGAGAGCGGTCAAGGGTGACTCATAGGTATTTTGGAAACATACAGTGGTCTAGAATGACTCCATCCCAGGTGAATTTGAGACTTCTTGCTGGTTCCTAAGGTGAAAAGCACAAGTCTGTGTTTTACTATGATTTGGTCTCAGCTGATTTTCTTTGTAGTGGGCCGATAGTTCTATTAATGCTTTGGTCAGCTTCTACTCAACAGTAACAAAGCAACTGGCTTGGGCAGTAATGGCATAGTCATCTGCATAAATAAAACTCTGCGACCCCTCAGATAATGATTGATCTTTGGTGTAGATATTGAATAGTGCCGGAGCAATCCCACTACCCTGGGATAATTCGCTCCTCTCTGATCTCCATCTGCTTCTTCGCCCCAAAAATTTTGAAGAAGGTTCCGTATAATATAAGCTCGTTGGTAATCTTTGGTAGCCTTATATAGTTTCAGGAAAAGATAAGTTTGTGATTAACTGTATCATATGCAGCTGTTAGATCTATAAATACAGCTTCTGTGATATCTTTCCTTTCAAGCCCATCTTCAATATGCTGTGTGAGTTTCAGCACTTGAGATGTACAACTCTTCCCAGACCTGAAACCGGCTTGTTGTGGAATAAAGATTGCCTCCAACTCTCCCATTATTCTATTAAGGATGAGTTTTTCAAGAACCTTATACAGGTGGCACAAGAGAGATTTGGGATGGTAACTTCTGGGATCATCCTTATACTTGCCTGCTTTACGAATCGCAACAACTTTGGCTTTCTTCCACATCTTTGGTATCTTGCAGAATTTTATGAAATTATTCATCACTTCTTTCAGCCAGCGCCTTGTTATTGGTCCAAAGTTTTTAACCTGCTCAGCTCTTATTTCATACAGGCCCGCGGCTTTGTCATTTTTGCATTTGCTCGGTACAAGATTTATCTCATCCTGGTTGAACGGTTGTTGTAAGGAGGTAGTCAAGTAAGGATGTGTAAGGAAGAGTTTTCTTACCGGTCCTAGCTGTACGAGATGTTTTTCCATTAAGCACAAGCTGGCGTGCAATATGATCAGCTCGGATATTTGCATGGGTGTTTGCAAATCAAATTTGTCGAAATATCAATCAAAAGATGTCGACAGAGCAATCAAACAATCTTAATATTAGTCAACTCGTCAATCATAAGATTATAATAATGGCATCCTTCACATACAATAATTTACTTTTCAATTTTAATCGCAATGAGTGCACAAAAGCCCTTCTTCACACACGTGTACCATATATTATTTATTTTCACTACGTCTATGTTTTTTATTTAGTGACGCGAGTTGTTGCCATAGTAAAAACAAACAGAAATCGTTTAATAATGAAACTCCATTTAATTTACATTGGACTTTTACGCACGATTTGGATACTTTTACACACGATTATAATAATGGAATCCTTCACATACAATAATTTACTCTTTAATGTGTTCATTTTTGTGTGTGAGTAGATAAACATATTCCTTAATCTTTATTACAAAACTAAAGTGAACATAAAGAACATATGAACTATAAACAAATTATTAAACTAAAACTCAATGTGAACAATAAACTAAATAACTAAAAAAAATATGAACAATAAAAAAATAATTAAACCATAAAAAAATATATAAATAATTTTTAATGTCTTCATTATCCAGCCAGCAAACAAAAACAAAGCTACACAAAAAATACGTTTCTTTACTAGGCCGTCTCACGCAAGCCATCATGTAATAATAACCATTTATTGAACTGGTTCGATTATTGTTCGCTGGCTCTTTTATACACACAACTTGTTCCCGCCGGTGTTCGAACGATACGCATCTCTCGTTGCGTTGAGTTACTGCAGATCCGATTCTCAGATATATAATGACCGTTTTGATTCAACAGTTTGCTTCTATTCAACGGTTTCCAGCTACCACAGACACGCGAATATATTACGCAAAACCAACGTCTCAATTTGATTTATACTCCTCTATCAACCTTTCCTTATTAAATAACATTCTAATGGGATTGACGAGTTGACTAATATTAAGATTGTTTTATTGCTCTGTCGACATCTTTTGATTGATATTTTGACAAATTTTACACATATTAGTTTTAATACTAAAAACGTTTTGAATCTAATTAGTATTTAATTAGTAAGTTTTGCTAATGAATGCGTAATAACCTAATGCAAAGCAAGCGAATTTGTTTACATTTGCAAATTTCAAACAAGAACCAATCGCGCCTTTAAAAACATATCAACAAACATATTATGTCTACAAAGCCATAAGGATGTGCTTAAACCTTCAACCTTTTCAGCAAATAAAGCAGCACAAAAAAATCTGTTTTCCATAAAAAATAAATAAAACCAGAAAAAAAGGATTTTAAAGCCTGGCGACATTTAAAATATGTGTGTATGAGGTTCGTGCTGCATGTGCGAATTTTACTTCTTTATGGTCTCAAGTTTGTTTATGTTGTGTTGCATTTGTATTGTGTTGCACTTGCTCGGTCTTGCGCTTTTGTTTCCTTTTGCGCCTGTAGTTTTATTTCAATGCATATTTCAAGACGTACACCTACAAAACTTGTTCACCGCACAACACATGAAAATGATTTTAAAAATCAATATCGATTCGCGCATAAACAGCTTTTAAACTTAATCAAGGGGAAATTATAAACTAGTTTTTTCTTTCCAATTAATGGAATTTTCAAGAAGTAAAGCTAATTAAATGATAACCGCTTCAACTAATTGACCGACTACGTGTTCTGCATATAAAGTCTATAACTAATTTGCAAACTTGTTAAATAAATAATTTGCATCCTCAATTTTAAACAATAACTTTGCATGTTACTTTTTCAAGACTTGACAGACAAGACTAGACAGACCGCGTGTTTAATGTTACACTCATTTTGGTACTTACGTATTAACGCCACCACCGCTATATATTGGATCATGAGTTCGCGCTACCGCGCGTATGTTGTCTTGATTTATCTGTCCGCTTCGTGGCGGGCAACCTAGTCTAACCGCGGTTAAAAAATAAAGTATTTTGAGTTTTAAAAATGTTTTAATTTTAAATTTTATTTTATGATTTATCCTAAAAATTTTAGGTGTAGATTGGCAGCACTTGATAAGCGGTGGTGACGTTAATACGTAAGTACCCTCATTTTTAAATAAAAATTGAATATTTACAAATTCGACAAAATCGAGATTAGTTTCTTGGAACTTGCTTTCTCTCCTGTAAAGTCTGGTTTCTGCAAAATAAGTATGACTTTAATTAAACCGCAAATTCTATAAAAAAACCTTTATATTTATTTATCTTATTAACAGAAATATGAATAAAAGGGAAAAAAAGTTGTTTAAATTATTGCAATTCCAACGAACCAAAACTAATTAAATGATAACCAGTTGAACTAATTGACAGAACATTTCATTAAAGTCTGCAAATAAGTTACAAACTATCTTGAATTATTAAAACTTTTTTGTGCTTGACTTAATATAATTTACGACTTACATGATTGAGGTTTCACTAAACAACGCGCAGTAATTAGATAATAAACCAACAAACAAAATATATCCTTCAACTCGGTGCCATGTTTCGCACTAAACAATCCGCATTTAACTACACTAAACTAATTAAAACTTTTGAATTGTTTAAGATGTTTTATAACTTATTCCGTTTTTGTTCGGTGGATGTTTTTTGGGTAGGAGAAATGTTCTGCATAGCTGCGGGTTCCGATTTCTTGGAGTTTGAGGCAATAAATGAATGCCTGGGTTTCTCTGGCGAGTTGCAAACGCAAAGAAAAAACTGTCTAATGCCTTATAAGTTGTGTGCGGACGGTTGTGCTGTTAATAGAACGAGTAGAGGGTGGTTTCCCGGAATTTTGAGCTTTTGGGTACGGAGGCTTAAGCGGATGTTTGTTGGAAACGAAGATGAAGCTTAAGTACCTGAAAATCGGACAATGAGGGAGATTTTTGGGTATTGTACGGTGATTTCTTTCTTGTGAAATTTTGGATTTTGTGTTTTGTGGGGTAAATAGTTTATTTTCAAGCTGGATTTAGTTTATATTTTAAAATGAAATTTCTGGAGATTTATCCTCTTTTAACATGTAAAAACATTACGTAAAAAATAAATTGTTCTATAAAGCCTAGACAGACAAGAATAAATAGTCAAGACTGGTCAGATAAGACTAGATTTCCTGTTGTTACCTGTTGAGACTTGATATCTCAAGAATCACTCTAGAAAACTGAAATTTTGACTTGATATGTCAAGATTAAAGCTGGTTGATGACACACCTACACTCGAACCGGCGAGAGAATGCAGCTGTACTGCGAGTTACGCGCAGATTATTTTGCGTTAAGAAATATGCGTAAGTTTTTCAAATACGGACAACTAAACACCGCGAACTCGAAATAAAGTGGGGGTATGCGCAGAACAATGCTAAGTTCGTCGAGACGAGATGCATTCTCTCGGCAGTACGAGTATAGATGTTTAGTTGAGAAATATTTCATTCAAAACTTAAATAATGAAGATTTTAAAATTATTATGTTATATAATGAAGATATTAAAAAACAGTATTTAAAAAATTTGCGGTAAAACTTAAAAAATTCAGTTAAAGTAGTAAAAATGGGTATGTGAGATGAATATTTAATAGAAAAGAAAAATGATGTTTCGGCGATCTCGAAATTGTTGAACCCAGAAACAATGAATCAACTAATCACAAACTGACACAAGATCAGTGCATTCATTGATCGGATAGCATTGTGCCGTGTAAACAAGTCTCCTTTTCACCTGCATCAAAGAACGCATAATTAAACTGAATGCCATCAGGTAGATAATAGACCCATTGTTACGACATTCTCTTCTTGTTACGACCAAATATCGACGCGATCCTCGGAAAAAACCGCGGCAGCGGCACAAACCCGACCACCAAACCAACAACAAAAAAATAAATTAAATTGCTTTGTACAATGTAATTTGTAAATTATTAACCAATTCACCAAACTGTTCGAATAATTAACACATATTTTAGCATGAAGTTAATTTAATCTGCAAAATTATTTTTATATCATGTAATTACAGTGCAATTTTGTTCATTCTATATAATAAGTTATAATTCGTTTTAGAGAGATGAGAGAAATGTTTGTTGAGGAATTACGGGGGAATTATGCACGACTTGGCTAATAGCATGCATGTCAGCAAATTGTGATAATTTTATACGCATTAAGTTCAATTGCAAAGTCTCTATTAAGTTCAATGGATGCAATTAAGCAATGGATTTGTTTTAATGTATTTATTAGCTGACACAATTATTTCAATTGCTGCTATTTCTTCGCCGCCTTCGCTATTTGCATTTCAAATTGCCATTCAATTATTATTAAATTATAATAAAAAAAGTAATTGTTTTATTTAAAAAAATGAAAATTATAGTATTTATACCAAAAAGAGCACAGAGAATTCCAGATTCAGAATTAAATTAGATTTTCGAATAAATTATTTTACATAAATGTTGAATAAATGTATTAACAAATTCTACCAACAAACAATATGTCTAGCTATGTGATCTCCATGAAGCCAACTTCTTGCCGATTTATTTATTTCACATATTGAAGAACACATTTTGAAATTAGTTTCTACAAGAAATATATTTCATTTTGGTACAGACATGTCGATGACTCAATAGCGTGTTTCAGTGATACGGCACATTTATTGGATCGGTTTCTAAATTTAATCAATAATATTCATCCCAAAATTAAATACACTCTTGAGGTAGGAAACAACAACAGCATGAACTTTTTGGACCTAACTTTAATTCATAAAAACAACAAAATTGAATTTGATATACAGGGTGGACTATTTAACGTGACCACCCCAATGATCTCCGTTGCCTATAGAGTGGCGATAAAATGTTAAGAGGTAACTTGATTGATATCGAAGGACTGATGGTAACAAAATCATTTTTATTTGCGTCATTAATAGTTTCAAATGGGAACATGTTTCTTTTTGTAAAGACGTTGCAGCTGATATTCAAACGAATCCGATGACTTCATGACCAATTTTTTCACCAAAATACACGCGTGAAACGGGGAAATCGTGATGTTATTGACAATAAGAATATTCGCATAATGTAATTAAACTTTTTTGTGCAGAAAATTTATTCTAAAATTAAGCTCGACACATTTTTGAAGACGTCGGATGAGTGTCTTTAAAGTGAGTTTAAAGTGACCTTAACCACAATACGTCTCAGGTGAGAAAATTACTGCTACTTTGGGTCTGAGAGACGTATGTCAGGTGGTTAGGTGTTAAAGTCCAAACATGGAAAAGAACAGTTCTGGCTGAGATTGCGACTCAGAAGAAAGCCTGGCTGGGGGTAAAGGCGTTTGTCGAGGCTCTATGCTCAAGGAGTATCAAGAAACTTACAACTACAAATTACAAGAGCCTGCACCACTATAACACCGGAAATTTTTTCTCTCTTGAGCTTCAAAAACTTTCTGGTGTGATAGCGTGAAGCTCTTGTAATTTGTGCTTGTAAGTTTCTTGATACTGCTTGAGCATAGAGCCTCGACAAACCCCTTGAGTCGCAATCTCAGCCAGAACTGTTCTTTTCCATGTTTGTACTGGTCTCTCTCTATTCCCCTTTCCTTGGGGGTTCAAGTTGAGAGCGATTTTGGCGATGTTGTGGTGATCTTGGCGTATTGTATGCCCGATCCATCCCCATTTTCTGGAAGTGATGTCTACGGAAATCTTCTTTTGATGTGTTACTCGCAACAGTTGTTGGTTGGTGATTTTGTTAGGCCAGTAGATATCTAGCATTTGTTAACTGCCACCCGCAGTTTGTCTTCAAGATATTTGGACATTTTGACATTTGATTGGAAGAGACGGGTCTTAGTAGTTTTAGAGTACTGACTGGAGTCCCATACCGGTTTTAATTGTCTGAATGCTTGACTGTAATTGTCTGAGGGCTTTCCTAATTCGCATCTGGATATCGCATTCTGTACCTTCAGTTATCAACGTTCTCAACTGGGCAATCATTAATCGTAAATACCATCTTCTTCTTTGTATTTATCTGCATGGACTTGGTTTTAGCGATGTTGATTTTCAAACCAATCTTATCTGCTTCCGTTAAGAATGCCGAGAGGTTTTCTTGGACGTCCTGGTAGTTATGCCCTAGCAGGTAAATATCGTCCGCATACTCTAAGCCACTGAGCTGTGAGTTTGTCCAGCGTATACCTTTGGAGTTATTAAAGCACGTGGTTTAGAGCTATTTTGAAAAGCAGGGGCGACAGCACGCAACCCTGTTTTACTCCAATTTTTATGAGGAAACTTTCACGGTGTCTCCCTTAATGAGATACACAACAGTTCGCTTTGTTGTACAGCGCCTTTATCGTTGCGATTAGGTCTTGAGGGACGTTTTTGGTTTCTAGGACACCCCGCCCCATAACGCATCATGCGATATACTTTCAAAAGCCCGAGCAAAATTGACAAAGATAAGTATAAGTGGGGAGTCAATCTCGTTTGATTGTTCCACTATGATTCTGAGCGTGTTGATATGCTCAATGCACGACTTTGCTGTTCTAAAAGCAGCTTGGTTGGACCTTAGGTCTATTTTCTTTGACATTCTAGTTTGAGTAATGTCTGCTAGGATTTTATTTAGCACGTTTAATATTGTTATGCCCCTCCAGTTATCACAGATTTCTAAAGCGCACTTCTTAGGAAGTTTGATGATTCTTCCCTTTTTTAGATATTCCGGGATTTTTTTAGTCACCCATATTTCCAGATTTATGGGACCTAGCAGGTTAGCGATGCGTTGCGGATCGGCTTTAAGAAGTTCAGAGTCTCTTCCCGGCGCCTTGTTGGATTTGAGTGTATTAATTGCGCTCACTATCTCCGCTTTTTTTGGAACATTTGTGGACTCATTCTAGCAGCAAGCCTGTACAATAGACTGGAGACATATATCGAGGAAATAACAGGGAACTATGAGTGCGGATAGTTCCCTGTTATTTCCTAATAGGTTGAATAGGTCAACAGTCGACTAACAAATTCTCAATCCGTCAACTGATGGGAAAAGCATGGGAACATTACTTTTTTTTATAATTATTATTTCGTGTGACAGAAGACGGAAGCCGATGAGACTGTCGTGTTTCTAGTCGGGTTTTACTATGATGGGTAGTGGCCCAGTTCCCGATTTATGGTCTGTAGGTTGCTATCTAAGCGGTTTTTGAAGGAGATCAGTGAGGGCGCGTCGACATTGTGCTGCTCCAGTTGATTCCAGATATACACTATTCTGTTAAGGAAGTTTCTACGACACAGCTCGGAACATCTTTCTTTGGAAAGTTTCCTTCTGTGCCCCGGAGAAAAGTTTGGTCACTGATGTGAACAAAATTGAGTGGAACGTTTTAGTGGCCACTCAGAATTTTGTGAACCAGGATAAGATCTCCTCTCTGGCGGCGCTCTGGCATAGTTTGTAGGTCCAGTTTGATGAAACGAACCTTATACAGAAAATCTTTCAGTTTGGGAGGGATTCTGGTGATAGGCCGATGCACTTGTTCAAGTTGTAAAATGTCTTTAGCAAAATAGGGGTTCCAGCAGGTAACCGTGAACTCCAGCAACGGCCTTATGGAGGCTTTGTATAGGCGAAGTATAGTACCCGCAGAGTGGTCTTTTAAAGCCCTTTGGATAAGGTAAATCAAGGAATTTGCCCTTTTTACTAGTTTGGCGATGTGGCACTACCTTGGTCATTTTGACCCAACGCCCAAGTCTTTTTGATACATTGTAGCAGTAAGTGGGCTACCATTTTGAGTATAGACAGTGTTGGGGTTATTGGGTCCAATGTGCAGTAAGTTGCACTTAGCTACATTCAGAGACATGAACCACATGTCAGTCCACCTCTCGATTGTAGTAAGATCTTCCTGAAGTGTTACAGCACTTTCCAGTGAGTTGCAGTATAATTTCGTGTCGTCAGCAAAAAACAAATATTTGACTTGATGTTGACTGACATGTCGCTAATGTAGACCAAGAATAGGCGGGCGATGACAGAACCCTGAAAGCCAGTTATCCAGCGCAGCAAGGAATCCCTCACTCCATAGTGCTCCAGCTTGTGCAGCAGACGTCTAAGAGGCACTTTGTCGAATCCTTTCTCAAAGTCCAACGATCTTGGTCGTGAAGATGAGTCCAATCATTGAAGCAGGAGAGCAGATTTATATCAATTGACCGTTTGGGTAGGAAACTATGCTGATTGATTGGAATGCTGTTGTTTTGGAGAAGGAAGTTAGGTTTTATTATAATGATCTTCTCCATGCACTTTGTTAGGGTCGATGTCAGACTAAGGGGTCGGTAATTTTGGGGATGATATCTGTCTCCTTTTTTAAAGATGGGCGTAACTACGGCATACGACCACATTTTCGGTACATATCCATTTGCAAGGGCTCTAGACATCGATGCAGCCAGTGGGGCGCTTATTATCCCAGAGAAGTTCTTCAGAAAGATAGGCGGTATGCCGTCTATACCGGATGATGTGTTGTTCTTTAGTGAGGCAATTGCATCTGGAACTTTTTCTTCTGTGAAATCAATTGTGCCCAGGGGGTTAGAAGGGCCAGCAGGACTCTGTCTCGTTCCTTGGTATACATACTATAATACATCGTCAAACTGCCGTGCAAACATTTCATGTTGGTTGTAGACAATTTCATCCGTAGTTCTGTCTTTTAGTAAAAAATCTAACCCTTTGGACTTTAGGGTTCTATTAATATAGAAGTAACAACTTTTGTCGGTAGCCAGCGCCAAGTCTTTCTCATACCTTCTTCTGGCCTCTGTTATTAGTCTTTTCACTTTATTATTCTCAATTTTGTACTTGCCAAAATTAGTATCAGTCCTATTTAGAGCGAATGCATCCCATAGTGAGCGCTTCCTTTTAATGGTCTTAAAGATATAGTGATCCAACCAAGGTTTTATAAGGTTAATTTTGACTTTCTTTAATTGAATACAAGATTTGATGGAATGATTAATAATCTCATATAGTTTATCGATGTTAATGTTGCTCATACCAGCCAGGCCTTCACGAGACAGATCGTTTAAGTTCTGTGTAGTCTTCCTGCCAAAATGCCAAATGACCAGTCAACCTCAGGATAGTTGATGTGTAAAATGATGTAAAATCAGTGACATGTTTTCCTGGTCGGTCGTGTAACTGGATCAACAGACACATCCCACAATAAATCGCATGATCTCGACGATAACTGTGACAAACAAAGATTCGATAGGAGAGGATATACAGTAATCGGTCTGTTTGGAAACATATATATATATATATATATATATATATATATATATATATATATATATATATATATATATATATATATATATATATATATATATTTGCTAGCGTGTAGGGTTGACTTTGATCAGTCAATGTATATGCAGATTCCTCTGCCTCTTTGCTCTGTCCTACGGAAACATCCTGTAGTTGTCTATCTTGATGAGGGAGTCCATGATATCTTCATGTAGCCAAGTTTCGCAAATACGAATAATACATGGCTTTTGCTTGTGAGCATTTTGGAAAATGAATCATTTTGGTCGTTAGTGCGTTAGCGTTGGTGTAAAGGAAGTTGTCTTCGACTAGATGGGCTGTGCTAAGTCGGCTAGCGTTGCTCACTGTATTGAGTATATGTGTGGGGGAGCTTTTTTTAAATTTCTGTTTTGGTTTCGGTTTCAGAGTCGGAAGCTGAAATTTCTCAATGCGAATACCCTCCGGCCAAAAGGACTGATCATAAACCGCTTCTTTTAGTTCTTCAGCATACATTAACTGTTTGTTGACTTTCAATTGGGCTACGACTTGATAGGCAGAGAAGCACTAGTCCGTACAATGGAAGAGTTTCAGATCCCCAAAAAACTTAGCAGATTAACGAAAGCCACATTAAAAGATATACAGTGCAAGATTTTGCTCCAAAGCACAGCTTCACAATCAAGACGGGACTGAGACAAAGGAACAGCCTGTCCACACCACTGTTCAATCTAGCACTAGAAAAAATTATAAGAAACTTATAGGACAGGGACAAATAGCCGCTTTCGCAGGCGACGTGGACCTGGTAGGAAGAGGAGTGATAGCAGTGAAAGAAAGCTTTATCGAAATGGAGGCGGAAGCTGCAAAATTAAAACTAAAAGACTAAAAGATAGCGAAAGTAAAACCAAGTACGTGACTCTAGTTCGAAGACAAGAAGGACGACTAGGTTAGTCCAAACTAACCTAAGGTTACTAGTCCTAACCTAACGATCGACGACTAAGACTTTGAAGAGGTAAAATTCTTCAAGTATCTGGGATCGATACTGAACGTCAACAACGATTGGTGCAAGGAAATAGATGCTTCCATGCACTTTCCAAAACACCTCTTCCGAAGCTCTGAACTACATAGAACAAAAAGATAAAATGCGAGTGTACAAAACAATCATACGCAAAATAGTAACCTATGGTAGTGAAACGTGGGCTCTGACAACAAATCAAAAATGATTAATGGTAATTAAGTGGTAAATGCAAGCAAAAATCAAAATTATGTGTTTATGTAATTGTAAAAATTATGTTATTTTAAATGTTTGTATTTTTTTTCATTTTCAGCGAAATATTTAGAGAAAATATGGAACTGTTTTAATAAATTCGGTCTCTTGAAACATTTTGATATTAAATCCAAAGGAAAATAAATTTATGAAAAATAAGAATAAACGAGAAATGAACGCATGAAGAAGCTGTATGCGGGTTTTATATAATGTAAGATGTAAGCCGCAATTAATTTAAGCAGGAAACATTAAATTAAATGTGCTTAAGCTTCAATTTTTAATCTCGCAAATGCGCGTCAATTTAATAAAGAGATATTTCAATCTTTTTTTTTAATAATCTCGCAAATTACGGGCAATTTCTTTTTTCTATTATTTAAACATATTTATTTATAGATTGCCTCTATAAAGCTAATTCAAATAAAGCTAACTAACATTTAAAAGCGTAAAACGAAAATCTTTAACCCTTTGGAGCACGGGTGATGTACGGAATACGCCCTTTGATAACAATAAGATGTCTTGTCTGTCTCGTCTTGTTTGACTAGTCTTGTCTGTCTAGTCAGTTTAGACTTGTATGTCTAGTCTTGTCTGTCTAGTCTTGTCTGTCTATTCTTCTCTGTCTAGAATAGGTTTGTCTGCCTAGGTTTGTTTGTATAGTTTTGTCTATCTAGCCTTGTCTGTGTAGCCTTATCTGTCCAGTCTTGCGTGTCTAGTCCTGTCTGTCTAGTCTTGTCTGTCTAGTCTTGTTTGTCTAGTCTTGTCTGTCTAGTCTTGTCTGTCTAGCTTTGTCTGTCTAGTCTTGTCTGTCTAGTCTTATCTGTCTAGTCTTGTCTGTCTAGTCTTGTCTGTCTAGTCTTGTCTGTCTAGTCGTGTCTGTCTAGTCTTGTCTGTCTAGTCTTGTCTGGCTGGTCTTGTCTGTCTAGAGTTGTCTGTCTAGTCTTGTCTGTCTAGTCTTGACCGCCTAGTCCTCTCTGTCTAGTCTTGACCGCCTAGTCCTCTCTGTCTAGTCTTGTCTGTCTAGTCTTGTCTGTCTAATCTTGTCTGTCTAGTCTTGTCTGTCTATTCTTGTCTGTCTAGTCTTGTCTGTCTAGTCTTGTCTGTCTAGTCTTGTCTGTCTAGTCTTGTCTGTCTAGTCTTGTCTGTCTAGTCTTGTCTGTCTAGTCTTGTCTGTCTAGTCTTGTCTGTCTAGTCTTGTCTGTCTAGTCTTGTCTGTCTAGTCTTGTCTGTCTAGTCTTGTCTGTCTAGTCTTGTCTGTCTAGTCTTGTCTGTCTAGTCTTGTCTGTCTAGTCTTGTCTGTCTAGTCTTGTCTGTCTAGTCTTGTCTGTCTAGTCTTGTCTGTCTAGTCTTGTCTGTCTAGTCTTGTCTGTCTAGTCTTGTCTGTCTAGTCTTGTCTGTCTAGTCTTGTCTGTCTAGTCTTGTCTGTCTAGTCTTGTCTGTCTAGTCTTGTCTGTCTAGTCTTGTCTGTCTAGTCTTGTCTGTCTAGTCTTGTCTGTCTAGTCTTGTCTGTCTAGTCTTGTCTGTCTAGTCTTGTCTGTCTAGTCTTGTCTGTCTAGTCTTGTCTGTCTAGTCTTGTCTGTCTAGTCTTGTCTGTCTAGTCTTGTCTGTCTAGTCTTGTCTGTCTAGTCTTGTCTGTCTAGTCTTGTCTGTCTAGTCTTGTCTGTCTAGTCTTGTCTGTCTAGTCTTGTCTGTCTAGTCTTGTCTGTCTAGTCTTGTCTGTCTAGTCTTGTCTGTCTAGTCTTGTCTGTCTAGTCTTGTCTGTCTAGTCTTGTCTGTCTAGTCTTGTCTGTCTAGTCTTGTCTGTCTAGTCTTGTCTGTCTAGTCTTGTCTGTCTAGTCTTGTCTGTCTAGTCTTGTCTGTCTAGTCTTGTCTGTCTAGTCTTGTCTGTCTAGTCTTGTCTGTCTAGTCTTGTCTGTCTAGTCTTGTCTGTCTAGTCTTGTCTGTCTAGTCTTGTCTGTCTAGTCTTGTCTGTCTAGTCTTGTCTGTCTAGTCTTGTCTGTCTAGTCTTGTCTGTCTAGTCTTGTCTGTCTAGTCTTGTCTGTCTAGTCTTGTCTGTCTAGTCTTGTCTGTCTAGTCTTGTCTGTCTAGTCTTGTCTGTCTAGTCTTGTCTGTCTAGTCTTGTCTGTCTAGTCTTGTCTGTCTAGTCTTGTCTGTCTAGTCTTGTCTGTCTAGTCTTGTCTGTCTAGTCTTGTCTGTCTAGTCTTGTCTGTCTAGTCTTGTCTGTCTAGTCTTGTCTGTCTAGTCTTGTCTGTCTAGTCTTGTCTGTCTAGTCTTGTCTGTCTAGTCTTGTCTGTCTAGTCTTGTCTGTCTAGTCTTGTCTGTCTTAGTCTTGTCTGTCTAGTCTTGTCTGTCTAGTCTTGTCTGTCTAGTCTTGTCTGTCTAGTCTTGTCTGTCTAGTCTTGTCTGTCTAGTCTTGTCTGTCTAGTCTTGTCTGGTCTAGTCTTGTCTGTCTAGTCTTGTCTGTCTAGTCTTGTCTGTCTAGTCTTGTCTGTCTAGTCTTGTCTGTCTAGTCTTGTCTGTCTAGTCTTGTCTGTCTAGTCTTGTCTGTCTAGTCTTGTCTGTCTAGTCTTGTCTGTCTAGTCTTGTCTGTCTAGTCTTGTCTGTCTAGTCTTGTCTGTCTAGTCTTGTCTGTCTAGTCTTGTCTGTCTAGTCTTGTCTGTCTAGTCTTGTCTGTCTAGTCTTGTCTGTCTAGTCTTGTCTGTCTAGTCTTGTCTGTCTAGTCTTGTCTGTCTAGTCTTGTCTGTCTAGTCTTGTCTGTCTAGTCTTGTCTGTCTAGTCTTGTCTGTCTAGTCTTGTCTGTCTAGTCTTGTCTGTCTAGTCTTGTCTGTCTAGTCTTGTCTGTCTAGTCTTGTCTGTCTAGTCTTGTCTGTCTAGTCTTGTCTGTCTAGTCTTGTCTGTCTAGTCTTGTCTGTCTAGTCTTGTCTGTCTAGTCTTGTCTGTCTAGTCTTGTCTGTCTAGTCTTGTCTGTCTAGTCTTGTCTGTCTAGTCTTGTCTGTCTAGTCTTGTCTGTCTAGTCTTGTCTGTCTAGTCTTGTCTGTCTAGTCTTGTCTGTCTAGTCTTGTCTGTCTAGTCTTGTCTGTCTAGTCTTGTCTGTCTAGTCTTGTCTGTCTAGTCTTGTCTGTCTAGTCTTGTCTGTCTAGTCTTGTCTGTCTAGTCTTGTCTGTCTAGTCTTGTCTGTCTAGTCTTGTCTGTCTAGTCTTGTCTGTCTAGTCTTGTCTGTCTAGTCTTGTCTGTCTAGTCTTGTCTGTCTAGTCTTGTCTGTCTAGTCTTGTCTGTCTAGTCTTGTCTGTCTAGTCTTGTCTGTCTAGTCTTGTCTGTCTAGTCTTGTCTGTCTAGTCTTGTCTGTCTAGTCTTGTCTGTCTAGTCTTGTCTGTCTAGTCTTGTCTGTCTAGTCTTGTCTGTCTAGTCTTGTCTGTCTAGTCTTGTCTGTCTAGTCTTGTCTGTCTAGTCTTGTCTGTCTAGTCTTGTCTGTCTAGTCTTGTCTGTCTAGTCTGTCTGTCTAGTCTTGTCTGTCTAGTCTTGTCTGTCTAGTCCTTGTCTGTCTAGTCTTGTCTGTCTAGTCTTGTCTGTCTAGTCTTGTCTGTCTAGTCTTGTCTGTCTAGTCTTGTCTGTCTAGTCTTGTCTGTCTAGTCTTGTCTGTCTAGTCTTGTCTGTCTAGTCTTGTCTGTCTAGTCTTGTCTGTCTAGTCTTGTCTGTCTAGTCTTGTCTGTCTAGTCTTGTCTGTCTAGTCTTGTCTGTCTAGTCTTGTCTGTCTAGTCTTGTCTGTCTAGTCTTGTCTGTCTAGTCTTGTCTGTCTAGTCTTGTCTGTCTAGTCTTGTCTGTCTAGTCTTGTCTGTCTAGTCTTGTCTGTCTAGTCTTGTCTGTCTAGTCTTGTCTGTCTAGTCTTGTCTGTCTAGTCTTGTCTGTCTAGTCTTGTCTGTCTAGTCTTGTCTGTCTAGTCTTGTCTGTCTAGTCTTGTCTGTCTAGTCTTGTCTGTCTAGTCTTGTCTGTCTAGTCTTGTCTGTCTAGTCTTGTCTGTCTAGTCTTGTCTGTCTAGTCTTGTCTGTCTAGTCTTGTCTGTCTAGTCTTGTCTGACTAGTCTTGTCTGTCTAGTCTTGTCTATCTAGTTTTGTCTGTTTAGTCTTGTCTGTCTAGTCTTTTCTGTCTTATTCAAGTCTAACCTCAAGGTTTTACTTAGCTTTTAAAGAATTTGTAATAAAGAAAAATTCAGGAGTCAAGGACAAGTTGCGAGATTCGTTGCATTCGAGCTTTATAAATGAAGATACAAGATTATTATACGATTCGAAAATGAATAAAATGATTAAATATTATAGAGCCGGAGAAGTATTAATATAGATCAGTGAATGGATTGTGCGCGTCTATCGGACAGATTTATCGATGATACAGTTTTGTTGGGCCCTCTAGTGTAGCATAAATACAACAACAAGGCAACAACAATGGAGTAACCCTGCGGTATCACGACGTCTGTGAGTTATAGCGGATGAATCTCAAAGTCATAAATCGTGCGCATCCCCGACTTGAGATAGTATCTGACCTCCAGATACAAACACTACACGCCCACGATATGCTAGACAACTAAATCAGTATAGATACGTTCGGAATGAGATGCGAAGACACGCACGGCTCTTGGCAGGACGCCCCGAAAAATAATAATAAAGGGTTTAAATATAAACCGGGTTGGACGCGCCCATAACGTATGAGATAATCTCAGGTTCAATTAAAACGGGCGGATTTTCTCCGATCGGAATTTTCAATGTGGTTTAATGGTTTCATTAAGACGGACAACTTACTGTGCACGGGTTTTACGTTTTATATTTTCGGAATGTGTTTATGTAATTAATAATAAGTTAGTGTCATTTTTCAAGTCGCCAGACGGCTACTTAAATCTAGCGTGATAATCTTACAACGCTCGCATGCATTCTGACAGCGCCATCTATTTACGTATCTTTATAATACTTCTTCTTTTGTGGATTGGTTTAACTTTATACCTTTAGTCATACCAGCTACTGCTGATTACGGAAATATGATGAATGTCTCCTTTCATTATTTCTTTTCCATCATCCTTTCTTTTTCTTTCGGCCACTATTTTTAAATTTATCTTCACGCGTTTATCTCTCACAGCAGCACGCATTAATATCACATACGTTTCCTCTATGCTAATACTAACATAATTAATATACCTGAACACTTCGCTCGCATTACTCATTTTACTCTTGATTCAAATCGCAACATATATTTTGATCGCCAATCCAATTGATTTAAGAGCAGGCCTTACTTAATCTCAATACAAAACACTAATCTTCACGTCTTAAAATTACCATAAAACATTTCATTCCGCATATTTTACTTATTATAAATTGCAACGTTATTTATCCTTGCAGAGAAAACAAATCATGAAAACTGGATTACAATTTTAAGATATATCCAGGTCACCTATCCAATTTATTTTATATCGCTACTTAACCTTAATGTATAATAATAAATATACACATAAATTTTGAGTTTAAGCTATTCTAAACGGAAAAATTGTCTATTTCAAAATAGAACAAATCTGTCTGTCTGTTCCAAAATGAAATAACAAAAACTTTCAACATAAGTCTCAAAATTAAAGAATGTCTGTTCCAAAATAATGCAACGAAACTCTGTCTGTTCCGAAATAAAACAACAACATTTGTACGTCTGTTCCAAGATGAAATAACAAATATCTGTTTGTCTGTCTGTCCTAAAATAAAACTCTGTTTTGTTTCAAAATAAAACAAAAGAATCTGTCTAACTGTCGGTTTAAAATTATAAGAATGTCTCTGTCTGTCTGTTCCAAAATAATGCAACTAAATTCTGTCTGTTCCAAAATAAAACAAGTAAAATCTATCTCTCTGCCTGTTCCAAAATATGTCTGTCTGTTCCAAAATATGTCTGTCTGCACCAAAATATATCTGCCTGTTCCAAAGTATGTATGTCTGTTTCAAAATATGTCTGTATGTTCCAAAATATGTCTGTGTGTTCTAAAATATAATAACAAAAATCTTACTGTATGTCTGTTCTAAAATATAAATCTGTTTGTTCCAAAACAAAACATCAAAAATCTAATTGTCTGTCTGTCTGTTCCAAAATAATGCAACGAAATTCTGTCTGTTCCAAAAAAAAACAAGTAAAATCTATCTCTCTGCCTGTTCCAAATTATGTCTGTCTGTTCCAAAATATGTCTGTCTGCACCAAAATATATCTGTCTGTTCCAAAATGTGTCTGACTGTTCCAAAATATGTCTGTCTGTTTCAAAATAAAATAACAACAATCTGCCTCTCTATCTGTTCCAAAATAAAAATAAGTTTGTTCTAAAACAGAACATCAAAAATCTATCTCACTGGCTGTTCCAAAATATGTCTGTCTGTACCAAAATGAAACAACAAAAATGTGTCTGTATGAAAATAAAAATCTGTTTAACACTTATGTCAATACCCGTGTACCCTGTTGCATGTTCTTACTCACATATCTTTTTTGTTTAACGAAAAATGATCAAATCCTTTCAGATCCTCGTTATTTGAGTCTATTGACATCGATTCATATACATAAATAATAAAATGTGCCAAAAAATATATAAAATTTTTGTACTTAAAGTCAAATACCCCGTTGTTCAATACCCGGGGTACCCGTGTACCCATATATAAATAAATCATTAAACTTATTTCTAGGGATAAAAAATAGTACTTAATATATAAATAAACGGATTTATTTAACTTTTAATTAATTTTATTACAAAACTTATTATAAATTATACATAAAATATTTTTATATTCAATTTATTATTGGCAACATTGTCACATATTACAATTGCTTTTCAATGTTCATCGCAAACTGGTTTGTCACATTCTTTACACGATTTTCGCGTTTTTTCTCCGTTTTTTTATAGACATCCTGGTAACAAATATGACATGATCCTACAACTATTTTTCGTCCAGTGGAATCTGTCTGTTCAGTAGATCCGCATGGCTCACTTGATGTTGTTGCCCTGCTTGTAGAATCCTAGTGGTGAAATTTCCCTAGTGGTGAAATAATTTAATTATTTTGAGATCGTTCTTGAATAACTGTCATACATAATTCTTCACTTGATTTTCGTAAAATTACGTTATTTAGATGATAAATGATATAGCTGGCAAGACTGGCGATATACAAAATATTTAAAAAAGTCCGTCTGTGGATTGTGTAACGGCCCAACATCTTATCCATTATATCCACACCAATTTTTGGTTTATTACATTACTGAACAATTTCTGGTTTCTTTTTTTGTCTTCGCTGCAAATCTGAGTGCATCGTAGATAGAAGTATAACAACTTTCTTTTTTTTTGGGAATATAAGAGCATAGAGTATGTATGAGCAATAGCATGTCTACTAGAATGTATTTTATTATTATATTTTTCAATATTCCTACAATTGTTAGGTTCCATACAATAAATGCTTTGCTAAAGGTAAAGTAGTAAAAAAATTATCCATTGTAATATTTCTTCCGGATCCTTTATATTTTGCAGCTAAATCTTTTACTCTCTTCCACCTTGATTTATTTCACGGCCAGTTGTCATTTTGCCAGTATAAATTTGACCTTTCAATGGATATGAATTTTTGGCGTCGCTTATCCACCATATTTTGATCCCATACTTTGCCCACCCGGCGGTTTTATTTATAGAAATTGGGTTTTTCGGGTAGTGGAATATTCTATGGGTAATCCCGAGTTGTAATGTGAAAGTCTCCGGGTATTAAAATTATTTTATTGAATGAAAAACCCATGCGGGTACACGGGTACCCGGGTATTGAACAACGTAGTAACGACTGGGTATTGACATAAGTGTTAAAATAAAACATCAAAAAAATATATGTTTGTCTGTTCCAAAATGAAAATGAAAAGGTTGTCTATCTTCCAAAACAAAAATCTGTCTGCCCCGAAATAATACATCCAAAATCTATCTGTCTGTCTGTTCCAAAATATGTTTGTCTGTTCCAACGTATGTTCATCCGTTGTAAAATATAATAACACAAATCTGCTTCCAAAATAAAAATCTGTTCCAAAACAAAAAAATACAAAATCTGTCTATCTGTTCGAAAATGAAAAACTATTCATTCCAAAATAAAATATCAAAAATCTATCTGTCGGTCTGTTTCATAATGAAATAGCAAAAATCTGCCTGTCTGTCTGTTGAAAATTAAAAATCCGTTTCATTTAAAATAAAACAACAAACATTTGTCCGACTGCATCAACATGAATAACAAAAATCTGCCGGCCTCTCTGTTCCAAAATAAAAATCTATTTGTTCCAATAATATTACATCCAAAAACTGTGTCCGTCTGTTCCAAAATAAAACAATATCTGTCTGTCTGTTCCAAAATAAAATAACAAAAATGTGTCTGTCTATCTGTTCTAAAATAAACTAAAACCAATATTTAAAAAAATGAAATTGTTCTATAAAAAACAAAAATTAGTTGAACCTAGGTGTTTAAATCTCAGTCTAAATTTTGAATCGGCTTAAATGTCGACTCAAAATAGTCTTGAAACCCGATTCAAAACAGGAAATTTTCAACAAAATTCAATTTGGAGAAAAATACAATATTGGTTTCAATTTTCTAAACAAAAAAAGTTAAATTGAATCTTAAATTTGTATAATTAGGTTAGTGAAAAACTAAAATTAGTTTGATCAATACAAAATTCACTACAATAAACATTCAATACAAAATTCAGTTTTTTCTTTTAGTTTTTATAAAAATTTTTGATTTTTGGAACCTTTTTGGACAAAATTTATGCCACCTAGGTATTTGTTTCCCGGTGAAAACAGTGTGAAATTTTCAAAAATTCGTTTTTTTGTTCATTATCCCGATTCCCCGTTATAAATATTCTCCCCATTTTTTAAATCGAAATTCGAATTATTTCGGTCGCTACAGCCTTTCTTAGAAAAAGGGATTGGAGTATCTGGCGCTCACTCCAAACTTTAAAAAACAGTCTCCACTCCCAAAGGAACAGTTTTCAAGCTACCCCTTTGAAATTTGAACTGAAAATTTTTCACGTCATTCTTTATGTTCCTATGGAAGCTTTTTTTTTAAACCTTCCATTTTTTTTACGAACAATTGTCGAAAAAATAGCCTGAATTGGATACCTTTTTGTAAAACCGCCGCCATTTTTTTAAAAGTTCATAAAAAAGAAAAAGCTTCCATAGGAACATAGAGGCTTTCCTACAGATTAATAATCTTCTTGATATTTTTATATCAGATCAAAATTGCGTCCGCTATCATGGAGACGATGCAGGAGCTTTTTTTTTCAACGCCACATTAAATTTAGTAAAAAAATGTTAAACAATAAATAAATTAATTAAAAAAAAAATTTTGTATTCTCGATTCGTACTTTAATTTGTAAAAAAAGCAGACCGATTAGTTTATCCTAAACAACAAAAATAAAATCGCGAAAACTGCTATTTTCCGAGGTGTCACACACGGAAAAAATTACACTCCAAAAATTACAGTTTAAATAATGCAATCTCTACAAATTTGTATTCGTAAGGCCGCTGCTACTATTTAAACTGTAATTTTTGGAGTGTCCTTTTTTCCGTGCACTGTGAAAGTCCCTTAAATAGCGACTCGAAATCGCGCTGAAAAACCGTTTTTACACTCATATTAAAATATAGATATATTAAATATATTGGCAATATATTGATGCACATATTTTTTAAATAAAATTTAAAGATTCAACTGTAGGCACTAGTTGAAACATTATAACAGAAATAATGATAAATTAGAGACATTAGGTGTAAGCTTTTATTCAACACTTTTTTGATTTTGGCTTCTTAGTCACACTAGTGTATAATCTTCTGACGAAGGCTTAAGAAGTCGAAATCGATGTTTTTTTTTTAATTTCATGATTCGAATAATATTTCATTTAACAAAAACTGAAACAAATTTCACCAATCGAGTGCATATTTGAAACATACTTCGACTTTGTTACAAAACATAACTCACTTTAAATTATTATACAAGTGCACGTATTTTTTTTGTGTGTAGTTAGTCTAAATGAAACTCGTTTGAAATATGAATGCAATTAGAATATGATTATGTAATTATGTGAGGCCGTACACAGAAAGGAAATTAAAAATTTGTGGTTTAAATTTGATTTTGTTTTATTATTTCCTTTTTTAAATTTATTTAAATTATAAGGCGAGTAATTTCCATAAAATTATGTTTTCTAATTCGCTCCAATCATATCATTTAGCTTCGGAATATTTAATGAGGTTGAGGCAAAATGGAGATTGATTGGAATTTATTTGAGGGAAGATCACAGGTGAAATCTAAGATAAGAATAATCGTATGAAAAAATTTGTTTTAAAAATTTAATTTAATGTTTTTATTTAGTTTTTGTAATGAATTTGAATTGGAAATTTAATTTGGGTTTTGAATGTATTTTTGAAGATCTATAAAATCTATCAATATTTCAAATTTTGATTTGTTTTACTTAAATTTTGCCAGTGGTTTTCTTTTGAAAACTGTAAAAAAATTGTAAAATTTAAAAATTAAAATGTTACATAATTTTAGAAATCTTGATAGATAAGGTTTTCTACATTAACTTAGAAATAGAAATTTCTACATCAAGTTCATACATTAAGATTTTTCCATTAAATTTATCTACCTAACTTTCTTCATTATGATTCAGTTTTTCTTAGATAAACCTTGATAGACAAAAGCCAATAACTTAATACATAAATAGATAAAATATAATAGATCAGTTTAAATTAGATAAACCTTGTTGAACAATATTAGATAAAACATGACAGTTTAGGCTAGAGAGGATCCCTGACTCCCTGAACCCATAAGCACAAAAGTGTAAGGGTTACTGCAAATAAGAAATGCACATTTGGAAATACCTTTTCCAGTACAACGACATCACTAAGGTATGCGAGGAGCATACTAGGTATCGCATCAACGAAAGTGCTGAGTACGTCTCCCTTAACACAATTTTCAGTAGGTAGAATAATCCGTCTGTTTTTGTCTTATAAGGTTTATACTTTTTATAAACCTTATAAGACTAAAACAGATGGATTATTCTACCAACTGAAAATTCTACCTTCAACAGTCGAATCTCGAGTCGTGTACACTTTACACGACTCTACGTACATTTACATAATTTCATAAGTTATATAATATTTTCACAAAAATGTTTGGTAAAACACGATTTTTTAATTCAGAGTAATTATCACATTGATAATTTTATAAATTGATAATTTGATAAATTGATGAATTGATAATTTGAAAGAAACCAAGGAAAAATTAAGAATTAATGTCGTTTTAGTCCAGATTATAATAACTGTTTGAGTTGTTAGAGTTTGGAGATCTGTTTTAGAGATCTAGAGATCTAGATTTAGTACTGGTCTAGATGTATAATTCTAATTTTCACTGCTGTCTAGATAATTTAGTTAGCCACAACTGTTTCATATTTAGTTAGTCTAGTTAGTGTAGTTGTTGATACTCCAGAAAAAAACTAAGAATTAATTTCTTTTTAGTCCCAACTGTAATAACTGTTGTTGGATGATTTTGAACATTATTGTTAAAATTTTTTTGATTTTATCAAAAAATTAGTTATTTATGAACATTATTGTTTTCACTGCCTCCTAGATAATTTAGTTAGCTACAGCTTTGTCAACTTTCGTTAGTCTAGTTAGTGCAGTTGCTGAGGAACCAAGGTAAAACTAAGTATTGATGTATTCTTAGCCCAAACTGTAGTAACTGGTTGAGTTGTTAGAGTTTGCAGATCTGTAGATTTAATACTAGTCTAGATGTAACATTCTAGTTTTCAAAGATGTCTAGATAATTTAGTTAG
Organism: Phosphuga atrata; assembly: GCA_944588485.1. NCBI lineage: Eukaryota > Metazoa > Arthropoda > Insecta > Coleoptera > Silphidae > Phosphuga > Phosphuga atrata. The sequence goes on along the minus strand of OX155896.1, from coordinate 44,745,279 downwards.
CTACAACTTTGTCTGATTTAGTTAGTCTAGTTAGTGTATTTGTTGAGAAACCAAGGAAAAACTATGTATTAACGTTTTTTTAGTCCAAACTGTGATAAATGTTTGAGTTGATAGAGTTTGTAGACCTGTAAATTTAGTGCTAGTCTATACTCGGGCCGGCAAGAGAATTCAGGTGTACTGCGCTGAGGTATGAGGGGCGAAGGAAGCGCCCAGGTACGCGCAGGTTAGTTTGAGTTAAGAAATATGCGTGAGTTTTTCAACACTGACAGCTAATCTAACGGAACTGCGACAGCGCCTCCGCAAGTGCGGAACTTCAGCAAGAAATCGTACCTCCGCCTCCGCTTACGCTTTTCTTTAGTGAAGTTATTATGGAGATTTTACCAGAAGGTTAAGAATATAAGAAAGGAGTTCAAACCAAAAGTAAATACTTGTAAGAACAAGAATGGACAGGTTCTTGCCAATAAGGAGGAAATACTCAACAGGTGGGTGGAGCATTTCTCCGAACTCCTAGGCTCAGATAACCAAGAAGCAGAAAAGATAGAAGAATTAAATGATGACCTGGTCGAACCGCCCAACTTGCAGGAAATCCAGGATGCCATAAAAAATCTGAAAAACCACAAAGCTCCTGGAAGAGATACTATCAGAGCAGAACTCATCAAAGCTGGTGGAGAAGTATTGGAAGAAACCATGCTACAAATCATCCGAAAAGTCTGGGGTGAAAATGCCAGAAGAGTGGAACGTAGGGGTTATATGCCCTTTACACAAAAAAGCTTTTTTGAAAATCAGTTGGAATGCAGTAACTATCGAGCTATTACACTACTAAACACTGCTTATAAAATACGGTCACATATCCTGATATCTCGCATAAGGACGTACGCAGAACCTAGAATTGGACAATACCAATGCGGATTCCGAACTGGTCGATCGACAAAAGACCAGATATTCGTACTACGCCAGATGCTCGAGAAGTGCTACGAATACAATATCGACACGTTCCACCTTTTCATTGACTTAAACGCAGCTTATGATAGCGTTCTAAGACCAAAGTTATAGCAAGCTATGAATGAGCTACACATTTCAAAAACCTTAATTGAATTGACAAAAACGACAATGTCAAAAATTGTGCCACGTAAAAATACAGAATGCAACCTCAGATTCATTCGAGACAACTGTAGGCGTGAGACAGGGTGACGCGCTGGTGTGTCTCCTGTTTAACATAGCACTAGAAAAAGTAGTTCGAGATGCGGAACTGGATACTAGAGATACTATCTTTTACAGGTCATCACAGGCGCAGGCATACGCAGACGGCTTGGACCTGACCTCTAGAACTCGTCGAAAAGCAAAAGAAATCTTTGTAAATTTTGAGAATGCCGCAAAACTACAAATAAATGCAAATAAGACAAGGGTTATGGCTGCCACAAAAGAACACAGGGCGAGCGACGCGGGTCAAAATATCACAATTGGAGAATATAATATCGAAGCAGTGGATGAATTCGAATATCTAGGAGCCTTGATAAACCCGAGTAATGATATCAGCAAAGAAATAAAAAGGCGCATAATGCTTGCCAATCGTTGTTATTTTGGGCTGTCAAAATACTTTGGGCTGTAAAAAACCTAAATCGAGCCTTTCGAGAAGCACAAAGATCAGAATCTATAAGACGTTAATTGTACCAGTTTTAATCTATGGCTCGGAAACCTGGACTCTAACAAAAGCAGATGAGTCGTTACTATCAACATTCGAACGAAAAATCCTAAGAAAGATTTATGGTGCTGTCCAGGAGGACAACGTCTGGAGAAGAAGATATAATTTTGAGCTTTATAACTTATACAGAGGGTCAGGAAACACAGGCATAATAACAACAATCAAGAAGGGCAGGTTAAGATGGGTCCTGCCCATGTAGCATGCTAAGACAACAACGTGCCAACGCAAAGAAACTTTGAAGCCATACCAACCGGCAGTAGAGGCAGAGGGAGACCAAGGCTGAGATGGAAAGACTGCGTTTCTGAGGATGCCAGAAAAATTGGTGCAGCTGACTGGAAGGACCTTTCCAGAGACCGGAAAGAATGGCGGACGAGGCTGGAGAAAGTTGACGCCCTGTGGGGCTGTAGCACTACTGATGATGATGGTATTATGGAGGTTTGTTTAAAAAGTGTGGCAAAAACTATTCAAGAAAAGGCCGGAGTACAACATCATTGAAAGGGCATTTGACATCCATGCATAAAGGAAAAATATGAAGAATTTTGGATAATTGAAGGACAACGAGCGAACAACAAACGTTGAAATTGAATCAGGTAACGTCAGTTACACCATTACAACAAGCAAAACGGCAACTGTCCACAAAAGAATATTTAAAAAAATCAAATGTGGGATACATCACACCCCAAAGCAAAAACAATAGACGATATGATCGGAGAAATGATTGCATTACATAATCTGCCGTTACATTTTATCAAGGGCATTGGTTTTCGTTGCGTAATGGAAACTGCTTTGCCAAATTATCAATTAAGAGGCCATCTATTTTTTACTGACCACATATGTGACGAAATATATACGAAAATGACTACCAGAATTAGACAAATGGTTAAAAGATTTCTAAAACTGTCATTCACCACGGATATTTGATCTGAGCCAAGTGCAAATGTGTCGCTTTTGAGTCTAACGGCACATCGGATTTCTGAAGACTTCGCCCGTAGACAAATTGTTTTAAAATGTTGCTCCCGTCATGGTCGCCATGCCGGTGATATAATTTGTAATAATTTCAAGATGATGCTGCGGGATTGGAGCATCCAGGACGAGCATTGCATTGTTAGAGATGGTGGATCAAATATGGTCTGAGCAATGCATTTGGCGAATATGCCTAATATGAGTTGTATAGTCCACCAACTTCAACTGTTTGTTGGATTCAAAAACATTAATCAAAAAGTAATCGAAGACATAAATTCTAGATTATGTGACCTTCCAAGCAATACACTGTATTCGCTTGATACATACTTGGACCCAAGGTATTATAAATTAAAGTTTCTTAATGAAGTAATTAAAGAACAAGTTCAAACTATTACGCTTGATAACGCTGAATGACTTTTTGACATCATGCCATCTTGACATTGATATTGAAAGATCTGCAAATGGAATTGGTGATGACCAAACCTCTACTGCCAAAAGAGCCTGAGTATAAACGAATCTAATAGACGATGAACCGAAATTTTACCACCAACACAAAGTGTACAGTCAAATCTTGACATGCTGAAAAATAACAGTGGAGATGAAGAAGAAACAACAAATGACAGCATGCATTACCAATAGCGACCTTATGAAAATCACTAATAAATGAATATAATACAGATAAAAGGCTCCAATTTATCGAAGATCCTTTATTGTGGTGGATATATAAAATTAAATATAAAGTATTTGTTCCCATTGTTCGAACTTGCTGGCACCGTCAAGTTCAGTACCAAGTGAGCAATTATTTAGTGGACCTGGTAAGGTACTATGCTGATATCTATTTTGAATATTAGGTAGATTTTATTTTATTAGAAAAATGGAGAGTAGTTTCTGCGTCCAGCCATTGATTTTTTCCCCACCTCCGCCTTCGTTAACCCCCGCATCTGCGGAGGCTAAGCTCTTCACCTCCGCATCCGCCTACGCTTCCGCTAAAAGGACCTGCGTTACAACTCTAAACTAAACACCGCGCGCTCGGAATAATGTGAGGGTATGCGCAGAACAATGGTAAACTCGTCGAGACGAGTAGCATTCTCTCGCCGGCCCGAGTGTAGATGTAATGGCTTGATCACACGTAACGAGTACAGTGTCGAGACAGTAAAATGTCATTCGGCCGAGAGAGTAGAGTGGGCGAGTAGGTGTTCACACGCTTTAATTTTTTTGCCGGGTGAGTCAGTCAGTGATCATGATGTATAGTAAAAGGCTGATTAAAAAATGCACTAAGATGCTTATACCTCATTTAATTGAGGAGTTAAACGAGTTGTTGCGAAACGATAAGAAGCACGTTTGGACAAGGCCTTGGATGTTGTGGAGACGTAAAACCAAAAAACGTAGAACCAAAATTAATTAATAATTAAATAAAGCAATACTTCATCAAAAGTTTCAATTGTAGTATTTAAAATTAAAACAAACAAACTAGCCATCGTCACCGTACTGACAAAACGAGGAGAGTACTTGTTCAGACATGCCGAGTGGGACAGCGAGTCAGTAGCGGTAGCAGTGGGGGTAGCCACTCGGCCTAGTAAATAGAAAGGGGTCCGATTAATTGTCTCGCCATTTTACTGGGCCGAGCACTCGGCCGTGTACACGGTGACATGTTTACACGTACCGAGTACTCGGCCGAGTTTACTCTCTCGCCACTCTACTCGTTACGTGTGATCAAGGTTAACATAAGTTAACATAACATTCTAGTTTTCACTGTTGTTTAGATAATTTAGTTACCTACAACTTTGAATTTGAATTGATGAATTGATAAATTGATGTATTGATAAATTAATGAATTGATAAATCGATAAATAGATAAATTGATAAATCGATAAGTCGATAAATTTATAAATTGATAAAATGATAAATTTATAAATTGATAAGTCGATAAATCGATAAATGGATAAATGGATAAAGAGGTAAATTGATAAATTGATAAATTGATAAATTCAATAAAACATATAAATAGTTAAAATTTAATATAAATTATTGAAATTTGCAAATACATAAATAATCATTTCTTTTGCTTTCATTTTGTGCAAATAAAATAAATTACATAAAGAAAAACAAAACAGAGAATTGTTCATAAAACCTTTCATTTCTTTCAAATAAAGAATTAAAGAAACGAATAATAAAGCCGTCGCAGTAAATACAAGAATGAGCCAGTAATTTAGTCAGTTAATTACCCCACCTGTTGACAAACATGCCAGACTAGCGGCCACACCAATTATAACTTAGTAATTATTACTTATTTTTTCCAGCCGATTATAGACCCACTTTCGGCATAAGATTTTTAATGGTTCGAGTTTGTCTGTTTCGTTCCAAACTCACAAATGAGTTGTCAACATACCATTACGGCTCTCGAGACGCAGCTTAAAGCTCGCAGCGCGTTACAAGAAATTAAAGCATTACACGTAATAAATGCGGGCGAATTTCATGTTATTAATGATCATAGTCCGTTTTAGGTTCCTTTGTCGGGCACAGTAATTACTGAATGATATACATCACATCTAAAGCTTTACTGACATGTTTACAGAAAACATTTTTTAAAACGTGCCGATTTGAGTTAATTAGCATTTGTCAAATTTAATTAGTCAAGTTAGTGTAGTTTCGGAGAAACCAAGGAAAAACTAAGCATTAATGTCTTAACTGCAATAACTGTTTGAGTTGTTAGAGTTTGCAGATCTGTAGATTTAGAACTAGTCTAGATGCAACATTCTAGTTTTTACTGCTGTCTAGATAATTTAGTTAGCTACGACTGTGTCAAATTTAGTTAGTCTACTTAGTGTAGTTGTTAAGCATCCAAGGAAAAACTAAAAGTTAATGTATTTTTAGTCCAAACTGTTATAACTCCTTGAGTTGTTAGAATTTGCAGATCTGTAGATTTAGTACTTGTCTAGATGTAACTTTCTAGTTTTCACTGCTCTCTAGTTAATTTAGTTAGTAATAACATACTAAACTTTAGTTAGTATAGTTTGTGCAATTGCTGAGACTCCAAGCGTTATTGTCTTTTTAGTCTATACTGTAATAGTATATTAAAGGACGAGTTCAGTAAGCGCGATTTTACAGCACGCTTCCAAGTTTGGAAAACGACGAGCATAGCGAGGAGTTTTCTAATGGACAAGTGCTTAAAAACGCATTACGAACAAGTTTTTTATAGTATTTTTTTTATTATGCGCCCTTCTATGCCATTTCTAAATAAAAAAATCGCCGATACATATTGAGAAAATTGTATCGCATTTGGCGAGCCATAACCGCACGCATATGAGTGCTGTTATAAGTCCGTTTCTGGATAGTGTTGTCCAATTTATTCAAAAACATTTGACACATTTTAACATTAAACACGCTTGAACTCTAAAACTACTTCCTTTGTAATTTGAAATGGTTTATATATTTACGTATCTTGCCGAAAAAGAAAACAGCTTTTGGAACTTCATACGACAGGAAATCAGCAGGATGTCTCCTTTTAAAATGATTTCCAACCGGGCAACGCATTTACTCTTTTCGCCCTTAGGAAAATGATTTAATGTTATTTTGGAGAGTAATCTGAGAACGCACTTAAAATTATGCCCCTCGTGTTCTCAAGTTGTCACATTTATTTTCGAAAGTCACCGAAACTGCGCAGAACATGTGGCATGTTTTGTAAATACTTTAAATTACTACACAAATAATAATCATAACTTACCCCAAAACAATTGTCCATTTCAATTTTTAAGCTAATCCTATCATTTCATCATCACACTTACCTAAAAAGAAAAAGAAAATGTATGAATTAGATTATTAAATAATTGCATTTTATTGTAATAAATGATTCTTTTGACAGACTATATTTTGATAAGACGATAAGTTTGTCTAAAATTGTTTCTATTTTATTAACAAACAAATTAATCCTTGCTTTAGTTTATTCTTGTTTCATCAACAATTTGAATATCAGTACAGACTGCTGAATGTTCGAAATCTCCAAATGAACTGTTTAGTCGGAATCAGCATCAGAAAGTTTTATTTACAGCGTAGATGTATAAAAACATATGTGTATGGTCAATATAATAATAAGAAAAAAAAGAAACATTAAAAATTACAAAAAATTTCATAATATACAATTTAACATCTCTAGTCGCCTAAAAGAAGTTTAGAAAATCATGGAAATTTTAAATAGATTCCTTTAACAGAGACAATCTTAGTTTTTTCTAAAAGTTTTGTAGGATTTTTCTTCGGTGATGCTAGCAGGCAGCTTATTATAAATGAAAGTTCTATACTTTGTAGGTGCTTTGCTGCAAATTGTGAAGTTGCTTTTGGTGGGATATAATTTTCGGTGTCCTCTTGTATTGTAATGGTGTCTCTCCATATTTTAGTGTTGTCTGTCTAGTCTTGTCTGTCTACTCTTTTTTGTCTTGTCTTATCTGTCTAGTCTTGTCTCTCTAGTCTTGACTGTCTAGTCTTGTCTGTCTAGTCTTGTCTGTCTAGTTTGGTTTGTCTAGTCTTGTCTGTCTAGTCTTGTCTATCTAGTCTTGTCTGTCTAGTCTTGTCTGTCTAGTCTTGTTTGTCTAGTCTTGTCTGTCTTGTCTGCCTATTTTTTTTTTGAGTAATATTTTGATTGATAAAAATAGATTTAGAACATATATTTTGGACTTGTAGCAGCAAAATCAAATAAAATCCTGACCATAATATGTGTTTAGTTGCTACTTCACTTTCTAATTGTTTTGCGAATAATTTATGCGGAAACGAAAATTGCAAGAAACATATTGTGGATTAGCTAATATTAATAATAAAATATGTAATAAAGTTATAATATTAATAATAAATATTATCAATGTAAATAAACAAATTTTAAGTTTATAAGTCGTGCATAATATAAAGAAAAAAAATTAAATTGTGCAAGAATGTTAATTACGAACTAATTAAAAAATTTAGCTTAATTCTGACCTAATTAAGTATTTTTGTGAAACTAGGAAAATAAGTATGATTGTACTGACAAGTAAGAAGATTTTCGAGAAAACGAAGATTTGGAATAGAAAAGAAGAAAAGTTTTGCATTTCTTTGTTCATAAGGATGGCATACTGCAAAATGTAACTTAATTACGTACCGAGAGTTGTAAGAAGCATATTTCGTACGGGCGGAATAGTTACGCAGGACCAGCGTAACGGGGAGTGCGTAATTCCACGACTACGTAATTAGCCTTACAATTCTAATTATGTACTATACGTTATCTACGACCAGACTAATTTCTTTCTCTTTAATAAGAAAAATATGTTTGATGTAACAAATTTATTTCCTATTAGGTTATGTTTATTTAATTATCATTATTTAACATTATAATAAACAAACACTTGTATTTTCATATATAACTGTTACTCGACATTATTTAACTTGAAAAAATGAAAAGAAATACATTCTTAATGGTTACATACCTCATTATTTAGTACTTATTTGGGTTAAACTGCAAGAGTGTTCATAGATATAGGCAACCCTATGTACGCAATGCCAATTTCCGTTAGTTTGAATTATGGCACGGGGGGGCGCTGAACGTATAAGCACGTAGTAGCTGCTCTCAATCAATCAACGAATCGTAAACCAAACGCACGTGTGTATTATCAATCATAACTTATCATTAATCGCGGACTGTTATACGTGTGTGTAATGATGTATTTACATGTTTAGTCTACGAACGGTACAATAATGTTTATTTACAATAGTGGTCGTAGATAAATGAAATTTAAAAAATCTGCAAATTCAAAAAAAATCTATTTTCATTAAAATCAAAGAATAAGCAACGATTATGATAACAAATTAAACCACTCATTTAACTTTCTATATTTCAAATATTTATTTTAAATTTAAGTTTGTGGCTGTAAATTTTTTTTAATTACTTTCAGAGTTCAGTAAACTGTACTTAAAACGCGAATGAAAAACAATCCGATAAATATTTACTTTCCTCGATATTTTGACCCAATTTTTGTCTCGAAATAAAAAAAATATATCAAATTTCTGGGTGCACATTTAAATTTACAAAGTCAGTTTTAAAAAGAAATGACTAGATTTCGATTATATTCAGAAAATATCAAATGTTCTGAATTAACTTTTAAATTTAGAAAACATTTAGACAACAATTTTTACGAAAAACTATTAAATTTACAAAATCAATTTTGGATAGAAATTGCATTTTCGATTATACAGGGTGTGTTAGAACTCCACCGACAAACTTTGCTTCTTCTAAAATTGTTCAAAATTTCGGCCCCCGTATTCAATGCACATCCGACAACGCGTCCAAAAAACGGCGGGCATGTTTCTAACTGCTGGACACGCTTTAGTTACACGTGGCAGTAGCTCCCCAAGTGCTCTGACTGGAGTTTCGTACACCAGGATTTTCAGATGACCCAATAAAAAAAATCCAGGGGATTCAGATCTGGGGAGCTGGCTGGCCATGGTATCGGACCGTTCCTGCCTATCCTATATTTATCAGGATGCCTCGCATCGAGAAATGCACGGACCGTGTGACTAAAATGTGCTGCTGCACCGTCATTCATAAACCAAATTTTACCATTTATCATTTACCACATTCTCAGTTGTACCTTGCCCGGGTCTAATCCATTGAGGAAGTCGTTTTCCAGAAAATTTGTGTAAGCGACCCCCGTTAAGCGATCCGATAAAACAAATGGACCTATCGAATAGTTGCCAATAATGCCACACCAAACATTCACTGAAAATCTGTGTTGATAACCTCTACTATGTATTGTACAAGTGCATTTTATGGCTAAGGTACATTGTAGATTGTAGTTTTGGTGGTGACGACTTGTACTTGTAAAAACCATCGTAGATCTATTGTACCCCACCCTCTTCCTCTAAACGTTGGTATACTTACCCATTTAGAGCCCCTCCTTTAGTCCTGATTTCTTTAGGAATGTCAGGATCTGGGTGGGATTCAAGCACTGCAACTCCTGTGCGTTCGAGCAATGGGCGCCTAGATACATCTGTCTCTTGCGGAGTAGTGCTCCGCAGTCTTTGAGCAGATGTATGGGGGTTTTCTAGGCCGAGCCACATACTCTGCATCTGTTATCTTCCTAAGGCCTAGGGTCTTGAGGTGTTTCCTAAGTCTGCAATGTCCCGTCAGGACTCCTGTCAGAATTCTAAGCTTGTTCCTGTTTAAATCCAGGCAAGCTTTTGTTCATTTCTGGTTAACAAATCCCAGCATTACTTTGGATTGTCTCAACCCTGGAAGTTCTTTCTAGGTTTTCATCAATTGTTCTCTTATTTCTTCATCTGAACTTTTGTGGAAGGTGTTCACACTCATACCGCAAGAGGGTTCCGGACATATGAAGGGATTAGGACTTAGATTAGGACATATGAAGGGAAGGGATTCCGGACATATGGATCCCTTGTTTGCTAGATGATCGGCTTCTTCGTTTGCGTCTATACCATTGTGTCTTGGTACCCAGTATAGCGTTACTTTATTTTCTCTGCCCAGCTGGTTTAGCTTTTCCACATAGTCCCATACCAGTTTGGATCTGATGGTGTACGAGCTAATGGCCTTGATGGCTGCTTTTCTGTCTGACAGGATAGCAATTCGTTTTTTGCGATAATTCCAGTCGAGGTTAAATTGTGCACATCTTTCGATTGCGTGTACCTCTGCTTGGAAGATACTTGGGAATATTCCCATGAATTCGAAGTATTTGGTATGGGGTCCAAACACTCCTGCACCAGTACCATCCTTTGTCTTCGAACCATCTGTATACCACTTGATAGCATTTTGCTCTATGCAGTATGCTGAGGCTTCGTCGCTCCAATTGGCTTTACTACTACACATTACTGTGTAGTTTTTCTCGAAGAATTCTCAAAGACGAAATGGTATTTGCATACCATTTCTTCTTTGGTGCTTCCAGCCAGGGGATATTGGCAGCGACGCTGTTCCGGTCTCTGCTCCCGAATAGTTTACCTCTGCCTATACCTTTTTTGCAGAACCTTACAATCGCCGATCTGGCGGCCCTCTCCACGACAAGGTCCAACGAAGTCAGGTTCAGCAGCAGTCCCATTGCTGCTGTCGGGCAGGACTCCATCGCCCCCGTGATGCAGACACACGCCAGTCTTTGAATTTTCTCAAGCTGCTTCCTCATAGATTCCAGCTTGGTTCTACTTCCCCACGCAACAGCCCCGTAGGTGATCGCAGGTCTTACTATCATAGTGTACATCCATCGCAGGATTGTGGGGCTACAACCACACGTTTTCCCTGCCAGATTTCTGCACACCATTAGAGTTCGTTTGGCTTTTCCTTGTACACTGCTTCCCTTGTAAATGCGGCCTCATCGGTAAAAAGTTTCAACTCTGGAAACCGTCCATTCTATTGTATGCTGTTCAAGAACCACCTACAAAACTGAACTCGTGGATCAAAGTCATTACAATTCAGTGCCTGGACTTTGTGAATTGTGAAAGGGTGTAAGAGCTGTTCGCGAAGAACTCGCCAAACTGTTGAAGCACTTGGTCCGAAGACTAGTTCTCGGATTATAGGGAAAAGCATCCAAGACATTTTCCTCTGATGCCACAGAACGAAGCGTTTTATCACGTGCTGTATCTGTCATAGAACTCTAAAGTTTTCCACGTCCTCGAAGACGTTGATGAATCGCTGCAAAAGTTGTACGATGAAGCTGCTGCTTATACGGCAAACGTTCCCAATAAATCCTTGCAGCTGCTCGGCGGTTGCCGTTAACAGCAGGCTCCTCTTTTTCACTGGGCACTCGGGGCACGTGCCCAGGGCCACACAATCGATAGGGGCCCCCTAGCTCCTGCCAGGTCACCAAACGTTAACCGATATTTTTTACCGAAAAAACATATTTATTTCGAAAAAAATCGAACGATAATGAATCTTACTGCAAGGACCTATCTCTAAGAACAAGACGTAGAACGCTTGATGGCTGACGGTTCTGCGCCGTTAGCCCAACTGAATGGAAAAGAGAAATTCAATGTCTAAACCTTTCTTTCCATATTTGATACCCTGAGCGTTCATCTAAAACAGCGTTTATTTAAGTCCGTATAAGAACATTAGTCAACGTTTTGGTTTATTTTTTCGCTTGAAAACTGAAGAGTTGAAGAGGTTAATGAGAAAGAGTTGACAGTTAACGGAATACTTGAATTTTGTTCATATTGAAAATGAAGGAATTAATAGTATATTGGAAATATTTTGAAAGAAAACAAAATTGAAGACACATTTCCAAATGTAGAAATCGCATTTGCATGATGCTAACTAACTGCAGTAGGGAACGTTCCTTCTCCAAATTGAAAAGAATAAAAAATTACTCTGTTTGTGATGTCCACTGTTTGTCACTGATGTCCATAGAACGTAATATACTCAAAAACATAGATTTTGAAGAAGTGATTCAACAATTTTGGGTACCTCTTCAATCAACATGGTCATACCCATCTCGAATCTAGAAGGGTACCTCTTCAAGCAACATAGACTTTTCAGCACTAACCTGTAAATTCTAAAATACTTACTTTTCTGGATTTTATTATATTATCTATTTTTTTAATGTGACTGTAAAGAAATAAAAGTAAATCAAGAACTTTGCTTATCTACTTTCTTTGCCTATTCTAACAAAATAGTACTCTGTCAAGGTAAAAGGAGCCTGGTTCCTATTGTGTTCCAATAGGTTAAAGACGACCCTGGTTAGCGGCACCATAAGCTAAATATATATCTGCTAGTTTTTCGAAAGAATACATTTTTTAAAGACTATTGAGTACATTTATGAGCACAACACAAAATTTTCCATGAATTAAAGTGGAAATATGATTTTCGTAAAGCAATGGTAAATTGATATTTGTTTTGGGTTTTATCGCAACGGGAAAGAAACACCGATTATTTTTTGGTGCAAATTAATGCAAATATGAATGAATGAATGACGGAAATTGTGGTGCAAAACACAAAATTACGGTGCAAAACGGAATTGTTTTTCTGTTTTTTTTATTTTTGAGTATCTCGAAAACTCGAAGCGTTTAGGACCCCATATCTATTAAGAGTTTTATGCCTATTTTGTATCATAGAATCAGCATATTTGGCATAAAGATTGTCGGTGGAGTTATCTAGTTGAGTTTGAAACGGGTTAATAATATTTTCGCAACAAGTAATCAATTGTTTGCTAGTAATTAGCCTGCGATGTGAAAAAGGATGCGAAGCAAGTATGAAATTGATAAATAAGATGGATGGTCTCGTGGATTTCAATTAACTTCGCAATGCAGAAGTGGAAATTGATTGATGCCTTTCAATTTTTCGAGCACAATTAATTTTACTCAAATAGACTTATTTCAAATTTTAATGAATTCGGAATTGTGCATTATTTATTTCCAAACGAAAAAAATGCAAGAAAAAAACTCGTTTACTGAGTCATTTGTTAATAATTCCATACATTTTTAATAAACACCTGGAGGGATATTAAAACGAATTTATGTTTTTCTTTGGTGTTTTTTTTTTATTATTTCTGTGAAAAATTAATTAACTTGTTGGCTAATAAACTTGTTCTCACTATTGTTAATGCAAACTGATGTATAATTTATACGTTTCGTATGCATTAATCAGAAAAGCGACTATCAAAAAGTAAATTTGATTTACATAAAAGGAAATTTAATTTACATAAAGCAATCCGGACAAATCAATTAAAAAATTGTTGATTTTATTATTGCTAGTGGTTTAGTTTTGCCTCATTATATATCCTAGATTTTTTTTTAGATAATTGCTAATTAATTGATTCGAGATCTTAATTAGAATCTTTTTTTTTAATTAAATTTCGAATTAAGAAAAGTGAAAAAAATGTTTGAAACTAACAACTTATTCTTGAAAAATTCCTTTTCCTTAGAAAATAAAAAAACTAACAATCCGTTTTTTTATTTTCTCAATTTATATCTTTTTTGTGTTTTGTGAGAGCGGCCGAGTTGCTAATTGCTGTTGAGTAATAAAGGCAAGAGGCGACTCAGTCCTAAGAACTTACACATCAATTAAAGAGCAGGACCTCGTCCAGAAAAAATCAAAACATTCGACGGATCTCTTTCCTTTTGTTAAACTCCGGGCTTTTTGCCGACAGCGGCGACAGACATTTTCGTCGCAGAGTTTGTCGTAAAATTTTATGGCCATCTTTGTTTGCTGGTGTGTTCTGCCAGCTAAAAGAGACCATAAACTGTGCTCTGGGGAACGAGAAGGCAACCGATTGCCGGTGCCGTGATTGCTCATTCTTGTCCACCAAGACATTTATTGAAACTATATTGATTTAATTACTTGCTCCTTCACTTACAACATTTTCAATAAAAACAAAAAAATATCGAATAATGTATAAAGAATAAAAAAACTATATAGGGAAAAACCTATACGAAAATTTGGCATTAAGCATGTCGAAGACTGAGGAATTCATTACACCTCACACATGTTCATTTGTGTATTAGTAATAAATATTATTTTTATTACTTTTCTGTCATTATTACTTTAATTATCACAAGTTTTCGTCTGCCGATTGCAAGTACAAATGTATTACCTACGTAGAGCACCTATCTTTGTAATGTGTAAAGCTGCTAACGAAGGATTTCAAGATATATTTTAATACCAATACTAATTTATTTGTTTTTGATCATTTATATCGTTATGTTTATAATTAGTTACTAATTATTACTTTATCACAATTTCTATTATTATGGAACTTTGTAACTATGTAACTTATATACACAATAAATGATTTAAAAAATATATAATTCTTCTTGCGCGAAACATACGACCCAGATCAGGCCCACGATTTACTACAGCTTCAAAAAAAGTAATTTATTTTAATGTTAAACATTAACTCACGCAAAACAATATATATTTATGTGCAAACAAATTTGTTACTGACTCACAAAAAACTTGCAGATGTTAATTAGAATGGATATTCGCACATTCGTTAACAATTCTTTACTATCTCATAAAGTTAACAGCAAACACCTGCTTTATTACAAAATTCAATAAGAACTGCAACATCAAATTAAATCGACTAGACTAGGCATATTAAAGAAGAATTACCTACCAGTCTAGATATATGCACAGGCAAGACTGCACAAACAGCTTAGTCCAGAGTTCTTTGTCTAAGCTTGTCTGTTTAGGCTTGCCTGTCTAGTCTTGTCTGCCTAGTTTTTTGTCTGTCTAGTCTTGCCTGTCTAGTTTTAACAGTCAAGCCTTGTCTGTCTAGTCTTGTCTGTTTCGTCTTATCTTTCTAGTTCTGTCTAGTCATGTATGTCTAGTCTAGTTTTATCTGTATAGTCTCGTCTGCCTAGTCTTGTCTGCCTAATCATGTATGTTTAGTTTCGTCTGTCTAGTTTAGAGACGGCAAAAAGTAACCCAAAATGAATAAAATCATCCTAATCAACTTCATGAGATGTCGAGCCGCACACGATCTCCTGACTGCCACGGCAATGGAAACCAAGGCAGATATTCTGATAGTTAGCGAACCTAGTAAAAAAATAGTGAGCGCATGATACCGATAATATAAACTGGAAGTGGACCAAGTTAAGTATGGGTAGAGACCTAGGACTATTTGATATATAGCTGCTATCTCGCACCTAATGCCCAAATAGACTAGAGCAGTGTTCTTCATCCTGTATCATCCCGCGGAACCCTTTTCCGAGATCGCATTACATGCTATAAACATGTTATAGAAATTTTGTATAAGTTTCATGATAAATAAATTTGCATTTATTCAAACAAAATTATAATTTTCGTATAAAATATTTGTACTATACATCCATAGATATTGATTACAATTTCATAATCAAAAGAAAACAATATTAAAAAAATTAATGACTTCGTTGTGCCTGTTTATGACTGCATAATTTATCAATATCTGGATGGATCGTTCCAAAAATTGTTCTCTTTCCATAATTGGCAAGGTATCCACATCACAACACTCATTAAAAGGATTTTCGATCCAACTTAAATTATTGCAAATGGGAATGCAAATGGGAAATATTCGAAAAATTTCTTTTGCAATACCGTTAAATGTTACAAAATATGATTTTTTTAATTTTTGTCGAATGCGATATTATTAGTGGTTGCCAGGAAATCATTTAAATAGATTTTTTTACGGTTTGTTAAGTACATGCGCATACGTGCAGTTTGAAAGGTGGGAGTACGAAAGTTTCGGGCAAATAATAAGGCTATACGTCAAAAAGTTCGGGCAAAACATGGCGTAAATTGACACATATGCACAAAAAAATTTCAACTATGAAAAGGTCGGTTAGCAAAACATTCTGTTTTATTTTTGGTGATGCATTCCTCAAAGCTTGATTTTTGATTTGATCGAGTTTACTATGCCATTGACCTTAAAAACTGTTGTATTTGGTCCTAGAAGTGTAAGATTAACTTCGTTATGTATGATGTACGAAAATATATCTGCAAGGTAGGTTAAATTTTGAAGTCAATTAGTGTCATTAAATTTTCCAGAAAATTCACGTTCAGATAAAAAGATTTGAATTTCATCATGTATTTCACAGAGTCTGGTCAGAACCTTTCCCCTGGATAACCATCTTACTTCAGTATGAAGAAGGAGATTTTTATGTAAGCTTCCCAGATCATCGCACATAGGACAAATACCCTGGTATTTAAGGGTCTGGATTTGATAAAATTAACCACCGTAACGGCCTCATTGAGAACTTCGCGCAAACTAACTAAATAATATGCTTTTAGAACATTTTTATTATCATCACGAACATACCTTTCGAATGCACTCTTTTTCTGCTGTAGTTTAGACAGTTTCTTTTGAAATATTCGCTTTTACATTTTAAAGTCGGATGTTTATTTTCCAAACGGCGGTTTAACTTTGCAGGATTTAAGTTGCTGTTGTTGACTGCTTGCTCATATACCACACAGAAGCCATTTGGATCATTTTTATCACCAATCCATGTAAGTCCAAAATTTAAATAATCTCCATCATACTTCATATCATACTTGTATTTTTCGGCTAGTAAATCCTGATTTATTTTCTTCTGCAATATTATCCATCAGCTCCAATGTTGGCGGAAAATATAAGTGACTGACCAAATGAATAGTTACAATATGAAACTCCAATCGACACACGTATTCCAGAGAGCGCCGCAACGCATCGTCTCTAGTTGTAAACATATTATTTTATCATTGATTCGCGGAACACTTGAATGTTTTAGGAACCCTAGGGTTCCATGGAACACCGGTTGAAGAACACTGGACTAGAGGTATGAGTGCCTTGGGGCGCCAAAGCCTAAGGGAAAAAGACCAACCAAAATTCTAAAATTATATTTGGTGACTTTAAAGTCCCACTACTGGGGATGCCCACATATGGATAATAGAGGAGACATGCTAATGATGCTGCTAATGATAATGCTGCTAATGATAATGCTGCTAATGATAATGCTGCTAATAAACTGGGCAGCAGAAATGGATGCAACCTACATTCATAAGGAAAAACGCAAGCACCATAATAGACCTCACCTTCTCTACAAGTAGTATTTCTAGAAACATACTAGACTGGAGAGTATTGGATAAGAAAACAATGAGTGATCACCGATACATAGCGTACAAAATAGAACAAATGAGAAAGTACAAACAAATAACCCCGTACAGAAAAACAGGTTGGAATACTAAACATATAGATGAAATTAAAATTAAACGGGTACTGTCAGAGGAAATAGCAAGCCCAAAAACAAAAAACGCCGACGAACTTGTAAATGTTCTGAGTAAAGTATGTGACGCAACGAAGATAACGCATGTAAAGAAAAGGAGAAAACCCACAAGGAAAAAAATGGTATACTGGTGGAGCGAAGAAATTGCAAGCTTAAGGACTTCATGTATCGCAGCGAGAAGAAAGTGCCAGCGACAAAGAACAAGAAAAGGAGAAGACGAAAATACCAATACACTATTATATAATAATCCTTTATTGGCATAAATGTAAATACACGACCGTTCGTACATTAGTGTTGTGACAAGTATAGAACAAAAAATAAAAACAAAGAAAACAAAAAAAAAAAAGACACCAGAATGAAACGGAAAATAAAAATATCCAAATTAATACAGCAAAAAATAAACAGTTCAAAAGTTCTTAGATCAAAAAAAAAACAAAAAAAAAAAAACAAAAAAAAGGAAGCCTTTAACCCTGTCCTTTGCACTTCAATATTTTTTTCATGTACACAAAACCGGAGCCACTCTGATCCATAACCTTCTTCCAGTTTTTCGCCACTAACTTTTCCTCTTCGCTCCATTCACATTTCTTACAGCTTAACACCCAATGTTCCCAGAGCTCCTCCCCTTCTCCGCATACTCGACAAGTCCTATCTGTTGCAGCCATCCAATATCTTCTACCCCTTTCCTCACTACCGCACCTAAACCGGGCAATCGCTACCTGTGGGGCTTTAGGATTAACTAGATACTCTGGACATCTGCCAAAAACTTGGATTTTGCTGTAGTCTCTATTATAGGTACTCTCACCTATGTGTCTTTGTCTCTCTTGCAGCTCTATCTCCAGTAGTCTATCTGCCAGAATCCTTTCCACTAACATTCCCTCATTCATCATTCTCTCGATCTCTTCTTGGCTCCATCCCCCTCTTTCATACATACGCTTGCGCAGACATCCCCATTTTGTTTCCTTATTACTCCCTTTACCCTCCTTTCTTACCGCTTT
This sequence comes from Phosphuga atrata, assembly GCA_944588485.1. Classification (NCBI taxonomy): domain Eukaryota; kingdom Metazoa; phylum Arthropoda; class Insecta; order Coleoptera; family Silphidae; genus Phosphuga; species Phosphuga atrata. The sequence continues at coordinate 44,726,925 of OX155896.1, read as the reverse complement.
CAAAACGTCTTTCACTATTCTTTCTTCTCCCGCACTATTCACTTTCCTTTCAAATTTAGCCACTCTCATAACCGCGGTGTTTGCCACCTTGTTAGAATTTGCTTCTTGTTGAACGATGTACCAGGGGGTGGACTTTTCTAGCTGCAGGGCCCTCTTTATGAACTGTAACTGCACTCTCTCTATGTCGTTTTCCTCTTTCACACCCCAAATTTCTGCCCCATACATCATAATACTACGTACGCACGCCTTCCATACAATCATTTTCGCCCTAAAATTTTCCCTCAAGTATACTCTCCATGTATCCCAGAGCCTGTTAGCAGCCACCCACGCTTTTTTTACTATATACTTGATATGTGCAGCGCACGACCCATTTTGTTGGAACATAAAGCCTAGGTATTTGAAACTGCTAACTTGTTCTATCTCACTCGCTTCCCATTCAAAACTCTCTTTCCTTGATCCCTTTCTCTTCCGAAACAGCATCCACTTTGTTTTCAGCACATTTACCTTTAACATTCGTTTTTTAAAAAACTTTTCCATTCGTACCAACACCTCTTTCATTTCCACTTTCGAACTTGCTAAGACAACGACGTCGTCCGCATAAGCTAGACTCCAAATCTTTTTCGTCCCTATTACTACCCCTCCCGCTTGACCCAAGCTTAGCGTTCTCTCGAGGTCCGCAGTATATAGATTAAATAGTAGTGGACTTAACGGGCACCCTTGTTTTAACCCTTTCCTAACCTCAAATCTTTCAGATAGCCTTTCACCTATCTTCACTCTACACCATGTTCTCTCATATAGATGCTCAATGCTCTCCCTGATCTGTTGCGATATACCTTTCTCCCTCATATATTCCCACATTTTCTCTCTCACTACTGAGTCATATGCAGCTTTGAGGTCAACAAATACCGCGTACAATTTCCCCTTAGGTTTAGCTATTTCTCTTTGTATGATATAATTCAATATGTATATCTGTTCAGTTGTTCCGCGTCCTTTTCTGAAGCCAGCTTGTACCTCTGGGATTAGATTCCTTTTCTCTGCTTCTTCTTGTAACTTTTTTTCCAGTATCTTTGCATAGATCTTGTATGACGTGTCCATTAGAGTTATCCCCCTATAGCTTCCTAGTTCCTCCTTGTTACCTTGCTTAAAAACTGGTACAATAATTCCTTCCCTCCAACTGTCCGTAATTTGTTTGCTACCTTTGAAAAAGCAGTTAAGTTCACCACGAAGTCTCTCCTTCACAATTGGTGTGGCTAGACACCACGCCTCACTTGGCACCGAGTCTGGGCCTGGAGCTTTCTTTCTTTCTATTACCAATACACTATTAAGCAAATACCAATATCTCAAAAAACAACTGGGGCATTTGATAACCGGCCAAGCAAAAACATTCCTTGCCTTCCAAACAAGCCTTCCAAATCTACAAGAAAAGGCTGAAGGTCCAACAACCAAATGTCAAAATGCCTATGAAGGAAATCAAACGCATAGTCGAAGTACTTTTTCCACGTCAGGCGCTAATGAGATTGCAGCAACCAACAGTAGAAGAGGTACCGATGTTCACGGAAGAAGAACTAATAAACACAATAAAGCGGATGCGTAACGGTAAAGCCCCAGGTCCGGACGAAATACCTACTGAAATAATAAAACTCTTCGCTGAGCAGGAACCGCAGTTCTTGCTAGGCGTAATGAACGAACATCTAGTTTCCGGAAACTTCCCGAAGAGATGGAAACGGGCGAATGTGGTGCTACTTCGAAAAAAACGATAAACCAGTAGGAGAGCCTACAGCATACAGGCCTGTTAGATACTTTGGGGAACATCTTAGAACACCTACTATTGCATAGGCTGAACGGAGATATTGAGTCGGGAGCTGGATTGTCGAGTAACCAATACGGCTATAGAAAAGGCAAATTCACCAACCATGCCATAGAAGCCGCAATCAAGATTGCACGAAATGCACGTACGAAATGCTTTTAACACAGCTTGGAAACTCATTATCGATGATCTAATAGCAAGAAATATAGCTCTTTACCTGCTGAGAATTATTCAAAGCTATTTTACCCGTAGAACAATCATTTTGCAAACAAATGACGAAACCGAGGAAATAATAGTTAGTAATGTCGTACCATTGGGATCGGTTATGAGCCCCGCTGTGCGGAACATACTTTATGATGGAGTCCTCAGGTTAAAACTACCGGTGGGAGCTAGGCTAATAGGTTTTGCGGACGATTTAGCTCTTGTAATAACAGCAAAGGCGGAACAGACGATGATGCTAATTGCAAACCAAGCAATATCCCTAATTAACTGTTTAATTCGATCAAAAAAATTAAATCTCGCACCAGAGAAAACAGAAGTGATCCTACTAACGGGATTGATGAAGCTTGCGCCCATAACTTTCCAAATAAACAACGCTAGCATCGCCCCAAACGAGTCGTTAAACTATCTAGGTATCATCATAGATAAGAGGCTCTCCTTTATTCCCCGTCTTAACGAAGCCGCAGCAAAAGGCATGAGAGCAATGGCAGCAATGGAAAAACTCATGCCTAACGTAGGGGGGAGGGGCGAAGAGCTGGAAACGGAGAGAACTCAATTGCGTGGTCCAGTCAGCTCCAATATGGGCACATTATCTTATATCTAAGCTAGCTATCGATAAACTCTCGATAGTCTGGAGAAAACTAGCACTAAGGATTTGCTGCGCATATAAAACAGGGTCTGGCGACGCTGCCCTAGTAATTGCTGGTATAACACCTCTTGAGTTACTGGCCAAAGAGAGAAAGGACCTATATGAAGCAGGCTCTAGAAATAATGCCAGAAAAATTGCTAGGGATAATCTGTACAATGAATGGCAGAGAACAGAGGGGCGACAGATAAACGGCAATGGACGAGGCTACTAATTTTAGAAATTGATTACCATCTAACCCAATTACTTACTGGGCATGGCGAGCAATTAACAAACGAGCATTTAGAGCAAATACGAAGATCACCTGATAATCTGTGTGAATATTGAGGTGAAGAAGACTCGGTTACCCACACAATGTTTGAATGCTGTAGATGGACCACAGAAAGGGAACTCCAAAAATCAAATATGGACAAAAGCCTCGAACCCAGAAGTGCTATAGAAGTGCCCAGTATAGAAGAACCCAGAAGTGCTACATGTTAGAGAGCAAGCAAAACTGGGACAAGATACACAAACTTATCAAATGTATCAGCACAAAAGAAGAAGACGGGAAAAAATGGCACAAAAGATATGAACTTTAGAACATATAATGTACATATATTTATTATGACTATAATATTTGATTATAACTAGCACGCCGAAGTCATACGCCGTTTCATTCCGATGTGCTTGGATGACGTTATTAAAAAAAGCCTTGTCTGTCTAGTCTTGTCTGTCTAATCTTGTCTGCCTAGTCTTGTCTGACTAGTCTGGTCTGTCTAGTCTTGCCTGTCTAGTCCTGTGTGTCTAGTCTTGTCTGAGTAATAGCAGAAATGACAAATGGATCACCAGGAAGCACGGTAATGTCGACTACCATCTCACTCAATTCCTAAGCGGACACGGGTGCTTCAATGCTGATCTTAAACGTTTTAAGATTAAGAATGATGACCTCTGCCCCTACTGTAACTAGAAGGAGACAGTAGAGCATTCATTTTACAAATGCTCAAGATGGAGCTCAGAAAGAAGTCGACTATATAACAAGGTGGGAGAGCTGACTATAGAAAACACTATCGAGAAGATGCTAAATAGTGAAGAGGAATGGTCACAATAATAGAAACGGAAGAAAGAACTGCCGGAAAGTTCCCAAGGCTAAATAACTAGGGAGAGAGAGAAAAGCTCCTCCGGGCGATCCACCCTGAAGATAATAATGATTCCGGGGTGGAAAAAAACAATATCGCTTAGTGGACTAGGGGTTTAGCGGATGAAAGCTTCGCACTCAGGCTCAGAAAAACAATTTGGCTTCGGGCAGGGAAAATCCACAATTGACGCGCTAATATCTGTCTTAGAGATTGCCGAAAATGCCAAGCCTGGTACGCAAAGAAGAAGAAAACTGTGTGCGCTGCTAACCTTCGATGTTAGAAATGCTTTACTTAACAGCGCTTAAGCAGGTCATGCAAGGCCTAACATCAAGAGATATATCACCGTATTTACTACGCATGGCGAAGAGCTACCTTAGCAATAGAAAGTTATTACTGAAAGGGGTTCTGAAAACGGAAGAGAGAAGCATCAGCAGCGATGTTCCACAAGGATCGACATTAGGCCCAACCTTGTGGAACGTCCTGTATGACGATGTGTTGAGATGAAAACTGTCATTGGGAGCGACAGTGATGTGCTCTAGTGGTAATCTAGTTTCGTCTGTCCCCTGTCAACAGTCTGTCCACTAGTCTAGTCTCATCTGTTTAGTCTTGTCTGACTAGTTATGTCTTGTCTGACTAGTCATGTCTTATCTATCTAGTCTTGTCTATCTAATCTTGTAACAAAAGTAGGGATTATAAGACTTGGGATACAAGATATTTAATTGTTGAATCTTAGAAAATGCGTTTAATTTGTTTTGGTCCAACAAATAGTCTAATTAGAGAAGTAACAAGTTTGCAATTTTCACATAATCGTCCAAAAATTGTACATAATCACTAAGTCCTTTAACCCGCTCGAGTCTATTGGGACATATATAACCCATCCATCTTCAATGGTTTGTGGGTTATTATTATCATATTATTACAAACTTAAAACAAACGAAACACAGCCTGAATATATAAGTATATTCAGCCTTCCCAGAGCTCTATAACAATTATTGAGTCTTTTTAGGACTACCAAAACAAATCACACATGAAATTTGTAAGTTATTTTATAGCTTTCAGTCCACCTTCGTGGCACTCAACAAAAACCATCAAAATAATATTGTTTTTAAGCTCATGCCTTTCCGATACCTTTAGTGGATAGCCATCTGTCGACGCGTTTCGAGATTTATCTCTCATCAGCACAGCTTTGCTTCTATGAACAATAATTTGTAAACCACTCACATGAAAAACCCATGTAGTGTTTAGGGTTAGATGTTTATAATTTTGACATTTTAAGAGAGACAAGAACTTAGCAGGTTATTAATTAAACTGATAAGTTAGTATTGGTGAAACCATCCCACGTTATAGAAAATCATGCAAACTTAAAACAATTGGAACACAGCTTGAATATATAAATATATTCAGCCTTTCCGGAGCTCTATAACAATTATTGAGTCTTTTTAGGACTACCCACATCCTACGTTTAATGTCTGCGCTGGAAAAAATATTCCAGCAACAATGGATAATTTGCTATCCTTCGCACGAAAACTGTTAAAAAAAAGTAAAAGCAAAATAGTTACAAATTTTTATATACTTATTTTGGTAATAAATCCGACATGAGATCAAAATCTTGTAACAAATTTATTATTAAAATCTTACGTTTAGCAAACATGTTATTCGATCCACAACTGTCTTAATTTGTTGTCTAAATCCTCTTTTTCTATTCATTAAAATTTATGTAGATAGACCTCATACTAATTAGACCGGTAACGAAATAGGAGATAAAAACATTTAAAAAAGTGGTTATAGTAAGTAGACTAGAATTGATTGAAATCACTAATGAGACTTAGACTATATACACATTCTTAATTAGTAAACTCTGTTGAACTTGACCAAAGAAGCGTAGTAATAAAAGCTAGTAATAAAACGGTCAATAGTTGTAAGCTTTACGGATGTGAAGAAATAAGAAAGGAAGAATAAAAACTCTTTATACGGCCGATAGTGATTTAGATTTGAAAATAATCTCGACATATTTTGTTCCAAATGCATCAGACTGGACTGTATGGTTATATCGATAAAAAGTTAAACAAAGTCGCGAGCTCGATCTCGTCTTCTTCCACAAACAAGGAATGCGGCTCTATTACAGATTCAAGTTCTTCAAACACATGCATTAACACTAGCACTATCCCATTTACATCTCAATATAAAATACACACGAAATATATTTATCAATCAATCTATGAATTATTATTTAAAAAAAATTAAAAACTTGTTTTCTTGTCTCAATTAAACTATTAATGTCTTAATTGTTTCTTATAATTCTGCGGAGTTATTGACCTGTGTGTCCCGAAACAATTTACCATTCTCAAGTTTCTCATTTAATATGTCTTTATAAGTTGAAACATTTAAAATGCGAACAGAAAGAAATTTAAAACAAACAAATTAACGTCCGAAGCCGCACAAAGGAAACAGAGAAATGACAATTGGCAGGTTTAAATTTCTTTATTTTTTGGTGCTTGTTACCGTTAAAGGTCATCAATTCGATTAACAGAACATCCAACTGCCTTATAAGTTTTCGACTGGACACAATAAACTTTTAATTATCTTCTTTAATGGCTTTTGAACAATATATAATTATTGGATGGTATATCATTATTTTACTTTAAAACTTATTAAAAAAAAAAAAATTCATTGGTAAGACGACTATATAGTAATAGTTTATGATACAAGTGCACAAAAGCCCTTCTTCACACACTTCTATCATACATTATTTTATCTATGAAGCATGCTAAAATACTGTTGAATCTACAAAAGAGTTGTTTATGATACAAGTGTGTGAAGAAAGGCTTTAGCGCACGATTATCATACATTATTTTATCTACAAAGCATTTATATACAGTTGAAACAACAAAACAAATAATTGTTTCTTACCTATAATATTGAAAAATAGTGAATATTCATGAAATTTAAAATTGGTTCAATTATTTTTTTCCGAATTTTTATTAACCGGACATTTGAACTAAACCATTATTTTTATAATTAATATCTTTTCAAATACTTTTTAATTCTCAATTTAATTAAATTATTATATAAAAAATTAATAAATAAATTATTAATTACATATTGTTAATTTAAAATTAATAAATAAAAGTGCAAATTAAGCGAGGGAAATTCAAATTTGTAAAACGCAACACCATTGGTTAAAACGAAAGTGACGAAACATACTATGTAAACAAGTTCGTATTATTTACATTTGTAAGTCATTGCAGTCTTTTGGTTAGAAAACAAACGTAAAAAATGTGAAATTAACGACGAGAACAGCTGTAGTAAAAAATGGACTGAACTGTCAATAGTAATTGACGGCTTCAAAACACCGCGCGAAAATAGCGGCGTTCAAACGGCTTTTAAACGGATTTTGAACGAAAAAATTGTTCTCTATTTTAAATATATTTTTAATCTTAATTACAGCATTTTTAAGCAGTATTTATATTTGTTACTATGTTATAATGGTGTAAACAGTGAATTAAAAATATAAAAAAACATGCATATTCCCCATTGTAATTTTGACAGACAAAATACTTCAAATCAGTGACACAATAAGGTTAGAACGTTCAGCGCCTCCGTTGCAAAAACTGTTAACTAGTAAAAACGCACTGTGACAGAAACTCTATTTTTGTCGATGTAATCTAGGTTAACCTAGATTTAATCTAGATTAGGTTATGCTATATTAGAGCGAGATAAATCCAGATTGTCTGGATCTGGATTTCCCCAGACTGAGGGACGAAATTTGTCTTTGGTCCTTTTCAGCATACGAAAGGAGATTTTCGATGTGCTCTACAGAGAAGTCCCTTCCTAAAATAATTCGTCTTCTCCCGACGAATCGTTTGGATAGGACTTCTCGCAGTCTAGCACACCGGCACCTATCGGTACTGTAGGAGCAGTCGCGGATGATGTGCCAGTGATCTTGCCCATGTTTCAAGATGAGGCAGAAATTGAAACTTTAGGTTCGAGATTGTGGTTCAGATACAGTAATTTCTCGAAATCCTCCGGTATTGGTTCCGCGAACAATATCGCGTAGGATTCTTCTTTTGAAAGGAATTCTAGAAATTTTTCGAGCGACACACTGTGCAAACGATCCTTGTTGTCGTACGTCTGACACAGTTCCTTCATCGCTCTCCTCATACAACCATTGACTACTAGAACTTGCGTTTCACCTCGTAAAGATTGTCCATGGTCAACGTTAGCAGAATTTTCGATAAAATCGGTAAAATTATCTTGAGTGTCTTCTTGTCGATCCATAGGTTGGTTATATGGAATAAAAAGGAATTCTCCTAGACCTGACAGACATCTTCCTAGATATCGCTGTCCACTTGATGATTCACTTCTGGAATGTCCTGCGTTTCCTGGAAGACCACTTTGCTCTTCTTGGTTGGTGGTGGTGGAGATCAAACTCGATCAGTAGACTATCTGGATTGGTTGTTGATTGTTCTATGTCTTGAGACATTCGGACTGACTTAAGTTTACGATCTTCTTTTATACTCTTACTTAAACTTCGTAAAGTTTGATTCAAAATCAGAAAAATAAATTCAATTTTAATATACGTCAGAAAATTTATTTGCACTACTTCTATGTTTTTTGTTTAGTGGCGCGAGTTGCTTCCATAGTTGCAAAAAACAGAAATCGTTTAATAATGAAACTCCATTTGATTTACATTGGACTTTTACGCACGATTTGGATACGTTTACACACGATTATAATAATGGCTTTTTTCACACACAATAATTGATTTTTTAATGTGTTCATTTTAGTGCGCGAGACAAATAAAATTATTATATGAAAAAAATAAATTAAAAAATTTTAAATCGATTAAATAATTATAAATTTCGTTATTGTGAGAAGGTAAAATGTCCGTCGGTGTAATCTTGAATAAATTAAATAGTTATGGCCAAATTCTTTTGATCGGAATACGTTGAACTCGAGATAAAATCGATTGATTCGATTTTAATTATTTAATAATAAAATGCCCGAACACATTAAATTTAACTTAATTATCTAGAGATAATGAAGTTATTAACCTTATTAACTCACTCGCCAGTTAACCAATTCAAGAAAGTACCATAAATCTTTTCATTTCAAGACAAGAAAAATATATCAATTATAATTTAATTGTGAGAGGATTATTCACTATCTAATAATCTACTTTCACCAAATTTGCAAACATACTTTACTTACAATTAGACTAATACTGAATTTTGGTTAGGTTAGGTTATATGAAAAGACAAGACTAGAAACATATCTTTTCATTTCAATACAAAACAATCAAATTTAATATAAATGGATTTTTCTGTTTCAAATAATCTACTTTCATCAAATTTTAAATAAAAATGTATTTTATAAACTAGTCTTCTATGTGAACTAGACATAGAAGACTAGTTTATAAAATACAATTTTCCTCTCTAGCCGTGTTTGCCTAGTCTTGTCATAATTATATTTATCTACTCGCACACCAATGAACACATTAATAATTAAGTAAATTATTGTATATAAAGGATGCCATTATTATAATTCTGTGTAAAAGTATCCAAATCGTGCGTAAAAGTCCAATCTAAATCAAATGGAGTTTTATAATTCAATGGTTTCAGTTTGTTGTTACTATGGCAACAACTCGTGTCATTAATGAAAAAAACATAAACATAGTTAAAATAAATTTTCTGACGTATATTGAAATTTAATTAATTTTTCTTATTTTGATTCAAGAAGTCTCGGCCTCACAATCTGCATTTGTCTAATATAACGTAACCTAACTATAACTATTTTTTTTTGTGGTTTGGGGGAAGCTCTACCAGCCTGCGAGTGAGGCTCTCACTCACTAAACCCCTTCTTCCACTTGGCTATGGAGATCAGCACCCCAGTAACGCTTGCGCATTCTTTCAGGGTGGGCAGCCCGGACAGTTGTTACCGTCCTAGTTTTTTTGAGAGTTTCGATTCTGTTTCTACTCTTGAGATTTTGCCAGGTGACTGCCTGGGCAGCGCGTTCTTCGGCCTCTTTCTGGGTGATAATGCTAATGATGAAGTTGGAGATTGCTTTCCAGTGGGGTTGGTCTATTAGGATTTTCCTAACGCAGTTATCAGGGGTCAGTTCTCCTATTTCCGAAGTTGCCAGGCGTCTGTCGTTTTCCCATCTCTCGCAGAAGAAGAAAGTATGTTCAGCGGTGACTGGCTGGCCACAGTAGCAGCACTCCTTTGTCTCAGCGACCTTGAACCTGTGTAGGTAGGCTCTAAAGCATCCGTGTCCGCTTATCATCTGAGTTACGTGGTAAGATGTTTCGCCGTGCTCTCTGTTGACCCACGGACGCAGGTCAGGAATCAAGCGCTTGGTCCATGTACCCTTTCCGGTTTCCGTTTCCCACCTTTCCTTCCATCTGCGTTGCAGACGTCTGCGGACTTCTGCCTTATCTACCTTGCCTCCTTCGTGTGCGCGAGCTCGCTCATCGACGAGGAGGTCGATGGGGGGGGGGGGGGGTGCAGCTGGATATCACCCAGGCAGCTACTGTGGACACGGTACGGTATGCGCTGATAATCCGGAGCATGGTCCGCCTTGTCACCTTCTCGACAATGTTTTTGTTTCTCTGTATTTTAACGGCATCTTTCCAGGCGCCGCGTAGAGCAGTATTGAATTCACGACAGAGCTGAGTATCCGGCGATTAGCCTTGTGAGGGCAGTGGCTGCGGTATTTGCTTTCTTGGCGACCCAGTTGACGTGCGCCGTCATGTTCATATTTCTGCCCAGTTGGGCTCCGAGGTATTTCACGGATTCCTGTGATGGGATTCTCGCTCCCATGATCTCTATGGTTATTTTGTTCAGTTTGCGCCGCCCGACCAGGATTACCAGTTCTGTTTTGCGGGGCGCCAATTTCAGTTGTTTTGACTCCATCCAGCGATGAATGCCTCGTTTATGTTCGTTTCCAGTGCCTCTTTAGTCCCGGCCGTGGCAACCATTCCCGGATCGTCTGCGAATCCAACCAGCGTGATCCCTTGTGGCATTGGGATGTCTAGAACCCCGTCGTAAAGGATGTTCCATAGAGTGGGGCCCAGCATTGATCCCTGGGGTACCCCGCACGTCATCTCGTACTCCTCGTTATCGTCAAGGATGTGTTTCCAGTCTGACAGGTAGTTCTGGATCACTTTCAGGAGGTAGCTTGGGAATTTTTCCCTTTTTTGATTGCCTCCACTATGCCGTCCCATGTTGCCGAGTTGAAGGCATATTCGACGTCTAGCGTCACCAGCGCACAGAGTTTTCTAGTGTAGTGGGTTCCGGTGTTGGCCTCACGGGCCAGCCTTTTGGCCTCGAGTAACGCATCCACCGTGCTTCTTTTCTTTCGAAAGCAATACTGGTGGTCAGATAGCCCCTCTCCGGCTTCCAGCGCCACGTTTATCCGTACCAGCAACAGGTGCTCGTAGAGTTTGCCCAGGGAGCTTATAAGATATAAAGGGCGGTAGCTTATCGCGAGGGAAGAGTCTTTCTGCTTCTTTTCAATCAGGGCCAGTCGCGCCCTTTTCCACTGCCAGGGGTCGATCCCCACCGTCAGTAACTTGTTCATGACTCTGTTGATGAACTCTGGATAGGTTGCTGTTGCGGTCTTTATCAGTTCTGCGGAGAACCCGTCTGGTCCGGGAGCTTTTTTCGCCTTTTGTTTTTTAGCTGTGGTTAATAGTTCTTCTTCCTCAAACCTAGGGATATCTACTTCAGAAACTCGTGGTAAAATACCCATTTTATTTTTTCCCGTTGCGGGAATAGAGTTTCTACGATTTCTTTCTTCTCTTTGAGGCTCATCTGGAGCGAGAACTCCTGCCTCAGCTTCTTCGTGACGATTTTGTATCCCATGCCCCAAAGGTCGCTGTCAACTTGTGTAGTTAGCTGTCTCAACGCTTCCGTTTTGGCGATCTTTATTACCGTTTTTAGGTGTCTTTTGGCTACCTTATAGTTCTCCTGGTGCCTTTCTTCCTTTGTTAAGTCTCGGGCGTTGTTTCGCACTGCGATCCTCTTTTTGGTTGGGAATGGTTTCTCTCCTTGCTACAGGTTTGCAGTTTTGCGCCGTAGCTGATCAATTGTTCTTATTGGCTTGTTTGAGTGCTTGTTGCAGTATTTGTATGCACTTGTCTGCGTTGCATGCGTCGTCACCTCCTTATTCTATGAGCGATTTCAGAGTTTGCAAGCAATCTGCCATCTTTTTCCCGCTAAGGTTCCACATCTTCAGTTTCTTTGTTTAGGGAGTTCTCTCGTTTGCCTGCCCGACCTTGAATCTGATGTACTGATGGTCGCTTAGGGACTCTTCGTATCTGACCCGCCAATCGGTGATAGTTTTGGACGCATCTTCCGTGCTAAAGGTCAAGTCAAGGAAAGAGAGAGAGGTCAAGTCCCGTCTCACAAAAGTCGGATTCTCTCCCGTGTTCTGCAGGACCAGAGATCGCTCTTCCAGCCACTCCACCAACGCCCCCCTCTGGGGTCTTGTCGGCGGTTTCCCCAAGCACTGGCCTTGGCGTTGAAGTCGCCCCTACTATGGCCTGTTTGTTTTGGTTGTCGATGCTTTCCCGTAGGTGGTTTAGAAACTGTAGGAAGTGTGTGTGGTTTTTGTTTGGGGAAACATAGGCTGAGTACAGACAGACGTTTTCCAGCTTTACCCACACGAATCCAGGGCCTTCTCCGGTTATCAACCTAACTATAACCTAATCTAGGTTAAATCTAGGTTAGCCTAGATTACATCGACAATGACCAAAGTGATCCCGTCACTGTGCGTTTTTACTAGTTCGCAATTTATGTCACGAAGGCGCTGAACGTTCTAACTTTATTGTGTCAGTGATTTGTAGAATTTGGTCTGTCAAAATTACAATCTTTCAAAATTATCGGTAAGAAACTCACTGCGATTAAAACTTTTTAAACTTCGCAACACATGCACAAAAGCCCTTATCATAAACTACTATGGTAAGACCATACAACATTAAAATCAGATAAACTTAATAAAGACGGAACAAAGATTGAATATATAAATGTACTCAACCTTTCCGGAGCTCTATAATACTAATCGAGTCTTTTTAGGACTACCAAAAAGAAATCTCGCGTGAAATTTGTCCACTTCAAATTTATTCACTTTTATCCAATTTTTCCCAATTTATCCAAATTGACATACCCAATTTATAAAAATTTATCCAATTCAAAATTTATCATATATATCAATAACCTGCTCATTCATGTTTCATGTCTCATGTCTCAAGTTCATGTCTCATGTCTCACAAAATGTCAAAATTAAAAACATCTAACCATAATCACCACATGGGTTTTCAGTGTTTTCAGGTTTGTAGTGAGATAGCACGTGTATTTATTTTTTCGTTGAACGCGCGATTTTTAAACCGAAAAGCGACTTGTTCGAAAAAAAATACACGTGATTTTGGACAGAGGGGGGGGGGTTAATCTAAAACCTCACCACGTATCACCATGGGGGAGGGGAGCTTAAAAAGTTACTAAAAAAAGTCACGTGGATAATTAATGGACGACCCCTAATCGTGTGTAAAAGTATCCAAATCGTGCGTAAAAGTATAATGTAAATCAAATGCAGTTTAATTATTAAGCTCTTCTTCACACACTTGTACCATAAACTAGTATTATTTCCAGATATACTATTTTTAGCCATTGTTATTAATAACTATATAATTATATTTTTTCTGTGTAAATTTTTTGAATAAATATTTTTGAGAAATGATTATCTTGAGTCGATAATTGGCTTAAATTTCGACAAATATTGAAAAGTTTTTTTAGGTAGGACGTGTTAAAATCAGATCTCGGTCTAATATTTCCTCGCCTGTGTCAACACGAAATGGAACTGGAAAATATTTGAAAATAAATACGCCGAGTCTACTAACACATATAAGCTTAAGTAAATCTGAACGTCGTAAAATATAAATATTGTATTAACTAAAGTTTACTTATCTTAGTAAATTGTATACACACAGAAGTTATTTATTTTTTCATTGAACAAGCACGTACCTCTTTACTTAGTAGTAAAATGATATTTATTTAAATAAATATTTGGGATAATTAACGCTCTGACTCTGGCTACTGTTTATTTTCTTAATTATTACACTGTGCAGTTTGAATTATTATTTATCTGTCATCGATACGCTCTAATTAAAAGAATCTCTTATATCGTGAGAACCCCACACTAAAATGATTTGACTTATAAATTAAAATTTAATTAAATTAAATAAATGAAAAATTTTATGAAAAACTTAATGAAATGTCTACGAACTTAATTAACATTCATTTATTATAAATTTATTTATTATAATATATATTATTATTACATACATTTGTTATAAAAATATAAAGTACTTACATATTAACGCCACCGCAGCGAGAGGCCGCGTTACCGCCCGATATGTGGTCTGTATTTATCTGCTCTAATATAACCTAATCTAATCATCTATTTTGTTCCAATCTGTTGCTGAGGTGGCGTTAGTACGTAAGTACCAAATAATTCTGTTCAAGAAAACACTCCAAGTGTATTTATTGTAAGTTTTGGTTATTTCGTTGAAAAAAGTTCCCATAGGTTTAAGAAGTCGGTGTCGAATAAAAATCCGACAACCGCAATCGAGAAATACGAGACGGGGTTAAAATGCAAATTAAATCTTGCGTGAAAAACTCATTTAGATTGGATTACAGGCTGAGATCTTCCAGATGAAATTCTTATCAACTTGAATTTAACAGATCGTACTTGATACACAAAAAAAATACAAAGGTATAAATATATAAAGTAAAATATATCGAGAGTAAATAGACCCAACAATAATGTGTTAGTTACAAGATAATACAGACAACAATAGATGATTAAATGATAGATTGATTCATGTTTATGTAAGTTAAGATAAAATATATAAGATATCGTGTTAGGTACAGAGTAAACCAAATAAGAATAAGAAGAAAGATTTGTTTCTTGTTTCTCAAAATTGCGGCGCGACAGCTGGAAAAAGAAACTCCTCTCTTGTGTTTGTTTTATTTTGTTTGTCAGTGTGAATGATTTTATTGGTGGAGTAAAAGAGTAAACTTTTATCTTTACGATTACAGAAGTGAGCGATTGAACGACGTCCACTTTTTATTGCCCCACAATTCTTGTAAATGCAGATAACAATGAATGAAATCAGAACCAAGTTATTTACTGCTTTTAATAATTAACAAAAGACAGACATGACAGACTAAAGACTAAACAGACAAGAATAGACAGACAAGACTAAACAGACAAAACTAGACAGACAAGACTAGACAGAAAAGACTGAACATCACTTGACTGGATCGTCTGTCTAGGCCTCTCTGTTTAGTCTTATCTGCCTAGTCTAGTCTGTCTCGTATGTTTAGTCTGTCCAGTTTATCGAGTCTGTCCAGTCATCATAAGAATAAGTCCGTCTAGTGCGTCGAGTGCGTCTAGTGGGTCTAGTGCGTCTAGTGCGTCTAGTGCGTCTAGTGCGTCTAGTGCGTCTAGTGCGTCTAGTGCGTCTAGTGCGTCTAGTGCGTCTAGTGCGTCTAGTCCGTCTAGTCCGTCTAGTCCGTCTAGTCCGTCTAGTCCGTCAAGTCCGTCTAATCCGTCTAGTCAGTCTAGCTGGCTAGTCCGTCTTATATATCTAGTTTTGTCTATCTAGTCTTGTCTGTCTAGTCTTGTCTGTCTAGTCTTCTTTGTCTAGTCTTGTCTGTCTAGTCTTGTCAGTCTAGTCCTGTCTATCTAGTCTAGTCCTGTCTATCTAGTCTAGCCCTGTCTATCTAGTCTAGTCTTGTCTATCTAGTCCTGTCCGTCTAGTCAAGTCTGTCTAGTCTTACATGTCTGTTTAGTCTTGTCTGTGTAGTCTAGAAAAAGTAAATGATATAAACTAAAAATTATCACTGAATAAGATAATATAAATTAAAGTAGCGGATAATCACACACTCTTAAACTACATATCACCAACAAAAAATCTCGGTATAATTATTGTAATTAGTTTTAATCTGATGCGCATCGAGCAACAATAATGTTTCTTTTTGTACATATTTAGATGTCAGAGACGAAGCAGTTGGATAGAAAAAGACTAGTTAGTATGCTCGGGGATATTTCGAGTGCAGGAAGTTGACATCCCTTCCACACTACGCCGTCTACACTTTAAATACTTAATTAAAACCTAATGAACGCGTCGCACCGAACACACGAACATCCACCGCAGAATAGCTTTATCCATTCGTAATCGCTGAAATTAATAATTTCATCATAAACTGGTTTACGTTTAACATTCTGTACGCACTTTATCTCGATTCTGGATTTAAAACAATGAGGTGTATTTATTACACACAAACTATTTACCACAAAGTTTCATTTTGCTGTTTAGTCCTCATTCTCTAGGTCAGGCAAATGAAATCTTTTTTGGACTTATAGATTTTTATAGACTTATAGACTGATTTGGGAGGAGCTACATAGTGCAGCATTGACAAGCGGGCATATTAGTCCCGTTTATTCAAATTTGAGTCAAGAGAGTAATTTTAGTGTTGAAGGGAAGCCAGAAAAAGTGCTGTAACGCCAGCTAATGTTTAATTTTTATAATTAAAGCAATATTATTTGCAAAAAATTAGAATTAAAACTGGCACAGATTTCCATGGAATGAAATTAATTGCTAGGAATTTACGTATATTTAGTATCATTCTAGAGCTAATCGCTGTTTTTATTCTTGCGGGATGCTCTGTTTTTGCGAGTGCATTTGTATTCTGGTTTAGTAAAAATGTCGTGCATTCGAATTGTCGAGATATCGCGGAGTGTTTGGGCTCAGCGGTTGCAAAAAAAGCTCCTCTCCCAAGTCAACATGTACAAGTTTTGCGAAACTCCTTCTCGTATATTAACCAAGATTGACGTATGGATCTGTGTTGCAGCGATTATTTTTGAGAACTACATTCCCCTTGGTATGTCTTTATGCTGCACATAATGACAATTTATATGTATTGAAGGAGATCGAGAACGAACAGAACAAAAAGGAGATTGCAGTAAGAAGAAAAGAATAATATGTTATATAAAAAAGTTGTCTCAACTAGATTTTTTCGTTTTACGCTCGTTTGTTTTGCCGAGATACTTATTAGGCGGTCGGCGCAAAAACCTCACTCTATTTCTGGTGTTATAGTTTTATTATGCCTTTGTGCTACTTACGTCCTATCCGAAGAAGTCATCTAATTAAATCACGGCTCATTTTTTGCTCTCCCGCTAGATTAATTATTCCTCAAGCCGCGACTTGAATCTTTAATTAAATGGTAATTTATAGGGAATAAATGTTAAATACTTTTAAGTGCCATCGAAAAAACTTTCGCATGTGTAATTAGTCCTCGGACACAGTATCATTATCTCTTTGGATTAAGTGCTAGAAAACGTGACTGTCTAATCAATATGCAAATATTTGTTATAATTATTAGTATTATCTTAATAGCTAACTTCATATTAAACATCTACCACGTATACATTTTAAGATAATTGTCCGTTTTCAAATTATTCAAATTTAATAGTGAGTGGAAGAAGACATCTCTAGTGACGCCTTTGCAGAAAGTTCCTAACACGAATAAATGTGACAATTACTGCTCGATTAATGCTGTGCCTTGTTATGAAAAAGTGTTAGAAATTATTGTAAAAATATCATTTATCAATTTTTTCTGACAAAAATAATATAATCTCTAAATATGGCTTCGACTTGCTTCTCTTCCGTAAAATATCTGAAATAAATTTGCTTTTCTTCACTCTTCTTCAAAATTCGTTCTATATTAACCATGCTTCGTTCTCAACATTAGTAAAACAAATTTAGAGCGTTCAGAGAAAGACATTGCTGCAAGACCGTTATTGTAAATATCTGTGATACTTGGTTACTTGACCCAGATAATACAAAATATATCTTGACCGTATTTTTAGATTTCAGGAGGGCTTTTGAAATCGAAAATATAGATATATTATTGGAAAAACTAAATCAAATAGCATAATAGATATTGCCTTAAAATGGTTAAGTCGTACTTAAGTAAGAAAGCATAAGCGAAAGGTTATATTTGGAAACTGTTAACAAGTGGTGCGCAAACAGAGGTGCACAAAAAGACCAGCAAATCGTAAATGTTTGTGTAAATTGTTTGAAAAGATTAAATTTTTTGTGCGAAATTGGGAATTCAAATTTTTACGTAAGTGCGTATCTCGAGAACGGTTATAGATAATTAAAAATGGTTTTTGGCAAAAAACGGTTTAAAAGCACGGTTTTCAGGTGGTCATTTACCTACGGATGCACTTAGATTCCCTTAAAAATATGAATTAGCTTCCCAGTTCTCTGCTTCAGTGACCAAATTGGAGAGGATAGTAATTGGTTTTGGGTGTACGTCGCGATCTGAGGATACTCAAATCAAAATGGCGTTTGGTAAATACCCTGCTGAATACATCCCAAAGTTTCATGGGCCCTATGACCCAGCCCCTTTTTACGGAAAACCTGATGTCCCTGGCAAGAACATTTTCGAGAATTGGGATCATGATTTGCACGTAGACGCAAGTCAGCTCGACCTATGATAACATCATAACAATAAGTACATGCAGCCAAAGTACATGCAGGCAAAGAGAGCTGGAATTGCACCATTCGTCCAATTCGTGACAGCTTCAATGTTGTTTTTCTATGTTATAAATTACCCAAATATCAAGAAACACAGAAACAATAAATACCACTGCATACTGCATGTTTTTTTCGAAAGGGAAAACTTAATTACAGAATATAAAGATTTATTTTCAGTATAAAAAAAATATCTTTCAAAAATTTACGAAATTTCACCCGACTTTGCCAATTATATCAAGTCATATCTCGCGAACGGAAGCGGCTGGCAAAATGTAAATTGTACGTGGTCCGTTAGAAAAGTATCCGACCTTATTTTTTATTTTGAAAACCTGATGGATTTGATTAAAGCGCGCTTGCATGAGCCGACCTTCAACCTTCGATTTTTTTCCCGCCTATAGATAGCGTCAGTTGCTGTCGAGCAGTGTTCGAGTGACGTAGTGTGTAGTGTTCTCGTCGGTTTTTCAATGCAAGTAAAATCAGCAAAGGGTACTATAGGGATGTCCTACGTTGCCTACGTGATGCTGTGCGGCGCAAGCGAATGGAGTAGTGGTAATCAGGAAATTGGCGACTACATTACGACAATGCTCCAGCACGTTCTTCGCACTTGGTTCACAATTTTTTGGCGAAAAATCAGACTCCTCTGGTTCGACAGGCTCCTTACTCTCCTGATATGCCCCCCTGCGACTTCTGGTTATACCCCAAAGTCAAGAGGCCATTACGCGATTTCAGAGAAGAGAGAGGGGCATTATGTCTGCAACGACAGCCTAGCTAAAGTCGATTCCGAAAGAAGCTTTTTCGGAATGCTTCCAACAATGGCGTCACCGCTGAGAGAAGTGTGTGGTGTCCCAAGGAGACTACTTTGATGGTGATTTTGGTTTCCGACGCTCCAGGTATGCCAGTTTTTTTTACCGGCTAAAGATCGGATACTTTTGTAACAGACCACGTATGTTAAGTCAGATCTCGCGAACGGAAGCTGCTAGAAAAAATGTAAATTGTATATTGTTAGAACGTAGTCTGCAAGCTCGCCGCTAGATGGTTGTAGCGATTCTTCGCTACAGTGTGCTGAGTGTAAAGATATTAATATTAGTTTATAATAAGTCGATTTTCTTGTATTCATTTTAAGTTAGATTTTGCTAATTTCATTCATTTTAAATCATCATCATTTTGAATCATTTTAAATGTTCTTGTTTGTAACAAGTGTGCAAAATATATAGAAATACAACAGGTTAAGTGCCTAGCACGTTTCCATTGCACAAGAAGAAATACTTGAATTTCAGGTTTGAAATTCATGAAGATCCAGGAATCATAGAAGATTCAAGAGGAACCAGGACTCGAGAACCAGGACACAAGAAAATCCAGGTGATCAAGAAAATCCAGGGAATCAAGAAGATCCAAGAATCAAAGAAGATCCAAGAATCAAAGAAGATCCAAGGGTCAAAGAAAATCTAGGGGATCAAGAAGATCCAGGAATCAAAGAAGATTCAAGAGGATTCAGGAATCCAAGAAAATCCTGGGAATCAAAAAGATCCAGGGGATAATGAAGATCCAGAAATCAAAGAAGATTCAAGAGGAACCAGGAGTCCAAGAAAATCCAGGAGATCAAGAACATCCAGGAATCAAAGACGATTCAAGAGGAACCAGGACTCCAAGAAAATCCAGGGGATTAAGAAAATCCAGGAATAAAAGAAGATTCAAGAAGACCCAGGACTCAAGAAATGAAGGGATCAATCAATTCAAGAAAAAAGAACTCAGTGCTGGTTAGGAACGGAAATGGAGACATAACGCTCATTGCTGATAGACTCAACGACTTGTATTTCGTACGTGAGCCAAAGGAGAAAGCAGGCACAACATCAACTGGCGGATTAAACCACATAAATGAAAAGAGTTTGAAGAAAATGGCACGAGATAAAAAAGGTAGTCGGTTTGAAATTTAACCTAAAAGCTAACATCACTGAAATAGCAAAAGAAGAAGAACTTGTAGCAAACGAGTCCGGAAATGAGTCTGGGTTAGATGAAACAATACAAACTGAACCAACGCTGAAATGGAAGCCAGGCCGCGCTCGCTTAATAAGAACCAGAAAAAGGGGAAGACCCACAGAAGAGTACAACTGCAAACAAGAGGTTAACCAAAACTAAGAAGACACAAGGGAATTGTAAGATGAAGAAATCGCTGAGTATGTGGGTCTGAGAAATGTCGGTCAGAAATTGATTTTTCCCAAACCGAAACTGGAAGTCACTTTGGAGGACGCAGGCGAAGTGGCAGACCGAGGACAAGGTGACTGAACAACGCGAAGGAAGACTCGAGAGGAATTGAGATGGCAAATTGGAAAGTACTGCAAAAAACCGAAGTAGATAGAAACCCTCGTTTAGAAGATTGCCAAAGCCCTAAACTTTCCTAAACGACAACAACAAGAAGAAGAAGATTACTATTTAATTGAAGATTATCTCTGTCAGAAGACAAACGTTTTTCAAACCGAAACTGGAAGTCACTTTGGAGGACGCAGGCGAAGTGGCAGACCGAGGACAAGGTGACTGAACAACGCGAAGGAAGACTCGAGAGGAATTGAGATGGCAAATTGGAAAGTACTGCAAAAAACCGAAGTAGATAGAAACCCTCGTTTAGAAGATTGCCAAAGCCCTAAACTTTCCTAAACGACAACAACAAGAAGAAGAAGATTACTATTCAATTGAAGATTATCTCTGTCAGAAAACAAACGTTTTTAAAACACTAAACTAGGACAATAAGGGTATAAACATCGAAGGTATCTTTCTGAACCACCTGCGATTTGCGGATGACATAGTCCTCATCGGCAGCGATACGTAAGAACTAGAGGCCATGCTAAAATAACTAAGCATAAAAACCAACCAAGTAGGCCTTAAGATGAACCTGTCCAAGACAAAAATATAATGCCACACGATAAATAACACCACCATAGAAGTAGTACAAAAATAAATATACCTAATCCTTGGACAGGTCATTAAGCTGGGGAAGGGAAACCAGACAGCTGAAATAAAGAACAGAATTCGACTAACGTGGGCTATAGCAAACTAAGCCACATCCTCAGAAACACGGACATTTAAATACATCTTAAGCGCAAAGTTTTCGACTCCTGCGTAATACCTGTGACAACATTCGGCTTGGAGACAATGGCACTGACAAAAATAAGTACGGACCACCTAAGTACAATGCAAAGAGCGATGGAATGATAGGAGTCAGTCTGCAAGATAAACTTAGGTGCGAGGAAATCAGTCGAAGAACAAAGGTAGTGGTAGTAATAAAAAGAATCACAGAACTTGAATGAATGAGCAGGACCCGGGGCAAGGCAACATTAAGATAGATGCACACTGAGATTAATCCAATGAAAACCAAGGCAAACCAAGAGTGCAGGAAAACCACAGACAAGGTGGACGCACGACATAAAACGACATGAGAGGAGGAAGTGGTTCCAACTCGCGCAAGATAAAACCACATATAAAGAGAGGGAAGAGGCGTATGTTCAGGAGTAGACAAAAGTACGCCGAGAAAAAAAATTATCAGAAGTAGTATTATTAAGCAACTCATTATTTCGATTAATATGAGCATATTAGAAATATTAAAATTAGAATTAAACTTAAAATCATCTTTTGATTAATTTGATGAAAAAATTAATCAAAAAATGAATTAGATCAATAAGATCGAATAATTGATTTTGGTAAATGTTATTTTGTTTTTGTTAATTATTTTGTAGGAAAGACGCATAATTAATAGTTTTTATAGCATTAACAAATTAATGGTTTTCTTGGAAACTAAAATCAATTTCTCAAATATGACAAAGTTTAAAAATAATTGATTAACTATTTCAGCACTAATTTATTGTTATATTGAGATTTATATTAAAGCAATATTTCATGTATTATTAGAATTGTGAAGGTTTTGAGTTACAACTCCGAATAAAATAACGATAATTAATTGATACAGAACGTTATGAGTTGGCAATGTTTACGATAACAATTAAAATAAACTACAAGCAAAACGAAAAATGCGACCTCAAGACAATTCTATTGTAAATAATTCCTGTAGGTGGTGGTATTCCAGTAGATTTTAATTACTCCCGTTTGTTTCAAGGCGCAGGACGTAGGCAGACTGGTAGGAAGATTGCAGTTTACAAAATTAGATTTATTTACATACATTACATATTACATTACATACATTTATTACAAAAATTTATTAATAATAATATTTATTCATAATAATAAATTTAGGTAATTTTAGGCCTTTATTCATAATAAATAAAAAGATATCAATAAAATACACAATCCGTTTGGCGAGGTTCAGTTCACCTTGTCTGTTTAACTAATATAGACTAAGACTAAAATAGATTTAATAATTAAACGTTGTAGTCTTAACGAAATTTTAAAATTTGTTTAAATAAAACTCGTTTATTCATAAAAATCGTTTATTCATGACTGATGAGTTTTTGTAGTAGATCTGAAGATGCAACTGTGTTGTTGGAGCTATAATCATCAATAAACGATGATATGCCACAAGTTACATAAGTAGTTTTATTAAAAAAATTAAAATTTTATTTTTAAATTTATTATTAGATTTATTTATTTAAAAAATTGACTGTCGGTAAGGAATATAGCATGTTGTAAAGCTACGTACACAAAGTGTCGCAAACTAGCGTATAGTTTTGCTATAGTTCGACAATATTCTTTATAATAAACTTCGTATAGTCCAAAACTATTTGTGGTACGTACGTATCAACGCCACCACCGCTACATTTTTAAATGCCGCCAATTTACACCTAAAATGTTTATGATAAATCATAAAATAAAACATTTTATTGAAAATTAACACATTTTTAAAACTCAAAATACTTTTACTATTACTTTTATATATACTACTATTTTTTAACCCCGGATAGATTAACCCCGCAGTTGCCGGCCGCGAAGGGACAGATAAATCAAAACAACATACGCTCAATCCAATATATAGCAGTGGTGGCGTTAATACGTAAGTACCCTATTGGTACGATCCTATCTATAGCGGTGGTGGCGTTAATAAGTACCGTATTTGTAGACTTGAACTATACGAAACGGTCACATTATAATCAAACTAAAGCATGACTATAAGCTAGTTTTCTATACCGTGTGTGAGTAGCTTAACGTGAATATAATTATTAGTTAATATAATTTTTAGTTATTACAATTTTTAGATAATTTAATAAAAGTTAATATTAATATCACTACATTTTATTAATATTTAATAGAAGTAATGATAGCAAGTTGGTAAGAAATTATCTGGACAATACAAGAGATCGTGACAAAAAGCAGCCGAGACATTTACGTTCTCGATGATCAGTCGAGTATTGACAGGACAATCCCAACTGATAAATGGTCACTTCGTGTGACTTGGAACAAGCTCACATGTGATGAAATACTTCGGGTCGTGATAACACGCTGATGCCGGTCGGTGTGCACGTCGGGATCATATTATTCATTAAATGGACGATTTGTTGATGGATGGAAAGAATTTTTGTTCGTTGTAGTTTTTTCGAAGGCTCGGATTGTGTATTAAACGGTTTTTAATGAGTCGGGAGATTGTTGATTGATCCTTGACGGATATAAAATGGGAATGTTGTCAAGCTTAATTACAGAAAAGTTTATAACGCTAATCTGTAAAAATTTTATATATATATATATATATATATATATATATATATATATATATATATATATATATATATATTGATATATGTATATATATATATATATATATATATATATATATATATATGACATGACAAAATTCTCGATTTCGAAGGAGTAGCTATAAAAAATCGCGATTTTCGACAACTCTGCGATTTGTACACATTGTATATCAAAACCCGCAGAATTTTGCATAGATTACGCTAATATAAATCATTATACAATTTAGTTTACAATGAGTCAGGAAATCTTAAAAAACCAAACAATTTTCAACCAAACAAAAACACCTTGTTCTATTTACAGCGATATTTTAAATAGGACTTCACACGAAAACGATATTTTGCTCGTCAAGTCTCGTCTCGTAAAAGCGAGAGGAGACCGAGACGAGACAGTTTATAGGCGACAGCGAGACCGTATGTAGTCTCGCACTCGCGAGAGCGAGAGCATATGAGGTCTCACTCCCGCGAGACACGAGATATACACGAGTATGTGGTCTCGGTTTTCGAAACACGAAAGTCTCCTTTCTGATCTCGTTCATACTTCTTCTCCAATCTTCGACACGGGCAGCCGTAATATTTTCTGGCATAAATTTGAACTGATCGTTCTGGGCTCGGGCAAGTTATATATATATATATATATATATATATATATATATATATATATATATATATATATATACATGCATACTATTGCTATGAATGCTATTCTACAAACATAAAGACATCCATATGTATACCAGAGTCCAACCAAGCAGGGAGGAAAAATCTATACTAGATTATATAGTAACAACAAAGGAAAACAGAAAAAC
Organism: Phosphuga atrata; assembly: GCA_944588485.1. Lineage (NCBI taxonomy): Eukaryota > Metazoa > Arthropoda > Insecta > Coleoptera > Silphidae > Phosphuga > Phosphuga atrata. The sequence continues at coordinate 44,702,033 of OX155896.1, read as the reverse complement.
AATAAAAAATGTAAGAGCTATGAGGAGTTATGAAATAGGAAGCGATCATTATCTGATAATTAGCGAACTGACAACAATAGAAGAAAACCAACGAAAAGAAATAGGTAATAAGAAAAAGTATGACGAAACAATTAACACCTATAAATTAAAGGATGCAAAAATTGCAGAAGAATATGAGAAAGAAGTGACCAAATCAATCCAGACTTTGGAAATGAAAGACGACAAGAACGTAGAAGCAATCTGGAGAACATTTAAAACAATTATAAGGCAAGCGGCCAGAAGAATATGTGGAACAAGTAAACAAAACCAATACAAAAAACAAACTGCTTGGTGGAATGAAGAGGTTAGAGAGCAGGTTAAAGAAAAGAAGCGAAAATGGAAGAAATACCTAAACGAGAAGACGGAAGAAAGCTATAACATCTATAAACAAGAAAGACAGAAAACGAAAAACATAATTATAAGAGCAAAACAACTAAAGTCCTAGGAAGCATTCGGACAGAAAATGGAAGATTACTTTAAGGAGAATCATAAAGTATTCTACCGAACACTAAAGAACCTACGAAGCAACCGTAGGGAAGAAACTATAACAATAAAAAACGATAAGGGAGAATTGATTATGAAAGAAGAGGAAGTTATGGAGAGATGGAGAAACTACTTTACTGAATTACTAAATAGGGGCTATGTATTGGCCGAAGAGGAAGACACAAGTGAACAAATGGTCAAAAAAGAACAGGAAGAAACCACAATAGACAAGGCAGAGATAGGTTTTTTAAGAGGCGATTAGAGGAATGAAAAATGGAAAAGCCCCAGGAATCGATAAAATAACAACGGAAATGGTCAAATATATGGGGAAAGAAGCAATAGACTACCTGACAAGACTATTTAATCAAATATGGATGCAAGAAGTAATACCACAAGAATGGGAAATTGGGCTAATTCTTCCAATTTTCAAAACAGGAGACAAGAAGGAATGTACCAACTACAGAGGAATATCACTGATAGGGACACTAATGAAAATATTTGAAAAGGTAGTGGAGAAGAGACTAAGGAAACAAATTGGAAGCCAAATAGATGAAGCACAAGCGGGTTTCCGACCTGGAAAAAGTACCCAAGACCATATCTTCACACTAAAAACTCTAATAAACAGAGCCAAAACAACGGGCAAAAAACTATATATAGCATTTATAGATATGGAAAAGGCATTTGATTTGGTACCGAGGCAAAAAATATGGGAAAGCTTGGTTAAAAAAGGTGTTGACCACAAACTAAAACAAATTTGTAAATGTATATATAACAAAACAAGGAATATGGTTATCAGTAAAAACAAAAAATCAGAAGAATTTGAAACGAAACAGGGGGTTTGACAAGTAGGGAGCCTCAGCCCATTACTATTTCTTGCGTTTATTGACGAAATAATTAAAGAAGTACAAAATAAAACTAAAGCCCTACACATTGGATACAGGAACATGAGGAGGGTATATGTAAGTATGTGTGCGTTCGCAGACGATATAGCAGTTATTGCAGGATCCGAGAAGGAATTAGAAGAAAAACTGAAGATATGGCAAGACCAACTGACCAAGAACGTAATGAAAATGAACGCAGAAAAAACAAAAATTGTAGTGATATCTAATGACCCAATACAAACAAACATTCGTCTCAATCAAAAACAAATAGAACAAGTAAAAGAATACAAGTACCTAGGAGTTACAATAAATGAAAAAGGAATCCAAGAAGCAGACATCAACACACGAATAAGAAACAAGTCATATCATGCCCTAAATAAAATAATTCTATACAAAAAAGAAATAACGAGAACAACAAAAATGAAAATATATAAAGCAATATGCAGACCAACCCTTACATATGGATGCGAATCGTGGGTTTTAACGCAGCGAGAAATAAGTAGAATAAGAGCCACAGAAATGAAGTACTTAAGGAAAGTATATGGAGTAAATATAATGGACAAAATAAGAAGTGAAGATATAAGAAAAGAACTGGAACTTAAAGGAACAGAAGAGTTCATAGAAGAGAGACAATTGGGATGGTGGGGTCACCTACAAAGAATGAACGAGAAGGCTAAACTGAAAAGAGTATAGGAAAGCAGAATGCCGAAAGAAAAGAGACGAGGGAGACCAAGGAAATCATGGGACGAGATGGTGCGAGGTTTGATAGAAAAAAGAGGGTTATGAATGAAACAGTTGAATGAAGCAAAGAAGATGGCGAAGGACCGGAAGAAATGGAAGCAATTGATTAAAAAGAATGTAAAATAGATAGGAAATAGCTTACACCCTAGCGGGTAAAAAGCAGTTTAGAATATATATATATATATATAAATAGATGTCCTAAACAATTTCAAGTTATTTCGATCGTTTTTATTATGAATTTTAAATAGTCACCTAAATAGAAGGTTAATGTAAATAGACATTTATGGTTTGTGTATCCCTACATTTCCATGTGGATGGAACAAGCCGAATTTCAAATATAGTAATAGTAACCAAATAGAAATTATATGTAAACAGACATTTATGGTTTCTTACCGCTATATTTCCCTGCAGTAAAATGCAACGGTCATTTTTATGAGAGATGTTTTTATAATTAAGTATATGCATACTTTTACGATTTTTTACTGAGATATTTCAAGTCTATAATTTACTTATATCCAAAATTGAATCGGTTTATGAATTAGATAATAGGCCAAAATAAGGTGGTTTCATTCACCACAGTACGGTTTGGAGAATTGTTTTTCAAGCATCAAGAGATAAAATGTTAAAACATTATCGAAAATCGATTTGGGTTTATTGTTTAATTTTAGACTCTTGGCATAAAATCGAGACATTTGACAAGACGGAATGGGACAAGGAAATGAAAAATGAGGCTGTCTAATGTTTCGAAGTTTATAAACAGTATGTAAATAATAGCAATTTTGAGAGAGAATCCGAAAAGTTAGTTGTCCGAACGGAAGTGAATTATTCAGAAAATTAATTTATATTGATAATCTATACAACAATTCAGCAAAAAAATTAAAACATTGTAAAGCTGATTTTGATGAGTATTTACCACTGAAAAGAGAACATTTAAGTCAAACTATTTATGTAATCATGATTTATGTAAATGATGTAAGTCTCATGAAACGATTTCCCCCACTCTTTCCAAGATGGCTAAGAATTTAATCATAATGGCAACATCAGTACCTGGTGAAAGATAGTGATGATGATGAAGATAATGATGATGACAAAACGCGCACATCATTAAAGGATGATGTGATACAAGCATTAATATGTTTGAATTCTTGGTCATCTTGTGACTTAAAGTGTAAAATTTCAGTTAGTTAAATTATTAAAGTTTATTGTTTAATAACTATTGTTTAGTAACTTGTAAAATTGTATTTTATGATATAACAATTATCTATATAAAAATTGATCACGATTACCTCGTTTTGAAATGTCTATAAAGCTGGCACCACTTCATCCAAATTCAAATTTGGTTAGACAAAAATTATGTGCTCTTTATGTGCTCGAAGCGTTCAATGAAAAAATTGAGTTTGACTAACGGGGGCAATAAAACCCACCCATCTGAAAAATTGGGATAACGATACCAAATAAACACTACAATTATGTGCTCACTATGTGCTTTTCAAGTACCCCGTAGCGAATTCGATAACTCAACCCTTTGCGCGAAAAACTCCCGAACCGAATGAGCACAAGAGGTGAAATTTTTAACGACAAAGTACAAAAATTTTAAACGAATCGAAAACGCTGCAATAATTATATGCACCTAAGATGTCCTATTTGAGATTTTTGTGCTGGCAACCTTGCACGAAAATTCACCCCAAATTGTATTGTAACCGACGCAAAATCGTAGTAATAATTAATTATTTGCTCTCTTAATATACTATTCGCGATTTTTGTGCTCGTACCTTTGAACGAAAAATTCACCCCGAACTATGTGAGACATGAAACGTCTATAAAAATTAAGAACAGAAATTTTAACTCGAAATTGTTACAATAATTATAACCTCTCCAGATATGCTATACGTGATTATGCTGTTCGCACCCTTGCACGAAAAATTCACCCCTTTACTTCATAATAAGCCATAAGAGGTGAAATTTATAATAATCGGACACAGAAATTGTAATCGACTCGAAATTGCTATCTTCTACGGATAAACTGTTCGTAGTTTTTGTGCTCGCACCCTTGTACGAAAAATTCACCCCGAACTGCATGAGCCATAAGAGATGAGATCTATAATAATCCAGCACAGATATTTTAACCGACGAGAAATTGTTGCAATAGTTATGTGCTCTCCAGACATGTTATTCGCGATTATTGTGCTCGCACCTATGTATGAAAAATTCAACCCAAACCTCATGAGCCATAAGAGGTAAAATCTATAATAATCGAGCACAGCAATTTTTTCATGTATGCCAATCTCGATTTTCATGCTCGCGCCCTTGTGTGAGAAATTCACCCGCAACCCTATGAACCATAAGAGGTGAAAATGCAATAATTATGTGTTTTCGAATTTTTTTTTCACAGCTTTTTTGAAGTGTAATTTAATGTTTCCATTTTTCTATATTGCTTATATTACTAATGCGATGAATCCCGGTGTTTATATTGCTTTGATATTGTCGCATAATTATCGATATTATTAAAGTTTTTCAGTCTTCTCCGTTACTTTGATAATCCAATGTTTTGAATGGTTTTCCTGGTTCGTTGTCGTTTTGTAAAATAATTTATATGGATCGCTTCTCAATGCATGATCTGCATTGAGATGCTCAAATCTTAATGCTTAAATCTCATGCATGTTTTAGACCAATTTACTCTTTCAGCATCAGAATTTTTCAGCCTTTTAAAAATCGCGTTTTCTAGAGGCTTAGTTGAAATGAACTCAAGTTTTATTTCAGTTAGAATAAGCTAATTCTTTTAACCATGTTTTAGACTTAAAATTCCTGAGGGACAAACAATAATTTTTTTTATCTTAACGCCATTTTTACAATTCCAAAAAAAAATCTATGAATAGGTAGAAATGAAGGTTCTGATAGTAGAAACTTATGGTCAATGATATCTACGTTATTTTCGGTAGATTGAACAATTTCCAACCATATCATAGCTATTTTAACATTGCCGTTCTGTCCTGAACCCATATCACCTATAAGCTATAATATGCCTTTTGTTCCTAAAAGTGTGGGTGTGCGTTCCTGTGAACCTCTGGATACGATGGTTTCATACAAGGGTGCGAGTACGAAAATCGAGAAAAGCATATCTGAAAAGCACATAATTATTGCAACAATTTTGCGAGGGTTAAAATTTATGTGCTTGATTATTATAGATTTCACATCTTATGGCTCAAACAGTTCGGGGTAAATTCTTCGTTCAAGGTTGCGAGCACAAAAATCGCGAATAGGATATCTTAGGAGCATATAATTATTGCAACGTTTTCGCTACGGTTAAAATGTTTGTACTTTGTCGTTAAAGATTTCATCTCTTGTGGTTCACTCGTTTCGGGTTGAGTTTTTCGAACAATGGTTTTAGTTAGCGAATTCGCTCCTGGGTACTTGAAAAGCACATAAAGAGCACATCATTTTTGTGCTTATTTTGTATCGGTATCCCAATTTTTCAGATTAGTGGTGCTAACTTGACTTGAACTTGAAGTTAGCACCCCAACTAGATAAATTTGATTTTTTCAATGAACAGAAGAGACGAGACAAGGCAAACGGTTACGAGAGCGAGAACGAGACGAGACAAACGGTTCCAAAGCGAGAGCGAGACTGAGAGGAGAGTAATTTTTTTCACAACTAACGAGAGCGAGACGAGATTTTTGAAACTCTCTCTCTAATCATAAAAAGGAATAACAGCAGCGGAATTAGTTTTAGATTTTCTGAAAGCTTTAAACAACTTTAACATTTTGAAGTATAATTTATTAATATTGTTTCACGCAATAAGGCTATGTAGACTGTTATAAAACGACTTTGAAATTAAAACAAATGTCTTAAACAAGCAATAACTTTGGAACCAACCATTCCATGCATTCTAACTTATTAATATCCTTAACTTAATTCATAAGTAAGTAATAAGTGTACAAAGTTAGAATAAAATCCGTACGAAAATATTGGAGAACATAAGTTATGTAAATGTTTATTTCATTTCGAATTGATTTTAACCGGCCCTCTTTACAATTTTTAAATCTCATTAAACCTGACAGTAAAGAGTGTGTACAGTAAACTTTAAGCTTCCATCTAGACTAGACTTTATAATCTTTAATCCAGACTAAACTTCTAATAATCTAGTCTGATTGTGTACACTAGACTTTTAATAATGTAGTCTGTTGTTGTAGATAAAGTAAGAATATATGAATATATACGTATGATGGTTTTACCAATTCTATCTTATCATTTAAACTATTGAGAAGATGAACGGTACACTGGAAGACGTTGAGAACAGCATTGTGAAAGCTCTAGTTAAAAATGAAGAAGCTATTAGTCCTTACGGCAATATCATTAAAGAACACGATTGTGAATCAAGAAATAAAAATAGACTCCTTGCATGTTAAATTGGAGAAGCTTGAACAGCAATACGGTAGTATAGAGGTAGACGAAAATAGCGATGCTTTAAAGGTATACTCTTTATAGGGATGGTAAGACCAAATTAGAATAAGCATTAATGCAATCTATGGAGAAAGAATATAACATTATAAAATATGAGCTAGCACATAAGAACCAATCAATTGTTAATTTGGAAAATATGATGAAAGTTAGAGATGGTCTTATAGGAGTCCTGAAAACTATGAAAGATGAAATTGCTATAGAAAATTAAAGTTTGACAAAATATTCGGATCATTCGGGAAATGAGAAACAATGTTTTGGAATTGAAAGAACAGTTAAAAGAGAAATCTGAAATTACTCAAGAGTTGCAAACAATAATCAGGTACAAAGGATTCTCATAAAATGGAGAAGAGAATTAGAGAATTGGAAGACACATTAAATCTCAAAAAACGCTACAAACTGCAAGATTCAGTGGCAGTGGATTATACAGATTGGTGTCCGTTAATGTGAACATAGACCTAACCTTACATAACATTTATTATTAACATTTATTCATTAACCTAACCTAACCTTGATTATGCATTATTTTTAAAATTTTGTTCTGTCAGTTAACAATTAAGGCCGCTATGGTTTTCAACTAGACGCCTTCTTGGGTTTTATTCGAACTAATATATGCAATTTTCATTTTCATAACATTTAGCGCAAATTAGTGGTTCAAAGTTAAACAAACAACATCAATTTAATTCACAACAAATTTCCTTAATTCTAATTATTTACAATAAATATTCAAATAAATTTCCTTGTTCTGCTGAACAATAACCCAAACGATTATAAAATACCGTTTTTGTGCTGTGAAGCATTTCAGGAGATATTGTAGTAAAAGCATCTTCATTTTTTTCCTGTAATGCGTTTAGGGTAGCTGCTCTATTTTCCTCAAAACCCTAAATTTTGGATTTAAGGTAACCCCATACACAAAAATCTAGGGGTGTCAAATCTGGCGAACGTGGAGGCCATTTGATGGTGTCATTTGTAGCTATAATTCTATTCGATGTTGTCTTTCGATCTATTCGATTCTATTATGAGCTGGACAACCAACGTGTTGATACCAAATCGTGTCTAGTCTAATTCCCGGTATTTGGCGTAAACTAGGTATTATTTGATTACGAAGGAGATTCAGATATTTTTCACCGTTTAAATTTCCTTGGATGAAATAGGTCCAATAACGTGATTGCCTAATATGCCACTCCGCGTGTAATTTAAGTGGATATTGCGTGCGACAGTTGTAATGTAGGCGAGAATTATTTCTGGACCAACAACGAGCGACAGAGGGATTCTGTTGACCATTGATAGGGAACGTGGATTCATCAGTAAATAATATGTTATTCAAAAAATTTCATCAGGATTCGACCTCAAAATGATCTCTTCACAAAATTCCATGCGTTTAATTTGGTCGTACGGATAAATTGTTTGATTTTTTGGTAATTTATAGATCTATCTAATTTATAGATTTAAAGATCTATATCTTTTTTCGAAAATTTTAACACTGTATTAACATTGCGAGCAATATTTCCTAGATGAAATATGTGGATTTTCTTCAACAGCAGCGCAAATTCTTAATTCAAGCAATTCTTGCTCAATATTAGGAAGAAGTCTTCTTCTATGGTATACCCGACCTAAACATCCACGTTCTTCAAAAATTTTAATAATTCGATGTATAATGCCAACAGAGGGAATGGGGCGATTTTCAAATGCTACATTGAATATATCTCAAATTCTACGTATTGACATGCCCTCATAAAACCATTTTACGATTTGTACTTTTTCAATTAAGTACCTTGTATTTGTCCATCTAACCAAAACTTTTTCTGTCAAATGCAAATATTATAAAGCAATGAGAGCAACTGCATTGCACCATTCAAATTGAACACATTAAAAGGTGTCGATTCATGCAAAGCGCGTAAGCATTTGTCTCTCTATGTTCACAATAACGGCCACAAACCTGTATAGAAAAAGAACTTCAAGATACGAAAGCCCAAATAAGCCATTTGGAGAATATGCAGACAAGGTACGATCACGGTAGGACATCAGAAAGTATCTCAATTAGATCATCAAAAATGGGTTTAGAATCATGGAAAGCAAATGGCCTCCAGCTCAAACAAAAATATCAATAAGATTATGCGACAGCAAAGCCTTAATACATACGGCAGCCATAATACACACCAATATACGGCAGCAAAGCCGTAATACACCTTCACCTTAAAACATCCGTAAGGACGAATTCCTTACTAAGCTAAAATATTCTGCCAGCAAAACTTGCAAAATGGGAGGTGCTTCAATCTGCATTTTATTTAGAATTTCTGCATTTAATTTCTGTTAGAAAGAGGTTTAGTCAAACGTTAGGTAAAAAAGGTTAAAGGTAATTTAGATTATTTTGGAAAAAGTTTCAGCCAAAAATCCCAAAGAACGTTCTTTTGCGTATTTTATAACCGCGAATTTCAGGTTTACGTTTCACCGAAACATAAAAAGATTATTAATTGTTTGTTCTATACAAAATTTCGCGCCTTTTTATCATTCGCGAATTTGAAGAAGGGCTTTTTGAAAAATTTTTACATATCGTAAATCAAAAAAGCAAAATTTTACATAAATTACGCCAATATAACTCATTATGCAATTTAGTTTATAGTAAGTCAAGAAATCTTGAAAAAACTAAACCATTTTCAACCACCAAAAGATACCTTGTTATATTTACAGCGATATCTTAAAAAGGAATAACACCAGCGGAATTAGTTTTAGATTTTCTGAAAGCTTAAAATTTTGAGGTATAATTTGGTAATATTATTTCAAACAATAAGGCTAGGTAGACTATTTAAAAACGATGTCGAAATAATGTGTTTAGTAAATGTGTCTGCAACAAGCAATAACTGAAACCATCCACTCGATTGCATGCAAACTTATAAATATATTTTTCTATTTTGCGTCTATAATGAAATCATTAAAGCACAGATATGGGTTCGTTAATGGCTCGCCGAGTGCGATACAATTTTCTCAATATATAGCGGGGTTTCTTTTATTAAGAAATGGCATAAAAGGGCGCCAAACAGAAAAAATTGCATAAAAAACTCGTACATAAGGCGTTTTTCGTTTTTACCATTAGAAAACTCCTCGTTACGCTCGTCGTTTTCTAAACATGGACGTGTGCTGAAAAATCGCGCTTATTGAACTCGTTCTTTATTATACTATTAACTTGATTCATAAGTAATAAGTCTGCAAAGTTTGAATAACATGCATACGTTAATATTGAAGAAGATAGGTTATGCAAAGTTTATTTAATTTCAACTTGATTTCATCCGGCTATCGTAACAATTTTCAAATCTTATCTTAATATTACTCTTAATATAACTCACAAGCTATTCAATATTTGATAAACATAATCATCAATTTCCACGCGTGCGAGTATATAGCTAGTACATTTAGCTAGTACACTATAAGAATCTACCTTGGCTAAATAAGTTTCGAATTTGGTCACGGACCAAATTAAAAAAATGTTTTCTATTGCAAAATATTACCAATACAAAAACTTCTTTGCTCTATTCGCATTTAAAACATAAATTGTAGGTGAAAAAATAAAAATGTCGCAATAACTGTTTAGAAAACATGTTCGAACGGGAACATCTAAAAAAACTTTAACGATCGCATTAAAACCAACCCACATATAAATATAATATAATAAAATTGTATGGATCACGTAACGTTGACGCATTTAAATCTTTGGGATTTCAACGAACCCATGATCTCCTTTGTTGGGATCGGTTCTGTGGAGAGGTAGTCCATGACTACAGGTTGCAGTCTGTGCATAGACCGACGGACTTTGGCTCGGTTTGGTCTTTTCATGCGAGATTTTCTAAGGGTGGATATTCTTTGTTTGGTTTGGATATTGTTTTCCTTCACGTTCACGGCTCAACTAAGCAAATAAATAGGTTTATGATTTATTTATGGGAATTGAGATTTGACGTTTTTATTGGTGAAGGATTCGGACTAGATACTTTTAGTTTAAATGACATCGATTTTTCTTTTCTTTAAGAATAAGCTTTGGCCATGAAATATTTGTGAGGTTTTGAAGAAATGTCAAAGTTTTTCATTGCATTTTTTAAATTAACAACAACATCTATAACCCTAGGATTATTCTAGACAAAAACTTGTATCTTATAGATTATTCTAGATAATTTAGTTGACTACTTCTGTAAAGATTTCCAAGTTGCCATTTAGTCCACTAGCCGAGATACAGACTGTATTTTGAAAAGGTTTTTAGACAAGCTAAAACATTCGCTACATTTTCGAAATCTAAATGTGCAAAGCTGCAACTTGCGAATTATTCTAGATAGAAATTTCTAGTTTACACTAGTTTCTAGATAATTTAATCAGCTTTGTTTGTAGCTAACTTGTACCCTCTAGTTAGTGCAATAATTGAGATAGGTATATTAAACTGAGATAATACCAATTTCGCAACAACAAAGTTTGCTAAGCTATACCTCAAGGATTATTCTAGACACAAACTTGTATCTTGCAGAGAATTCTAGATAATTTAGTTGACTACTTCTGTAAAGATTTTCAAGTTGCTATCTGGTTCACTACTCGATATACGGACTGAATTTTGAAAAGTCTTTCAGACAAGCTTAAACCAACGCTACATTTTTCAAATCTAAATTTGCAAAGCTGCAACTTGCGAATTATTCTGGATAGAATATTCTAATTTATACTAGTTTCCAGATAATGTAATCAACTTTGTTTGTAGCTAATTTTTTGTCTCTAGTTGGTGCAATAACTGAGATATGTATATTAATCTGAGATAATACCAATTTCGCAACAAAAAAGTTTGCTAACCTATAACTCTAGGATTATTATAGACACAAACTTGTATATAGCAGAATATTCTAGATAATTTAGTTGACTACCTCTGTAAAGATTTACAAGTTGGTATCTAGTCCACTAGCCGAGATGTACACTGTATTTTGAAAAGTTTTTGAGACAAACTAAAAGTACCTCAACATTTTCCAATTCTAAATATGCAAAGTAACTTGCGAATGAATCTAGATAGAATATTCTAGTTTACACTGGTTTCTAGATAATTTAATAAGCTTTGTTTACTGCAATTTTGGTATATATACTTAGGGAACTAACTGAGATATAGAAATAATCCCAATTTAGAAACATCTAACCTTGCCGAATTATAACTCTAGATTTATTCTAGATAAATCCATTGGGACTTACATATAATTCTAGATAATCTCTCAAGATGAGTAATCTCTCTCCTCAAGATGAGTTATCTATATAGATAATACCATGAGCTATAAACAATCACAGCACAATGCAACTTGAAATAGATAAAAATCTATTTGTCTGACTATATGTAAATCTTCTGTCTGACTGTGTGTAATGCTTTTGTCTATTTGTATGTACAAAGTCTGTATGTTAGTCTGTAGGTAAAGAAAGCTGTATGTATGTCTGTTAAATATCTGTTTGTCTGTCTATGTATAAATCTTCTGTCTGTCTGTATGTAAACCTTCTGTCTGTAGAGATTCTGTTTGTCTATATGTATGTAAATAAAATCTGTCTGTTTGACAGATTCTGTCTATCTGGCAATGATTAGATTATCTGTTTGTCTATCTGTAGAAAATCTATCCGTCTGTTTATATGAAAACCATTTATATGTCTGTGCTCAATTGTATGTGTGTATGTCTGGGTGCAAATCTGCTATTTATCTGCCTGTACAAAATATATTTGTCTATCTGCGCCAAAATTTTACATCCTTTGGTCTGTATGTCTTTCTGTGTTGAAAAATATGTAAATCTGAGCTGGGAAATCAGTCGACCAGGAAAGAACTCTCGTAACACTCCCATAGACATGTTGGATACACGAGGTGTTGCACCATTTTTCCTTACACCAAATATCATTTGTTGGTAATCGGAGTTGAGCGATGGCATCCATTAAAAACGTTTGTAGTATCTCCACATAAGTTCAGTTTATATTAAACAGTTATATTATGGCAAATAAGCCATTACTTCTTTTCGTTTTTATTGAGTAAAAACAGGACACTCTTAATTTGTTACCCTTTATTACAGAAAAATATTGGGTACTTACGTATTAACGCCACCACCGCTATATATTGGATTGAGATTCCGCGCTGCCGCGCGTATGTTGTCTCAATGTATCTGTCCGCTTCGCGGCAGGCTACCTACTCTAAGTATTTTGAGTTTTAATTTTTTTTTAATTTTAAATCAAATGTTTTATTTTATGATTTATCATCAAATTTTTAGGTGTAGATTGGCGGCATTTTAAAATGTACGGTGGTGGCGTTAATACGTAAGTACCAAATATGGTTATATTATTTGAACAGACGTCTTGTGTACTTTTTATTTGTTAACAGTGGGAACTAAACATCGCCCAACAGACTTTTTATTTTTATTGATATTTTTTGTTTATTACGAATAAAAGCCTTTATTATCATTATTATTATTAATAATATCTATTATTGGAAAGTTTCAAAAAAAAATTCAAATTTCAAAGTTCAAACATTTTTTAACAATTCCTTGCATAACTTATTATTTAAACAAACACGACTATTCTTAATAGTAACTAAATATCATGTAATTTATATTTATATATTTGTTTTAAGATATTAAAAATATTTTCAAAATTTGAGCATACCCTGGAGGAGCCGGTGGATGGAAGGCTGCGCCGGGCGGTTGCATCCTCGGATCCCAGACGTAGCGTCCTTCGTGAGTCCTTTGGTCGACGGGAAGAGGCGCGTGGAAAGCGGCAAAAGCCGAAGGAAATTGCAACGGAAGACCCGCGGACATCGCAGCTTGAAAATCCGCTTCTTTTTCCGGCATTGCACAACAATCACATCACCTCAACATCACACAGAAACTCTACTCGCACGCAAAAATTTTTATCAAAACGATTTACGCATAATCGACGATTCACTTCGGTGTTAGCGGAATGGTTTATGAATTATAGTCTTTCACAAAAGGAAAAAGTTTGTTTTGTGATTGTTTGTGGAAGAGAAGCACGTGTAAAAATTATAAATCCTTATAACAGATTTGTTGGAAGCAAACAAATGTGTAAGATATTTTTATCCTTTGCACTAAGCACACTAAAAAACTAAAAATACGAAATATTTTCCACTACAGATTCGTTAAATCTGATAGAATAAGTCTTAATTTATTCTAATTTAGTCCAGTTAACAACTAATTATTTACATTTTTTTCTGTCTCAATTAAATTAGAATAAGTTTGTTTGGAAATACATCGCACATTCGTCTTTTTTTTCCATTCAACTTTTATAACTTAATTAAGTCCTCTAAAGTGTTTATTCTCGCTTTCACCGACGACATTTGCTAATTGTTACGTGTTGGCTAGACGCATGTTTTGTTGCTTAATGGGGTAAGTGCGACACACAAGGCTACGGACTACGGAGAACTAACTAGAGGCAAGAGACCAGTTGACAGGCAGACCTTACAACTCAACTAACGAGTGTAGGAGAGAGGAGTAGGGGGGAGGGGCCAAACCCAGCAGACTGCTTCGAAACGGACTGGCATTCTATATTTTCTACGAGCAGTGGTGGCACGATTTTTGTTGACTTTACTTAACCGGAGATTAAGGAAGCAATTAGGAAGCTTCAACGTAAATATTCTACTCAAATATTGTGAGATAATCTTCATTGTTAACGAAAATATTGCATTCATCTTCAAATATTTTTTTCAAATGACATAGAAAATTTTATGAGGATAATACTAGATATATACAAGGTTAGATACAGACAAAACTAGATATAAACAAAGACAAAAAGAGATCAGATGTAGACAAGACTAGAGTAGACAAGACTAGCTGTAGACAAGACTAGATGTAGATAAGACTGGAAGTAGCCAAGATTAGATCTAATAACAAGAATAGATGTAGACAATACAAGATGTAGATAAGACTAAATATAGACAAGACTAGCTGTGGACAAGACTAGACGTAGACACAAATAATGATATACAAGACTAGATATAGACGAGACTAGACATATAGAAGGTTAGACATAGATAAGATTGGACAAATATATGAATAGATGCATACAAAAATGGACATAGATAAGACTAGATGTAGACAAGAATAGATATAAACAAGACTAGACACTAACAAAATTAGATGAGGACAAGACTATAGACAAGATTGGACACAAACAAGACTAGCTATAGACAAGAATAGCCAGAAATAGATGAGGATAAGACTATAGACAGACAAAAGAAGATGAGGACAAGACTCGATACAAGCATGACTAGACATAGACAAGACTAAACACAAACAAGACTGGATGAGGACAAGACCATAGGCGGACAAAACTAGATGAGGACAAAATGTAGACAATACTGGATATAGAGAAGACTAGAGGTAAAGAAGACTAGGTGCAAACAAGATCAGAAGTAGACAAGACTCGGTTTAGACAAGATGAGATATAGATAACAGTAGATGTAGACTAGAAAAAATGTAGACAAGATAAGATGTAGACCTGAGACGATAAGACAAGACTATATGTCCACATATAGTCTTGTCTCCACATCTGATCTTGTTTGCATCTAGTCTTGTCTACATTCTAGTCTTGAGTACATTTTGTCCTCATCTAGTTTTGTCCGCCTATAGTCTTGTCCTTATCTAGTCTTGTTTGTGTTTACGCTTGTCTATGTCTAGTCATGTTTATATCTAGTCTTGTCCTCATCTACTTTTGTCTGTCTATAGAGTTGTCCTTAACTACTATTATTTGTGTCTAGTGTTGTCTATAGCTAGTATTATTTGTGTTCAATCTTGTCTATAGTCTTGTCCTCATCTAATTTTGTTTGTGTCTAGTCTTGTCTATATCTATTCTTGTCTACATCTATTCTTGTCTATATGTATTCTTGTCTACATCTATTCTTGTCTACATCTATTCTTGTCGACATCTAGTCTTGTCTGCATCAGTGCTGTCTGTGTATAGTCTTGTCGGTATCTAGTCCAGTCTAGTTTTTGTCTAGTCTCGTTTGTGAATGATTTTGTCTGTGTATCGCCTTATGGGTATCTAGACTTGTCTGTGCCTAATCTTGTCTATGGCTACTACTGCCTCCACGGTTTAGTCCAATTTGAATTATTTGACCTTGCAGGGACTACACTGCAGAATCTAAATTCATAAACAGAAGATAAACTGTGTAGCTATCTACCTCGTTTATCCGGTCTTTTCAATTTCGGATTAAACGTCTGATCTGTGACTGTAATTAAATCTGTCCAATTTTTTTGGTAGTTTAATATAAAATTCCTTTCCGGTCGAGTCATTGCGTAATTAAATGGAGAAAGAAATAATTGTTGCGGTCGGCTGGGCGTAATGAAGTCATTAGAGCGTTTGAAACGTAAAACTTGTCGAAGATAATCCGGGAAATCCCACAAAATTGCTTGAACGGTTTGTCGCCTCTAACCGTGAACTTGAATTGTAAATAAAATTTAACGCCTTTTATATCAACAATCGCCGGCGAACTAATAAATAGTGAAACTTGAATTAGAATAAATTGATCACAATGGAAAACTTTTGAATCGCATTAGTATTGTCCGCTGTATAGAACTTGTCTTTGTGCCGTTGCCTAACTAGATTTAGTTCGGTAGTATTGTCTGTCCTTAATAGATCTGGTATTATTTAAATGCGGAGTTTGTCTTTCTAATCTGTCTGACCCATAATCTTAGAAATATTAAATATTGTTAGATTAATTCGAATTATAAAACAAATTGAATTGAGAAATCGAATAATAAATTGAATAGATAAATAGATAGAGAATAGAAAAGAGAATAGAAAAAATAGAATTGTTTCTAAATTTTGTCTGTGTCCAATCTAGTCTATGTCATGACGTTGTCTAATCTTGTATTTATGTAGTCTCGCCTATGACTAGTCTTATCCATAATTATTTTTGTCTACATCTAGTCTTTTCTACACCTAGTCTTGTCTATTATCTACCATATATCTAATATACTCTTGTCTACATTTAATCTTGTCTATATCTAGTCTTGCCTACATCCAGTCCTGTTAACATCTAGACTTGTCTATATCGAGTCGCGTCTACATTTTGTCTTGCTTGCATCTTTTCTTGCCAAAATCTAGTCTTATCTGCATTTCGCTTTGTCTACATCTAATTCTGTACTAATTTTCAAAAAGTGGTTTGGGTGGAAACTCTCACTAAACCCCCTATTCCACTTTGGCTTTTAGTATGTGCAAATTTTGCATTCATTCAGGGTGGGCAGCCCGGACGGTTAGTGAAAACCGCCCTAGTTGTCGCCTCCACGACCAGGATTCGAACTCGGGTCTCCCGCATTGAAAGGCGGGTATGTTGTCAACTGCACTATCGAGGAGGACGTCTAATTTTGTCTAAATATAATCTTGTCTACATCTGATCTTCTCTGTAACTAGGCTTGTCTATATGAAGTTTTGTCTACATCTGGTCTAGCTTAACTAGTTTTGGGTCTCTAAAATCTTGTCCTCATCTAGTTATGTGTCCTCTCTAGTCTTGTCCTTATCTAAACTTATATGTCTACATCTGGTCTTGACTCCATCAAGATTATAGACAAAATTGGAAAAAAATAAGATTAGATATAGACAAGACTAGTCACAAATGAGACTAGATGAGGACAAGACTATAGACAAATAAAACAAGATTAGGGCAAGACTAGATGTAAGAATGGCTAGACACAGACAAGACTAAAGGTTAACATGATGTAAATAGTAGACAAGAGTAGATATAGGCAAGACTAGGTATAGAAAAGACGATGTAGACAAGAGTAGATATAGATAAGACTAGATTTATACCAGGATAGATGAAGACAAGACTAGACATAGACGAGACGAGACATGTAGAGGTTTAGACAATGAATGGACTAGACAGATATAAGACAGATATGGACTAGACAGACAAAGGAAGATGTAGGAAAGACTAGAACAGGTATAGATGGGAAAATCTTTTGGCTGTGGTAATGTGGCCCCACATTACCTCTGAAAATTTGACGTCGGGCCGCATTTTTAAATTTTAATAGTTATATATATATATATATATATATATATATATATATATATATATATATATATATATATATATATATATATATATATATATATTATTTATATTGGCGGGAGTCCTACAGCTTCTGCCTCATCCCGCATTTCGATCGCCACATGTTTTTGTCTCTCCAGACATCTTCATTGATTGCCCGGTCCCTCATCGTTGCCATAACTCCATCTAACCATGTCGTCGCTGGTCTTCCTCGTTTCCTCTTATTCAGTGGAGAGTATTCAAATGCCTTTCTTGGCCACCTGTGTTCTTCCATACGCCTCATATGTCCATACCATATAAGCTGCCTTGTTTCTATTCTTTCAGTTGTTTTGTGTATTCTATTTGTGAGTCGTCTAATTTCTACATTTGGTATGTATTCTAACCTAGATATTCGGCATGCTCTTCTGAGAAAATCCATTTCTACGGCGTCTATCTTCTTCCTTGCTGATTCCGTCAACTGCCAACATTCTGACCCGTATGTTAATATGGGCTCTACGATTGCTCTGTAGAGTGTCACTTTTGTTTTTAAAGGGATTCGATTGGACCAAAGTAAAGGATTCAAAACCCGTACACCTTTTTGTCCTTGTTGTGCCCTGCGTTGTATATCCTGGACAGATGAGCCTTTGTTTGATATAACACTACCTAGATATTTGTATTCTTTGCATTTTCTTATCTGTCTTAACTGCAGATCTGTATCTTCATCTTCTTCACCTACTCTTAAGTACTCTGTTTTGGCTACGTTCATTTTCATTCCCGCCAATTCATATTCATCTTTAAGTTTTCTTAACATGTAGTCTACATCTTCTTCACAGTTCGCAATTATCACCTGATCGTCAGCAAAGAATAATGTTGACAGGTAGTTGTCGTCAACCTTAATGCCCATGCCTGAACATTTTTTTCTCCATTTTTGTAGCACTTCTTGAATATAAATTTTAAAAAGAGTAGGGGAAAGGCAGCATCCTTGTTTAAGGCCCTTTGTTATTCGAAATGATTCTGAGAAAATATTTTGAGTCTTCACTATACTCAACTGTGGATTTTTGTAGATATTGCGTAGGGCTCTGATATATCCTCTCTTTATGTCCGTCTTCGTCAATATATTAAATAGCAATTTTAAAGGTACCGTATCGTAGGCTTTTTCAAGATCAATGAAGACAAGATGAGTAGGAAGGTTTCGAGTTACACGCTTCTCTATTATTTGCTGGAGAGTATAAATATTGTCCATACAGGACCTTCCTGCCCGGAAGCCACTCTGCTCTTCTATATCCTGGTACTCCAGTTCGATTTTTTTTCTTTATTATCCGACCATACAACCTTCCTACCGAGCTTGTAACACTTATCCCTCTGTAATTCCCACATACTTTTATGTCTCCTTTCTTGTATATGGAACTGATGTATGCTAAATTCCAATCTTTTGGGATCTCCTGTCCTTCAATTAAACATTTATTAAAAATATCTACAAGGTTTTCTATTAGTATGTCGGGACCATTTTTAATCAGCTCAATAGGAATGTCTCCAGGTCCAGCAGCCTTACCATTTTTCATTTCTTTAAGTTCCTTCTTTACTTCGTTCTTATTTATTGCCTGTATTTCAATCTCGTTATTGATAATAACTCCGTCAATCTCTCCTAAAAATTCTTTCCTGCTTTCTGTCAGTAGCGTCCTATAATGTTCTTCCCATTTTTTGTTTTGGATCAGGTTTATATTTCCCTTTTCTTTTCTTTCTTTTCGTATATTTTTAATAAACTTCCATGCTTGTGCTACTCTACTGCCTCCCAGATACCTCTCTACGTCTTCACATTTTCTTTCCCAGAGTTCATTTTTCTTTTTTGACAATATTCTCTTTGTTTCTCTGTTTAGTTTGACATACGCTTTTCGGTCTTCTTGATCTTTTGTTCTTAACCAAGTTATATAGGCCCTTTTCTTTTCATTTATAATGTCTCTTATGTCTTTCGTCCACAACTCAGGATTCGATTTCTTGCTATGATCACACTATCCTAAAGCTTCCTTTGCTGCTTGCTGAATACATGCATTGATTATCTGGTACTTTTCTACTGTTCCTGTTTCACCCATATTTCTCAGTTTCGCAGCTAGTCTTAATTTGTAGAGAAATTGTGTAGACTCGTCCTTTAAGCTGTCAATATTATATTTGGTCACTTTAGGTCTGGATTCAATGTCGTTCAGAAACTTGTTTTGATTGTGTTTCTTCTATACATTATGGTGATTTTTGCAACCAAGTAGTGGTCTGAACCACATTCTGCGCTACGGTAGACCCTTACGGCATTTGTTTTTAGTTTTGTATTTTGTGGCTGGATCAGATAGTCAATTATTGATTGCAGCTTTTTCTTTGGTTGTATCCATGTAAATTTATGAATTTCTTTATGCTGGAAGAACCCATTCATAATCTTAAGATCTAAACTTTGGCATAGGTCCAAGAGTCTTTCTCCATTGCTATTCACCCGGTCTTCTCCACATCTCCCCAGCACACTATTGTTTTGTTTTCTTGCGACTCTGGCGTTAAAGTCTCCCAATATACAAATTTCCTTAGCGTGACCAGTTTTTATCAGAACATCTTTTAATTTCTCATAGAAAGCATCTTTCGTACTGGCATTAGCATCGTCACTTGGGGCATATATTCCTATAATAGCTATTGTTTCGCCATTTTTATATATGTCCATTGTTATAATCTGTTCATCTACTTCTTCTCAGCTTTTAATGTACTTCCTGAATTTCTTGTGAATAGCAATAGAAATTCCTCTTTTTGCTCTTTCGCTTTTGTCTACCCCACTATATAAATGAATGTAATCCTCTATTTCTTCACTCCCTTTTCCCTTTTTTTAGTTTCAGTGAGGATGCATATATCTATTTTGTGTTGTTTTAGTTCTCGGAAGACCTCAGTTTGCTTGGTTCTTATACCTTGAATATTCCATGTGGCCAGTCTCATAGTCCTTTTTCGAAGCATTCGTCGTCGTTTTGTTCCGTCGTATTTCCGAGGCTGTTTATCGAAATTTTTAGCATATCTTTTCTTTTACAAAAATGGGTTGCTAGCCCATTGTTTCAACCCTCCTTCTTTATCCGGGTTTGGGACCGGCAACAGCACCACTGGGCTACTCAATGCACCCAATGAACTGCAGGCGGAGTTCATAATAATAGTTATATATATACCACGACCATTCTATATATACCCGCCTAGACCCAACAATATTGTTAGTAGGGACTGCAATCCGGAAAACCAGATCCGGTAATCCGGCATCGCTAAAGGATTGCCGGATGCGGTACCAATATACCGGATCCGGTGAACGGATCCGGTGATGCTAAATTTTAGTAAAATAATCGCTCTGTTGCATGAGTAGGTATTTTAAATGCGTGATGCGCATGGCGCCACATGGTTTTTTCAAAACAAAAATTGATTTTGTGATAAATAATGTATACTTAATATATATGTAGTACTTAATGTATATAAAGTGCACCTTTTAAAAAAAAAAATGGGTCAAAGTGGGTCTTCAAGTGTCGCTGGAAAAAACAGGATTTTTCAGCAACATCAAAGAAGAAAACAGTCTTATGACCAGAAGCCCTGTATGCCATGGATTGTCTTTCCTTGAACCGAAGAGGTTTGGTAGAGAAATTGGATAACAGAGAGAGAATCCTCTGCAAGATCCTAGGCCCGGTAGAGGAAGAAAGGGAATTCGGAAGACGACATAACTCTGAGCTCTACGAACATATTGAGAGGCTCTCTGACTGTGCAAGGAAAAGAAGGGTAGCTCTCTATGGCCACGTTGCAAGATTGCCTCCAAACCGACTAACCAACCGTCTATTCACGTTCTGGCAAAACAAGAAGGTTCGTACCACTTGGTTGACAGAAACCGAGAAGGATATTAAAGAACTGGGAATAACAGATCTCCAAAACAGACAGTCTGTGAGACGCACCCTGAAAGAAGTCCGTGGATTTCAGGAAAAACGCCGAAGGAAAGGTACCCCCTGGACAGAAGGGAGAAAGGAGTGACAGCGGCAGAAGATGCGACAACACTAGGCAAAGATCAATAGTTGAACAAGCGTGGTCCAAAGTAGGCCTATTCGAAACAAGAAGAAGAAGAAGAATTGAGAAAAATATAAGAACAGAGAAAACGAGAAGAACTGGGAACAACAGAGAAGAGCAGAGAACAAAAGATAACAGAGAAAAACAGAGAAGAGTAGAAGAACGGAGGAAAACAGAAGAACAAAGAATAACAGAATAGAGAAGTAAATACAGACCAAACTATATATAAATAAGACTACACAGAAAGGACTAGACAAAAATAAGGCTTCGCCAAACTGGACAATATACAAACAAGCAGCCTGTATAAAAACTAGAATTATCTGTGTTTAAAACAGATAATGCTATATAAATGCAAGATTAAAGACATACAAGACTAGACAAAGTCTAGACTAAATACTGACTGGCCTTCTTCAATGGTGCTACAGTCCTAAGTGGACCTGAACATCCTCACTTTGCCTACACTTGTGCTTGGCGTCTTGATCTTAGACACAAGTATAGGGAGCTTTTTAGAAGTCTATATGTCTAGATAAGAAGTGTAGGTGTAAAAAAGACCAGATTTTGTCGAAATTGATGTAGATAAGACTAGATTAGGACATTTTTTAACGCGGATAGCGAGCTACTATTAGGGGAGGTTTCGTGGCAGATTACTGTGATGGCTTTGCCGGAGCCGGATGGCTTTGACGAAAGTGGCTTATTTTTCCGTACTTGTGGCCAGGAAGATATTTTTCCACACTTGTGAACCCGGGACTTATGGCTTACTAATGACACCTTGACTACTAGGCCACTACCGCTTCACAGACTAGACTAGCGGTATGTAAAACTAGACACGGACACGAAAAATCACGATCAAGTCTAAACAGCGACAACTAGATACAGACACAATACTAGACACACACTAGTCCAGATTTAGAATAGACCAAGGCAAACTAGATATAGACTATCACAGACAAAACTAAACTCAGACAGGAGTAAACAGAAAACTTAAAACAAGGTTAAAAATAGATTAGACCAGACAGGGACTGTAGACAAGTTTAGACCAAACAGGGGCACTCGACCAGATTGGACTGAGACCATAGTTAGAAAGTAATGGACACAGTCAAATCTAGATCAAATCTGGACATAGACAAGAAGAGATACAGACACAGTACTTGTGATTACTAGACACGCACAAGTCATAGACTAGGCGTTTCCCAAAGTGTGGAACGCGTACACCAAGGGGTACGCAAAAGGTTTGAAAGGGGCACGAGAAGAATTTTAATTTTTCTTTCTTTTTTTGTGTGACAAAGCGAAATTACAAATAGAAATTTATAAATCACTTAAAAAATAATGATTAAAATATTGCTTTTTACATAATGTTTGAATCTTGTGGATTAGCTGTTAATTTGCAATAGTTCAATCATCGTTGACAGATAAGTAATACAATACAAATCAAAACTAACTTTTGTTTCTTCTGTTTTTAAATTACTGTTTTTCTTTTATAATTTATATATAACCAAGAGTTTATTTTAGCAACCGCTGACGACAAAATTTGAAGATTGTTTTTAAGAATTTAAAGGCTTTTTCACATTTGTACAAAAAAATTCTTACCTTTTGTTCCCCATTCTGGGGATTTACTATATTCCTATTACTTTACTTATGATTATTATATTACTTACGATATTACTTGAACAATATCAGTACAGTTTCAGTTTTTAATAGCATATCTCAAAAATGTTCTACTATTTTCTACTACTCTTGGGGGAAGTGGGGAAAGGTAATTCTTAAATGGGATCAGACCGCACAAGAAATATATTCTAAGAGGCTATCAAAAATAGATTGGAAAAACCTGAAAGATATTAAAGAAATAACGCAGTGTATGAGAGCCTCGATGGTGGCTAAAACTATCAAGAAAACTGGAAACAAAACTACATGGTTTGATAAAGAATATAGGAAAGAAAAGAAAAGGCTGAGAGGGGTGAAACACAGATGGAGAGAAGGAAAGAACAGAAGAAGAGTCAAACAAGAAATTTAGAAACAAAAACGGCAGCTGAGAGAGTTAGGAAGACAAAAAAGGAAGATGGGCAAAAGAAAAGGGTGGAAGAGATATCAAACATTAATAATGCTGTGTTACCTAAAGAAAAAACGGTGTTAGAAGACATGAAGTGACCGACAAATGTGAGATGGAGGATTGTAGAGTAAAAGTGTAGAGTCTGGCGTACGCAGATGATGATGCAAAATCGGCGGAGGAATTGAAAGAAATGATTGAGAGATTTTTTGATAAAAGAAAACTGATTGTAAATGTAGATAAAATAGAATGGATGAGGTTTAAGAAAGGTGGGGTGTGTAATAAGGAGAGTTTCGAATGGAAGGGAATGTGGATAGAACAGCTTGGACATTTTAAGTATTTAGGGTTTGTATTTGGGAGTGGGTGTGGTAATAAAGAGCATATAGAGCACGTGGCTAAAAAAGCGTGGGTGGTGGGAAAAGGTTCTGGAAAGTATGGGGAAAAGAGTTTAGCACAAATTACAGGGCGAAGGAGATGATTTGGAAGGTTTGTTGGAGGAGTATATTGATATATGGAGCATAAGTATGGGGAGTGGAGGAAGAAGGCGTGGCAAAAGCGCAGGTACAATTCTTTAAAAAAGGGCTTGAAATTAGATAGATCAACTCCTTCCAACATAGTACTGCAGGATGAGTTACATGCATAAACTGAAATAATTAAACTGAAGCAAGCCGACGAGTAGCAAGGTATGAATGTAAAGTGAATGTAATGACAGAGCAAAGAATTATAAAAGAAGTAATTAGGGTAGCAAGTTTGGAAGGAATGAATGGTACGAGAGAGAAAAAATGGGGAAAGAATAGAAGGAAACTTTATGAAGGAGGTGTATGTCTATAATGGAAATGGAGAGGCTTAGGAGGAAAGGCGTGCGAGTTGACGAATGGCTAGGGGTGAGGTTGAAGCAAGTTGAACTGCAAGAACGTCAAAGTAAAATAATGGAGAGTAGATATAGTAAGGACTATTTGGGAATACTAAAATTTGAAGAACTGCCTAAATACTTAAAATCAACAACGGGCCCAGTCATTAATTGCCGTTTACACAGGTTTAGATGCGGCTGTGAAGAAAGAGGGCGAAAATATTGTATGGATGACAAGTATAAGAGTTGTGGTGTTGTGGGGTAGGCAAGGACGTGTGGGTGCATTAGTTAGAAGAGTGCAAAAAAGGAAAGTGGACCGAAAGAGGGAGAGAGAGAGAGAGTGTGTGTTATGGAAGAAATGGAAACAGCGCATGAATGAGTATGGTAGTGGTTTGGTAATGATGGATAAAAGGATGGAAGGAAAAGGGGACTTAAATAGAGGAAACAGAGGAATAGTCCAGTGTAGTTTTGTTTTTTAACTAAGACATTATTTTTATGGTTTGCACAGTATATTGATTATTGATTTGGGATTTTGTATAAGCAGTTTTTGTTTTGTTTTTGTTATTGTTGTTATAAGATGAAAAGTTTATCTGTAGTAAATGTTGTTTTATGTTTTATGCCAATAAAGGTTATATTATATATATACTACCCTTTGGGGTACGAAACATCAAAAATGTTTCAAAGGAGTACACATGGGTGTAAAGTTTGGGAAACACTGGACTAGACCAAGACAAACTATTCACAGGCAAGACTTAACAGAGGCAAACGTATACATTAAACAGTAAGTTAAGTTAACATCAACAGAAAAGTTAAAACAAGGCTAAAAATAGATTAGACAAGACAGAGACTGTAGACCAGATTAGACCAAACAGAGACTGTAGACAAAGTTAGATCAGACAGAGTTAGACCAGATTAAGCCGAGTTTAGACTGAGATCATACTTAGGAAGTAATAGACACAATCAAGTCTAGACTGATTCAACAACAGATAAGGTTAGATGAATATGAATATATAAATATAATTTAATAGAGAATAGACTACATCGACTAATCTAAAGAGATAAGGCTAGACGTATAAATCCAGACAGATTATATATTATGACAGATTATATACTATATAATGCAAGCTGTAGCTGTAATGTTTGTATAAACACGTGTAGATTTAGTACGCTGGAGTTTGTATTTAAATTTCAGTTGGTTTATTAAACTCATAAAAGTTAAATTCGAATTTAAAAGTCGAAATCCGTTCACACATTTGCGTTCGGCTTTCTCGGCGTAAAAAAATATTTTCAACAATTCACATTTCGCCGATCGCCGGCGAAAAGAAGCCAATTCTAAAAATACGGCCGCACATAATAATAATAATAAATTTATTTTTTACTCTATGGCAGAACGATAAATATAAAAGTAAAGTAGCAGATCCAAAGAATATATGACAGAAAGAAAAATACATTCTGATGCAGAGAAAAAAATGAGATGTAACATCCCACGAAATACCTAAAATCGATACGTGTTTTTGTTTATTTGCTTCTTGCAGTAGATTATTTGAAGAAACTGTTTACTCTTCAGCTTACTAATTGCTACCTTAATCTTCCGTTAAGTCAAGTCGACGAAACTCAAGTCATTAGTATTATCACACATTTTATTGTTTATTCAAATCTTGGATCCTCTTTGGTATGTCTAATGATTTTCACCTTGTATTTAGAATTATTCTAACTTTATCTACAACAGAACTCATATCGTAGCAGACTAACCTAGTTGCCCAGTCTAGTTTTATCTAACTATGGACAAGTCTATTCAGTCTTTAGCATCTGGGTTTTGGAATAAAACACTTTGATTGGCTGAAATTGGTGACAAATTCGGTAGGAACTTGATAGACATACAAAGTTTTTCGATATACAGGATTATGATGAGGATAATTGAAGGAGAGAAGGAATTTATTTTTGCTTATCTAGTCTTCACAATCCACTATAGTATAGCAGTGGTGAGAGAAGACTGCATAGTCATAATTAAACAAATATATGTCAACTCTATACTGTCCTATTCTTACGATCTACTCTTGCTTGTCTAGTCTTGTCTGTTCTAGTCTAGTCTGTCTAAAAATAAACGACCAGTTTCATCTATATAGCTTGGTCTATTTAGTTAAATCAAATCAAATAGATTATTTGTCTTGTGATGTGCAATAAGATTGGAGTATTAACATTTATATAACAAAGCGAGATGTATACAAGGCTATAGACAGACAAAACTAGAAGTTGATAAGATTAGATATAGACAAGGCGAGATATAGACAAAACTAGATGTAGACAGGACTAGATGTGGTATAGTTTTCTTAATCTAATCAGTTCTATCTAGGCTGGTAGGTATAATCTAGTCTTGTCTGCGTGGTACGTAAATATATTTTAAATTACATTTTATTTATTATTTTCATTTTATCTTCGAATTTATGTCTGGATTTCTTTGCTGACGTGTTGTGTTTGTCTGAACTTTTAATACAAATAAATCGTGATGAGATTAGATAATTGAGAAATCAAAGAGGAGTATCGAATTAAAAAAAAAAAAAAAGCTTTTCTATGATCGGCGCCACTGGTCACAGGCAAATGCCTCTGCTGGCTTCATTAATGCAGACGGAGAGCAACGGAGCTATCGGCTGAGGATTAAGCACGAGAGAGATGCCTAGATAGGAATACCATACCCGACACTTTGGGGCACCGCTTATAATTTTACTAAATTAGTGTTGTTTCATATATATATATATATATATATATATATATATATATATATATATATATATATATATATATATATTTCTTTTTTTGTTTTGTTTTTTTTGTTGGTTGATCTGTGCTCGAAATAATAACAAGGCGTCATTACAAACATCTGGTTGAAATATAAAATACCTATCATGACAAAATTCCACCCTGAAAACCTGCTCGTTCCGAACCGCGTCATTTTTAATGTGTTAATTTACATCTGAATTTATTTCTCCTGTTTGTTTAGGCGTTACCTCCGGTTTTTAAACAACGACGATGGATTTACACAACACGAAAATTACAAAAACACTCGTCAGATTCTTTTCACGTAATTCATGCATTTCTTAGCTTTATTAAAACTGATAATTATATAAGTTTCTTCAGACAAGATGAATAGATAGACAGGATTAGACACACAATAGAGAGACAACACTAGACAGCAAGACTTGATAGACTAGACTATATGGAAAGACTAGACAGGCAAAACTAGACAGACAAGACTAGACAGACAAGACTAGACAGACAAGACTAGACAGACAAGACTAGACAGACAAGACTAGACAGACAATACTAGACAGACAAGACTAGACAGACAAGACTAGACAGACAAGACTAGACAGACAAGACTAGACAGACAAGACTAGACAGACAAGACTAGACAGACAAGACTAGACAGACAAGACTAGACAGACAAAAGTAGACAGACAAGACTAGACAGACAAGACTAGACAGACAAGACTAGACAGACAATACTAAGCAGACAAGACTAGACAGACAAGAATAGACAGACAAGTCTAGACAGACAAGACTAGACAGACAAGACTAGACAGACAAGACTAGACAGACAAGACTAGACAGACAAGACTAGACAGACAAGACTAGACAGACAATACTAGACAGACAAGACTAGACAGACAAGACTAGACAGACAAGACTAGACAGACAAGACTAGACAGACAAGACTAGACAGACAAGACTAGACAGACAAGACTAGACAGACAAGACTAGACAGACAAGACTAGACAGACAAGACTAGACAGACAAGACTAGACAGCCAAGACTAGACCGACAAGACTAGACAGACAAGACTAGACAGACAAGACTAGACAGACAAGACTAGACAGACAAGACCAGACAGACAAGACTAGACAGACAAGACTAGACAGACAAGACTAGACAGACAAGACTAGACAGACAAGACTAGACAGACAAGACTAGACCGACAAGACTAGACAGACAAGACTAGACAGACAAGACTAGACAGAAAAGAATAGACAGACAAGACTAGACAGACAAGACTAGACAGACAAGACTAGACAGACAAGACTGGACAGACAAGACTAGACAGACAAGACTAGACAGACAAGACTAGACAGACAAGACTAGACAGACAAGACTAGACAGACAAGACTAGACAGACAAGACTAGACAGACAAGACTAGACAGACAAGACTAGACAGACAAGACTAGACAGACAAGACTAGACAGACAAGACTAGACAGACAAGACTAGACAGACAAGACTAGACAGACAAGACTAGACAGACAAGACTAGACAGACAAGACTAGACAGACAAGACTAGACAGACAAGACTAGACAGACAAGACTAGACAGACAAGACTAGACAGACAAGACTAGACAGACAAGACTAGACAGACAAGACTAGACAGACACGACTAGACAGACAAGACTAGACAGACAAGACTAGACAGACAAGACTAGACAGACAAGACTAGACAGACAAGACTAGACAGACAAGACTAGACAGACAAGACTAGACAGACAAGACTAGACAGACTAGACTAGACAGACAAGACTAGACAGACAAGACTAGACAGACAAGACTAGACAGACAAGACTAGACAGACAAGACTAGACAGACAAGACTAGACAGACAAGACTAGACAGACAAGACTAGACAGACAAGACTAGACAGACAAGACTAGACAGACAAGACTAGACAGACAAGACTAGACAGACAAGACTAGACAGACAAGACTAGACAGACAAGACTAGACAGACAAGACTAGACAGACAAGACTAGACAGACAAGACTAGACAGACAAGACTAGACAGACAAGACTAGACAGACAAGACTAGACAGACAAGACTAGACAGACAAGACTAGACAGACAAGACTAGACAGACAAGACTAGACAGACAAGACTAGACAGACAAGACTAGACAGACAAGACTAGACAGACAAGACTAGACAGACAAGACTAGACAGACAAGACTAGACAGACAAGACTAGACAGACAAGACTAGACAGACAAGACTAGACAGACAAGACTAGACAGACAAGACTAGACAGACAAGACTAGACAGACAAGACTAGACAGACAAGACTAGACAGACAAGACTAGACAGACAAGACTAGACAGACAAGACTAGACAGACAAGACTAGACAGACAAGACTAGACAGACAAGACTAGACAGACAAGACTAGACAGAGAAGACTAGACAGACAAGACTAGACAGACAAGACTAGACAGACAAGACTAGACAGACAAGAGTAGACAGACAAGAGTAGACAGACAAGACTAGACAGACAAGACTAGACAGACAAGACTAGACAGACAAGACTAGACAGACAAGACTAGACAGACAAGACTAGACAGACAAGACTAGACCGACAAGGCTAGACAGACAAGACTAGACAGACAAGACTAGACAGACAAGACTAGACAGACAAGACTAGACAGACAAAACTAGACAGACAAGACTAGACAGATAAGACTAGACAGACAAGACTAGACAGACAAGACTAGACAGACAAGACTAGACAGACAAGGCTAGACAGACAAGACTAGACAGACAAGACTAGACAGACAAGACTAGACAGACAAGACTAGACAGACAAGACTAGACAGACAAGACTAGACAGACAAGACTAGACAGACAAGACTAGACAGACAAGACTAGACAGACAAGACTAGACAGACAAGACTAGACAGACATGACTAGACAGACAAGACTAGACAGACAAGAGTAGACAGACAAGACTAGACAGACAAGACTAGACAGACAAGACTAGACAGACAAGACTAGACAGACATGACTAGACAGACAAGACTAGACAGACAAGACTAGACAGACAAGACTAGACAGACAAGACTAGACAGACAAGACTAGACAGACATGACTAGACAGACAAGACTAGACCGACAAGACTAGACAGACAAGACTAGACAGCCAAGACTAGACAGACAAGACTAGACAGACAAGACTAGACAGACAAGACTAGACAGACAAGACTAGACACACAAGACTAGACAGACAAGACTAGACAGCCAAGACTAGACAGACAAGACTAGACAGACAAGACTAGACAGACAAGACTAGACAGACAAGACTAGACAGACAAGACTAGACAGATAAGACTAGACAGACAAGACTAGATAGACTAGACTAGACAGACAAGACTAGAGAGACAAAACTAGACAGACCAGATAAGAAAGACAAGACTAGACAGACAAGACTAGACAGAAAAGACTAGATAGACAAGACTAGACAGACCAGACTATACAGAAGGAATAGACAGAGAAGACTATATAGACAAGACTAAATAGACAAGACTAGACAGACAAGACTAGTTTAACGACCAAATATGTAACGTAAAAATGTTTTTTGTTTGTTATTTAGAAAACAGATTAACATATTATGTCACACCTATTCATTAACGGTTTTTATCTTCTTCTGCTTTTTGGGGCAATAAACAAGAAGTCATTTAAGTGTATCGCCGTGGCTGGACTGGCGTCGTTACGCAATGTTTATTATCCTTTAGCGTCTTCCAGCGCGAGAAAAAAAAACTGGCGTGTTTGCTCCTGTCCCCGGATCAATATTGATTCTTCTTACCGAGAATTCTAAAATGTTACAACAATAACAATAATCTCTACGCCCGTTCATCTTAATTAACACTTTGCCGTGCAATAATGCCACAAGAATTTTAGAAAGCTCACAACTATTTTGAAATTTTACAACAATACAAACCATTAGGAATCAACTGTGTGTTACTTAATTTCCATAAACAAGTAACAAGTCTAGTCTAGTCTTGTTTGTCTAGTCTTGTCTGTCTACTCTTGTCTGTGTATTCTTGTCTGTCTAGTCTTCTTTGTCTAGTGTTATCTGTCTAGTTTTGCCTGTCTATTCTTATCTGCCTAGTCTTGTCTGTCTAGTGTTGTCTGTCCAGTCTTGCCAGTTTAGTCTTGTCTGTCTAGTCTAGTTTTCCATGTTTGAAAGGTCATTGCCCAGTTAGTGTTCAAGATAGAACATTCTAATTTTCGGTATTATCTAGCTAATTTACTCGACTATAAATATCTTTGCCTAATCTTGTAGATTAACTAAGATATTTAAGGTAGTCTACGAGACATCGGATTTAAAAAGGTCAAAGTTTAAACAAGAGCAGCTCGGTTTGGTTATCTAGATAGAATGTTCTAGTTTGCATGAAAATTTAGTTTATTTAGTCGTCTAAGTGTGCGCTTAAAATTCTTAGTCTCATCTGGCAGATTAGATAAGGTATTAAGATTTTAGTAAACATATACAATTTTTACTTTGTCAAAAATCTAGATAACGCCTCGGGTTGGAGATGCCGATGCTTGGCTATAGCACAGCTAGTGTTCTAGATTAAAGTGACCATACGTCCCGATTTTCTAAAATCGATTTTTCAAATTGTCCCGCTTTTCGAAAATAACTGCAGTTCTTATTTTAAATGTACTGTAATATATAATATAATATTTTTCCACATATTCCTATAAAATATCATTTTTGAATGCAACACAATGAAATTTTTCCTCGAATGAAACTGTCCATTCATTCTTCAAGATATTCCAAGCAGTTATTATAAAAATTTCCGACTTCTTTCAGAAAATCCGGTCGTTTAACCCTTTTGCCCTGAATGGTACACATATGTCCCACTGAAATTTCATCTTCTGAAAATTGTGTAAAATTGTACTCGAATGGAAAATTTACCAGGGATTTGTTTCGTGTATGTTATATGTAAGACAAATATTATTGTTGTAAATTATAACAGAGAATACCAGACAATACAAAACAGGCTGGACCAGAATTGTTCAGAACCAAATAATTCTAGACACGGTGAAACCAGGTGAGACCGAATATATATGATTAAAAATATGTTCACTGATTCATACAGAATCATTGAACAGAACACTGATCAATATTGAACAACGATGTACAAGACAATAATAGACTGGAAAAGTCTAGTCTATAATCAACAAGACTGGCCAATGTTGTATAAAATTTTTGACAAAAAATTGGACAAGAGTGAAGAAAATTGAATACTGTCATATAATGTCAAAACTGGTAAAGTCTCCAAAAAAATGAAACAAGAAAGGTAGATAAGATATGTGTACCACTCACTTATTGGGACAATTCAATCCATGGTCGATTTATTTTGATAAATTGGGTTTTTTAGCAACAAATTAACAAAACATGAAGTTTATTCTATTTCTGCAATATTTATTCTTTTAGGGATGAAAGGGTTAACGGCACCTTGTTCTGAAATTTTCATTTAGTGAGATTATAAAAGGAAATTTTATGGGAATATGTGGAAAAATCTTTTGAATATATTAGTAACCATTTTCCGAAAAATAATTTCCGAAAAATAATATTTGCGAAAATTATCTTTTTTGATGAGGTGTTATTGGTTAAAAGATACGTTGGTTGGTTGGTTGTCTGCAAATGCGGAAACAGACAAAAATTGCGGAAAATGCGGAGACTGACGGAGCTATTGTTTCATTTCAAACAGAATAATATTCCTTATCAAAATATTTTGAAAATTTTAGAATACGCGCACTCCATTCCGGGAACAAATGCAGCAACAGAAAGTGTTTTTTCTAGTATCAATAAAATATGGACAACTAAAAACGCTTGAAAAGTTGAAAGTTTTAAAGTTGAACATTAAGCTTTAATCTATTTTAAGCGTAAAAAACAATTTGACCAATTCATGTGAGAAATTTCACGATATTTTAATAAATGATCCGAATCTATTGCAAAGTATTCACTCGAATTCAAATTAATTATAACATTATTTTTTACAAATACTTTTATATTTACCAATAATTAATAATAAATGCAGTTCTGTACATCTATAGACAGGTATTTGAATATATACAATAAAATATATTTTTTATTATCCATGCGTTAAAAGTAGTATCTTGGCGCACGTTTCTTAGTGCGACAA
The DNA here is from genome assembly GCA_944588485.1 of Phosphuga atrata. Classification (NCBI taxonomy): domain Eukaryota; kingdom Metazoa; phylum Arthropoda; class Insecta; order Coleoptera; family Silphidae; genus Phosphuga; species Phosphuga atrata. Next base: position 44,668,504 of record OX155896.1, on the reverse strand, counting down.
ATGCAATTTTTTGTTGTATTACCACATAAATTGGGTAACGCACGCAAATATTCAATATCGCTAAGTTACCTTAAAAAAAACAATAAAATAAACAGAATCAAGACCTCAATATTAAAAAAGTGACGTGAAAGTGACAGAAATTTTCTTTCATTTCAAAATAAAAATTAAAGAAAACTTTTTAAAGTGAGTTTATTCTATGGTGATATCGGAGACTGATGAGAGTTCTTATGACAAATCCACACCACCGGAGACAATTGATAAACAAATTCTTCATTTTTAATTATATTTTTCTTTTGTATGGCCCCTGGATCCCAAACTTATAAGATACGTCCTCTCGCATGGGTAAGAAAAAATATTATTATTTATATATAAGACGTTCGGTATTGTCAATTGCCCTCTCGAGCGAATATCCGCTAGTCCAATTTCGCTCTAGTGACCAATTGACAATTTACCGCCCTAGTTGCAAAATATACTATTTTTAAATTATTGGTCTGCTTCCATAACTAAATTATAATTCCCATTTCATCCCATTTGTCCCGCTTTGTCTCAACGAAAATGTGGTCACTTTATTCTAGATAGAACATTCTAGTTTTTGTTATTATCTATGCAATTTAGTCGACTATTGATCCAACATATATCTTCGCCTAATCTTGTAGATTAACTGAGGTATTTAAGTCTATAAGACTTTGGATGTAGTAAGTTCAAAGTTGAGAAAACAAGAGAAGCTTGGTTAGTTATCTAGATAAAGCACACTAATTGTGTACTTAAAACTCTCAGTCTTATTTTGTAGATTAGACAAGGATAATACCATTTTAGCAAACGCAGACAATTTTTACCTAGTCAAAAATCTAGATAACGTCTTAGTTTGGAGAGGCTGAGGTTTGAACGGTTATTTGAACGGTTTACCCAGTTTGTATTCTCGATAGAAAATTCAAGTTATCGTTAATATCTAGGTAATTTAGTCGACTATCTATCCTAAAAATATTTTTGCTAATCTTATAGATTAACTAAATCTAGACTGTCTAGTCTTGCCTTTCTAGTCTTGTTGGTCTAGTCTTGCCTGTTAAATCTTGTGTGTCTAGTCTTGTATAATCTTTTCTATCTAGTCTTGTTTGTCTAGTCTTGTCCGTCTCGTCTTGTCTGTCTAGTCTTGTCTCTCTAGGCTTGTCTGTATCGTCTTCTCCGTCTAGGTTTGTCTGTCTTGTCTTGTCTGTGTAGTCTTATCTGTCTCTATATATGTAAATAATAATATGTTTTAGTCTAAAAAGTTTGATGAGGTAAGGTAATTAAGTGTTAATATTTCTTTTGTTAATATTTAATGTAATTTGTATTTTTCTGGGTAGGTAACCGGTAAATGCATAAAAGTATGGCGAGTAGGTATATATAAATATATATAGAGAGAAAATAAATAACTTTAAATATGTCCAAAATAAATTTCGCATATGACAGCAGTAACAGTTTTATAACCGAGTGCATTGAAATATTGCGTCGAATGAGCGCAAAGCCTTATTGAAAGGTCCGGGCTATTTATAAAATATAAAGCGAAAGAAGGACGTGCGAAATAAATTGCGAGAAAATACTCGATTGGGCTTTATTAAGCTGGATAATATTTTCTCGCGGCCGCTTCCGAGAGTTTAACTGTACCGTTGGAAGCTTACACAAATTATTTTGATCTTTAATTTGTTGTTAAATTTAATAAGAAGCGAGGGAACAAACATTTATTCTCGACATTTATGTTACCAAATGGTTTTTGTTTATAATCGATTTCTGAAAAATTTTCATATCAAATATTACTTCGTATGAAGTAACAATTCGTAAGTAATTTCGCTTTTTCCAACTTAATTTAACAATACAATTATTTTATAATATATTAAAGGACGAGTTTAGTAAGCGCGATTTCACCCGACCAAATTTGGAAAACGTCAAGCGTAGCCAGGAGTTTACTAATGGACAAGTGCTGAAAAACACCTCACGAACGAGTTTTTTATAGGATTTTTTCTATTTTGCCCCCTTTTATGCCATTTCTAAATAAAAAAATCGCCGATACATAGTAAGAAAATTGTATCGCATTCGGCGAGCCATAACCGCACGAAAATGAGTGCTGTTATGACTCCATTACAGATGCAAAATGGAAAAAAAGATTTTAAAATTAAATAGATTTATAACAACCATTCAATATTTTAGGAATATTATCATAGCACATTATCAGTATTGTTAGACTTTTTAATATAGGCCAGGGGTCGGCAAACCCCGGTTCGCGACACACATGCGTTTCCAGTAGAGATTTTTAATCAATTTTCGGTAGTATTGATATCTAAGTAACAATTGACTTTTAAAAAATGAGTATGGCGCATAAGTAACTATTTCGTAAAATAGTCTTTTCTGTCTAGTCTTGTCTGTTTAGTTCTGTCTATCTAGTCTTGTTTGTCTATTATTATCCGTCTAGTCTTGTCTACATCTACCAAATTTTGATAATTATTGAGTCAGGGCTAAAACACTACCTATGATAAACTAATTAGGCTCATCTAGTCTCAACTACAAACGTATTTAATTTATAAAAAATGGTACTCCTGTTTTTTAACAAATCTGAAGCGACAATTTTTCAGTACATTGCTGCAGAATACGAAGAACAAACAGAAAACAGATAGATATAATCAACCAGCAAACTAATAAGACCCGGGTGAAAAATGAGATCCGCTTAAATTAAAATGACTCTATCATTGAAAATCCGGTAAGAGTAGCGACTCTTTTTAATCAGTTTTTCGAACGAGCTCCTACCATATTCGCTCAAAATATCACCCTCTCAAATGGGTCAATCGTCACATGTCATTCAATGACAAAACGATATACCTGGACGATTTTACTGAATATGAAATAATATGGCAAATAAAAGGTAAACTTATAAATAAATCTACTAGTGGTCTAAATTCAATATCTTGCAACATCTTTAAACTTTCTTTTAAACGATCTCTTAGCGAATCCCATAATTTATATTGTTGAGGCGGTGGTCGCCTAGTAGTCAAAGTGTCAGACTTCGGAGCCACAAGTCTCGGGTTCAAATCCTGGGCATGGTAAAAATATATTATTTATTCAGGAGAATGGTGGCCATGTACGGTGGCCATGTGGCTCTGACAAAAGTCATCACAGTAAAAATCTGCCTCGAAACCTTCCCTAATAGTGGCTCGCCAACCTCGTTAAAAACTGTAAGGGCTCCCTACACTTGTACAAGATCAACACACCGAGCACAAGTGTAGGCAGTGGGAGGAGGCCCAGGTCCAACTGGGACTGTAGCGCCACGAAGAGATAACTACTTATATTGTTACTGGTCACTTGAATTGGAAAAGTTTCCTGACATTTTGAAAAATGACAAAATCTGCCCAATACATAAACGGGGAGAAAAAACAATCCTAAATAACTATGTGCTGGAATAGCATGCTTCACAGGCTTTTACCATTTATCGAGAAGCACCAACTTATTCTCAAAGAAAAACACGGCTTTCGCAAAGGACAATCGACCTCGACGGCTATCACTGAGTTCTATAGGAAATTCTCCAAGAGGACGATAACGGCAAACAACCAATCGGTATTTTCTGCGATTTGTCGAAAGCTTTTGATTGCGTATCATACCAACAATTATTAAACAAATTGTATATATTGGGAATAATAAATAAAAACAGAAAGCAATGTGCAGAAATCACATCCAAGAATAAATCTTTCATTTCAAAACCAGTGAACATTAATGTAGGTGCTCCGCAGGGAAGTGTACTTGCCCCCACACTATTCCTCTTATATATTGCGGACCTGTTAAGATTTATGCAAGACAATAAATGTATACTATACGCACATGATTCCATATTCATTATCTCCAGAAACTCTTGGATTGAAAATGAACTCGAAGTAAACAATGTTTTACTTAAAATGGTGGAGTGGTGCTTGGAACATATTTCTAAACAAGGAGAAGACGGAAATGTAAAGTGTAATTTTTCAAACAACAAGAAGCCAATACGTCGATAATTTAAGTTTAAAAATCGACAATTACAACCTGCATAGTGCGAAGGAAACAAAATTCCTAGGGCTTTATATAAAGGAATGCCTAACTTATACTGGGTTAAGTCCCTAACTGGGATAAGACAACTTCACAAAAAAAGTTGGGCTATAAAGCGTACTCAATTCGAACCTTACGCCAAATAATAAACCAAGCTGAGCTTCTCAAATCAAGCTCTCAAGTTCAGTTCATTCCAGCATATGACATTTTGGCTTGGGAATCCTCCAATAAACTTGAGATCATATTGAAGGCTCAAAAAAAGACATTCGATCGTTAGTGGGCATTCCTCCAACAACCACATGTAGATCGCACTTCCAACGACTGCAAATACTAACAGTAAGAAGCCTTCATATATTAGAAGTTGCTTCTTGCTTCATCCATAAAATGAAAATTAGTCTGGACAGAAATAGGTATATCCACCACTACAACACAAGAGGACGAAACTGTAGCACCCGAAATTTTAGGAGTGGTCATATACAACAACTTGCCAATTACCATCACAGAAGAAATGTCCAACAAAAGCCTCAAGAGAAGAGTAAAATCCCTAATACTAAAGGAGACAATTTATACATTTCAAGAATTTTTTAAATTGTTTTAGTGATTATCGTCTATTTTCGATCTGTTCTCTTTTGATGTTTGAATTATTTTTATTCTTTACAACTTTTTTTTCTTTTTTTGACGTTCACATATATGTATTTACCATATCCATCTTACATAATAAAATTGTTTTGATTTTATTTAATTTGATCTAGCTAGTCTTGTCTGTCTTGTTTTATCCCTCTGATCTTGTCTGTTTACTCTTGCCTGTCTAGTCTTCTCTGTTTTAGTGTTCTGTCTAGTGTTCTCTCTTTAGTCTATCTAGTCTTGTCTCTTTAGTCTTGTCTGTCTAGTCTTGTCTGTCTAATTTTGTCTGTCTAGTCTTGTCTGCCTATTCAATTTTTTTCAAATTCAAATTCGTTTATTTCAACAATCAAGCAAAGCATAAAGCTAAACGAAATGTCAAAACAGAAATAAAAAAGAGAATATAATAAAATAATAGAAATAAAATAATAGCTTAATTCTAACCTAATAATAGTAAATAACCTATTTAGAAAGAAAAGTTTAAATAAGTAATAATTTTAATGTATTAACTTTTGTTCTTTGTGAAATATTCTTCTTTTGTATAGGGTTCTATATCCTTTATGTATTCAAAGACTTTTTTCTTGTATTCCTTTATATGTTTAATTTCTTTGATTGTTTTTGGGAAATTGTTGTAAAGTTGAATACAGTTATAATACGGTCCTTTTTCGGTCATGGTGAGATTGTGCCTTGGTGGAATATAATGTGTTTTCTTTCTTCTTGTTTCTTTGGCATGTGCGTTTTCACTATCTTGGAAGAGGTTTCTATTTTTTAAAAAGATTATGCCCCTTAGCCATCTTAGTCGTACTATGCCATCTTAGTCGTACAAGAAGAAAAAGGATAACAACAAACATAAATAGAATCTATTCAAATACAGTTGAAATCTCAAAGAAGTCTTGTCTGTCTAGTCTGGTCTGCCTAGTCATTTCTGTCTAGTCATGTTTGCCTAGTCATGTCTGTCTAGTCATGTCTGACTAGCCTTGTCTGTCTACTCTTGACTGTCTAGTCCTGTCTGTCTAATTTTGTCTGTGTAGTCTTCTCTGTCCCTGGACTGGGGGATGCTCGACCAGCTCACTCAGGCCAAGCGAGTGTCTGGAAGCGAGTCGTTGGACTCCGAGAGGAAGTTCCACTTCACCGCCCTTCTGGATGATAATAAGGTCGAGGGCGCTGAAGAAAAGGCGTTCGAGACCTTATTAAGGATGAGAGGTCTTTGTGAGAAGACTGAGAGAAAGAGGTTCGTTATCGGTGTGGCTGGTAACCATAATATGTGGCTCTTAAGGTGTGGCTGGAAACCCTAATATGTGGCTCGTTCGAAAGATGGCTGAATGCGTGTGGTATGGCACAGGAGTTGAGATAATCCTGTGCTGGATGAATGTGGAGGGCCAAATGCCTAGAGTGAAAGGGGCCGGAGGGACCAGAAAGGCAGAAACTACTGGTGAGGAGGGCAGAGGGTGTTTCTAACGCCCATATGGTGGACGTCCTTAATAAGGAAGTTGATATGGAGGATATAAATGTAAGGGCGATGATGAAAATCCACGCTGGGGACGTCATCGTCAGAGTGAATGATGATGGGGAAAAAGAAGCGACTGGCAGAGTGAGAGGCCCTAGTGACTGAAGCTGTAAGGGATGTCAGGACGTAGGTGGGGCTCAGAAGTGTCCTTGTTAGGGGCATGGATGAGGCTACCACCACCGATGAGGTGAAAGGAACCATTCAAAAGGCGGCCGAATGTAGGGAGTGTGTGGGTAAGTCTCTCCGCACAGTGCACGGAGGGGATAGTATGTCAGTAGTCACTCTTCCAGTAAGAGCGGCACAAACCGTACTAGAGAAAGAAGAATAAAAGTTGGCTGGATCATGTGCCGAGTGACCGAAGACAATAAGCCGATCAAGTGCTACAGATGCCTTGGCTTCGGGCACCTGGCGGCAGCATGCAAGGGAATAGAGCGAAAGAATGCGTGTTTGCGATGCGATGAAAGAGGGCACAAAGCACACGAGTGCACGACCAAAGAGGCTAAGTGCTTTGTGTGCGGAGTGAGTGGCCATATGACGGACTCTATGGACTGCCCTGCGTACAGGAAACTGTGCAGTGATAGTGTGAAAGGGACGTCCCAAAGAAACAGAATATGCTAGTAGTATTGCAGACGAACTCAAATAGGAGTGCGGCTGCAATGGAGCTAGTATGGAAGACGGTGCATGTTGCTTATTGCCTCCGAACCAAATCTTCGGACAATTGGTAACGGAGGCTGGCACGTGGATTTTCCAATCGCAAAATCCTAAGGTTAAGTGTGGATGTGGAAATGGGTTTGTGTAGGTTGAATAGGAAAACTGGGTCCTGTGTGGGTGCTACATAGAGATGAGCATGGGATCCCATCGTACCAGCCCATCCCATCCCATCGTCCCATGGTATGGGATGAGTGATATGAACGTCGCGCGGGATGGGGTGGGACGACAATTCTGTATGGGACGGAGTGGGACGGATTTTGATAACATAGTACATCTAGTTCGTGCATAATTAATTGCTTTCATATAAGAATCTCATTATTTTCATTTGTTTGTAGACTCTTAGGCTTCCGAGTACAAATCACTGTATTTTTGTAAGCTATTTCTAGATTTATTTTGCAGCGCATATCGTTTATGTGTAGGTTTTGGTTAAGTTTTTTACGACTCGGCGGGGCAGTTTGGCTGGTATTTTGCTTTTGTGAAAAAGAGAGAGAAAGAAGAGAAGAAGAAGGACAAAGAAGTCCTATTTTATCTATGAAAATGGTGCAGCTTTGTTTTTAACGATTTTAACGATTATATTGAAAATAGACAATAATCCAAAATTAACTTGTATCGTGCCAATACGCAAAATTTTAATACATGTCCAGCTCAGTAGATTTCTGGGATAACGATGTAGTTCCTGAAAAATCTTTCGATCCGTTTGCGACGAAAAGGAATTACTCATTGCCGAAAAAACGAAAAGAAAGTCTGCTGTATGGGAAAAATGGGATGAATGGGATGGGCAGCGCGACCGGGATGGAATGGGATGAATGAGATGGGATGGAACGAAAATTTTACGTTCGTGGGATGGGACAGTGGGACGAAAATGTGATGGGATGGGACAGTGATATACGTCCCACGGGATGGGATCTGGAACGAGAAACTCGTCCCATGCTCATCTCTAGTGCTACATCTCGCCTAACATAACGTTACAGCAGTTTGGTTTGTTCAAGCTGGTCCAAAGAGATTGTTGTCGGGAGGATTTCAACGCCAAGTCCGCTTGGTGGGGATCCCCTAGAGAAGGCGAGAGAGGGAGAATGATGGAAGAGTGGCTGGCAGAGGAGGACCTGGCGGTTCACAACCTGGGGGTCTTTCATAGACATCACTTTTAGCACCTCACGGATTGCAGGCAGAGTGAAAGAGAGGCGCGTCAGAGAGGGAGAGAATCTGAGTTATCAACAGGATATTCTCTTCGACGTACGAGGGGATGTTTCTGAGGGACTGGTTGCAATTGGAACGAATGGATGGAGCGTGGACAAGAGTCTAGTAGAAAGATTGGGAGACGTCATGAAAGAGCTGGCTAAAAGGACAGGCCCCGAAAATGGACTGCAGAGCTCATGCGAAGAAGTTCTTCACGGGGCCTGTGATGCAGTGTTTCGGAGAAAACGAAGGGGCGACAGAGGCAGGAAGCCAGTTTACTTGTGGAATGAGCAGGTAGCTGAAAAGCATAAAACCTATTTGCGTGAAAGGATATGCATGGTGAAGAGTAATACGCGAGCAAATGAGGAAGTGCGTGAGAAGTGCAGAAGGAGGTATAACCTAGAGCGCAGGGAACTTCGCAGAGCCATCGCGAGCCATCCAAGCAAGAAGCTTGGAGAGTACTCTGCGAAGAGGTGAATAACAATATCTGGGGTGCTGACACCAGGAAAATTGCGCAAAGGGTTAATACTCTCCGGCGGGATAGCCTTATGACGGAAGTCAAGAAGCTGTTCCCAGTACATGAGCGAATGAACTGGCTGGAACCCGTGGGATTGAGATCGGCGCCCCTTTTGACTCCGGCCGAGCTGCAGAGTGCAGTTGGCCGGATGAAGGAGGGAAAAGCAGCGGGTCCTGATGGTGTTCCACCCGAAGCGTGCAAGGTATTTGGGCATGTGTGAGAGGACATGTGCTTGAGCATGACTAATGAATTGTTGATGAATGGAATTGATTTCCCCAAAGAGTGGAAGGGAGCGAGACTGGTGATGATTGAAAAAGAACGAAAAGAAGGAGGGAAAGCCAAATACAAGCCAATCTGCCTACTGAATAGGATAGCGAAGATATTTGAGAGTATGATCGGAGCTAGGATAAATGAGGTTATCGAGAGGACAGGGGTCAGAGGAACAGTATGGGTTCAGAGGCGGCCGCACTAAGGTGAACGCAATGATGCCTGTGATAGAGAGAGCAAGGTTAGCCAATACGGGTTCATGGCGTACCCGTAGCTACTGCGTGCTTGTAACCCTGGGCGTGAAAAATGCTTTCAATTCGGTCCCATGGGGCGGAATCATTGAGGCTTTGTAAAGAATGAGAGAATGGAGAGAATGTAAATAAGGAGACTATGGTCAGAGAGATAAGGAGAGTATAAGGAGAGTATCATGTTCTGCAATGAGAATGAACGGGGCGTGCTGACTGGCACGATAGGATATATAATGAGGAGAAAGGAGAAGGATAAAAAGGACGAGCGTAAGGCGGGACGAGGGGTTGCTGAAGGGGTTGATGAAGTTATGCCAAATTTTGGATTCCATCACGTTCTCTGCGGTTTTAGCTGGGGTGGTCTGAATGGTGGAGGTTTTTTAGTTGGTCGCCCCTTTTAGGGGGGCTGATCCACACTACCACTCGGCACGGGTCGGGTGGTGTCTGTTTGCAGATTTTCACCTACAGTACGGGCAAAAAAAAAGTCTTGTCCGTCCAGTCTTGTATGCCTAGTCTTGTCGGTCAAGTCTTGTCTGTCTAGTCTTATCTGTCCAGTCTTGTCTGTCTAGTCTTGTCTGTCTAGTCTTGTCTGTCTAGTCTTGTCTGTCTAGTCTTGTCTGTCTAGTCTTGTCTGTCTAGTCTTGTCTGTCTAGTCTTGTCTGTCTAGTCTTGTCTGTCTAGTCTTGTCTGTCTAGTCTTGTCTGTCTAGTCTTGTCTGTCTAGTCTTGTCTGTCTAGTCTTGTCTGTCTAGTCTTGTCTGTCTAGTCTTGTCTGTCTAGTCTTGTCTGTCTAGTCTTGTCTGTCTAGTCTTGTCTGTCTAGTCTTGTCTGTCTAGTCTTGTCTGTCTAGTCTTGTCTGTCTAGTCTTGTCTGTCTAGTCTTGTCTGTCTAGTCTTGTCTGTCTAGTCTTGTCTGTCTAGTCTTGTCTGTCTAGTCTTGTCTGTCTAGTCTTGTCTGTCTAGTCTTGTCTGTCTAGTCTTGTCTGTCTAGCCTTGTCTGTCGAGTCTTGTCTGTCTAGTCTTGTTTGTCTTTGTCTTCTCTTACCCCGTTTTATAACAACACGGCTTCTCACTTGAAAGTCTGGCTACCCCTGGTGTAGACATTTAGTCGGAATAAATTTGTTTGTCAAATGTTCGCTGCCTAGTCTCATAAATCTAGTTTTGCTAGCATTATCATGTTAGTCTAATTAGGCTTGCCTACTTATACCTGTATATGTGGTCTTGTTTATCTAGTCTCGTCTGCCTAATTTTCATCAGCAGGTTAATTTTCTCTATTCGCTGGAAAACGAATTTCCACATTCTCACCAAATTAAGAATGCGATTCTCACGAAATTAGATTTATAAGTCGTATAAAAAGAAAGAGGATAAAAACAAACATAAATAGAATCTATTCAAATACAGTTGAAATCTCAAAGAATAACAGAGGGCAACTTTTATATATATATATAAATATATATATATATATATATATATATATATATATATATATATATATATATATATATATATATATATATATATATATATATATATAATTTTATGTAAACCAGATTTTCAAATCGTAGGAGTGAGTATTCAGTTTCGTTTGGGAGCGATAAAGTAAATAGAAATATTGTTCTTGCAGTCGGTTTGGTCTCTCTTGTTCTGTTGGTATATGAAATACTTCGAAAGTGGCAAGAGAGAGGAGGAAGGACCATATAGAGGTTTGCCGGATGGGTGGAAAGGAGACGACGAAACACAGCGGGCTGTGGAGTTAAAGAACTCGGAATCGAAATTCCACAGGTCCTGCTGCATTCCCTGCAGTAGTTTTATAACACGGGACCTTAGAGGACTTGTTTTCGACTGTTTTCTCTCGCGACTTTTTTACGCTAAATAAATTATAAAATATCTTCTTTTCCTAGAGCCATTATTAAAATTGACTAAATACATTCCAAACAATTATTATTCAAACGAATTTTACTCTCTTCCCTTCATCTGGGTTTGGATAAATTAGGTTATCTCACTAAAATTGGAAAACTTATTTTCCCATTTGGCGGAAAATGTGCAATAAATATGACACATTTATGAAAATATCTCTTTTTATATCAAGGAATCAATGAATATAGACTAATATTTTTATTAAAGATATCTTTTATTTAAATGTTTATTGATTTGTATGGTTCTCTAGTGCCGTTTATAAGGTTGATAGGGGTTGATTATAATGGAATGTTACATGATACGCCACTGCAGTTGAAAAAGGAGAAGCGTGTGAGAGAGAGAGAAGGAGAGGTTTACAGTGAGAGATCTGAAAAGAAGAACAACGCCCGTAGCCTCCAGTGAGTGTGTAAAAGATTGGGCTGACCTTGAATATATAAATGAAGTTATTAAGACATTAGGCGGTTGTATCCACACTCGCTCGACTCGCTTGAATTATATTATTATATCTCTCAGCGAAATCACAGGAGCTATATCCAATTTACTCGATGTATTAATTATAGGAAAAGAGAAAAAAAGGACGTCAGGGCTGTCGCAATGTCCAACTTGCGGCCCTTGAAAAAAAAAACTAATGATTTTTCCAAAAAATGTTATACCTGAGTTTTTTTTTTGAAGAAAAAGATAAAGGCACTGGTTAGACACGGTCGTTATGTAATAATTAGCTACATCTATTGCTAATTTTTGGTTTATTAGATTTTTTTATTCGAGAAATTTCTTTGCAAAGGGACGGAGCTCGGCAAAGAACTTTCACCACCGTCCAAATCAGAAAATGATTGGGGAAATGTTTAAACAGGCAATTGGTTTGGTATTAGGTATTCAAAAGATTTGGAAGAAGGTTCCAAATTTACTATTTCAACCTTCTTAAAGATCCTTCGAATAAAATCTTGGAATGAATTTATTACAGCTCTTGAAACTCTTAAATTTTCTTTTTAACTAAATAATTTTAACAGATTTCAAGTTTGATTCTTTCAAGATTAAATACAATATTACTCCTGTGATTTTGCATCGTGTAAATTGTGTAAATGTAAAATCTACAGATGAATAAAAAATCGAGTATTAAAAGATGCAAATCCATAAGGATTTGTGTATACATTTAAAGCTCCCTCATAACAATAAGCTCATATAAAGTCATGGCAAAGGCAACATCAGATTTCATTCAATCAACTATCTGTTTTTCTGCAACTGTCAATTGTTTTTGTTCGCCAACACAGCCTGAATATATAAATATATTCAACCTTTCCGGAGCTCTATAATACTAATGAGTCTTTTTAGGACTACCAAAAACAAATCTCATGTGAAATTTGTCAGTTATTTTAAAGGATGTTGGACTGAAAGCTATAAAATAACTGACAAATTTAACTGACAGCATGAGATTTGTTATTATAGAGCTCCGGAAAGATTGAATATATTTATATAGTCAGGCTGTGTTCCGACTTTATTAAGTCTATTAATATAATTTTATGAAATATACATCATTTCTCAGTTATATAATTAGTAATAATTCTGCAAATGTTTAAATAATTTGTCAAATAAATTATCGGTTCTTAAATCTGACGGTTTAAGGGGTCTTTGTTTCATTATATATTACCAGATTTTTATGAAACTTGCAACATTTCTTAGTTGTATTATTAACACCTAACCACCTGACATACGTCTCTCAGACCCAAAGTAGCAGTAATTTTCTCACCTGAGACGTATGGCAGGTAGTTAAGGGTTAATAACAATAATGGAAAGTTTCATCATTCTCAAATTATGGCTAAAATCTGACGGTTTAGGGAATTTATTTTTATCTTCATTTATTAATAGAATTTAATGAAACTTGCAACATTTCTTAGTTGTGTTACAAATAACAATTTTGCAAAGTTTCAACAGTTTTGACCAATAAATGACTATTTTCGCTTAAATCTGACAGGGTTTTCATAATTTTTTTTCAAATTCATCATTAGTGAAAACTGCAACATTTCTTAGTTATATTATTATTATATTAAATCAACTTATCACCCCGTGCTTCAACAGCTCCATCCAGAGCAATGAATCCCAGAAAATCTAAGTTCTCAATCTACTATCAAAACGTTTGGAGTATCAGATCAAAATTGAAAGAGTTTTAGTGCATTTATTTTAACTGAAACATGGTTGTCACCTGAAATTTCTAGGGCTTCACACGAGACGAGATAGGGCCAGAGTTTCAAAAATCTCGTCTCGCTCTCGTTAGTTATGAAAAAAAGTTACTCTCGTCTCAGTTTCGGTCTCGCTCTAGGAACCGTTTGTCTCGTGTCGCTCTCGTAACCGTTTGTCTCGTATCGTCTCGTCTCATCTCGTTAAAAATTGTTCTTAATGTTAATAAAGCACTGCTGATTAACTGGTTTAATTTCGCTTAATGCGTCAGTCCTTTCATCTAATCTTGGCCATTTATTAGGGTTATCACTATTAGCACCTTCACTCAACGACATTTTTGCTGCCACAAGTTGAAGTTCAAAATATCTTTATAAGAAATCGTAAAAATATGTATATTATTATAGAAATATCTCACATAAAAATGACCGTTGCGGTTTAGTGCTTGAAAATACTATTACTTGTATTATTACTATCTTCGAATTTTGCTTTGTTCCACATAAAAAGTAGCGATAACAAACCATAAATATCTGTTTACATACAATTTCTATTTGTATACTATATTTGAAATTCGTCTTGTTCCATCCACATGAAAATGTAGCGATAATAAACCATAAATATATGTTTATATAAACCTTCTATTTTGTTGACTATTTAAAATTCATAATAAAAACGAACATAATTTGAAATTGTCTACGAAATCTATTTCACAGTTCAAATTTATTCAAGAAAATATTACGGCTGCCCATATTAGAGTCAAATATTGAAGAAGAAGTATGACCGAGATCAGAAACGAGACTCTCGTGTCTCGCGAGAGCGAGGCCACATACGCTCTCGCTCTCGCGAGAGCTAGACCACATACGTTCTCGCTCTCGCGAGAGTGAGACCACATACGGTCTCTTCTCGATCTCGTCTCGATCTCGTCTCGATCTCGTCTCGCTTTTACGAGACGAGACGAGACGAGACGAGACGAGAGGAGAAAAATCTCGTTCTCGTGTGAAGCCCTAGAAATTTCCAACCGTAAATTTATTGGATATTCGCTATGAAGTCTTCGAACTGCCAGGAGTGATGTGAATGGTGATAAAACGTCCGACGGTGGAGTACTAATATCAGTCTACAAATTGCTTAAGTCTCTCGTCCCTGAACCTAAAACGTATTTTTGTTGATACATATTAAACTAGAGATGTCACGAATATTCGGTATTCGGCCGAATATTGCTAACTATTCGGCCGAATACCAAATACCAAATCATGAAAAAAAAATCACACATATTATTCAAGAATGATTAAATTTTACCAACAAAACATTACAATTTATTAATACTTAAAATGATGATTGAAAACACTTTTTCCAGCATTTGTTGATACCAACCGATTGCGCTTTTCCTTATAAACTATACCCGCTTCTGAAAATAGCCTCTCATTTTATACACTGCTACTGGGTGATAGATACATTTCTACGAATCAGCAGTTTCAAATCTAAGATTAATGCCTTCTCAGGACAATAATGTGGCCTGCACACCGGAGGCGCTGCTGTTTCAAGTATATCGGCACTGGTTGGTTTTTAAGGGCCTGATATACTTCCTTGTTGTATGGCCTCCTATATTATTCATTTTCCCGTACTGGTCCTAGGATCCATCTTAATATTTTCCTCTCGAACGCGTCGATTATTTCTTCGTTCTTTACGGTGAGGATCCACACTTCGCAGCCGTACGTGAGAATTGCTCGGATGATTGCTTTGTACACCATAATTTTTGTAACAAATGTGTTAATAACAAATACGCTTTATTTGCCATCATCACTCTGGCTCTAATTTCCGTGTCTTCCAGGCCTTTGCTATTGAGGTTTGAGCCCCGATACTTGAAGTCGTTCACGTGTTCCAAGTTCTCTTGTGTTTGTATTCTTGGTGTACCCGTTCTATTTTGCACTAGCGTCTTTGTTTTGTCGTTGATGATTCGGGTTGATTCGTCAGTTTTGAATACTGTTGTACATTTGCTGAGCACCACTTATAAAGGGTCTGTTGTCCTATCTATGCGAGCCGTTTTTATATAAAAATCAATCTCATTTGCAATAGCACTTTTCTTTACCACATCCACATCTTTCTCCATATTTTCTGTAGCAACTTCCAGAAACTGTCGCGTATTACAATGGTTTTGTCATTTTCGATTGATATGTATATTATTACGAAGTCGAGAAGAATCATTATCAGTACCTCAAGACTCAAGTATTTGAACTAATCCCAGGGTGGTCAAGAAAAGTGGTAACCAGGTATTTGTCATTTTTATCAAAGTTGAACCATGTTTCTAGCTCAGCTTGTAGTGAAGATCTCATTCTCAGCAAATTTGGTTCTAATTGCTGTCTCTTCGTTTCCCAGGTATTTCAACAATGTGGCAACGTGTGGAATCACTTCGGAGATGCAATAAATACCCGAGCAAGTTGTTTTTGTTATCTCTTTAAATGATTTGAGCAGTTTGATACATTGATCCAGTAACAACCTCTGAGAAGGAGTTAGATTGTTTAATGACTCGTGATAGTCCTGATCAGTTATATCTCGCTTTTGTGTTCTAATAATCTCTCCATTAAATAGTAGAAAGAAAAGAATAGTAGAATTTCAAAGTGTGCTTACTTCCTGCACTAATTGGTGGTTTGGCAAGTCAAGTTCTTGGACAATAAATTTGAGCTTTTCTTCTACATATATATATATATATATATATATATATATATATATATATATATATATAGCTCGTTGTAGTGAATGAATAAAACACCTAGCAGAATCATATTCTTTGCCGTACACCTTTTATCATATTGGCTCCACTGTCGCTGACAAGTAACTGTATCGTGCTATGAGAAATATTCCATATTTCTGCAATACCATTCAGTTCTTTTGCAATATTAGTACCAGTATATGAAACAAGAAACCGGATAAGTACGAGTTAACTATCACGGATACCAAAATATGAAATTACAGAACATTCCTAGTTTAAACTTGTATTTTTCAGATTAACTTCTGAATTCTAAAGATAAGTAATAGGTAAATATAATGTATGTCTACTAAAAATTAAATACGACTTATTTATATCAAGTTTATATCTATGACATACCACGTCTGAAATAAAAACCGTGCAATAAAACAAAAAAATAAGAAATTACAAGCGCTAGGACCTTACTAACGATAATCTGAAAAACTGCTCTAAAAGAGATTTAAACCAATCATTGAGAAGAAAAACCTAATTCCCAGCCATCAATTTGGATTTAGATGTAAGCATTCTACAATAGATGAGGTACATCGAATTACAGGCATTATCGAAAAGGCCTTAGAAGAAAAGAAAGTCTGCGCAACGATCTTCTTAGATGTTGCGCAGGCATTCGACAAGGTTTGGCACCAGGCACTTGTTCACAAATTAAAACAACTTCTTCCAAAACAGTATGTTGAACTGCTAAAGTCATACATTACAGATAGAATGTTTCGCATAAAACAAGAAAATTATTACACTGAGCTAAAAGAAATACAAGCAGGTGTCCCGCAAGGTTGTGTGCTGGGAACTATACTTTATCTTCTCCATACGCGCAATCTACCAGAAATTGAAAACATCTCCACAACAACATTTGCAGATGATACTGCACTTATGGCAGTTGCAAATAATGCAACTGAAGCTACAGAAAAACTTCAGCGAGCTGCAAATAAGATATCCAGATGGATGCAAAATTGAAAGATAAGGCTGATTGAAACCAAATCTACTCATACCAACTTTACAAACAAGAAAATCATGAACCATACACCTTTAACCAGTAACAATAACATTATACCATACTCAAACAAAGCAAAGTACCTAGGTCTAACCCTAGATACAAAACTTCTTTGGCAAGAACATATAGAGAAAAAATTGGAAGCATTAGGTTTAAAATATCTTAAAATGTATTGGCTAATAGGTCGCAACTCAAAATTGTCAATATACAACAAAGTGTTAATATAAAACCAGACTTTTAAACCACTGTGGACTTATGGAATTCAACTCTGGGGCTGTGCCAAATCATGTCACATAAACAAAATTCAGCGATTCCAAAACAATGTTCTACGAAATATTGCTAACGCACCGTGGAATGTACGAAATAGCGACATTCAACGGGACCTTGGCATCGAAGATGTTGCCAGTGCGATTAAAAGACTTGCTGCTAACGACGAATTAAAGCTCCAAAACCACGTCAACGCCGATGCGACCCAACTCCTGTGACACGTGGAATAAGAAGACTGAAAAGGCATAAATCTCACGAACTAGTGTAGTACGAGGACTTACTAGTGTAGTAAGAGCTAAGTATGTGATGTGTGATGTTCCTGGAACGTTTAGTGAAAACTTTTGGACACCAGTGGGTGAACACTAGATTACGCGCCGTAGTATTGTAGAATAGAGCAAAATTAATGGTGAGTTTAGTTAAGACTAGTTTTAATAATTACTGTATTTTCTTCATGATGAAACGATTAATAAAAAAAAACAAGCGCTAGGTAAATAATGGATATGCTCTCCTTTTTCGAAAGTTGCGCAGTTTACGCAAAAGCTGCACCGAGTATAGGGAGGCTGAATATTCGGCGCTTCGACCAAGAGCGTGGCCGGATATTCGGTATTCCGCAAAACCACTATTCGTGGCATATCTATATTCAGCCAATATAAAACGACGATGGGTCGAATTGCCCCAAAAGATATCAATGGTACTTACATCTAATCTTATCCAGTTTTGTTCATTTTTTTTCAATCATATTCAGTTATGTCAAATTCTGTGGATAGTCATATTGTTCCCTCTTGTCCAATTTTTCTTCCAATCTTTTGACCTCTTGGTACAGTCTTATCCGGTATTGTTGAATCTGGACTATACTTAGCTAGTTTAGTCCAGTCTATTATTGTCTTGTCTACACGGAAAAAAGTACACTTTAAAAATTACAGTTTAAATAGTAGCAGCGGCCTTACGAATACAAATTTGTAAAGATTGCAGTCGCACACTGTAATTTTTAAAACTTATTTACTAATAATACCGGAAACTGTAATTTTAACAAAAGCAAATTAAAGTTTTTACAGTTTCAAATTTGTAAGGCCGCTGCTACTATTTGAAACTGTAATTTTCAAAGTGAACTTTTTTCCGTGTAAACTTGGTAATTATTAATGTTCGGTAGTGTCCGGTTCTGCCTGGTCTTGCCTTGTCTAGTCTCGTCAGGTCTGATCAGTACTAGTCCAGTCTTGTCTTGTCATATCGTGTCCTGTGTTGATTATTGATAACAACAATATATGTCTTCTCTAAATATAATGCCTGCTAAATTTGTCCTACGAGTACAATTTTAAATTCAAGTTTAGTTTTAAATTTTGAAACGTATTGGTAAATAAATTTTGGGACGTATTTTGGGACGTACATGGGTTAAATCATGTGATATTTTATTATCATCATCTTCTGTTGAGCTGATTTTTGAACATTTGAGCACATATTCACGTCATGTCATTATCGGTTCTGTCTACTTCCCTCCGTTCAGCTGTTAGGTTAGATGTTAGGAAATATTCTAGTCAAGTTAAGACTGTGTCAACCCTCTGTTATAAATCCGATAACCATGATATTTTAGTTGTAGGAGACTATAATTTACCTATCATAGTCTAAGTACCTGCCGATGACTGTCCGGACTATTTACCTTCCTTAGTGGCTTCTAGCAAAATTATTGAAACTGTTATCGATGGGATGGCATGCTGTTCATTGAATCAGCATTTCATAAATAACTGTGGAAATGTGTTAGACCTATGCTTTTCGACCTGTTATACGATTGATATGCAGTTAACTGATAGCGCTTTGACAAAAATATATATTTTTTATTGAATGTGATATATTTTGCGATAATTCTGATCATGACCCCTTCGCAAATTATTACGATTTTAATTCAGCTCCAACAGTGAAATTTCAGACTATCTTTCTGGTGTTGATTGGGTTGGTATGTTTTCTATACTTCTACTACTATTCGTGTCCAGATCACACTATGTCCTTCGAAAAGTTTGCGGCTCTGATGGCCTTGTCATTTGCAAAAATCAGGTCGTTCCCTGTGCAGCTCTGTCCCATGTCGGTGCAGGTCAGCAGGTGTGGAGGATTCTGGATTTCTCCACAGGAACACTGAGGGTTTTCGTCCTCTCTAGCATTTTTTGCAGGTTTTCTATGCACCTCGAGACTCCTGTGCGAAGTCTGTTGAGGGTTCTCCAGATTGGGTATGGGAGGAAATGTCCCGGTGCCAGCTCCTCTTTTTGTTGCGTGATTGGGTCTTAGGCCTCAGTGCCCCATTTCTGGAGCCTATTGGCTTCTTGAGAGACTCGCAAAGGTGCTGTTCTGGCCAAAAAGCTGTGGCGGGATCGGAGTCTGGGTCTAGCTGGTTGGTGGCCATGGAGCGGGTGCCTTGGGTCGGTCTCTTGTCGCCCCCTTTCTGCCTCAGCGGCTCCCTTTCTCCTGATGTGAGGCGGTGCTATCCCAGCGAGAGAGTATACCTGATTAAGTGGCGTAGGCTTCAGGCAACCTGTTAATAGGCGGACTGCTTGATTCAAAGAGACGTCGATTTGCTTTGCGTGAGTGGATACACACCATACTGGGGCGGCGTATTCGGCTGCAGAGAAGCTTAATGTAAGGGCTGAGGTTCTCAATGTTGCTGGCTGTGCTCCCCATGATCTACCAGTCAGTTTCTAAAGAAGGTTGTTTCTTGTTGCTAACTTTTTTCTGGTGGTGAGGCTGTGAGGGGACAAGGAGCCTCCACGAAGATTGTACTAAAAGCAATCGGGCGTCCCCAGCAAACGTTGAACATGACTGTCTCAACGGCCAAACCTTCCAACACCGGATCACCGAAAAACAAAAATGATTACCAATGGCTTTTATCAGAGCCACATCTGGTAACGATCTCGATTAACATCGAGGGAATAACAAGCCAAAAGGAGACTTTGCTTAGTGACCTGTACAGAGAGATGAACTGCGACATACTATTGGTCCAGGAAACACATCGCGGAATAGCAAGGCGGCGCCCAAAGATAGAGGGCATGCAATTGATACTCGAGAGCCCTCGATCGCTATGGTAAAGCAATTTATGCCAACTCAACGGCAAACGTACTATCCGCTGAATTGTTGGAAAATAGTATTTTCTATGACTTTATATTACGAATTTATATTTGTATACTGCCTGCGAGCTATTAGTTTCACTGAAACGTAAATTTGTATCCACATATCCCATTTGGTTTGACTTGAATGCCATAGAACTTATCAAAAATCTGAAAATTGCACTCTAAAATTATAATCGTACTAAATGCATTACTGATACTCCGAATTTACTAATTTTGGCAAACTGTGAAAATTCTCCATTAATATGAAACGCGAAAGTTTTGGAAATTCTTCCGTAACAAATCTCTGCTCCCGCTGCTCCTCTTCCTATTAAGTACGGTATTCAATCATTATAATTATTTACCTTCTATTTACTCTACGACTCATCGTTCAAGTATTAGTTTTAGGTGTGATAAATGTGTAAATGTTAGTGAGAGTTATCTGAAGTAGTTTCTGCTCCCGACAAACTTAATGCCAAAAAGCGAGCTGGTCTTGATCAAATACCAACCCATATCTACAAGCAATTTGAGGAGGTCTTGGCTCTCCCTTTACAACTTCTAATTAATTTGTCCAGAAACTCTGGTATATATGTGCAACATTGTGGAAATAGGCGTACATTGTCCCTGGCTATATATCTGTTAGTAATCTCTTATCGATAACTATCGTCCGATCTTCATTGTCAACTCCGTCCAAGATTATCGAATCCATAATATCTAGTCTTATCTTCTCATGTTTCAAAAACATAATATCACCTAAGCAGCATATTTTTTTTTCGCAAACGTTCCACTGGCACGAACTTACTATTACATTCCAATAAAATAATCAGTGTCATGAGTGCGGACCTAGATGTACATGCCGTTTATACTGATTTCTGCAAAGCCTTCGACACAATTAATCACCAAATTTTATTAAGCAAATTATCGGCTTACGGAAAATCCGGTAGCCTGCTAAAGTGGTTAACTTGCCATCTTTGGGGTCGGATCCACGTTGTCAAATTACAAAATTGCCTATCAAATAAGCAGCTTGTACCTACAGATGTTCCCCAAGGTTAAATATTGGACTTTTCTCGTGGATGACATTGCCTAAGGCCTTGCATGTGACTTTCAGTTATTTGCGGCGACTTAAAAATATTCAAAGTGAAAACCTGGTGATTTTGCAAAACCTGGTGATAAAGGACTTCTTCAAACTGATTTGCCCTTTTTGGTTCTATGGTGACCACGGGAAACTTGTCAGCATCCTTCAGAATATGAACTTAGATGACAGAGACGTCCGCATTATAAAAAATATGTATTACAACCAAGTCGCTGCTGTCAAAGTTGAGGACATGACCACTGAGTACGTTCCCATTTAGCGAGGTGTGAGGCAAGGGTGTGTCCTTTCTCCAATGCTCTTTAACATATACTCTGAGCAAATCTTCGCTGAAGCATTGGATGAAGCACGGAAAGGAATTATTGTCAACGAAGAAGTAATAAATAACTTGCGTTATGCGGACGATGCAGTTCTGCTGGCAGGAAGTGCTGATGATTTGGAGGCGCTACTGGATAGGGTTACGGCTAACAGCAAAGAAAGAGGGCTCAAGTTAAATATTAGCAAGACCAAAGCTATGGTTATTAGCAAAAATGGAGAGCTTCTAGCACACCTGAGTACAGGCAACCAACAGATCCTGCAAGTCTCGAGCTTCAGATATCTGGGATGCTTCTTGAGCAGTGAGTGGGATAACAAGCAGGAAATAAGGTCCCGCATCGAGCAGGCTAGAGCTGAATTTAGCAATATGAAGAAGGTTCTTACATCCCGAGACTTGTCAATACCTCTGCGTATTCGATTAGTACGGTGCTATGTATTTTCAATTTTGTACAATGAAATGGAAGGATGGGCTTTAACAAAGACAATGTGTGACCGACTGGAAGGGTCAAAATCCATGGTAGAAGAGGTCTTGGACGAATACGACGCACGTCCTGGCTGAAAAACCTGAGAGAGTGGTATGGTGTCTCTTTCGTGCTGCTGCTGATAAAATAAAAATCATTATGATAATCGCCGACTTCCTCGGAGGACATGGCACGTAAAGAAGAAGTTCAGTGGTGTAGTAAATATCTAACGGTACTAAGTAAGGATAAATGCTTAGCAATCAATTTTAGTCGGAAATTAAATCCTTCTCTACCGTACTGGCTGATGGATAATGTAGGTCTCAAAGTGACATCAGTAGTTAAGGATCTAGGAATACTTCTTGATAGCAAATTGATTTCTACTCATCACTATGAATACATAATCACTAGAGCAAACAAAGTCTTAGGAAAGATATAAATTTCACAATGTTCGCACACTAACTATCCGAAATGTAAGATTTGTTAGATCAATTCTAGAAGATGGTTGTATGGTCTGGAAGCCCTTTTACACAACTCATATTGAGAGAATTGAAGATATTCAAAATAAATTTGCAAGATCGGTCAAATATAAGCTACCAATTCGTGTTAGAAACTCCACTAGTTTATGCAAAAGTTATCTTGGCTTGACTAACAATGAACTAAAGATGCGTAGAAAATATTTAGGTATAAGGTTAGCTTATAAACTTCTAAATAATGTGTGATGCTCTCGGCCTTGTCGATGAGTTAAATTTGTTTGTGCCATATCATACAAGGTATGCTCCCTTATTTTATATCCCACTCTACATGTCTTATTTTGTATTATCATCGCCAATTCATTCAGCTGTGGCAGCTTGTAACAGTGTTTGCAGTGATTTGGACTTCTTTGGCACGGGGTTCTCAACTTTTAGATCTAGAGCCCTTAGACATACATGTTCATGATCTCCGTGTTTACTTGTAGGATAAGTCTTATTTTGTATATTTATAAGTTTGTCTCTGTTTTGTTTCTTAAAGGTACCCACTACCGTTAATAAATTATTGTTATTAATATTTTCGATAAATCCTTCTGAATTAATATTCAAGTAACATTTCAAAACCAAGGCAGTGGAATTCGGATTCTATCAACAAACCTTGCAATAAAAAATAGTTTCCTTCGTCAAATTATCTATCATTTATTGCCTGACAAACGTCTCATTTTGTTTTCGCTAAAAACTCAGTTTAGCATAACTATGCTAGATGCATAATTAATAATCGATATGTAAAACTTGTTTACAGAAACAGTCGGCACGGCTAATTTTTACATACGTCCCGAAAATAGTAAACTAAGTGGAATTCAAACAATCGTTTAAAGACAATTATGAGTCTGGACACATCAAATCACGCATAATGTCTCATCCTTATGTATTTTACAAATCATCATTGCAAGTTTTTAATTGCTTTTCTTCTTATAAAGACTATGTCCAATTTGGAATACTGCGATATTCGCCTACCTGTCTGGAATTATCTTACATGTCAAGTCTAATCCATCAAACTTGCTATAATTTAACATTTTAATGCTCACAAATCAAATCTCCCGACTAAGAATTTTAATTAAATTCTTCTTTCTCACTGGAGATTTTTAACGATCCCGAAGAAAACATATTTCGCTTACAATCACCGTCCTCGCTTTGAGTAATTAACGTGAAGAGCTCCCAAACACCACATTGTTAATAAAATACGTGTACACACAAAACTCTGTCCAAAATAATAACAAAAAAAAAGAAACTGCCCAATCATCGTATAAGCAAACAATCCATTCACTCGTAATTATATAAAATGAGAAGTTAGAATCTTTTTCTATAGTCTATTGTCTGTAAATCGAAGTCTCCCGAAGAAGGCACATCTCACTTTTTACATGGAAGAGGAGAAAGAGAAATGCGCGACAAGACAGCTCACCAAAATGATACACAATGCCTCACAATGAACACGAAATTGTTGCTTTTTATTGCTGCTTTATTGTGTAACACGGTGTTTATGGGTCTATTTAAGCAGAGCTTACGTAACCTGTGTCATAAAATAAATACGTTTTAAATTTAATAAATCAGTTGGTTTCTACTTCTCTCATCTTATCTGGTTTATCTGATCTTGTCTAGTCTTGTCTGGTCTTGTTTTGTTGTCTGGTCCTGTTTAGCCTTATCTGCTCTTATCTGGTCTTGCCTGGTCTTGTCTGGTCTTGTCTGGTGTTGTCTGGTCTTGTCTAGTATTGTCTCGTCTTGTCTGTTCTTGTATGATCTCATGTATTCTTGTTTGGTTTGTCAGGTCCTGTCTGGTATTGTTTGCTCTTGTCTGGTCTTGTCTGGTCTCGTCTGGTCTCGTCTGAACTCATATTCTTTGGTCTTGTCTGGTATTGTCTCGTCATGTCTAGTCTTGTCTGGTCTTGTTTTGTTGTCTGGTCCTGTTTAGCCTTATCTGCTCTTATCTGGTCTTGCCTGGTCTTGTCTGGTCTTGTCTGGTGTTGTCTGGTCTTGTCTAGTATTGTCTCGTCTTGTCTATTCTTGTATGATCTCATGTATTCTTGTTTGGTTTGTCTGGTCCTGTCTGGTATTATTTGCTCTTGTCTGGTCTTGTCTGGTCTCGTCTGGTCTCGTCTGAACTCATATTCTTTGGTCTTGTCTGGTATTGTCTCGTCATGTCTGGTCTTGTCTGGTCTTGTTTTGTTGTCTGGTCCTGTTTAACCTTATCTGCTCTTATCTGGTCTTGCCTGGTCTTGTCTGGTCTTGTCTGGTGTTATCTCGTCTTGTATGTTCTTGTATGACCTCATGTAGTCTTGTTTGGTTTGTCTGGTATTGTTTGCTCTTGTCTGGTCTTGTCTGGTCTAGTCTGGTCTCGTCTGGTTTCGTCTGAACTCATATTCTTTGGTCTTGTCTGGTATTGTCTCGTCATGTCTGGTCTTGTCTGGTCTTGTCTGATCTTGTTTTGTCTTTTCTGATCTTTTCTGGTCTTGTCTTATCTCATCTAGTCTTGTCTTGTCTTATCTCATCTAGTCTTGTCTGCTCTTGTCTGTTCTTGTTTTTGATATGTTTTGTAAGAATATTGAAACAGTTTTAATGAGATATTAGGCGTTAGATAATGAGTAGTTAGATGTATGAGATATGTCTGTTAATAATGGAACACGTGTAAAAATCGAAGAGAGTCAGTAATTGAAGGCGAGTGTGTGATCTATGAGTGTTGCTCCAGCTAGTGGTAAACGTGAGCGTAGAAAATTAATAACACAACACACACACGAACACTTTTTACTAAATTCATATTTTTTAAGTAGTTAGTGGTGTGCGTTTGTGCGAGCAGAACCCTTCATTAAAAGCTAGTCAGTGTGTCGTTATGCTTGTTTCTCATACTTTACTCGCTCTAACAGCTCAGACTCGGCCTTAATGTTAATCATTAAGTCGGATGCCTTCGTCTCTACCTTCTCTGCCTTCAAACATTCACCGACACATTTATTGTTTATCTCCTTGATTATTTTAAATCTGCATCCTTAATTATCATACTCAACTAATCATTTATATTTACTTTGTATTTTATCGCTTAAGTTTATATACTTCAAACTCTATGAATCGATCAAACTATCTTAAAAATACACAAACAAACACACATCCACACACTCTAGCATTCCTAGATATTTAAAACATAATTAGTCTTAGTAGTCTTGTCTTGTCCAGTCTTGTCTAGTTGTGCCCAATATTTTACAACCTTGTGCAGTCTTGTTCAGTCTTGTTGAGCCCTATCTAATCTTGTCAAGTCTTGTTAGTATTGTCCAGTCTTTACAATTTTGTCCAGTCTTATTCCAGTCTTGGCAAGTCTTTTCTGATCTTGTCCAAACCTGTCAAGTCTTGTTAAGTTTTGTTAATTTCTGTCAAGTCTTATCAAGTCTAGACAACCATACCATGATATTTAAAACATAATTTGTCTTAGTAGTGTTGTCTTATACACCTCGTGCAGTCTTGTTCAGCCTTGTTGAGTCCTGTCTAATCTTGTCAAGTCATGTTTAGTATTGTTCATTCTTTTCCAATTTTGTCCAGTTTTCTCGTAGCAGTTTTGGCAAGTCTTGTCCGATATTTAAAACATAATTAGTCTTAGTCTATTCTTGTCTTGTCCAATCTTGTTCAGTCTTGTCCAGTCTTGTCTAGTTTTGTGCAGTCTTATACAACCTCGTGCAGTCTTGTTCAACCTTGTTGAGCCTTGTCTAATCTTGTCACGTCATGTTTAGTATTGTTCAGTCTTTTCAATTTTCTCCAGTCTTGTTCCAGTTTTGGCAAGTCTTGTTCGATCTTGTCCAGAGTTATCACATCGTCTTGTTTAGTCTTGTCAAGTCCTGCGTAATCTTGTCATGATAATAAATATTAATGAACCTAATTGATATTAAAAATGAAGGCAAAAAAACCTTGAGCATAATAGAAATTTATAGAATAATTCACGAATAATTAAGCTGTTTTTTTCAAGAATTTCAATATATTTATAACGCTAATTGTTCGGTTAAATAAATTTTCGTGGCGTAATTAAATAAATTTCGGCGTGAAAATAATTATAGCCCTTTTAACGTACGGCTTAATTAAAGCCCGTTTTTTCCCTCTCTCTGTTTGTTCCCGGGACGTGTTCAAATTATCTTCGGACGATTTACATATTTATTTAATGAATAAACACTCGATGCCTCTAAAATATAGTGTTTATTAGTAGATAAAATCCTACGGACTACGGACTTAATTTGAATAATTCTCAGGTAATCCTCCAACGACTCTCCCAATTCAATTTCTTTCCTCGTTTTATTTATTAATTATTTTAAATATTCATTTAATTTTATTACACTAGAAGATAATTGATTCTTGGCTTGCTCATTATAAAAATTGAAAATCTTGTCTGTCTAGTATTGTCTGTTTAGTCTTGTCTGTCTAGTTTTGTCTGCCTAGACTTGTCTGTCTAATTACATGTTATGAATTAATTCAATGAAGACATATATCATTTCAAAGATAAATCAAGGGAATCGAAATTATAAAATGGAAATAAAAGAAAATGTAAACAGTCACCGAGCGAACTGCCAATCCGTTTCCATTGTCCGTGTTGTCTTCATTCCATCGCTTAATAATTCCTGATGTATTTATGTATGCTAATTCAGTCATGACTAGGTTGTAACACGCGCGAATACAACCGTTTGACATGCGTTTTAATACTTCTAGCAACAATCTCTCTGTGTATGAATACAATGAACATTGCAGAGACGCGCTGAAATAATTCAGACCAACTTTTAATGCTAACTAAGTGCATAGATTCTGGGAGAAGACGAGCGTGTCCCCAAGCGCATGTATAAATTAAATTAAATTGTAATATATCTATTCGGTAAATCTACGAATTCCGAGAAGAAACTCAACACTATTTCTTATTACATTTTTTCTTCCTAATTTAACATCGGGATTTACTTTATGTTTCCTGTCGCATTACACACACTAAATATATTTCAACTCCGAAAAGACTTTTAATAAAAATATTTCAGTCAACATAAAAGTAAAAAAAATCCGAAAAATTCACTCATCTGGTTTATTTATCAGTTCCGAGTATTTTAATTATTTCCATTGGACGCGACGAGAGAAAGAATATCATTTAACGCAGGAGTCTTCAGCGTTTAAGTTCTTAATCGACAATCCAACGATCGCTAATGAAGACACAATTTGCATTTTACGCGCACGCTAAGGCAAATGACCCACGATTTTCTGGCCTTCGAACCAACATTGAAAATACCATTTCTTCACAACTATTATAAAAGTTCGAAAGTTTCTAAAAAAGTTCCAAAACGTAAATTGTAAATATCTTTGATGATTTATATTTTTATTTATATATGATATTTTATATTAGTTCTGGTAGAGATCTTGATGATGGGCCAAGTTAGTTTCAGCTTAATTTGCCTGATAGGTTTCGGTAAAATAACTGCATTATTAAGATGTAATCTTCTCAGGCCGGAGTAATAAAAAAATGTCTTCATTATATATAGATCGAATTATAAAAGGATCAATATTTTTTATTTCCACGTACAAAATTGACGAATTAAAATATGAAATTACTAAAGAAAAGACGAAAATAAGCCAAGAAATTTTACAAAAAAGGATTATTTTAAAGAAGCGAATATATTTTTAGTAATAAGATTTATATACAGGATGTTAGGTAAACATGCGGCAAAAAATCAAGATCCAAGGAGAAGAAAAATTCAAGGATTATTCGTTGGCCCAATCTTGGCCTATTCTTCTCTAGTATAATGATTTATGAAAAACCCTTTGTTCAAAACTCAAAACTTGAGATAGTAAAAACATTTTATTAAAAAAAGTACATGTAAAGTTGCTCAATCTACAATAAATGGTCGAGATGAGTTCCTCCAGCCTGGATACAAGCATTCAATCTTCTCGTCATTGAGTGCCGAACTCTTTCAAACACACCAATGTTGCTCCTAATTGAGTTACACCCAGCAATTATCCGACTTCGCAATTCGTCCAAATTTTCCACTGGAATAGAGTAAATTAATGACGTCAGATGGCCCCACAAGAAATAATCCAGGGGGTTCAAGTCTGGGGATGGAAAAGGCCATGCGTGTGGCCCACCTCGACCAATCCAGCGATCTCCGTATGCTCCTATTAAAAATCACGAGCAACCAAACTCAAATCTGGTGGTGCACCAACGTGCATAAACCACATTGCAATTCTTGTCGCTAATGGCACAACCTGCAGAAACTCGGGCAGTTTTTCTTCCAAAAAGTTGTGATATATCTCGCCAGTAAGTCTTGATGGTAAAAATATCGGTCCAATTAGATAGTCACCACCACATACCTCATGCGCGTTTTCATCTGACCATACATGCTTGTTATTAAAATTCCTTATTGCATTTCTTGAGAAACTGGCTTCATCGGTGAAAAAAATCTGTTTCAGGAATTGAGGGATTGGAACTAATGTTTGCAAGAGCCATTGATATAACGCAATACGTGGACGATAATCAACAGGTAGTAGTGCCTGAACACGTTGAATATGGTATGGATACAAAAAATTGGCCTTAAAGAATTTTGTCAACTGTCCAATGACTTACCTTAAAAGTATTGCCAATTTGTTGCGTATAAGTAATTGGATCTTCCTCTATTATGTCCAGCACATTCTGCTCCTGTGGTACCATTCTGTCATCAATCTTCCTGCCCCTCCGTTTCATTTCAATATGCCTGCTTCACGAAGACGTCCATGATTTGTTTCGAAGATTTTTCGGTCGGGGATATAACGGCAAGGAAGCCGTTCAATATACAATCGTCGAGCTTGTAATGAATTTCCATCAGCAAGTCCATACATGAAATGCATGTCAGTTATCTTGGCGTTCGTATACATGGTAGAGGACTTCACTAACTATTAAAGACACGATAAACAGCCAAACGTCACTCAATGTAAATAACTACGAGCAATACAAATGATAACTGACGATAGGTATTCAAATGAAATCCACTTGTACGTTAGTAGATAAAACAGCCGTTCCAAATTATCGTCAACAATTTTTTGTACTTGATAAACATCTGAATTTTTTTTTGTCATAGGCGTAAGTCAATACTTTTATTTACATTAATGATTTCAACAAATATCGAATATGGTTGTCGCAAATTTGATCATAGGACAATCATCATAGGACAAAATATTCTTAGAATAGGCCAAGGAATAACCCCTTAAAAATGTATGTATTTTATAGGCATTATTTTTTCCATTGATCCAGTGTATTTAGTCCTTTTACTGCAGCATCTGTAAGGTGTGCAGAGAATGATTCTTTTCCCTTTATCTAATAACGCTTTCACAGACCGGAGCGGACGTTTCTCTGCCGCCACCGGTGCGACCAATTCGACCTATCGCAGCGGGCCAATTGACACGGCGGCTTATGTACATGTTCAGATCAGCAAGCACGATTTCCGTCATAGTCGCGGTAGTGCAGCGTTGCGCAACAAGGACGCTGCACGCGATTAGTTTCGCTGCCGCTGTGTTTTGAAATGGCAATTAATTCATCACTCATTAATCAAATTGATTTTATGAATTCAAGAACCATGTTTAAAGGCTCCTTCAGACCGGCGCCACGGACGCGTTTACGTCGCGAAATTTCCGCAGAGAAAAATTTGCTAGCGGCGTGGCAGCGAAATGGCCATGGCCACCACATCAAAACGCGACTTTTACTTGTATAGTAGTTATGATTTCCTCAGAGGAAGAAGCTCTGCTATTATTAGTATTGATCACTGAAGAATAAAATCGGTCCGTTTGTTATTTTTTATTTGTTTTTAATTTCACCTAAAAACTTAAAACACCTAAAACTTATTTTAAAGGAGCTTACAGACCGCCGCGGAAGTTTCGCAGCCGCGACCGGTGCGTTATCGCGGCG
Organism: Phosphuga atrata; assembly: GCA_944588485.1. Classification (NCBI taxonomy): domain Eukaryota; kingdom Metazoa; phylum Arthropoda; class Insecta; order Coleoptera; family Silphidae; genus Phosphuga; species Phosphuga atrata. Next base: position 44,637,961 of record OX155896.1, on the reverse strand, counting down.
GACTGATTGACGTGGCGACTTATATAGGTACATGTTCAGATCAACAGGCGCAATTTCCGTTATAGCCGCGGTAGTGCAGCATTGCATGACAAGAACGCTGCATGCGCGGTTAGTTTCGGTGCCGCTGTATTTTGAAATGGCGTTTACAGAGAAGTTGATTGAGAATTTAAAAAAATATCCTAAATTGTATGAGCTACTATATTGTATGTACAAACGGATTCAGATCGTACACTAGGAAAAACTCATAATCAATGGTCTTCAATCCGAAGATTGGTTTGCAGCTATTCTCCATTCTGCTCTGTCTTCAGCCTTCTGCTTCATTTCTTAATCTCTTGAGTAGCCCCCACCCGGAGATCCGACCAGGGGATCATTTTACCTCCGGTTAATTCCACTGAAGAGTACTCCATCCATGAATAAATTGCTGATGCCTGAGATATTCAAACAAAACTTAAATGGAGTGGTTCTTCGTTGCCTTCTCCATCCAACGCCGTTAGCCATCAAGTGGCTCTTCCGCCTTTAGAAGCACCTTCCCACCCCAAGGACAACAGGGTGTCCTTTACCTCTGCCCGCTCATCCGCCCTCCGAAGAGATCGTTGGCACTTGGCATAGAGGGACCACTTACACCGGTGGTCAGTCGGCGAAATTACAGTGAGACTTTCTTTACCTTAATTTCTTCTTGTTCAATGGTTTGCGAAACAACAAACACAATACTAGAAATGTAAGTTTATTTTTAATTTGAAATCACGTAAGCGATGGAAATGAAATGTGGAAATGAACACCGAAAAATCGCCGAGAAATATTTAAAAATTTTCGTTTCTGTAATTTAAGTTTCTGTTAGTTCCCGGGGCTTGCAAATGCGCTTGGGTTGAACTAGGGGTGGTTACCTCGATCTGTGAGCATTTTCACACCGACACGGTGAGTTTTTCCTGGGAAATTTCCGGAAAATCGCGGGCACAAACGCCACCCGTTGACAGCTGCATTGAGTTGGACAAACTACTATACACGTAAAAATCGTTTTGATGTGGGCATTGCCATTTCACTGCCGCGCCGCTAGAGAATTTTTCGCTGCGAAAATTTGTGCGACGCAAACGCTCCGCGCCGGTCTGAAGGAGCCTTTACAAGGCGGCGGCGGCTTATATATATTTTCAGATCAACACGCACGATTTCCGTCATAGTCGCGGTAGTGCAACGTAAAGGCTCCTTCAAACCGTCGCGGAGCGTATGCGTCACAAAATTACCGCAACGAAAAAATCGCTAGCGGCGCAAAAGCGAGATGACTTTTACTATCAAAACTACTAATTACTAATCAAACTAACTGATTACTAATCAAAATGATTTTTACGTGTATATAGTAGTCATGATGTCATCAGTGCAAGAAGCTATGCTATTTTAAGCATTGATGAAATATATTATTTTGTATTTATTTTGAATTTCTAAAACATTCATAAAACTAATTTCAGAATTAAACATGGGTTCATAAAATCAATGTGATTAGAGAGATCACCATTTCAAAATACAGCGGCAGCGAAACGTCTTTGTTGTGCAACGCTACTATGACGGAAATCGCGATATTTGATCTAAACATGTAGGTACATAACCCGCGGTGTCAGTCGGTCCACCGCGATATCGCACCGTTGCGGCAGCGAAACTTCCGCTCCAGTCTGTGAGCACCTTCAACGCTCCTTCAGACCACAGAAGAAGAGAATCGGTCAGTTTGTTATATATTTGTTTTTAATTTCTAAAACAACTAAAACTCATTTAAGAAATAAATCCGTCTGCGGAAATTTCGCGACGCAAACGGTCTGAAGGTGCCTATAAAAGTATTCCTTTATAAAATTAATAATTCCTTTATAAAAGTATTTAATTAGTTTTGGGATTATATTCGCGGTTACCACTTTAAATTTGAGTGTCAGAAGTTTTCTTTGTCCTGTGAACAGGACTGACTAGGTTTTTTCGGGCGCTAGCTTCAGTTTCATCGTTAAAATCCACTGGGCTGCCATACATATTACATGGTTTGCAGTACACATTATTTCTCGTTCATTTTTTGCGACTAAGGCTAAGTCGCTCGCGAAGCCAATTAGCGTGGCGCCTTCAGGCATTTTCATTCTGAAAATGTCGTGGTATAAGACGTTCCACAGTTTGGGGCTTAATATAGAGCCCTGTGGGATAAACATATTAACCAGCAATGGGCTTATATTCTATGCTTCTAAATCAGGCTATTCCCACTATGATTTCCCACAATTTCTATAGAGCTAACTATAATTCAATCAATAATCCACTAGATGATATATGCTGGAAACAGGAACTCGACTTCTCGGACACCAATTTTTGGTCAGTCAATTTTATAAAACTCTGAACCATATTATTGACACACATGTGCCATTAAGAAGAAGTAAACCTATCTGCTACCCTGCATGGTATTTGACGGAACTAATCGAACTTATTAAATGGAAGGGACAAAGGAATGGACAACTTATCCAATTTAGCATACTACGTAAAAAGGTAAAATCTACCACCAGAGCCTGTTACAGAAACTACATCTCTACCATGGAAAAGAGTATTACCCAAGACCCAAGACCCTAAGAGATTATGGATATTCCCTTAAAGTTAAAAACAGAATCCGACTTTGTCCTGCACGACACAAATCTGTGATAACTTCAGTGAACTTTTCTCGTCGGCATTCTCGAAAGCACACATATCTGATCCATCAATTAAATTAGTAAAATGAGTTTTCACGCACCTGAAAACCAAACCAACATAAACCTAAATATGCTGAGCTTCGACGAGACGGAAGTACTCAGCGTACTCACTAAAATTGATGCAAAGAAAGATTCAGGCGCCGATAGAATTTCGGCCCACTTCGTGAAGCTGACCGCTCACTAGTTGTGCACTCCGTTAAAATCTTCAATCAGTATCTGCGGTCTGGTTCCTGTCCAACACTATGGAAAAAAGCCCACGTAATCCCAATCTACAAAACCGGTAGTAAGAATTTGCTAGCGAACTATCGAGCAATATCAAAATTATGCGTTTTCAACAAAATCCTAAAGAAACTCGTTTATAACAGTATTATTTTTCACATCAATCCATATATCACCCCTGAACAGCATGGTTTTATGAAGCAGAGGTCGATCGAAACGAATGTGCTGTGTTTCACAGACTATTATATTCTGACGATTATGGAAGACGAAGAGCAAGTTGATGCGATCTATACAGATCTTAGCAAAGCCTTCGATAGCATAAATCATCAGATACTGCTCCTTAAACTTCAGCAACATGGCTTACAGAGAAATCTATAGAATTGGTTTAGATCCTGCCTGTCAGGTTGCTCACAGGCGGTTACACTTAAAGGGTATATTTTAAAGAGTTGTGCTGTGTCGTCAGGTGTCCACAAGGCTCTCATCTGGGACCCTTGCTCTTTATAATATACATAAACGATGCTGTCGCCTTCCTTGAGAACTCTATGCTTCTTGTCCATGCTGACGATATAAAGATCTTTAGTAAAATATGCAATATCAATGAAGCAAATCTTTTGCAAGCACACATCTGGATAAGCATCTGGATAAGCTCGCGACGTACTGCTCTAATAACAAACTTCCACCAAGCAGTGGAAAGTGCTCGGTGATATCTTATACCAGAAAAAGGACACCTCTTGCATATAGCTATGGCTTTTGTGTTACTCCAATTAAGAGGGTTACCTCGATTAAGGACCTGGGTATTTTATTTGATGAGAAGTTATGTTTCTCTGAACATATCGACGGTATAATAAAAAAGCCAACAGATCACTGGGATTTATGATCAGGGCTACTGTGTTTTTCCGTTCGATAAACGTCCACTAAGGAATTTGCATCCTGTGTTTGGTCCCCTCAATGTAATGTATACACGCAACTTCTCGAAAAAAATCAACGAAAATTCCTTAATTTTCTATCACGTAGGTTTCCGTTCTCCGAGGTACCATGTATTACCCCATTACATGCCAGGCGGTGGGGTACGCAAAAACAAAGTTGTTCAAGAGGGGGTTCGCAAATAAAAATTAATTGAAAAGAGGGTGGTGTTCAGACTACATAACCAGCGTAATACTATAACTCAATATTTATTATAATGTAGTGCCTATGAGATTATTGAGCCAAAAATTATGTTTCAAGAACGACGTGAAATGTCTATGGTTGGGGTGGGGACAATGTTGATCTAGTGGGGGTCCTCAAATAAAAATTTATTAAAAAGGGAGTCCTCAGACTACGTAACCAGCGTAATAAAATAACCCAATATTTATTATAATGTAGAGCCAATGAGATTACTGAACCAAAAATTGAGTCTTAAGAACGACGTGAAATGACTAGGGTAATAATCAGGAAAATAAATTAAAAAATATTTATGGGCGGTCCCCACCCCCGCAAAAACAAAGTTGTTCAAGAACACACGGTGTTCTCAGACTACATAAGTTTAAGAACCCCTGTTCTAGAAAAAAATAAAATTTTTGCTGAAACTAATTTAAATATATTTAAATTTATTTTCCTGATTTATGTCATAATAGCTCAATTAGCTTTCCACTTAATTTGCCAAATTTCCGCAAAACAAATTATATAACGTTTTACATAACCGACGTTCATCCTGTATGCAAATCGAGCATGTTTAAAATTTTATATCATCCTTCCATGTCTCAGATTGCTATATTAATATTAAACAAAACAACTACAGCAAGATTTCGTATATTAAAAAGATGTTATTACGCAAATTTGCATTAAATTGAGGTTGAATTGCTTAGTTTTTGTAACGTGTGTAAAACCAAAAGGAAATTGTTCTCCATCGTTAAATAAACTTGAATGCATAGAAATCTTATATTATACTTAGTATACTTATAATTCGTAAACTTATATTTGTATAACAATTTTATGTTCTTCATAAAGTAACACAGCCTGAATATATACATATATTTAACCTTTCCGGAGCTCTATAACACTATTGAGTCTTCTTAGAACTACCAAAACAAATCTCATGTCAAATTTGTCAATTATTTTATAGCCTTCAGTCCACCATCGTTGCACTCAACGAAAACCTTATTCATAAAAGCAAAGCTGCACTGATGAGAGATAAATCTCGAAACGCGTCTGCAGATGGCATCCACTTAAGTTAATTAAAATAATATTATTTTTCTGGTTTTCGTTGAATGCCACGAAGATGGACTGAAAGCTATAAAATAACTGATAAATTTCACATGAGATTTGTTTTTGGTAGTCCTAAAAAGACTCAATAGTATTATAGAGCTCCGGAAAGGTTGAATATATTTATATATTCAGGCTGTGTTCCGACTTTATTAAGTTTATATGATTATCTATAATGTAGTATGGTTTAACAAATTCTAACTCTATATTCGTATATAACTTCAGTGGTTGACAATATCTGTTTAGGCATGTCTATGTCGTATCGCTTATGTATTGTTCTCTGTCTAGACATAGTAAGTTATAATTTAGTTGCTTGAAGAAATGTAGACATTGGCGTATTAAATAAAGTTGTAGTTTGTGCGATGAAAATAGAATATTAACTAGAATTCATGATAAATGTATTATTAATGCAGCGTGCGTATTACGTTTTCTCTGTTGCATAAATTGCAGTTTCGGAAACATCAAAACAAAAATTCCCGTCGAAGCGAAAATAAGGCGAAAAAGCCTCTCGTAATAAAAGCATTAACACAAGAAAACAGTTAAGGGAACAGTAGGAATTTTAATTCGCCGATGGAGAGGAGATAGCGAGTGAAACTGGTACAATTCGCAAAGAGATTTTAAATACCGCGTGTACGATAGCGAACGGAATTATCGCTTGGCGAGCAGGTATTTTGCTCGTTTTCAAGAAGTGCAGAGCTCGGTTTAGCGTTTTGACGAATCTACATCGCCGCCTGTCGCATTTCAAATGTATCTCTCCGTCAATCTCGTGAGCTTTTGCAACTCTGAAGGGAACCGCGACCGCCACTTGTAAACTGCCCCGTGCTCATGTATGTATGATTAAGTTGTTTCAATAAAAACCAGTACACTTCTCCACAATAAATTTCCTCCGCTCGAACAGCTCAACTCTATATTAAATCTAAACAAATATCAATTTTATTAGAGACTAAACAGACAAGACTAGACAGACAAGAATAGACAGATAAGACTAGACAAACAAGACTAAAAAGAACCCGGGTCTCCCGCATTGAAAGGCGGGTATGTTGCCAAATACACTACCGAGGAGTGGAAAGACAAGACTAGACAGACAAAACTAGACAGACAAGACTAGACAGACAAGACTAGACAGACAAGACTAGACAGACAAGACAAGACAGACAAGACTAGACAGACAAGACTAGACAGACAAGACTAGACAGACAAGACTAGACAGACAAGACTAGACAGACAAGACTAGACAGACAAGACTAGACATACAAGACTAGACAGACAAGACTAGACAGACAAGACTAGACAGACAAGACTAGACAGACAAGACTAGACAGACAAGACTAGACAGACAAGACTAGACAGACAAGACTAGACAGACAAGACTAGACAGACAAGACTAGACAGACAAGACTAGACAGACAAGACTAGACAGACAAGACTAGACAGACAAGACTAGACAGACAAGACTAGACAGACAAGACTAGACAGACAAGACTAGACAGACAAGACTAGACAGACAAGACTAGACAGACAAGACTAGACAGACAAGACTAGACAGACAAGACTAGACAGACAAGACTAGACAGACAAGACTAGACAGACAAGACTAGACAGACAAGACTAGACAGACAAGACTAGACAGACAAGACTAGACAGACAAGACTAGACAGACAAGACTAGACAGACAAGACTAGACAGACAAGACTAGACAGACAAGACTAGACAGACAAGACTAGACAGACAAGACTAGACAGACAAGACTAGACAGACAAGACTAGACAGAAAAGACTAGACATACATAACTAGACAGATAATACCAGACAGACAAGACTAGACAGAGAAGACTAGACAGACAGGACTAGACAGAGAAGACTAGACAGACAGGACTAGTGATTGTCACTTCAAGTGACTGCTTTCATTATTCTTTGTAAAATTGAATTAAAATTACTTTAAGCGCAACTTGAGAGTAATTCGGACCTTTTTTCTGACGAAAATAACAGTAAGTAAAGTCTATATTCTGCTTACATATAAATATGTATCTATTTTAAGAATCTAAATTATAACTTTATTTTGATATACAGAGCTGTTTTTCGTACAAGTACATACATCAAAGTGTTTAAAACATAGTTGCGGTTTCAAAGTGACGGGTTAATAGACGTTTACAAATTATAATCAAGTTAAATTTATTGAGTTTAAGCTTTAAATATGATCTTATTAGATCTACTTGGTATTCGCATAAGGTCACACGAGAGTTTAAATAATTCCTAAAAACGAGCAACAAGACTAAAGTGTTTTGAAGGTAATAATATGTAATTTGGCTTCCCTAACAACCAACACTTGATTCAAATGGTTGTGCGGATAAGAGCACGATCCTCGGGTACAATCCACAAAGAGCTGAGACCCAGCGACAGAGAAATTCCGATGTAAATTTCGAGCTCGGAGCTTTCGGTGAATTTCGCGAGAACACCGCGTGGGGCTAACAGCGTGTGTGTGATCAGGTAATAGGGCGGCGTATAAAGTCATCTAAACGATAATGAAGAGCTGTTTGTGAACACCTGTCTAGCCAAAGAAATCATTTTTTCCAAAAACAAATCATCGTTTTTATAAATCATTTTTCTTCGTCTCTGCATCACATGCGAAAACCGCTTCGTCAAGAGCGCGACTTGTTCTGTTCTCTTCTCGATATATTAAGTCATTTAAGTGATAATAATTTCATATAATTGGCGCGGTTAAGCGGAGAAGGTTAACGCAGTTTGCATGCGAAAACCTGGCTAGCGTTTATAGAATAAATAGATAATTATAAGGCGCGATTTCTAATGCAGTCCATACCATTGAATGCAATCGTTATTACGGCCCACAGAAAACAAGAAATATATTTATTAAATAACTACATACAGCCAGCAAACACGAGCGTGTAATTTTACTGCATCGACTATTCTTTACAAAATATAGAATAGAGTTGAAGTCAATATTAAATATGTCTGGCAGAATGACCAGGTGGTCGATAGCGACGATAGCCCGATTATTACTATTAAAATGTATGTTAATAAAAGTTAATAACTCAATTGTAGTTTTTATAAACGAGTAGGTGACAAATACCAATAAATGTGTTAGAAATAAGTTAACTTATTTGATTAGTTATTAATTATGAAAAATGATATATTGTATATTATTGTCTTATATTATGTATATATTATTGTCTTAATATTTTTATTTTTAATTTGTGCATAAATGTGTTAGAAACTAGTTAACTAATCAATTTAAAAAAACAATTAATTGACTCGAAATGTGCAATAAATATCATCATCATGAACGCCAGAACCCAACCAGTGTTGTTGCTCTGTTAATAATGATGATGCTATCATCAAATTACATATTTTTTTTCTTCAAAATATTCCAGATTTAATAAATGCATCCTAGCTAAATAGAACTATGAAATAGCAAGACGCAGAGTAAATATACAAAAGCAATTAGTGCAGTCTAAACTAAAGATTTATGAACAACTAGTTGCGTCTTATCTATAACATTATTAGTTTACATCTATTTATAATTTATAAGCGGAGTAATCTATTGATTGGGTCAATGATTGATTAACTGCGTGGCAGAAAAGCTTTTATTGTGAAATCCGGTGTCATGTTCGAGATAATTATTGTAAATTGATTTATGATTTTCAGTTTCTGATATTTAAATGTTAATGGTTCGAATATTCAGATATTCCAAGTATTTTAATTTTTTAGAGAGAGAACAAAAATGTGTACAGTAATTCCTAGGCCTAGTGCAACTCAATGACAACCGAGGCTAAATCTACATAGGTGTAATTATGATTGATTGGGTTATTCTTTTATTAAACAAGCTTTAATTTAATTTCTCGCTTTTTCTCGCTTCTAGTCTAAACTGAAAAATATACCAAGGAGAGCAAATCTAAAAGTAGGACACTAGGAACTATTCTTATCTTTCCGAAATATATAATATCCTTATTAATGAAACTAGAAAGACATTATTGCACAAATAATATTAAACAAATAAATATTGGACATAAAAGACTTTAATAGAGATAAAACAGAAAGATTTTCGGTTTTGTGAATTTAACACTCAAGTCAAGATCTATAATTATCGATAGACCTGTCTGGTCTTGTCTGGTCTTGACTGGCATTATCTGGCACTGTCTGGTCTTGTCTTGTTCGGTCTTAACTGGCACTGTATGGTCTTGACTGACATTGTCTGGTCTTGACTGGCATTGTCAGATACTGTTTGGCACTCTCTGGTCTTGTTTGGTCTTTTCTGGTCCTGCCTGCTCTTGTCTGGTCTTTTTTTCAGAGGGTGGAAAATACTTTTACGTACGACCCCCCGGAGTTTGGGGCTCACCCGGCTTGATGGTAGCACCAGCCTACCCACTAAAAACCCCGCCCTGTACTTTAATGCTCTCGCTATTATGGAACTGCTTTTAGGCATTACTTCGTAATAGCTTTGGCCTCATCTGATATTCCAAGTTCATTTCATTTTTGTCTCTTCCTCTCATCTCTTGCCTTTTCCTTCATTATATTGTGGAGCATTGTTCTTATCGCCACCCAGTTTTCTTCCGATTCTAGTAGGCGTTCTGCTGCATTATTTTTATCTATTGGTCCGCACACTGCTCTGTCCAATTTTTACATTGACAAATTGTCTTGACAAACGTTTTATCGATATGATTATAGGCGAGGTTACTACACTTAAATCGGTCTATGAACACGGTGTTCTCATTTATTACAGAAGCTTGTGAAAAGATCATTTTTACAGAAAAATTTTGAATGGTGAAAAAGGAGAAAGGACGTGGCTATTTTTTTCCGAAACATCCAAATCAATTTATTGTTGATGCCATGCAAAATGTTTTTGGACTTAAAGTATAGGATAATTACAGAATCGTCGCTTCAATGTGTACATTATATAAGCGCTATTCTTCATTAAATCGCATCGATGTTGAAAATCTGCAAATTACATTACAAAAAGAAAATTATTGGAAAGAGTATTTGAGCGAATAAGACGATTTTTTAAAGTTGCACTTATTGTTAGAAAAATATGGTAATCAAGGTAGCGTAGCAAAGGTAGCAAGGTAGACATGTAAATTACTTATCGCATCAGACGTGTTGATGATTAGCTTTTAAAAATAATTGCTAATTCTCTTATCACACATTGTGGAGGAAATAAAATGCACAAAATATTATAGTATCATTTTAGATTCTACACCCGATGTTGTGCATGTGCATCGGAATGTATAGGAATAGGAATGCATAGGAAGACATGATACGGAGTATCTAGAAGAGACAGTTTTATCTACCTTGCAAAATTTGCCAGCAGCTATAAAATATTGTTGTGCACAATTGTACGACGATTCAGCAAATATGTCGGGCAAGTACAATGGTCTGCAAACAATAATAAGACAACATGCTCCATCAGCAACGTTTATTCCGGGCTCTAGTCATTCACTTAATTTAGTTGGTAATGTTGCTGTAGAGAGTTGTAATAAGCGTTTTTTGTTTAAGCGTTAAATTTGTTTTTTCTATGCATCACCGATTCGATGGAACATGTTTTGCAATAAATTATATAAAGGGTCTTATACATTAAAGAAAGTGTCAGATACAAGGTGGTCTGCCAAGGCTGATGCAGTTTCAGCGTTAAAATGTGGCTACAAAAATATTAAAGAGGCATTAGATGAAATATGCAACTCCACAAAACAAAACATGGTTGGTATTGAAGCAAAATCATTACTTAAAAAAAAGGAATAATTATGAAACTACTGTTATGACAGCCCTATGGAATAAATTTTTGCATAGAATTAATGCAACCAGTAAATCTTTACAATCTATTCACTGCACAATTGTTAAATGTGCTCCATTATTAAAGTCTATAAATTTTTATTAATGAAAAAATTAGACTTATTGAGGCGGTAGTGGCCTAGTAGTCAAGGTGTCAGACTTCGGAGCCGCAAGTCCCTGGTTCAAATCCTGGGCATGGTAAAAATAAGCCACTGTTCACCTGTAGATGGCTCAGGCAAAGACATCGCATTAAAAACCTGTCTCGAAACCTCCCCTAATAGTGGCTCGCCAAACACGTTAAAAACTGTAAGGGCTCCCCACACTTGTGTAAGATCAAGACACCGAGCACAAGTGTAGGCAGTGGGAGGAGGCCTAGGTCCAAATGGGACTCTAGCGCCACGAAGAGAGAAAAAGAAATCGAAATACAATCGGAAGTTAAAGAACTTACAAATAAATCATTTGAAGAAGTCGCAAGAAAAGATTTTTTTTACTTAATGTACTCTACGTTATATGCGATCATTTAATAGCTTTAATATTTGAATAGAACTGGACAAATCTACGAAAATGTTAATTATTATGTTAATGGTAATTTAGAGTTTTTCTCCTGTTTAACTTGTGTGTAGAAGAAAGAAGAAAAATGGTTAATAATTTAACAGAAATGTACAAAGATGACATTGATTCAAGTAATTTTGAAGAAGAGTTGGAACAGTTTTTAATATTTTTAGATCAAGAAGACAAGTTAATCAATTGATAATATATTATAAGCCATTAGATATGAAGGCAACTTTCCCAAATGTGGAAATTATTTTAAAAAATTTGTTACCAATTTCAAACGCATCTGGGGAACTCATTTTCTTGTTTAAAAAGAGTTAAAAATTATCTAAGAAATTCAAAAACTATCAGTTCAAAACTTGAATATTATTATGCTATTAATACACATATATTATATTCAAATATTATTGGAAATAAAACATAAGTAGTACTTCATATTTTTTATCTACGACCACTATTGTAAATGCCCATTATTGTACAGTTCGTGGACTATGTAAATACATCATACCACACAGATATGTACCAATCCGCGATTAATGTTATGTAATAATTCAAAATCACTCATGAACGTTTGGTTTACGAATCGTTGATTGGTTGAGAGCTGCACGTTGATACTATTTTTAAACAGAGTACTCCGTGATTTCCAAACAATCATTAAACGTCATATCATTCACATAGAAGCTCTCATTTATTTCGTTTTTTCACTTTTAAATCTAACGAAAACAACCAATAAACATGTAAAAAACCTAACCATTATGAATGTATTTATTTTTATTTCTATCAAGTTAAATAAGGTCAAAGGTGTTACATCAAAAATATGTTTCTTATTAAACAGAAACAAATTAGTGTGGTCGTAGATAAAGTATAGTACATAATTCGAGTTGTAAGGCAATTACGTACTTGCGGCATTACACGCTCCCCGCTACGCGGGTCACGCGTAACTGACCCGCTCGTACGTAATATGCTTCTGTAGAATTCAATTCTCCAACTCTCATTACGTAATATACTATTGTTTATTCAATAATATGGTTAACGTATTTTTATTTTCCTTGTTTCTCTCGTTTAATTGGGGGCAAAATATTTCTTCTGCGCCTGGGGCCCCAACTGACCAAAATCCGCCACTGTGCTCAGACAATGCTTGTGTAGCATAGAATCCAACCTCTCCCCACTTCCTTTCGTACCATTTTATTACATTGGGAATGAATGTTTTTGGCCATCCCTAATATGCTTCCCATTGCGTCTGCCATTTATTGAGCATCTCGCTCCTAGCCTCCGCTTTATGTTCAGCTCCTTTTCTGTGCAACGCTACTCTCTCTTCTACCTGTATTGGGATTGGGAGTAGCGCGGCGATTGAAAGTGCCGCCTCGGTGGCTACTGTTCTGTAACCGGAGATAATACGCAATGTCCTTTCCTGTTTATCCTCTCCATCGTGCTATGGTATCTTTTATACCTTAGAACAGTAGCCCATACTGGTGCGGCATACAATATTATTGCCCGCACTGTTGAGGTTAGAACCCTTCTTTTACTACTTCGCGGTCCTGATACATTGGGGTTAATGCGCGTGAGGTATATGAAAGCCTTATTTGCCTTACTGAGCCGATTTCTCGGATGTGTGTAGTCATTCTGAGGTCTTTGTCGATGTGTACTCCCATATATTTGGCGGATGATTTGCTGTCGATGGTGGTCCCTTCTACTTGGACCTGAAAGCTCGTCAGTTTTCTTCTTCCTGCCATAAGGACGATCTCCATTTTTGCTGCCGCTATCTTGATCTCCATTTCCTTTAGCTTTGAGATTACTGCGTTTGCAGCATACTGTGCAGCTTCCTCTAGCATTGTAGGGGTTTTTTGCCTTGACCACTATGGCAAGGTCGTCTGCGAAGGCCACAAGCATAACCTCCGCTCCTAAGTCGTTCCACAATGTCTGTCCAAGAACTGAGCCCCGTGGGACCCCTCTTGTCAATAATGAATCTGTAGCTGAGATACGATTTTATTATCTCTGTTAGCTATGTGCTTACTTTGGCCTTTTCCAATGCCTTTATTATGTTTGTCCACGGCGCCGAATTGAATGAGTTTTCTATGTCTATCAGTATCGCTACACAGAGCTCTCTCTTTTTATGTCCTCTGTTTGAAATGTTAATGGGTAGTTCCACAACTTTATTTAAAGCATCTATCGTGGATCTCCCTTTTCGGAAGCCAAACTGGTTCTCATGTATGGCTTTTTTTTCTCGTCTACTTCGTTTTCCAGCCGGTTTTTTATTAGGGTTTCTAGTAATTTTGCTCCTGAGTCTAGGAGATATATTGGTCTGTATGCCACCGGTTTGGTAACATCTGTTTTCTGTTTCTCTATCAGGATTAGTATTGCAATTTTCCATTTCTGGGGAAAGTTGCCTAGTTTAAGGCATTAGTTAAAGACAGTAGCGACTATTCCCGGGCAAGCGATAGCTACATATTTCAGGTGGTATTTGGTCTATCCCGGGTGCCTTTTTTTCTTTCATTAGCTTTGTAGTTGCTTCTATTTCTTCTTCCGTGACTATTGGTACGTTTCCAAGTTTATTCGTAGGCCAGATGGTTTTCTCGCTCTCCGGGAATAAAATTTTTATCTGTTCCAGTGTGGCTTCTTTAGTAAGATTCGTCCTTGGTTTTACCTTGAGTTTGTTCGTAACTATTTTGTACGCTAGACCCCATATATTGTCGTCGAGCTCGTGACATAGCACATCACACTATTTTCTGTTGTGTCGTGATTGCTCTTTGGAGTGCCTTTTCGATTTTTTGTAGAGAGTACGGGCTTCTTTCTTTTGATCATTGCTGGTTGTATGTTTTTTGTTCAATCTTGCTATCGCCCTTCTTTTCCTATTACACTCCCATTTCAATTTGGCAATTTCTGTTGTCCGCCAATAGGTGGGGGTGTGCATTTGTTTTGAGCTCTTCCTTAGGTCGAGACATTTAGTGCACATCTTTGTAATGCTGTCGGTGAATCTATCTACTATATTTCCTTTGTGTTTCTGATAAGCGACTTCCATTGTCATTTTTCCGATTTCCTGCGGCTACTTCCAACCTTCTTGAGTTATTCGCCATCCCTTACTTATATGTTGAGTGTATAAGTTATTATTTTTGTTGTCTATAGGCTCTTGTCTGGTCTTGTCTGATTTTGTATGGTCTTCTCTGGTTTTGTTTGGTCTTGTCTAGTCGCGTCTGGTCTTGTCTAGTCTTGTATGGTCCTGTATGATCCCATCTGGTATTGTCTGGTCTTGTTCGGTCTTGTCTGGTCTTGCGTGGTCTTGTCTGGTCTTGTCTGGTCTTGCCTGGTCTTGTCTGATCTTGTCTTGTCTGGTCTTGTCTGGTCTTGCCTGGTCTTGCCTGGTCTTGTCTGGTCTTGCCTGCTCTTATATGGTCTTTTCTGGTCTTGCTTGCTCTTGTCTTGTCTTTTCTGGTCTGGTCTAGTCTTGTCTGGTCTTGTCTGGTCTTGTCTGGTCTTGTCTAGTCTTGTCTGATCTTGTCTGGTCTTGTCTGGTCTCGTCTGGTCTTGTCTGGTCTTGTCTGTTATTATTAACTATTAAGACTTATGTATGTAGTCTTTTTTGTTTAATCTTGTCTAGTTAATCCTTTCTCGCTAGTCTTCTCCATCCTGTTGCTTTTTTTATTTAGAATCTAGAACGCGTGTATAAATATAACGTTATGAATTAGATGGGTATTATAATTAGTAAGTGTTGAGATTTACTTGGAAGCGAGAAAGAGTCTGGAGATGTTAATCTGTGTAGAGAAAAGGGCACCGCGCGCAAAATAACAAACAGAACGGTGAAGAAACAGACAGGTATTCCATAATTAGCACAAATTTAGAAAACGTGCAAAGTCACAAATATGTCAACAAATATATCCGTTTGTAAAGAAGTTAACGTGACAGCGCCTATACCTGCCCGAACAGTAAAAACAAATCACCAATCCCGCCTTTATTTCCTCACAGTTTAAAGAACCCTCGAAAATTAACGCTGAAATTTCAATTTTGTGCGGTTACCTGAATTCTTCTCCTTCTCCTAAATATGTTCCGTTGGAACATTTCACATTTAGGTTTCTATACACAGCTACACAGCCATGCGTTATCTGACATCTTCTAATGGCAGAGAATGGATGCCGTAATAAATATATCATGCACACATACAAAAGCTAAAAATTCTTTAGAATGTTTTCAAATGGGCGATACTTTTCGGTCTCAAAATCAGTTTCGAAAAGCGTGAAAATGGATTATATAGTAATTCGTTTGCTTATTTTATCGCTATCAACTTCCAAATGGACCCTTAATAAGTGTAAAACCAGAAATATAAAAAAAGAATCCTGACACTAAATCACATTTAGTATATAATATAGCAATAGTATATATTATAAATATATGGCTATTAATAAAACATAGCTATATATATATATATATATATATATATATATATATATATATATATATATATATATATATATATATATACATATATATATATATATAATATATAGCTATTAATACTATATAGCTATATATAATATATAGCTATTAATAATATACAGCTATATATAATATATAGCTATTAATAATATGTAGCTATATATCTACATATCAGGAGTGGCCAAAGCATCGACCTACCTATTCTTAGCGTACCTATTCTTAGCGTACTTATGCGTATCTCTGTCACCCACCTGTTGAATATGTATATATCTCTGATGTCCGTCCCAAGCCGTTCGAGACAAGCCGTGTGACAGATTTTATAGTACGTTTAGTATTGTCTATGTTTGTTTTATTTATTTATCGTATGGCTATCTGACACATTAGAAAGTGAACCCTAAAATATAAAAAATATAAAATATAGTTCTAGGGTAGTGCCATTGTGTGGTTGTCTGCTGAATATAAAATTTATGATATTCAGCAGGCAACCACACAATGGCACTACCCTAGAACGTAATGGAATCCAAATTGAACTTGTCTCTAAGTTCAAATACCTTGGTAGTATTATTACAGAGGATCTATACTCGGACTGAGAGATAAAGTGCCGAATTGAGATTGTTCGGGCAACTTTTAATAATATGAGATCCTTTCTTTGCAATGACAACCTGAATCTGAAGCTAAGACAACGCATGGTTGAATACTATGTATGGTCGGTATGGAGTAGAGACGTGGATTCTGAAGGTCAGGACGATGAACCAACTGGAGGCATCGAAATGTGGCTTCACAGAAGAATGCTTCGAATTCCGTGGATGCAACATGTTACAAACGAGAATGTACTACGAAGAGCAAAACATGGACAGGCAACTTTTGACGACCGTAAAATGCCGAGAGACATCATATCTTGGAAATATTTTGAGAGGTGATAAATATCGTCTATTACAGCTCATACTAAAGGGCAAGCTTGAGGGGCGCCGTGGAGTTGAAAGAAAGCAATAGTCGTGGCTCAGAACTATTCGGGACTGGACCGTACAGCTTTTGCCATGGTGATCGCCAACGTTCACAAATAAACACAATAACTGTAACACAATACAGGAACAAAACACAACTGTAACACAATACAGGATACACAACAGTATAGGAAAAGATCACACTTTAAAAGGTTACAAACGAACATCTAAACTATTTATGTAATCTATCTACTCTGGGGTAGCTATCAGAAAGTCCTCAGGTTTACCATTATATGATCCTATGGTAAATTCTTCTGTGATATGTCTAATGATTTAGATTTCTCCGCACTCACAGAGAGGAGATGGTTGCTTGCCCCATTTGTGTAGAGAGTATGCACATCTGCCATGTTGAGTTCTGATTCTGTTAAGTGTGGAACATGTTCTGCGTGGTATGTCGAAACTAGGTGCCTTTTCGTTGATGCACGGTATGTTGTTGTTTTGTTGTGCAGTCCACTCTTGAGTTCATGCGCTGGTGAGGTTGAACTCATCTTCTACAGCCACCCTTGCCGTTCTTGTTTGTGGCCGTCTAGACCGGTCGGTTATGGTTGGCATATTGATGTCCTGGTGGATGGGTAAGTTTTTGTTGTACACGATCTTTTTGTACTCGTTCAAAAGAGTATTTGTTCGTGGAAGTTAGGAGGTGGGATGTGGCTTAGGATTGGAAGCCATTGCGTGGGAGTTGGTTTGATGACACCAGCAATCATTATCATGGTCTTATGTAGCTGCGCGTCTATTTTATGTACATGTGGGCTGTTTAACCAAACTGGAGCGCAGTATTGAACAGTTGAAAAGACTGGGTCCAGAGCAGAGGAGCGCAGAGTAGAAGTCGATGCTCCCTATGTTGTGCCGCAGAGTTTTTGAAGAGTTTTATGTTGTTTCTTGTTTTTAATTTTTCAGCAGTTCTCGATAGATGCTCTCTAAAAGATCAAGAGTGTGTTTTATCAAGAGTGTTCTATGAAGAGTTATGCCTAGATATTTGGGGTGTAAGGCCACTTCGCGTCCGTAGTAGAATACTACACGTGCACCCTGGGTAACACTAAATGAACTAGCAAAACAGGCAGTCAGATTATCTTAGGATCTCCTGACCATAAAACACAGTTCTACTTTACTTAATTTATAAATTGCTTATAAGAGCAAACATGATAGCAGACAAAACTAACGGTTTTTCTCAGGATCTGTTGACTAGAAAACTCGTACCCTCTGTCCGAATTTGCCACTTAAACATAGAAAGTATACCACCAACTTATTAAAGCGGAACACTGATGGAATATATAAATATGTTCAACCTTTCTGAATCTCTATAATATTCTTGTTAGGACTATAAAATAAATCTCATGTTGAAATACAACAGATATTTGCGTTATTCACTAAGTCTCAGTTCACTTTCGTGATACTCTATGAGAAACTAGATAAATAACATTGTTTTAAGATCAGATCTTTCTATTTAAAGCCTTGCTCTTTTAAATTATATAATGGAATATACTTACATTAGTTTGAAAACCATGTGTTGGGCAGTCGAAGATAGGTTATGTTATGACATGTGAGGGGGAAGACCTGAACTTAGTTTCTTAAAACAATGTTATTTATCTAGTTTCTCGTTGAGTGTCATGAAAATTAACTGAGACCTAGTGAACAACACAAATATCTGTTGTCTTTCAAAATGAGATTTGTATTGTAGTTTTAAAAAGACTTAATAATGATTATTGAGCTTTGGAAAGGTTCAATATATTCAAGCTGTGTTTCGCTTTAATAAGTTGGTATTATTATATCTATAATTAGTTTAGTTTCAACCCTACATTCAATAGAAAGTATAAGTTACTCAAAAAGCCATAACTTCTATGTTTGTTTTAAATTTGGCTTTAAACGATTAATTTTCTTATGAACGTAACATACAATGTTGGTAAATTTAAAAAACAGTAGTGATCAAAAGTTCAATCCCAATATATTTGGGGATCCTATTTATTTTATTGCAGCAAACCCAATAGTAACCCCTATTCATACTCAGCCAGAATGATACTTCCTATTTTCTTACGCCATTCTTCGATCAATTCCTAATAAATTAAGCCCCCCATACACGTGCGAACAATTTCTGCAAATTCGGTGTTTTTGCAAACAGTTTGACCGTCTATGGGGCTGTTTGAATGGTTGGGCAAACTGTTTGAGTAAAATCGGTCAGGATCGAAATAATTTGTACAAATACTCCTTGTTTGAGTACTTGTTTGACGTGTATGGTACGGTTTGTGCAAACTTTGGGATAGTCAACTAACTCCTACTCCTAGACTGTCAGGCAGTTTCCTTTCTATTCCGTGGTTGAAAACGTAGTTTTGGTAATTTTTTTTTAGTTTGTTGGTATTTACCTCTCCAATATGGCGAATAAGACAACAGATGATGAACAGCGGGAACTTTGAAGAGTCAAGTTGAGTCAGTTTGGGAACTTTGTCACCATTTCGAGTAGCTCGCTGTCCATTCGAAGATAGTTTTTGTAGTCTGCAGCTGACGTTATTTTGAGCTCAGTGAGCAGGCGGTCATGACTGAATTCGTTCCTCTTCTGGAGCCAACTCTTGACCAACACTCTTCGCTTTCTTTTTCTTTTAACTATTCGTTTCTCAGCCACTAGGGCCAGAATAATGGCGGCACAGCAATCGTCCGTATCTGGCATGTTCAACGAACAACACCACAAAGCGAAATGTGCAAACAGGCGTTTGTACGAACACCGAATTTGCGCAAATTGTTCGCACGTGTATGGGGCGGGGGGCTTTAGGAGGAGTGTAGCTTTAATTATATCTATCGCTATATTATTATTTATACCATTCATTAATAAAAAAATCAAAGTACTCGATTCTATTCTATTAATACATTTTTGATTTGATCTTTAATTTCTATTATTTTTCTATTAACATGAATTGGGGCTAGCCCAATAGAGAATCCATACATTTTGTCTGGTCTTCTACGATCTTGTCCGGTTTTGTTCGGTCTTGTCTGGTCTTACTTGGTTCTATCCGGTCCTTTATTGATAGACTTATTTATTATATTATATCAAAACTTATTATTTTGGCTATTTGAGATTCCTATGATTCAATAATTTTATATTATATCAAAACTTAATATTTTGGAATGACAATCTGATATTTATTTTCTTAGAAAGAAGAAGAATAAAGTTTAGCAAAATTTGCTTTTAAAACGAGATCGTAGCAATAATTGAATCAATCAATTTTCAAGATTTATATCGAAAAGGCTTGCCTCGAAGAATGTTTGTTAATGAATGCCAAGAAAACGATTGTAATCTGATTTTTGTTTTAAGCTAAATTAGTTTTCATCCGATTAGGGATTTTATCGATATTCCTCACCCGTTGAAGCGTTAATTTATTATTATTAAATAATTTATTGTCTTCCACACAAAGGAAAAAGATTAACAACAATATCTCAATCTCCATTTTTGTTTTATTTAGGTAAACCTTACACCGACTATCATAGGGAAAGTTAAGAGAGCAATATTAATGTTAATTTTTCTAAATGCTCGCTCTATTCTGAACATCCTTTTCTGCGCTTGCTTGCCTTAACTCCATTGGTAGATTATTAATGATAGACGTTATTTGGTTAGTGTACCAAGATTTAAATTTTGAGGTATGGTATATAGGTGGAGTCATCAAGCCCTTGTTATTTTGTTATACAGGTATCTAGGTAATTTGCAGTACAGGATTTTTTTTAAAGGAAAAAGGAAGGAAAGGAAAGACAAATTATCTGAATTTTTCTAATTTTTATCATATTAATCCATTTACATCGAATTTCCGTGGATATTTTTTGGCGAGGTCTTGGGCCATGTACAAATCTGTTTAAAACACCTAAACACCTATTATATGCTCCTATTTTATGCTCGTTGTATTCTGGCGCAATCTGTCTTATTAATGAAACTAGTATACACCGATTCAGGGTAACTAAGCATTGACAAAACATAGGCAGTCATAGGCAGTTTCCTTTTTAAATTGAAACATAAGACATGCCTACAGGAATACAATACTTTCAATTTTAAATAAACACGTTTTAAAAGTGTCGATACATGCGATGAAAATTTTAATCTGACATCAATTAATAGTCCGAGATTTTGTTATGTTCAGGCGCTGATCATGCATGCTAATTGTCAGTTTTTCCTCCATAGCAACTTGTTTCCTTTTTAGGCAAATACCATGATTTTAGTCTTGCTCGGGTTGATCGTGAGGGAATGTCCAGTGGTGGAATTAGCTATACTTTTCAGGTCATCATCTTTAAATCGCTCACCGAGTTCAAGCTTATCAGAAGGGAAAGTATATATTAACTGTGTGTCTTCGCCATACTGATGATGAAGATCATTCTTTATTGATGCTCCGATATTTATAGTATATAGAGTAAGCAAGTAATGGTCCAAACACAGAACTCTGCGGCGCACCACCATTTACAACTATACTTTCAGAGATATCATTTTATAAAGTAACCCTTTGGCTTCTGCCCCGCAAGAAACTAGCAAAAAAAACCTTATAGCTTATAGTGTTTTTGGACATTCCTATATAGTGTAGAATACTAAGAGTATACGATGATTGACCGTATCAAACGCTTTACTGAACTCCAATAGTACTAGTATAGCTACATTGTGGCTATCAAGCGCCCGTGCTATTAGCAACTACGTTCATTAGTACTGTATTGGAGCTATGATCTTTTCTAAAACGGATTGAGTGCTCGGAAAGATTTTATTTCCTTCAAGAAACTTGCTAACTTGCAAGTCCACAGCTTTTTCAAGGATTAGGAAATGGTTGACAAAATAGAAATGGGTCTTATATCGGTAATTAAATTAGGGTGTGCTTCTTTTGCAATTGGGTGGACATACCCTATGCATGTTTCCATGCGTCAGGAAATATGCTGTCCAGCAAGCAACTGTTAACTGTATGAGTAATAATAGTAAATAGTACAGTTGTTGGTCAGTAGGTAATGATTGGTATATTTTGAAAACTATATAACTATAAGACAATCTTTTGGTGACATAATTGTTTATTAATAGAAGACAATTCTATATTCTTTTCTGTATTGGATACAATCTATAACTTTGTTATAACTCAAAGTTTCATATGTGTATTTAATTCATAAAATTACTAGTCTGAGACTCACGTCATTTTAGACAGAAATTTTGAAAAAGTAACCTTACTATTTCTAGATATTTTCATGACTTAAAAATGGTTTGTGTGCTGATTTTTGACATTCATCAATACAGGTTTAAATTTAGGAAAAAAGCCTTTTAATAAAAAAAAAGTACTGATTGATAAAAATATGATAAGACAATAAATATCGCACGATAAACAGTTTTTATAGTGATTAATCATTCGACCAATTACTATTTTGACGTTAGAGTAACTATTTGACAGTTATTCCTAGTGTGTTTAACCTACAAATAAGAGGATAAGAAAAATATTCAGTGCACAACTTTAAAACAATAGAAAATGAAAAATCTATTTTACTTGAATTTATTTATGTATTTGTTATTGTTGTTAGTGAAAATACTAATTTATTTATTTCTAGGTTAAATACGCGAGTGTTAATATATATAAAATGGCAAACGTTAAAAAAGGTACTAACTTGAAACAATCGAAACACAGCCTGAATATATAAATATATTCAACCTTTCCGGAGCTCTATAACAATTAGTTTAGAGTCTTTATAGGACTACCAAAACAAAATGCAATTAATTAGTGATTGTTTAAGAGAAAAAAGTTTTTTAATCCAAACGATAATATATTGGAAAATGGATCTAATTCTGATATCATAAATTATGTAAATGTTATTAATAATAATATTTTACCTGAAGATTTTCAATTTTTTGGTAAAAGATTTTTTACCAAAATCACAAACACCGAAACGCCAAAGGAAAAAATTTACAGAAAGAAAATCATATGAAGTTTCTTCTTTACAATTCAAATTAGACGAACAAAAAAAACTGATACAACTGAAAAAAAAACACAAACTTGAACAATCGGAACACAACCTGAATCAATATATTGAACCTTTCCGGAGCTCTATAACTGCTGATGAGAAATAAATCTCGAAACGAAACGAAATATTAAGGTATTGAAAAGATGATCTTAAAAACAATGTTATTTTTATGGTTTTTGTTGAGTGCCACGAAGGTGGACTGAAAGCTATAAAATAACTGACAAATTTCACATGAGATTTGTTTTCGTAGTCCGACTCAGTAATTGTTATAGAGCTCCGGAAAGGTTGAATATATTTATATATTCAGGCTGTGTTCCGATTGTTTTATATTTGTATGATTATCTATAACGTAGGATGGTTTTACCAATTCGAAAAAAAACAAAAGGAAATCGGCAAACTTTAGAAAAAAAAGCTGGTGGACAAATTAAAAGAACAAAAAAAGTTGGTAGCTTGTTGGTAGTTAGTAGCAATTAAAAAAAATCATAAGATTAATTATAAATTTATGTTTTTAGGGGTTTTTTAATTGTTTATTAACAATAATTAAATATTTTTCTTTTATTAGATCACTATGAAAAACTATTATGAACTAGTGATCACTCCAGTGATGAACACTCCCATCACTGGAGTGATCACTAGTTCATAATAGTTTTTCATATTTTCTAATTACTTTTATTTATTGATTTTTACAATCACTACATTTTTATGATCGATAACTATGTTTTTGATGAATCATATATATTTATCTTCTTATTTTCTATAAAATGTTTAATTTTTGATTCGAATTATAATTTAAATAGAAAAGTGACGTTTTTTTACAATCACTAGCACAATAATATTTCGTAAATTCATTTTATACAAGCACGCAATTTATTGTTTTCATTGTTCAATTTCTAAAATGCCCGATCACTGTACTGTTTACCCCAAATTAGAAGTATCTGAGGCAAGCAAATTTCAGCTTGCCTCTAAATATAATTGGTATTTAGATTTTTTTTTAATTTATTCCATCACAGACCATAGCACAAGATTTTATATTGGGGATTGTGTTGTAAATATCACTTATATTTAAAAATAAATTGTTAATTTATCAACAATTAAATTGTTTTAAAACGTTTAAAAGTAACGAAGAAAACGTGCACAAAAAAACAAACCTTCGCTTCTATTTATATCACAAAACACCAAAACTAGATATAATTGGTATTTAGATTTTTTCGGACGCAGCACCGCACCTGCTACCGCCTTCGACATAAATCAAACACGTTGTAATCTTAGATAATGTAAACAGATTCCGCGGAAAGTTTTTCTCGTTAAAAAAACTACGAACGAACGCCCGAAGGGTCAACACAGGAATTTCTAAATGCTTATTCTGGTAACAATGTGCCCAAGAATTCCAAATTGCATTGTGTTTCAAATTCATTATTAATATAACTTCTTTGAATGTCTTAAATATTTACATTTAATTAACTTTACAAATAGACCTTCACTAATTTTTTTCTCTGGAACAAAACACAAAGAACGAAACAATCAACACATAATAACCAGATAGAGGAATAAAATGCAAAAAATAACAAAAACTAGGAACAATTGAAAACGCACTAAACTAGCTCTGGTATGATAATTGAGTCAATTGGATCACACAAAACCTAGTCTTTTTTAATACAATGTGGATAGTGGGTGTATTAACTACCCTTCACACACTGCGAGCAAGTGGCCTGTTTTGGCCACATTTGTCTTCTGTTATAAATGCGGACCCTGGTAATTGCACTGGCTCCCGGCATCGAACGCGGGACCTCCAGATTTGTACTTACCGCTCTAACACTGTAGGCTACGTGGTGATGTAGCGATAGAGATGTAGTGGCCGACAGAGATGTAGATGTGGTTTTTGACTAGTCTAGATTAGTCTAGAATTATATAGATAAGAGATTAGAGAGAGAAAATATAACTAAGATTTTATAAATCTAGTAAATCAATCTTTTAATTTTGGTATTAAGATTCGTTTTTAACAATAAAGAGACAGGTATTTCACCATTTTTAGATTAAGGGGGCTGAAAATTGGGGCTTGAATATTTTAAATTTTAAATATGGGGCTTGGATCCTAACCTATATCTTTGAAATCGAATATGCCACAGCTTTTACCATTTCTCGAAAATCTAGCTAAGGCGTCTACAAAGGCGAGATATCTTAAAACTGAAGATGTTAGAGATGCGAAAATTGATATTTAAATTCTTCAAAATCTCACTTACGGTCTTCAATCTTAATATTAGTCTTAATATTACTCACAAGATAATCAATATTTTGTAAACATAGTTGACCTGAATTAATTTGTCTAAAAAATCCACGCGATCGAAGCCGCGGGCTACAGCTAGTTATGAATATTTTGAATTCTTATTACTTCCAATCTATTTTAAAACTTTATATATGTAATTGTATTCCGGATTTTCTATTATTTTGTCAATAGATTAGAAAAGAGTAACACAATATGCACGTTATTTATTTGTGTTAGTGAAAGGAATATTATTCTAAGCGATAATCTCAGATAATTCTCGGCTTTTGTCCGGATAATAAGCGATTCCTCGAGTTCTCAAAAAAAGGTCTGATTTTCAAAAGGTTCCTTTCTGCCAAAGATCCATTTAGTCCGCGTCTACCTACAATAATAGGTGTCATTTCGGTTACAAGTGAGATGTCACCGATCCGTGCCAAACATCCGTGTCAAATTTAAATACTACAAGAATTCGACCTCGCTCAGGTAAATTCGCAAACGCTTTACTAGTCAATTCACACTCACACATATTTCTTATAGATATCAACAGTTTTTAAATTCAATTGGTTGCAATTTTAACACGTTCAACTACGAGATAACTCATAACCAACTACGATATAACTCATAGCTAATTACGAGATAATTCATAACCAAGTACGGTATAACTCTTAGCCAACTACGGTATAACTCATAGCTAACTACAAGATAACTCGTAGCCAATTACGAGTTAACTCACGGCTAACTACAAGATAACTCATAGCCAACTGAGAGATAACTCATAGCTAATTACAAAATAACTCATAGCCAATTACCAGTTAACTCACGGCTAACTACAAGATAACTCATAGCCAACTACGAGAGAACTCATAGCGAACTACGAAATAACTTATAGCGAACTACGAGTACAGTGGCAGACAACGTGTTAAATAGATTTTAAATCTATATAAGATCTCTTCTACTAGACTAGTAAATATTTTAAAACTAATTTTCGCAACAAATGCTAATAAATTTGGACTAATTGTAAGCTGTTTGATGATTTGATCGAATAAATAACAATTAGAATGAATGGTTTAGATTAGATAATGTGTTAAAAGATAGAAAAAGTCTATAAAATAAAGTTGTCTTCATGTTGCGGGATACAATGTCGATAAAAGAGAATAGCAATGATTTTATCGAAGCACTGAATCAATCTTCCATAAATTAAGAGCGGACGGAAAAAAGTCTAAATTACTTCTTAGATTTGATATGTTTTAATAGCGTTACGGATTGTGCTGTTAATAGACATTCTACTACATAGCTCGAACTAGTTAATGGCAAATGATAAAAAATAACGAGCTCTGTGGAAACAAATATAATAAGTCATTCGTGAAATTTTCTTAATTAAAAAAAACATGTTGTTACATTTTAATTTCCTCGCAAAAACATTTCTAAAGAAGGTAGACAATAATTCGCTTTAGGTGTCTGTCTAGTCTTGTCTGTCTAGTCTTGTCTGTCTAGTCTTGTCTGTCTAGTCTTGTCTGTCTAGTCTTGTCTGTCTAGTCTTGTCTGTCTAGTCTTGTCTGTCTAGTCTTGTCTGTCTAGTCTTGTCTGTCTAGTCTTGTCTGTCTAGTCTTGTCTGTCTAGTCTTGTCTGTCTAGTCTTGTCTGTCTAGTCTTGTCTGTCTAGTCTTGTCTGTCTAGTCTTGTCGGTCTAGTCTTGTCTGTCTAGTCTTGTCTGTCTAGTCTTGTCTGTCTAGTCTTGTCTGTCTAGTCTTGTCTGTCTAGTCTTGTCTGTCTAGTCTTGTCTGTCTAGTCTTGTCTGTCTAGTCTTGTCTGTCTAGTCTTGTCTGTCTAGTCTTGTCTGTCTAGTCTTGTCTGTCTAGTCTTGTCTGTCTAGTCTTGCCTGTCTAGTCTTGTCTGTCTAGTCTTGTCTGTCTAGTCTTGTCTGTCTAGTCTTGTCTGTCTAGTCTTGTCTGTCTAGTCTTGTCTGTCTAGTCTTGTCTGTCTAGTCTTGTCTGTCTAGTCTTGTCTGTCTAGTCTTGTCTGTCTAGTCTTGTCTGTCTAGTCTTGTCTGTCTAGTCTTGTCTGTCTAGTCTTGTCTGTCTAGTCTTGTCTGTCTAGTCTTGTCTGTCTAGTCTTGTCTGTCTAGTCTTGTCTGTCTAGTCTTGTCTGTCTAGTCTTGTCTGTCTAGTCTTGTCTGTCTAGTCTTGTCTGTCTAGTCTTGTCTGTCTAGTCTTGTCTGTCTAGTCTTGTCTGTCTAGTCTTGTCTGTCTAGTCTTGTCTGTCTAGTCTTGTCTGTCTAGTCTTGTCTGTCTAGTCTTGTCTGTCTAGTCTTGTCTGTCTAGTCTTGTCTGTCTAGTCTTGTCTGTCTAGTCTTGTCTGTCTAGTCTTGTCTGTCTAGTCTTGTCTGTCTAGTCTTGTCTGTCTAGTCTTGTCTGTCTAGTCTTGTCTGTCTAGTCTTGTCTGTGTAGTCTTGTCTGTCTAGTCTTGTCTGTCTAGTCTTGTCTGTCTAGTCTTGTCTGTCTAGTCTTGTCTGTCTAGTCTTGTCTGTCTAGTCTTGTCTGTCTAGTCTTGTCTGTCTAGCTATGTCTGTCTAGTCTTGTCTTCTAGTCTTTTCTGTCTAGTCTTTTCTGTCTAGTCATGTCTGTCCAGTCTTGTCTGTCTAGTCTTGTCTGTCTAGTCTTGTCTGTCTAGTCTTGTCTGTCTAGTCTTGTCTGTCTAGTCTTGTCTGTCTAGTCTTGTCTGTCTAGTCTTGTCTGTCTAGTCTTGTCCGTCTAGTCTTGTCTGTCTAGTCTTGTCTGTCTAGTCTTGTCTGTCTAGTCTTGTCTGTCTAGTCTTGTCTGTCTAGTCTTGTCTGTCTAGTCTTGTCTGTCTAGTCTTGTCTGTCTAGTCTTGTCTGTCTAGTCTTGTCTGTCTAGTCTTGTCTGTCTAGTCTTGTCTGTCTAGTCTTGTCTGTCTAGTCTTGTCTGTCTAGTCTTGTCTGTCTAGTCTTGTCTGTCTAGTCTTGTCTGTCTAGTCTTGTCTGTCTAGTCTTGTCTGTCTAGTCTTGTCTGTCTAGTCTTGTCTGTCTAGTCTTGTCTGTCTAGTCTTGTCTGTCTAGTCTTGTCTGTCTAGTCTTGTCTGTCTAGTCTTGTCTGCCTAGTCTTGTCTGTCTAGTCTTGTCTGTCTAGTCTTGTCTGTCTAGTCTTGTCTGTCTAGTCTTGTCTGTCTAGTCTTGTCTGTCTAGTCTTGTCTGTCTAGTCCTGTCTGTCTAGTCTTGTCTGTCTAGTCTTGTCTGTCTAGTCTTGTCTGTCTAGTCTTGTCTGTCTAGTCTTGTCTGTCTAGTCTTGTCTGTCTAGTCTTGTCTGTCTAGTCTTGTCTGTCTAGTCTTGTCTGTCTAGTCTTGTCTGTCTAGTCTTGTCTGTCTAGTCTTGTCTGTCTAGTCTTGTCTGTCTAGTCTTGTCTGTCTAGTCTTGTCTGTCTAGTTTTGTCTGTCTGGTCTTGTCTGTCTAGTCAAATCAAATCAAATCAAATCAAAATGTTTTATTTCAATATTTAAGATATAGGTATACAATATCTAACTGAAATATGTCGGCAACATAGTATCCTTGCAAATATATGCAAACACAAAATACAGATATAAATTTAAATACAAGAACATTAAGCTTAAAATATAAATACAGAAAAAAAATAAGATTAAAATAGAAATACAGGAAAACTAAGATTACAATATAAATACATGAAAATTTAGGAATTCTTTACTTTGCACAAGAATTCATTAATGCTATACGGTTCAATTTCATTTAACAGTTTAAAAAGTTCTCTTTTGAGCTTTTTGAGGTTATCAATTTTTTTTATCCGCCTTGGCAATTTATTATATAAGTTGATGATGCTGTATGGAGGTATTCGTTCAGTTAGAGTGAGGTTGTGTTTCGGAAGTTCATAAAGTTCTCTATTACGTCTTGTATTACGTTCACTTGGCTTATTATATATTTCAAATAAATGTTTATATTTGAAAAGAAATAATATACTTTCCAATATATATGTACCAGTGCATGTTAAAATTTGGGAATTTTTAAAGTGCCCCCTACAAGACTCCCTGAATGGTAAATTTAAAAGAATGCGCACTGCTTGTTTTTGCACTCTAAATACTTTATAGATGTGGATTCCATTTCCCCAAAAAATTATTCCATATCGTATGTGAGCATGGAAGTTTGCAAAGTATACCATCCTCATAACTTCTGGGTTCACATATCGACTAAGGGTTCTTAAAGCGTATACCGCAGTACTAAGTTTAATCACGACTCTGTTAATATGTGATGTCCAATCCAAAGTATTGTCGATGTGTAGACCCAAAAGTCTCACTGTCTGTTGCGTTTTGATGGGTTCATCACCAATAATAATTTCTTCAGGGTATGTGACTGTCGATCTTTTAGTTTGAAAAAAGATCGATTTCGTCTTTTCCTTATTTAAAATAAGCCTACTTTCAGCGAACCACGATAACATCGCTGACATCGCTAGGTTGGCATTAGGTATAATCTCTGCTAAATATTTATGCACTAATAGTACCGTAGTATCGTCGGCATAATTCACCATCGTATGTTGAGGTATGATCGGTATTTGTGGTAGGTCATTAATGTAGATTGTAAATAATAATGGGCCAATGGTACTACCTTGCGGAATCCCCATATTTACTACTCTTGGCATGGATTTCACTATGCCGCTCGGACTATCTAACCTGGTGATGTGGATTCTGTTATATAAATAGGATTTTATCCAGTCCAACACGACTCCTCTGCATCCATAACTGTATAATTTTTCAAAAAGTATACCATGGTCGACTAGGTCGTAGGCTTTTGACAAGTCAACTAACATTCCATGGGGTATCTTTTTTGCATCCAAGTTTTGAATGACATCTGCTTTAAATTGGTAGCATGCGGTATCTGTGCTCTTACCCTTTATGAAGCCATGCTGTTGTTGGCTAATAATTTTATGTTTGCTTGTAAAAGACAGCAATCTATTACATATTAATTTTTCAAAGATCTTTGAAAATGTTGAAAGAATGTTAATTGGTCTGTAATTACTGATTGACGTATTATCACCAGCTTTAAAAATTGGAGAGATTAGAGCCACTTTTAAACTATCAGGGAATACCCCAAATTGAATTGAATTGTTTATAATGTGCTGTAGTGGATTAATCACACTGGAAATAACATTCTTTATTGCCACACTAGGAATATCGTCATTACCCGCACTTTTTTTATTTTTAAGACTATAGATGGTATTCCATAACTCTTCTTCGGAAATTGGATTTAAAAACATTGTATTATGATTATCTACAATTTTATTTACAAACGGTAATCCAGGTTGTACTTCAGATAGATTATTCGCTTTATCAGCAAAGAAATTGTTAATATAATTGGACAATAAATATGGTTCTTCAATACCATCGAGAGCCACTAGTTGTTTTGCTTTGTAACCTGTAACTTGTTTTATAATATTCCATGTTGTTTTCTGAACGTTGGGTGATTCTTCTAGCTGTTTGTTAAAGCGTCTTTTTTTCTCATCGCGTAGCAATTTCACGTACCTTCTGCGTAGCTTATTGTACAATGGTTTAAGGTTACGATCATTATAAGATATTGTTTGCACTAGCTCCAGATATTTTTTCATATCCTTTAGTTCTGGATTTGAAAAGACCCGGGCCGTCATTGGTTTGCTGTTGACACTCACTTTAGGAAATGCTTCATTAAATTTTGTGTAGAATATTTCCATGAACACGTTCCATTGTTTGTTAACTTCGGTACAGTTAATGCTGTATAGGTCACTCCATGATACATTATCCATGAGCTCCCGGTGGAGTTTTTTATTGTCATCGTTTAGTACTCGAATTTGTTTACTGGTTATATTTCCATCCTTTTTAATTTTCAGGTTCAAAACCTGGGCAAAATGGTCAGATATTAGATAAATTAGTGTCTTCATATCGTACTCAAACTTTGTGTTTACTATAATATTATCTATACAGGTTCCAGTTTGAGGATGGCTTACTTCCTTCGCTACTGGTACAGCGTTAAACGATTGCAATAAGGACAGAAATTGCTGACATAAGTTCGAATTTTTCAGGGTATTAATATTGAAATCGCCTGCGATAATAAATTGCCTTCCATCATCTTCTAGGATTATTAGGAGTTCATGAAGTTTTTCAATAAATCTTTTATTGTTTGTCAAAGGGGCTCTGAAAATTCCCACTACTATTATATCATCTCCGTTTAGAACAGATTCTGTCGCAGCACATTCAAATATATTTTGTTCAGCAATGCCACTAATATCGGTCCTTGATTTACTAGTGATACCTTCTCTGCAATAAATAGCGACCCCCCCATGCAAACCTGCCAGTCTGCAGAAGTGATCCGTTAGTTCAAAATTTTTTAATTTTAAGATTTGAATTTGTTCAGCGCTCTTCCAGTGTTCTGTAAGAATTAGAAATAGACAGTTGTTGACTTTTTCCAACATAAATTCTAAGGTGTCAACCGAATTTCCTAGTGACTGTACATTCTGGTTAACTAATTGTACAGTTTGTACAGTTTGTAATTGTACAGTCTAGTCTGTCTAGTCTTGTCTGTCTAGTCTTGTCTGTCTAGTCTTGTCTGTTTAGTCTTGTCTGTCTACTCTTGTCTGTCTAGTCTTGTCTGTCTAGTCTTGTCGGTCTAGTCTTGTCTGTCTAGTCTTGTCTGTCTAGTCTTGTCTGTCTAGCTATGTCTGTCTAGTCTTGTCTTCTAGTCTTTTCTGTCTAGTCATGTCTGTCCAGTCTTGTCTGTCTAGTCTTGTCTGTCTAGTCTTGTCTGTCTAGTCTTGTCTGTCTAGTCTTGTCTGTCTAGTCTTGTCTGTCTAGTCTTGTCTGTCTAGTCTTGTCTGTCTAGTCTTGTCTGTCTAGTCTTGTCTGTCTAGTCTTGTCTGTCTAGTCTTGTCTGTCTAGTCTTGTCTGTCTAGTCTTGTCTGTCTAGTCTTGTCTGTCTAGTCTTGTCTGTCTAGTCTTGTCTGTCTAGTCTTGTCTGTCTAGTCTTGTCTGTCTAGTCTTGTCTGTCTAGTCTTGTCTGTCTAGTCTTGTCTGTCTAGTCTTGTCTGTCTAGTCTTGTCTGTCTAGTCTTGTCTGTCTAGTCTTGTCTGTCTAGTCTTGTCTGTCTAGTCTTGTCTGTCTAGTCTTGTCTGTCTAGTCTTGTCTGTCTAGTCTTGTCTGTCTAGTCTTGTCTGTCTAGTCTTGTCTGTCTAGTCTTGTCTGTCTAGTCTTGTCTGTCTAGTCTTGTCTGTCTAGTCTTGTCTGTCTAGTCTTGTCTGTCTAGTCTTGTCTGTCTAGTCTTGTCTGTCTAGTCTTGTCTGTCTAGTCTTGTCTGTCTAGTCTTGTCTGTCTAGTCTTGTCTGTCTAGTCTTGTCTGTCTAGTCTTGTCTGTCTAGTCTTGTCTGTCTAGTCTTGTCTGTCTAGTCTTGTCTGTCTAGTCTTGTCTGTCTAGTCTTGTCTGTCTAGTCTTGTCTGTCTAGTCTTGTCTGTCTAGTCTTGTCTGTCTAGTCTTGTCTGTCTAGTCTTGTCTGTCTAGTCTTGTCTGTCTAGTCTTGTCTGTCTAGTCTTGTCTGTCTAGTCTTGTCTGTCTAGTCTTGTCTGTCTAGTCTTGTCTGTCTAGTCTTGTCTGTCTAGTCTTGTCTGTCTAGTCTTGTCTGTCTAGTCTTGTCTGTCTAGTCTTGTCTGTCTAGTCTTGTCTGTCTAGTCTTGTCTGTCTAGTCTTGTCTGTCTAGTCTTGTCTGTCTAGTCTTGTCTGTCTAGTCTTGTCTGTCTAGTCTTGTCTGTCTAGTCTTGTCTGTCTAGTCTTGTCTGTCTAGTCTTGTCTGTCTAGTCTTGTCTGTCTAGTCTTGTCTGTCTAGTCTTGTCTGTCTAGTCTTGTCTGTCTAGTCTTGTCTGTCTAGTCTTGTCTGTCTAGTCTTGTCTGTCTAGTCTTGTCTGTCTAGTCTTGTCTGTCTAGTCTTGTCTGTCTAGTCTTGTCTGTCTAGTCTTGTCTGTCTAGTCTTGTCTGTCTAGTCTTGTCTGTCTAGTCTTGTCTGTCTAGTCTTGTCTGTCTAGTCTTGTCTGTCTAGTCTTGTCTGTCTAGTCTTGTCTGTCTAGTCTTGTCTGTCTAGTCTTGTCTGTCTAGTCTTGTCTGTCTAGTCTTGTCTGTCTAGTCTTGTCTGTCTAGTCTTGTCTGTCTAGTCTTGTCTGTCTAGTCTTGTCTGTCTAGTCTTGTCTGTCTAGTCTTGTCTGTCTAGTCTTGTCTGTCTAGTCTTGTCTGTCTAGTCTTGTCTGTCTAGTCTTGTCTGTCTAGTCTTGTCTGTCTAGTCTTGTCTGTCTAGTCTTGTCTGTCTAGTCTTGTCTGTCTAGTCTTGTCTGTCTAGTCTTGTCTGTCTAGTCTTGTCTGTCTAGTCTTGTCTGTCTAGTCTTGTCTGTCTAGTCTTGTCTGTCTAGTCTTGTCTGTCTAGTCTTGTCTGTCTAGTCTTGTCTGTCTAGTCTTGTCTGTCTAGTCTTGTCTGTCTAGTCTTGTCTGTCTAGTCTTGTCTGTCTAGTCTTGTCTGTCTAGTCTTGTCTGTCTAGTCTTGTCTGTCTAGTCTTGTCTGTCTAGTCTTGTCTGTCTAGTCTTGTCTGTCTAGTCTTGTCTGTCTAGTCTTGTCTGTCTAGTCTTGTCTGTCTAGTCTTGTCTGTCTAGTCTTGTCTGTCTAGTCTTGTCTGTCTAGTCTTGTCTGTCTAGTCTTGTCTGTCTAGTCTTGTCTGTCTAGTCTTGTCTGTCTAGTCTTGTCTGTCTAGTCTTGTCTGTCTAGTCTTGTCTGTCTAGTCTTGTCTGTCTAGTCTTGTCTGTCTAGTCTTGTCTGTCTAGTCTTGTCTGTCTAGTCTTGTCTGTCTAGTCTTGTCTGTCTAGTCTTGTCTGTCTAGTCTTGTCTGTCTAGTCTTGTCTGTCTAGTCTTGTCTGTCTAGTCTTGTCTGTCTAGTCTTGTCTGTCTAGTCTTGTCTGTCTAGTCTTGTCTGTCTAGTCTTGTCTGTCTAGTCTTGTCTGTCTAGTCTTGTCTGTCTAGTCTTGTCTGTCTAGTCTTGTCTGTCTAGTCTTGTCTGTCTAGTCTTGTCTGTCTAGTCTTGTCTGTCTAGTCTTGTCTGTCTAGTCTTGTCTGTCTAGTCTTGTCTGTCTAGTCTTGTCTGTCTAGTCTTGTCTGTCTAGTCTTGTCTGTCTAGTCTTGTCTGTCTAGTCTTGTCTGTCTAGTCTTGTCTGTCTAGTCTTGTCTGTCTAGTCTTGTCTGTCTAGTCTTGTCTGTCTAGTCTTGTCTGTCTAGTCTTGTCTGTCTAGTCTTGTCTGTCTAGTCTTGTCTGTCTAGTCTTGTCTGTCTAGTCTTGTCTGTCTAGTCTTGTCTGTCTAGTCTTGTCTGTCTAGTCTTGTCTGTCTAGTCTTGTCTGTCTAGTCTGTCTAGTCTTGTCTGTCTAGTCTTGTCTGTCTAGTCTTGTCTGTCTAGTCTTGTCTGTCTAGTCTTGTCTGTCTAGTCTTGTCTGTCTAGTCTTGTCTGACTAGTCTTGTCTGTCTAGTCTTGTCTGTCTAGTCTTGTCTGTCTAGTCTTGTCTGTCTAGTCTTGTCTGTCTAGTCTTGTCTGTCTAGTCTTGTCTGTCTAGTCTTGTCTGTCTAGTCTTGTCTGTCTAGTCTTGTCTGTCTAGTCTTGTCTGTCTAGTCTTGTCTGTCTAGTCTTGTCTGTCTAGTCTTGTCTGTCTAGTCTTGTCTGTCTAGTCTTGTCTGTCTAGTCTTGTCTGTCTAGTCTTGTCTGTCTAGTCTTGTCTGTCTAGTCTTGTCTGTCTAGTCTTGTCTGTCTAGTCTTGTCTGTCTAGTCTTGTCTGTCTAGTCTTGTCTGTCTAGTCTTGTCTGTCTAGTCTTGTCTGTCTAGTCTTGTCTGTCTAGTCTTGTCTGTCTAGTCTTGTCTGTCTAGTCTTGTCTGTCTAGTCTTGTCTGTCTAGTCTTGTCTGTCTAGTCTTGTCTGTCTAGTCTTGTCTGTCTAGTCTTGTCTGTCTAGTCTTGTCTGTCTAGTCTTGTCTGTCTAGTCTTGTCTGTCTAGTCTTGTCTGTCTAGTCTTGTCTGTCTAGTCTTGTCTGTCTAGTCTTGTCTGTCTAGTCTTGTCTGTCTAGTCTTGTCTGTCTAGTCTTGTCTGTCTAGTCTTGTCTGTCTAGTCTTGTCTGTCTAGTCTTGTCTGTCTAGTCTTGTCTGTCTAGTCTTGTCTGTCTAGTCTTGTCTGTCTAGTCTTGTCTGTCTAGTCTTGTCTGTCTAGTCTTGTCTGTCTAGTCTTGTCTGTCTAGTCTTGTCTGTCTAGTCTTGTCTGTCTAGTCTTGTCTGTCTAGTCTTGTCTGTCTAGTCTTGTCTGTCTAGTCTTGTCTGTCTAGTCTTGTCTGTCTAGTCTTGTCTGTCGATTCTTGTCTGTCTAGTCTTGT